>JAQAHW010000005.1:10407500-11607500 GCA_027580185.1 Tuta absoluta
TTTACGCTCTGCCTACCCCGCAAGGGATAATAGGCGTGATATGTGTGTGTGTTGTCCTCTGGATATAATTGTACTATCTGTGGTACAAACGATTGAACTAGATCCAGTTGCTAAAAAGATTTATCATCGAATTCGTTCTTTTATCGTCATCCATTTTATCTATACAAAATACCTACAGTGTGAGTATTTACCCTTATAACGTTTCTTATGAAAGTATATGAACCGTACATAATAAAGTGATAACATCCTAGTAAATGATTCAACGATACTGGTCATATTTTTAGATCCTTTTGAAGCCAAAAATGGTCCCTCACATTTATTGGTTCCCCTTATATTGCTTTACGGAGGGAAAAGATTTTCTTGATCCGTTTGGGTTACAAAATTCTAGTTTAATGCCGACATTGAGCCTAACGGTCCTTCGTCCTTAAATTCCGGAGGGTTGATAGAATTGGACGTAATTCATCGCTGTATCGCGATGGCCAATGTGGCGCATTGGTAGTGCAACTGCTTGCGATGCAAAAGTTCCGGGTTCAACTTTTGATGGGTCACTCACAAAATTGATATTTATCACTTTGTGAATTTGTTCCCAGTCTAATTAGGACATTGCAGGCTGAACCACTTGATTGTATAAAAAATGGATCTATGCTTCGAAGGTCACGTAAAGCCGTCGGTCCCAGGAGCTGTTTATGATAACTATGACGGTGTTCATTAGACAACCATGTCAGAGGCCTACTACTAGTAGTAGGCGGTTGAAAAACTCTGACACTAGGGTTCATCGGGTCGACGACTTAATGTCCAACACGAATAGAAAGAAAGATCGCAGTAAGTATAGGAAATGCTATTGTATCAGTAGGTTATTGCTAAGTGGGAGTCGTAAGAGGCGACTAAGGGACTCGAGGGTGTGTATTGTATTTTAGGCGATGGCCTGACAACCTGTCACTATGGCGATACACAATTTTCCGAATGGCCCTCAAATATTTGTCAGACGTGGCGTACATGTTTGTTTTTGCGGCCTTTTACGCTCTGCCAACCCCGCAAGGGATTATGGCGTGATATGTGTGTGTGTTATTGCTAAGCTTTGTCTGAATCAAAATTGTTATTATTTAACCAAGTGTATCACTATAGTTTTTAGGTACATTTATATCGATTTACCCCGTTAAATATTAAAAGTAGGCCATTACTCCCGAGTGCTTATAAAGCTATCCCTGAATCAACGAATATGATTTTCTTTGCATTTTGTTGTGTAAAACAGGCCCACTGGCACATGTCTTCATAAAGATATGTATAGGTCTATGCTTGGAATCTCGCTAATCGCTAACGGAAAAAGTCCAGATTATCCGCCAGAAGACCAAAGTAACGGACATAGTCTGGAAGTGTAGCAAGATGAACTAGCAGCGGGCAAGTCAACCGCTGAACGGTAGAGCAAGCGGGTTCTCGGGTAGAGGCGACGCCTCGGCAAGCGTAGCGTTGGAGGCCTTCCGGGCAGCGTCTGGTAGCGACTGGAAGGCAAAAACGGATGATTGTGCCTACAAGGAGAGGCCTACGTACAGCAGTGGAATGCTCAAGGCTAATCAGATTTGATAATTAATAAAAATATGGCGAATACGGCGGTAATAACGTGTTCGTTTGTTATATTAGACGTAAATCAAAATAGCATTTGTTTCAAACCACGAACTTAAACTCCGGACTATAACTGGCCCCTAGAGCTGTATCGTTATCTAGGGATTACAACTCAACTCTTGTTTTAGTTTTCGGACTCATATGTTCTGAACTCGCATGGAATACGAAAATTCTAGACAGCCTTATTTGATTTTCTAGGCAACAGCTTTGATGAAATCCTATTTTCACGCCACACCACCGGAATGTTAAAAGCAACAATACTAGGTGTATTTTTACACCCATTGTAGCTAATGTTGTATAATATTTGTACTGTATTTATTGATTGTGGTGCCTAAGATGTGATGCGAAGTAAATATATTTGTAATTGTTTTTATCTTAAAATACTGTCACAAAGTGACTTTGCAAAGCTTTGCAATAAGTGATGAATTACATAAATTAAGATATTTTATTCAAGATAAAATACTTTTTTGCAATGCAAATAAATAAATGAGGAAATAGTAACAAAAATGGAGGCCTTTCCTACAGTTGTCACACAAAAAGCCCAAACAAAATTAGTCCAAGCAAACTATGTTGGCCCAAAGGATAATATTAACTTGGGCTGGGTTCAGAAGCACCCCTTAGCTACCCATTTTCAGGGGTAAAGACTGTGCAATTCAGATTCATGTGGGTATTTTATCTATTACAACACGTTGAACTCTATATCGAGTTAGTGACGCAATCTTTTTTAATTTAATTTCTTGTTCGTTTCACAATTATTCGATCAACCATGAAAAACATGGCCCTGAGCGCAAAATAATACTACCTACGTAAGCAGGTTAGCTTACTTTTTCTCTAAAAGAAAAATGTTTGGCTCTAGAATTTCTCTATTATAAAATTTATTTTTTGCAAAATAAGTTATTATTGAAGTGTTGAGGTGTAGACCAGAATAATGGAATAAATATAAGCAGCGCTTTTGTAGGTAACTTAATTAGTTTCATGTGTAATTAAAATATCATGAAGTCTCATGCAGAAGAATAAAGATAAGGTCAAACGTGTTACACTATGTCATCGGATTACAGTTAAATATCCATAAATAGCGTTTTCATAATGTATAATACGCTAATTGAATTCTCAACCTAGATGATTATATTCATAAGTAAAAATAAAATAAAAAATTCTTATTTCTTCACAAGGAAAATAATTAAGATGTTGACGATATATTATAAGAACGCAATCGACAACTTGCTCTAAGATCTGAAACTGGAACTAAACGAATATCCATTGATTAAATTGAGTCTGTTCCCTCTGAAATTCATCCATAATAAATAATATTAACGAAGACCCTATAAACGGCAAACAAAGGCATGCGAGGTTTATAATATCGGTGACCAGGTCATGTGGTTTACCTTTGAGTTTGGGACAAGTTTCGGCCGCCATAGCCCTAATGGGGACTCTTAATCCGATGCCAGGTCAAGTAATCTGGTTCCATTCACGGAAAAACCTCCAAGGTTCTAAAATGGGTTGTTTGTTTAGAGAATTAGGCAACACAAGTCTACCACTTAATTACCTACTTTACATCTCCAACAAAGTACCTCTATTTTCACTTTTCAATGAAAAATAAAATGAAACATATAGAAAATAACTTTAAACTTGCATGGGATTCATTTCTTTGGAAACCTAGTAGTATTTTTTTTATTCTGCCTAAAAATGATTTTAGAATTCTCAGAAGTATCTTGTATTCTAAGAATTCTAAGGAATAAGCTGATTTTTTTTGCATATATAAAAGGTCACATTATAAAGAGTAAGTTTCATATTTGGCCTAAGGCAACCAGCAAAACAGTTGGGTATGAAAGCATTATAAATAGGTAGGTATATCCCTTTCTACGTGACAAGATCCCGACTGATGGAACTCTCACGTTCTCCAGATGTTATCTGTATTAGGCACAACGATCTGAAAAGGGGCCTCTTTCGCATACAAATTACAGCTATTGAGAATCTTACATGATTTCCCGGGTGAAAAGATTGTATGTTTATTAAACTTCAATATTTTACTCGTTCCAAACTTTAGATCGTATAATTCATAATCATGTGCATTGTTATGTTATATATATTATTATTTATTATGTTAATAAATAATAATATATATACTAAATATTAGATTTATCCTTTGCTAAAGTTGAATAGTGACAAATTTCACTTCGTAGACAAATGCTACTTTTACGTTACTAGAAATATGTTTTCACTGTAATTTTTGGTTTTTGAGGCATGAATAGCAATCATGACTACTTTTGCTTGATATTTTCTTATGAGAATTTTATAATTTATTCAGATCCGCTGATATTTTTTTATACATCAGCTTTGGTCGTGGTATTTGATCGTATAAATTTATATTTTGAACGAAATAACTATAATTCATCACCATGAAATAATAATTCTGTAAATTACATGGATACATTAAATCAACAAAAATATTACCTTCTATTCTACTTGATTATAAACAAATTGCCATGTAGTAGGTACCTTTGTGATTTTACTGTAATACATAAATAGATGTCAGTAGGTATTTTCCAACAGTAATCATGTTGTGCCGTGTAATGCCGGCTTAAAATAGTATCACCCCATTTTCCTCCCGTGGGAGTCGTGACTCGTGAGAGGCGACTAAGATACTCGAGGGTATATATTGCAATTTTAGGCGATGGGCTGACAAACTGTCACTATGGCGATACACAATATTCTGAATGACCCTCAAATATTTGGCAGACGTGACGTAAATGGCCGTTTTTTGCGACCGTATACGCTCTGCCTACCCTGTAAGGAATTATAGGCGTGATATGTGTGTTGGTAATCATGTTGTTACGAAAATTGGACACATGCGTTTTCTTTCAATCAATTCAATTTTGTAAATATGGCTTCTGTCAACAGGGACAATACTGCCAATGTCGAGGTTGGAAGACAGGCGGGGATTTAAACAACAGCTAAATGACCGGTCACTCAGATAAAAACAATCAGAACAACACAATAAAATACTTATATTTATAAATATCATAAACTACAACAACATAAATACGAATTACTACTAAATACAGCATTAATGTGAGCTACAGTTTAATTTTAAACCTTTCTATATAATTAAAAAATGGTAAGGGTAATAGGGTGATCAAGGGAAGATATTATATAATTCATATTGAGCGGGCGAGGGACAGAGGAAGTTAGAGCATCATAGTGCAGTTTAAAATAATTTTGATACGATTCGACGTTGTCAAACTTAGGCTAAGGCACTTGTGAAGGTATGCAATCAATTGTATATTCTATGGGCGCACGGCCGAAGGGTACTTCACTTGTCATCTGACAGTCGAGCGGGCCAGATGTGCGGTCACCGCATATTCCAAAAGCAATGGTGTTGTTTCACTTTCATGCTACGTTCACACTATGCACCTGCTTCTGCTCCTACCACTACCGCGACTATTGCTCGAAATACTAACGCGAGTAAGCGTTCACACTCCGCCGTCATACTCTTCTCGCAAAAATACGTGTGAGCGAGAGAGCAATATATTCCACTCACGCTTGTGCTTCAATTCCTTTGACTTGCGTACGAAAAGCCAACACTCGCGGGAGCACGGGAAATGGCAGCGGTATGACAAGTAGCAGCTCGAGTAACCTGTTTCATAGTTACCTTGGTGACACAGTGGACGTCGCAGCACTGTTTAACATTTTACCTACTACCATATTCTACTACCTTAAAAATCTCTCAATGTTTTGTCCCCATTACAAAAACAAACTCGAATATTACCGTTAGCATTCGCATAGTTCAAACTTACTTAATCACAATTAACCCTTTCTACGTGAAATCAACAAAAGCCGACTTAACAAGAAACAAAAGGGTGGAGGAGAGGTATATTTCCCATCCGCCACCATTGAGTTGATACCGTAATAAATGTGATGGAACCTAAAAACCACTTAACTTGAAAGTGCTGCGAGAAATCTTAAACAAACCTATTGTACGAGAACAATGGAGTACGAGAGGGGCCTATCTGGATTGCTGTTCCATTCGCCTAATCTTTACTCGTTTTGTTGCGCTTTTATGCACTATACGACATCCATTACTGCTTGAAATCCCGTCCTGTGATACAGCAATGGATATCAAGCAAATATGGAGCACAAGTTGAGGGCCTTTCAGTGAGGATAAGTCCATTGGCTTTGTGAGTGAGAAGGCAGTAGAAAAGTCCTATCTACTTCCATTAATATTTCCTGATGTGCTTTTCAATGTTTGGTCAAATCAAATTGAATGTACCATAACACCTTTTACTATTAACCTACTATTAATTATGTTTTTTCTTTTCTAAATCTCATTTAAGAATCTTTATAATTAGAAACAATATTAGCCTATCAACAAACCTATTCGGCTATATCTATTTTTGCCTAAAATGCGGGATAATACCTTATAGTTACGAGAAAGAAGGTTATACCGGTAGTACAGATAAAAATATAAAACAATGAATAAAAAATACTAAAACAAAAGAAAGAACAACCTATTTATCTTTGAAGTTACAACAAAACCTTATCTTTCTTCTACAATCAGTTTGTAACGAGGTACCTATAAAATCGTTGAACTGAAACTCAAAGATATACAGTGACCGGCATGACGAGCGAAACTCCAGACGAACAAACTCCAGGGCTCGTTAATATATTTATCACTGTACAAGAGCTAGTTCGTTGACTTCCATAAACTTTATTCGATATTCCGATAGTGTTTTTGATATCGAACGTCATACAAAAGACCAGTGGCTGCGAAGATAGCATGATAAATACACTGCAATAGGAAGTAACGACGTTTTGTGAAACTTTGATTACTTTTTCTTTCATTTCATATTTACCCGTTTTAAAAAAATGCTTGAATTATTTATGGCGAATATTCCGGCGTCTATTGTGTTACATTATAATATTTTACATGTATTTTACATGTTGTGGCCTACGTGGTGGCATACTTTTGTTTCTAATTAAAGTTTTGCTGAAAACTTTTATACGTTTATGCATATTATACATACATACATACATAAATCACGCCTATATCCCTTACGGGGTAGGCAGAGCGTTAACGGCCGTTCAACGGATATTAACACCACGTCTGACAAAAGTTTGAGGGTCAATCAGATAACCGTGCATCACTATAGTGACAGGTTGTCAGCCCATCGCCTAAAACTGCAATACACACCCTCGAGTCCCCTAGTCGCCTTTTACGACACCCACGGGTAAGAAATGGGGTGATGCTATTCTAAGCCGGCATCACACAGCAGATTATGCATATTATGCTAATAAATTATTTACAAAAAAACCCTTACCTATCAATCCATGCAAGTGAAACGTCACGGTCGTTCACCGTAGTCTCGACAAACAACCCGCGGGTAGACTCCGTAGATTTACTTCTGGAAAAAGGAAAACATTTTGAGTAAAATGTTCCTCCTAAAGTTTACTAATGGACATTCAGACGCAGGAAACACAACATTTTTTTTTTTTCTCTAAATGGGCTTTCTGAAGCTACCAAAATATAGATACACAGTAACAAAAAAGAGAAGGATATTCTGTACGATATTATTTCATCGTGTAGGTTTCTCTATCTAAAGTTTGATTACAAAAAACAATTTGATTGAAATCAACAAACTACGCACAAATATTTGCAGTCAAACTGTAGAAACAGCCAACTGTTAACACACCACGTCACTTAATAAACATGAGTTTCACTCAGTGACTTAACGAACCCAAAATGGCAACCAGCAGCCAGCGAACTAAAAGTAACATCGTCAAGTCAAGATACTCATACGGCAAGTTTACTTCAAAGTAAACACAAGTACGCTTTCCATATAATAATTGAAACAGAATGCGAAGTTGCGATCGCAGCTAACTTGACTGCGTTTTTGGTCTAAAGTAATGCCATCCCAACAAGCCATATTTGACAGCTGTACTAAAAGTGAAGACAACAAAGAAAAATGGACCCTCTGCCATAGCATTATCACGAATCTGGGTCGTTCGTAGTCTCAGTGTCCCACACGACAGAAGACGAATTGAAAAAGAATTCCAAGTTGCGATTGCAGCTTACTTGACAGCGTGTGTATTAGACTGCGGTTTAATTTCCTTATAATAGACAGTAGAAATAAATACTTACTCTATAAAAAGAAAAGCGTCTGGGGTGTTAAAGATAATACATAGTTGATTTCAAACAACGCTTATTTGAATATGTTATTGAAATAAGCGTTGTAATTATACGTATTTGAACCTATCTATCATTGTCACTGGAGCCTTTTCTGGATTTTTGCAATTGTCACTTATTAAGAAATTACGGTTTCTACTGTCATTAATTACGTGGTATGGGTACCCTACTGTATTCAATTAATCAGTTCTTTCTTTATACAGTCGCAAAATCGAGTCGCAAATTGGATTTGAGCCCTTCAGCCGGGTGTACCTAAAGCGTACTATGACTATGTCGCGTTACGACTAGGCAAAACGCGAAGTAGGTATAAAGAGAGTTAGCCTTAAAGAGAGTTAGTTAAGAGTTAGGACTATTGCGATTAAGGTCAGCAGCTCAAATGGAAAAATAAGGTCTGTAGGTTGTTACGTAGTTACCCATTTACCTAGACGTAGAATATTTACAGTCAAGTAGGTACCTATAATTATGTCATGTGACTAGCTGTAATAAATATCATACAATTATATAATCAGCGTTAAATCGTTGGACGACTCGGTGTCCCACATGAAAAGAAGAAGACACGTGCAATTTTCTGTCATTTTAATTATTCTCTGGAACCCAGAATCTTTCATCGCAGTACGTATGTATCTTAATCACTATTTAGGTAATTTTTCTTAAGATTATAGACATATGTGTCAAAATAGCTTCTGCTTAACCTCAACTGAAGACTGCATTTCCAAAAGCGTTCTTAAAATGCTACATTATTATACAGTACCTACACGGCTGTGCGAGCTAAAAGCCACAAATAAAGAATTATCGATTTTCAAAATACCTATTATTATTATTATCCATTTATTTCACACAAGAAACACGACAAGAGACATAATATACAAAGAATGACGACACAACAAGACAACTTATTTCTACTAAGAAATTTCTTCCAGTTGACCTACAGGAAGTGAGACTTTTACAAGACAGGCGGATTGGGCGTGCACAATTACTAACTTTAAATAAATAAATGCCAAAAAAATAACCTACATGCAAATATACTAAATATAGTGACGAAAAATATACAAGTACTTTCATAAATAAACTGTAACGGATTTTTAACCCGTACAGTTTATAAAATCAGAAAATGCATTACGTGTTATGGTGAAATCATGATTTTAAAAATAGGTAGTTTAATACAAAGTCATAAGGACATTCATTACAAAAAAAGGGAACCATGTGCAAAAAACGGACGCCTCTTTGACACAAAACAGATGCGATTGCATCGGTAGTTAAAATAATAGTAATAGGGTTTGATATTGCTTAAAGGACTGAATACGTGTTTTTTTGGTATCCTTACATTGGATTGTAAGGATAGAGATTTGGGAAGTTAGCCCCGAGTGGCCCAGCGAGATAGACGCGCGCGCAACTATCTTGCATAAAGGTGAAAGTGTTTACTAATCCTGATTTTTCTTTTCTCAGAGTCTCGGCGAGCTTCTAGTCTTTCGTTAGGGTTTTTCCTTTCGCAGGGATACTGTTCGGCGGACGACTGGCGGCGGGGCTCCGGGCTTAGAAGTTGCTAGTTATCAGCTTAGTGTTGTGTCATATTTTATTGTTTCAATAGGTACGGAAAGCGGAGCGACCGACGGGCGTCGTGGCTAGAATGTTATAGGGGTGTACTATTTATTTATTCGTAGACTAGGGTTAGGCGAATGACTTGTGAAGTGCATATTAGAAGTGTGAATGATGTATGAAATGTTTTATTTTATTAGAAAAATAAACTACATTCGTTATTTACTCTTTCATGTTTGGTGCTTACACAATAAAAAAAAGTACGGAACATTAAAGAGGTTTTCTTTTATAAATATTTTATATTATAATTTTAAAATCATTCGTCCGCGTTACACTTACAAACACTCATTACAAATGTATAATTGTCATAATCAGGACGAAGTAGCCGTTGGTTATGGAGCTATACAGAAACAAGCGAATAGGAACACATCTGGGTGACTTAGTGATATATGATTACTGACCTATGCATGTGGCCTATGTAGCTACACAGTCACGGCTAACGGACCTAGGACTTAGCGTTCCTGGACAAACTGAAAGTGCAGTGCAGTATGTTATTATAGGTATCACTTAAGTGCATACTTGAATTTTTATATGTTATTAAGAAGCCCAAACGTAGCCGCCGTCACAGGTGGAAATCTAAGGTTTGCAGACCATAGGTAAATTAAGCGTGAAAGGTGTGTGAAAATGAGTATGAATGAAAAGTTTGTGAAAGGTTTTGTGATCTAAGGTGATCGAAATGTTAGCGTGAAGGTTTGGAAGTTAGAAAGAGTAGGTATAGTTGGTTAGGGTTAAACTTTCAAGGTTTTGCGTGCTGGGTGGACTATATGGTGTGTTGGGAGGTCCATAAAATTCTTAGCTGCTAGGTCCCTTTTAGACTTAAAGTCTCAATCAAAACATATCTTTCCTATTCCCTGGAATTTGAGTCACAACGTAGACAGAAATCTAGACGATCACCAATATATGTTCTTTGGCCATACGTAATATTAATTACTTCATTTATTAATTACTATAGGCTTAGGGAGATTTTAGTTACAAAACATACGTATATTTCATACATATGTTATACAAATACTGCCTAAAGCGATTTAAACATACATATTATGATTATACTATAATACATAAATAGCTAAAATATACCTATTTTACTCGGATAGTGAAAGATAGTGCTCTCTTACTCTCTTCTTAAAGACAGCGATGGAAGGCTGTCTCGATCAATGTGTGGTAGTGAATTACAAAATTTGTGAAAAGTGAACAGTGAAGGAATATGAATAAAAATCAGTATGATGGTGAGGAATGGCAAGAACCGTTCTTACATTAGAACGATAAGGCTTGCCCAGAGGACGAGAGAATTTAAAGCGCTCACGCAGATGGATAGGGGCGCACGGAAAAACCTATCTAAAGAAGAAGACAGGTACCTAAGTGTTACTAATAATTTATAATGCATTTTTATCATTTTTGTACAACCCTAGACATAATAATGTTGTAAGATAGGTTTATTTTTAGGTGTTTTTTAATCGAGCATGGGAATTTTTCCATAAGTACCCATACCAATGGAAAAATTTGCACACTACTCTGACACTACTACGACTAACGTATCGTAATGGTCAGTGATGGTTCTGTTTTTGTGACAATACGTTAGTCATAATAGTCTCAAAGACTGCCCTCGCCGAATAGTGATAAGAACAGTCAATTATTTGTTTTCATTGACATAATGTTCCAAAAGGTTGCTGTGTGATGCCAGCCTGGAATAGCATCACCCCATTTCTTTCCCGTGGGAGTCGTAAGAGGCGACTAAGGGACTCGAGGGTGTGTATTGCAATTTTAGGCGATGGGCTGACAACCTGTCACTATGGTGATACTAAATTTTCCGAATGACCCTCAAATATATGTCAGACGTGGCGTAAATGTCCGTTTTTGCGGTCGTTTACGCTCTGCATACCCCGCAATGGATAATAGGCGTGATATGTGTATGTATATATGTATGTTCCAAAAGGAAAGTGGTTCAGTATAGTCTGCATTCCTTGAAAAGAAGAGGAAAATTATTGAAAAGGCTCCCTTGTATTATCGATACACTATACTTTTAAATAAAAGTTCTAATTAGGTTACTTTAAATTTTAGAAACTGTTTTGACATGATCGTGATTTGTTCGTAGTGTCATGATATTGCTAGCTGAAGAAAACAATGTAAGAAGCGTCTTGAAAAGCTATTTACAGAGACATAAAATCCTATGACGAAAGATTGCTTTTTAATTTCCTGTGTAAACAATTTGATGTAGAGTTTTAATTAAATGTAGTTTCCATAGAGACTCGAGAAACAAGTGAGAGAAAATCTTTGAGCCAGCATTTTTTAATGTTCTCTTTTGTCCCAGAGGGTGAATCACTGGATTGTCCGTTAGAAAGATGTTACTTTAGAGGGTACGTTTTTCTGTCTACAGTCTCGGTTGTTGTCTATGAGTACTTGGCAATAGGTCTTTACTCCACTATATCTGTCTACTATTTAATTATACCTGAACATCACCATGTATTTGCGTTGTTACCAACCGGTTGATAGGACGCATACTGGAAGGTTTAATCTAGCCTGATGTTCTGCCATGTCGCATCAAAGCTTTGCTCAATGGATTCGTGAACGAAATTGCTTGCAGGGGTATTGATTTATGGCTGAGTGTTTACTTTTGACATAGTTATGTCAGTTTTGGTAAAAACGATTTAAAGTAATTTAAAAATCATTTCATTATATGCACATAGATACATATCACATCACGCTTATTAACCCTTGCGGGGTAGGCAGTGCGTAAACGGCCGCAAAAATAAAAATTTACGCCACGTCTGATATACATTTGAGGGTCAGGCTCGATACAGGTAGAGCGACCGCGCAACCTCGACTCAGCCGCTTTTCGCCAGTTTCTATGAAACTGTATGCAACGATTCATGTGCGGCGACGCGCGCGCGCTGCCGACTGTCGACTCGGTCGCCGCGCCTCGCCGCCATTGCAAGTTTCTATGCACTCAGTAGCAACGGTTCATGTGGAGCGGACGCGTCGCTGCGCGGAATAGTGTGACAATATGTTCGATACCGAACTCTTCATTAGTTTAATCGAAGAGAGAATGAATGAAAGTATAGTAGGTACCTACATCTGTACATACATACCTACATAGGTATTAATGTACTTGTAATTTATTTGTTTGAAGTGGAATTTTATTTTAGATTAACGAAATCCTTTTATTATAATATTTATAATATACCTACCTAATTAACTTAGAAAATTACAACAAAATGTTTAAAATGGTATCAAAATCGGTCGTAATTTGTATAAACAATAAAAACAAACAAATTATCAATAGCAAAATACATGTATTTTATTTATTTAACATCTCATATGTAGTCCCACATTTGTCCTGAACTTGTCCCGAAACTGTGGAGAACGCGCGTGCGGCGGACGGCGGCGCGGGCGCTCCACATAAATCGTTCTGCGGCCCGGTCGCGGCCGCCAAAATTTGCTGCCGGGTCGCTGCTGCGCGGCCGCTTCACCTGTATAGACCCTCATTCTGAAAATTGTGTATCGCCATAGTGGCAAGTAGTCAGCCCATCGCCTAAAATTGCAATACACACCCTCAAGTCCCTTAGACACCTCTTAGGATTCCAACGGCAAAAAAATGGGGTCATGCTATTCTAAGCCGGCATCACACGGCAATTCTTAGACGGCATTATATGCACCAAGAATAAGTTTTTACTTAATTAATATTTTCTTGCCGATTTATATTTTTTTGCATTTCTTTACGTTAAATAGGCAAGGGCAGCATAATTTTGCTACAACTTCTGACACTGCGCTCACCATCCCACCTTCTAATCTTGAAGTGTGTGGCAAATACCCCGCAATTTAACATGAAGAGTTCTATGAACTAAAAGTGAAGACAACAAAGAAAAATGGACCGTCTGCCATAGCATTATCACGAATCTGGGTCGTTCGTAGTCTCAGTGTCCCACACGACAGAAGACGAATTGAAAAAGAATTCCAAGTTGCGATTGCAGCTTACTTGACAGCGTGTGTATTAGACTGCGGTTTAATTTCCTTATAATAGACAGTAGAAAAAAATACTTACTCTATAAAAAGAAAAGCGTCTGGGGTGTTAAAGATAATACATAGTTGATTTCAAACAACGCTTATTTGAATATGTTATTGAAATAAGCGTTGTAATTATACGTATTTGAACCTATCTATCATTGTCACTGGAGCCTTTTCTGGATTTTTGCAATTGTCACTTATTAAGAAATTACGGTTTCTACTGTCATTAATTACGTGGTATGGGTACCCTACTGTATTCAATTAATCAGTTCTTTATACAGTCGCAAAATGTCATCTAGAAAAATGTTAACGTTGCAAACTTACAACTTTGTAAAACGTTAACGTTGCCAAATATCAAACAAAATGATTAAGTTGCCAACTGGCAAGGGTTTATTCAGTTTATAGTTACAAAAATCAAAGTAAGACGAAAGCATTAAAATGACAAAGAGGTAATTTACAGGTAAAAATTTGAGTGGATAAATTCAAGAGTGGCAGAATGTCAAGAACAGCAATTCAATTTCAATTTTGAGTTTCACAGCTAACATCTGAGTTCTTTATTTGAGTCATTCCTCTAAAGAGCTGGGAGTCTATCATGCATTGTTTCTGGAACACAAGTTTTTAGTTTAACAGCTGTCATCTGAAACGTGGATTTTATCAATCTCAAGACCTATAATTTATTCTAAGAAGCTGCTTATATAACATGCATAGTTATCAAGACAAACTAGTTTTTTGTTTTTAAATTCAAAACGTGAAGATAATACGGCTAGATCCAATACGGGAACGTTAGACGGCTTAACAAGAACGACGGTTTTGTAAGAAAGACGGTTATAAAAGAACGTAATATGGTTCGGAGCCGATTTCAGTACAAGAACGTAATGTGGCGTGCGTAGCAACTTGGATTTGAGCCCTTCAGCCGGGTGTACCTAAAGCGTACTATGACTATGTCGCGTTACGACTAGGCAAAACGCGAAGTAGGTATAAAGAGAGTTAGCTTTAAAGAGAGTTAGTTAAGAGTTAGGACTATTGCGATTAAGGTCAGCAGCTCAAATGGAAAAATAAGGTCTGTAGGTTGTTACGTAGTTACCCATTTACCTAGACGTAGAATATTTACAGTTAAGTAGGTACCTATAATTATGTCATGTGACTAGCTGTAATAAATATCATACAATTATATAATCAGCGTTAAATCGTTGGACGACTCGGTGTCCCACACGAAAAGAAGAAGACACGTGCAATTTTCTGTCATTTTAATTATTCTCTGGAACCCAGAATCTTTCATCGCAGTACGTATGTATCTTAATCACTATTTAGGTAATTTTTCTTAAGATTATAGACATATGTGTCAAAATAGCTTCTGCTTAACCTCAACTGAAGACTGCATTTCCAAAAGCGTTCTTAAAATGCTACATTATTATACAGTACCTACACGGCTGTGCGAGCTAAAAGCCACAAATAAAGAATTATCGATTTTCAAAATACCTATTATTATTATTATCCATTTATTTTACACAAGAAACACGACAAGAGACATAATATACAAAGAATGACGACACAACAAGACAACTTATTTCTACTAAGAAATTTCTTCCAGTTGACCTACAGGAAGTGAGACTTTTACAAGACAAGCGGATTGGGCGTGCACAATTACTAACTTTAAATAAATAAATGCCAAAAAATTAACCTACATGCAAATATACTAAATATAGTGACGAAAAATATACAAGTACTTTCATAAATAAACATACATATATTTCATACATATGTTATACAAATACTGCCTAAAGCGATTTAAACATACATATTATGATTGATTATACTATAATACATAAATAGCTAAAATATACCTATTTTACTCGGATAGTGAAAGATAGTGCTCTCTTACTCTCTTCTTAAAGACAGCGATGGAAGGCTGCCTCGATCAATGTGTGGTAGTGAATTACAAAATTTGTGAAAAGTGAACAGTAAAGGAATATGAATAAAAATCAGTATGATGGTGAGGAATGGCAAGAACCGTTCTTACATTAGAACGATAAGGCTTGCCCAGAGGACGAGAGAATTTAAAGCGCTCACGCAGATGGATAGGGGCGCACGGAAAAACCTATCTAAAGAAGAAGACAGGTACCTAAGTGTTACTAATAATTTATAATACATTTTTATCATTTTTGTACAACCCTAGACATAATAATGTTGTAAGATAGGTTTATTTTTAGGTGTTTTTTAATCGAGCATGGGAATTTTTCCATAAGTACCCATACCAATGGAAAAATTTGCACACTAGTCTGACACTACTACGACTAACGTATCGTAATGGTCAGTGATGGTTCTGTTTTTGTGACAATACGTTAGTCATAATAGTCTCAAAGACTGCCCTCGCCGAATAGTGATAAGAACAGTCAATTATTTGTTTTCATTGACATAATGTTCCAAAAGGTTGCTGTGTGATGCCAGCCTGGAATAGCATCACCCCATTTCTTTCCCGTGGGAGTCGTAAGAGGCGACTAAGGGACTCGAGGGTGTGTATTGCAATTTTAGGCGATGGGCTGACAACCTGTCACTATGGTGATACTAAATTTTCCGAATGACCCTCAAATATATGTCAGACGTGGCGTAAATGTCCGTTTTTGCGGTCGTTTACGCTCTGCGTACCCCGCAAGGGATAATAGGCGTGATATGTGTATGTATATATGTATGTTCCAAAAGGAAAGTGGTTCAGTATAGTCTGCATTCCTTGAAAAGAAGAGGAAAATTATTGAAAAGGCTCCCTTGTATTATCGATACACTATACTTTTAAATAAAAGTTCTAATTAGGTTACTTTACATTTTAGAAACTGTTTTGACATGATCGTGATTTGTTCGTAGTGTCATGATATTGCTAGCTGAAGAAAACAATGTAAGAAGCGTCTTGAAAAGCTATTTACAGATACATAAAATCCTATGACGAAAGATTGCTTTTTAATTTCCTGTGTAAACAATTTGATGTAGAGTTTTAATTAAATGTAGTTTCCATAGAGACTCGAGAAACAAGTGAGAGAAAATCTTTGAGCCAGCATTTTTTAATGTTCTCTTTTGTCCCAGAGGGTGAATCACTGGATTGTCCGTTAGAAAGATGTTACTTTAGAGGGTACGTTTTTCTGTCTACAGTCTCGGTTGTTGTCTATGAGTACTTGGCAATAGGTCTTTACTCCACTATATCTGTCTACTATTTAATTATACCTGAACATCACCATGTATTTGCGTTGTTACCAACCGGTTGATAGGACGCATACTGGAAGGTTTAATCTAGCCTGATGTTCTGCCATGTCGCATCAAAGCTTTGCTCAATGGATTCGTGAACGAAATTGCTTGCAGGGGTATTGATTTATGGCTGAGTGTTTACTTTTGACATAGTTATGTCAGTTTTGGTAAAAACGATTTAAAGTAATTTAAAAATCATTTCATTATATGCACATAGATACATATCACATCACGCTTATTAACCCTTGCGGGGTAGGCAGTGCGTAAACGGCCGCAAAAATAAAAATTTACGCCACGTCTGATATACATTTGAGGGTCAGGCTCGATACAGGTAGAGCGACCGCGCAACCTCGACTCAGCCGCTTTTCGCCAGTTTCTATGAAACTGTATGCAACGATTCATGTGCGGCGACGCGCGCGCGCTGCCGACTGTCGACTCGGTCGCCGCGCCTCGCCGCCATTGCAAGTTTCTATGCACTCAGTAGCAACGGTTCATGTGGAGCGGACGCGTCGCTGCGCGGAATAGTGTGACAATATGTTCGATACCGAACTCTTCATTAGTTTAATCGAAGAGAGAATGAATGAAAGTATAGTAGGTACCTACATCTGTACATACATACCTACATAGGTATTAATGTACTTGTAATTTATTTGTTTGAAGTGGAATTTTATTTTAGATTAACGAAATCCTTTTATTATAATATTTATAATATACCTACCTAATTAACTTAGAAAATTACAACAAAATGTTTAAAATGGTATCAAAATCGGTCGTAATTTGTATAAACAATAAAAACAAACAAATTATCAATAGCAAAATACATGTATTTTATTTATTTAACATCTCATATGTAGTCCCACATTTGTCCTGAACTTGTCCCGAAACTGTGGAGAACGCGCGTGCGGCGGACGGCGGCGCGGGCGCTCCACATAAATCGTTCTGCGGCCCGGTCGCGGCCGCCAAAATTTGCTGCCGGGTCGCTGCTGCGCGGCCGCTTCACCTGTATAGACCCTCATTCTGAAAATTGTGTATCGCCATAGTGGCAAGTAGTCAGCCCATCGCCTAAAATTGCAATACACACCCTCAAGTCCCTTAGACACCTCTTAGGATTCCAACGGCAAAAAAATGGGGTCATGCTATTCTAAGCCGGCATCACACGGCAATTCTTAGACGGCATTATATGCACCAAGAATAAGTTTTTACTTAATTAATATTTTCTTGCCGATTTATATTTTTTTGCATTTCTTTACGTTAAATAGGCAACGGGCAGCATAATTTTGCTACAACTTCTGACACTGCGCTCACCATCCCACCTTCTAATCTTGAAGTGTGTGGCAAATACCCCGCAATTTAACATGAAGAGTTCTATGTTTTGTTACTGGTGACAATAGACCTGTGTTAAAGTTAAAATGCAATATTTCACGCAAAACCAAGTAAAAGTACTTTCAAAGTTTATTTGACATAGTAACTCAATAAAGAATAGGACAATTCAACAAAAATAAGTATCGTGGAAAGAACCCCGTTTTAGTATTTTGAGTTATTTTGTATGACCGCGACAGTTTAAAACAGTATATCAGGCATACTTCAATCCCGTACAGTTAGCACATTAATATACAGGGTGTAAGGGACGGCCCTTCGTACATTGATAGGGTGCATTCAGACCATCGAACTAAACTTCCCATAAGAAAATATGATAGGACACGTCAAAATAAATTGGACTTCCCATAATAAATGCAATCAGCTAATCGTAATTTTTTATGAGGTCGAATATTTTTTGTCGTTTCCTAACATATATTCCTAGAGGAAAGTTGTTCAGTATCATGGTCTGCGTGCACCGTATTAGTATTCGGAACGCTGTCCTTTACACCCCGTATTTCTCCGTTCATCTGTTCACAGCAAACGTACGAGTATAATGTACCCAATAGATGGTCGATAAAGGCTATTACCATGTCTTCGATGAATATAAAATTGGTATCTCAAATGCCGATCAATGCTTTAAGATTATCCGAGATAGGATCAATTTATCTTTAGGAGTACCTAGCTCGTTTTCAGAATGCCTTCATTTACTCTCTCTCTTTTCGTGTGGGACACCAAGTCGTCCAACGACCCGATGAACCGTGGTGTCAGCGTTTTTCAACCGCCTACCACCAGTAGTAGGCCTCTGACATTGTTGTGTAACGACCGCCGTCTAAGTAATTATAGACAGCAACCGGGACCGACGGATTAACGTGCCCTCCGAAGCACGCAACCATTTCTTTTCGGACAATCATGTGATTCACCCTGCAATGTCTTAACCAGACCGGGAACAAATTCACAAAGTGATAAATATCAACTTTGTGCGTGTCCCACCGAAAATTGAATCCGGAACCTTTGCGTCGCAGGCAGTCGCACTACCACATCAAAAGGTATATAATGTTAAACTATAGGTGTTGTTAAAAACGTACTAGTTAGTACAAGTCGGGGAATATTAAAAAATATTCAGTGATAAAACTATGCGCAACTAGAAAACATTTTATATTTTTATTGTCAGCTATACGAGCGTGGCGCCGCAATAAAATAAACTTATTCAGCACAGACAGTGTCATAACATAATACTCCGTGAACCTACTATACAAGGTGTAAGGGGACCGTAAACCGAAAACCATGAACTTCTCTATGTAGCACATGTTTTCAGTCGAGATTTATTTCGACTTCCTGTACGTAGGTGCAAAATAACAAAACTCAACAAACAAAATTTTTATGAGAACTCATAATTTTTTTGTCCTAGCATATTATTATGCTCCATAGAAAAAGCTGTTTAGTTTCGTATACTATCACCACATGATTATAATCACACCAACAAAATTTTCAGTAGAACATTACTTACACCCCGTACATAAAGTTGGAATGATTTTTCAAACAACCAACTTAGAGAAGTGGTGTGGAGGCTTATCCCGTTTATTTTCAAAGGGACCTCAAGCGAGTCACTTTCAGTTTGAGTTCAAATCTGTTCTGATATTGCCCCGTGGGGAGCCGCCTTTATGTACGGGGTGTAAGTAATGTTCTACTGAAAATTTTGTTGGTGTGATTATAATCATGTGGTGATAGTATACGAAACTAAACAGCTTTTTCTATGGAGCATAATAATATGCTAGGACAAAAAAATTATGAGTTCTCATAAAAATTTTGTTTGTTGAGTTTTGTTATTTTGCACCTACGTACAGGAAGTCGAAATAAATCTCGACTGAAAACATGTGCTACATAGAGAAGTTCATGGTTTTCGGTTTACGGTCCCCTTACACCTTGTATAGTAGGTTCACGGAGTATTATGTTATGACACTGTCTGTGCTGAATAAGTTTATTTTATTGCGGCGCCACGCTCGTATAGCTGACAATAAAAATATAAAATGTTTTCTAGTTGCGCATAGTTTTATCACTGAATATTTTTTAATATTCCCCGACTTGTACTAACTAGTACGTTTTTAACAACACCTATAGTTTAACATTATATACCTTTTGATGTGGTAGTGCGACTGCCTGCGACGCAAAGGTTCCGGATTCAATTTTCGGTGGGACACGCACAAAGTTGATATTTATCACTTTGTGAATTTGTTCCCGGTCTGGTTAAGACATTGCAGGGTGAATCACATGATTGTCCGAAAAGAAATGGTTGCGTGCTTCGGAGGGCACGTTAATCCGTCGGTCCCGGTTGCTGTCTATAATTACTTAGACGGCGGTCGTTACACAACAATGTCAGAGGCCTACTACTGGTGGTAGGCGGTTGAAAAACGCTGACACCACGGTTCATCGGGTCGTTGGACGACTTGGTGTCCCACACGAAAAGAGAGAGAGTAAATGAAGGCATTCTGAAAACGAGCTAGGTACTCCTAAAGATAAATTGATCCTATCTCGGATAATCTTAAAGCATTGATCGGCATTTGAGATACCAATTTTATATTCATCGAAGACATGGTAATAGCCTTTATCGACCATCTATTGGGTACATTATACTCGTACGTTTGCTGTGAACAGATGAACGGAGAAATACGGGGTGTAAAGGACAGCGTTCCGAATACTAATACGGTGCACGCAGACCATGATACTGAACAACTTTCCTCTAGGAATATATGTTAGGAAACGACAAAAAATATTCGACCTCATAAAAAATTACGATTAGCTGATTGCATTTATTATGGGAAGTCCAATTTATTTTGACGTGTCCTATCATATTTTCTTATGGGAAGTTTAGTTCGATGGTCTGAATGCACCCTATCAATGTACGAAGGGCCGTCCCTTACACCCTGTATATTAATGTGCTAACTGTACGGGATTGAAGTATGCCTGATATACTGTTTTAAACTGTCGCGGTCATACAAAATAACTCAAAATACTAAAACGGGGTTCTTTCCACGATACTTATTTTTGTTGAATTGTCCTATTCTTTATTGAGTTACTATGTCAAATAAACTTTGAAAGTACTTTTACTTGGTTTTGCGTGAAATATTGCATTTTAACTTTAACACAGGTCTATTGTCACCAGTAACAAAACATAGAACTCTTCATGTTAAATTGCGGGGTATTTGCCACACACTTCAAGATTAGAAGGTGGGATGGTGAGCGCAGTGTCAGAAGTTGTAGCAAAATTATGCTGCCCGTTGCCTATTTAACGTAAAGAAATGCAAAAAAATATAAATCGGCAAGAAAATATTAATTAAGTAAAAACTTATTCTTGGTGCATATAATGCCGTCTAAGAATTGCCGTGTGATGCCGGCTTAGAATAGCATGACCCCATTTTTTTGCCGTTGGAATCCTAAGAGGTGTCTAAGGGACTTGAGGGTGTGTATTGCAATTTTAGGCGATGGGCTGACTACTTGCCACTATGGCGATACACAATTTTCAGAATGAGGGTCTATACAGGTGAAGCGGCCGCGCAGCAGCGACCCGGCAGCAAATTTTGGCGGCCGCGACCGGGCCGCAGAACGATTTATGTGGAGCGCCCGCGCCGCCGTCCGCCGCACGCGCGTTCTCCACAGTTTCGGGACAAGTTCAGGACAAATGTGGGACTACATATGAGATGTTAAATAAATAAAATACATGTATTTTGCTATTGATAATTTGTTTGTTTTTATTGTTTATACAAATTACGACCGATTTTGATACCATTTTAAACATTTTGTTGTAATTTTCTAAGTTAATTAGGTAGGTATATTATAAATATTATAATAAAAGGATTTCGTTAATCTAAAATAAAATTCCACTTCAAACAAATAAATTACAAGTACATTAATACCTATGTAGGTAAAAAGAAATTCTATTACACAATTTTTCTTTTTTTTATTTCAATTTTGTTATGACCTAATAGAAAACCGGCTCGGGCGGGATAAAAAAAATAAAAATAAAGGCACTGCCATGGAGCTGGCCAGGTTAATCACACGGCATGTAACTTTACGCCACCACCATCTGAAAACAATATTTGTTTCAAATTGAAGTCAAGATTTTTTGAATCCTACATTATCCCTGATGAACATACGCTATATTAAACTGTCTTATTTCCGGGGGGAAATTGTTAGCGGCGGGTGAAACCGCTGGGCGAGCTGCTAGTTTCAAATAATCGTGTATGATATGGTTTAGATAGCACCGCCGTAGAATGCCGCTTGCCGACGCAAACAACGTAGGTAAAAAACAAAATCCAAAAGTCATTAATAAAATAATATAGAAATTAAAATAAAATTTTACTTTTTTCACAAATTATCTGTATTTTTAGCTTTTATTACTACCAGGTAACACGAAGGAAGTTTCATAAATATTGGGTTTAGTGGTTTGTGAGTGAATTACGTGCAATAGACATACAGACAATAATGTCAAATTGCATGCCTTCCAAAAACACCCATAAGTACAGAACTTACCCCCGTTACTCTTTTATTAGTATGTATAGATTTATACATACAATTCTTGTTTATTTATACGACTGTACAAAAATTCACAACAACTTGTGGCCGAGTTTAAGTACTTTTTGTTCTGAATACATACATACATCAGCCTATTGCAAGCCCCTGCTGGACGTAGGTTCTGAATACCTGTAAAAACAAAATAAGTGGATCCTCTTATTAAGTTGGTAACTCTAGGTGTACTGATAATACTTAAAGGTTAAAACTTTTGTTCTAATTCTTTCGTCAATATATGACGGAAAACACGTATTTGGCGCCAAATTATAAGACATGACATAACTTAGATATCTGCTATTCTTTTCTAAACCTATTTGACGGAAAATGACAAAGCTCATTAAGGATTTGGGGTTATTTAAGAGATTTTATTTCCCGAATTGAGGTCGATCTTAATGAGTTGTAGTTGTCATAGATATTGGATATAAAATAAATAAAGGTATCAACGAGGTAAGTTAGCAACAACTCCAGCTGGCAACACAATATCTAAGAGTTGAGTGGAAATAATAATAATTATCGTCCATGTAAGTAAATATTATTTCTTGCTTATGTTTACACATCAACAATCCTTATATAACAATCAACCTAATATCTTAACAATAAGGAAAAAAGGTAAAGCGTAAAAAGCGTTTGTAACTTCAAACCTCAGCTCAAGTGGGTTAAATCTGCCCAGTGGCAGAAAGGCAATCCTCCTTTAATATTCAGCAAGGATTGCCTTTCTGCCACTGGGCAGATTTAACCCACTTGAGCTGAGGTTTGAAGTTACAAACGCTTTTTACGCTTTACCTTTTTTCCTTATTGTTAAGATATTAGGTTGATTGTTATATAAGGATTGTTGATGTGTAAACATAAGCAAGAAATAATATTTACTTACATGGACGATAATTATTATTATTTCCACTCAACTCTTAGATATTGTGTTGCCAGCTGGAGTTGTTGCTAACTTACCTCGTTGATACCTTTATTTATTTTATATCCAATATCTATGACAACTACAACTCATTAAGATCGACCTCAATTCGGGAAATAAAATCTCTTAAATAACCCCAAATCCTTAATGAGCTTTGTCATTTTCCGTCAAATAGGTTTAGAAAAGAATAGCAGATATCTAAGTTATGTCATGTCTTATAATTTGGCGCCAAATACGTGTTTTCCGTCATATATTGACGAAAGAATTAGAACAAAAGTTTTAACCTTTAAGTATTATCAGTACACCTAGAGTTACCAACTTAATAAGAGGATCCACTTATTTTGTTTTTACAGGTATTCAGAACCTACGTCCAGCAGGGGCTTGCAATAGGCTGATGTATGTATGTATTCAGAACAAAAAGTACTTAAACTCGGCCACAAGTTGTTGTGAATTTTTGTACAGTCGTATAAATAAACAAGAATTGTATGTATAAATCTATACATACTAATAAAAGAGTAACGGGGGTAAGTTCTGTACTTATGGGTGTTTTTGGAAGGCATGCAATTTGACATTATTGTCTGTATGTCTATTGCACGTAATTCACTCACAAACCACTAAACCCAATATTTATGAAACTTCCTTCGTGTTACCTGGTAGTAATAAAAGCTAAAAATACAGATAATTTGTGAAAAAAGTAAAATTTTATTTTAATTTCTATATTATTTTATTAATGACTTTTGGATTTTGTTTTTTACCTACGTTGTTTGCGTCGGCAAGCGGCATTCTACGGCGGTGCTATCTAAACCATATCATACACGATTATTTGAAACTAGCAGCTCGCCCAGCGGTTTCACCCGCCGCTAACAATTTCCCCCCGGAAATAAGACAGTTTAATATAGCGTATGTTCATCAGGGATAATGTAGGATTCAAAAAATCTTGACTTCAATTTGAAACAAATATTGTTTTCAGATGGTGGTGGCGTAAAGTTACATGCCGTGTGATTAACCTGGCCAGCTCCATGGCAGTGCCTTTATTTTTATTTTTTTTATCCCGCCCGAGCCGGTTTTCTATTAGGTCATAACAAAATTGAAATAAAAAAAAGAAAAATTGTGTAATAGAATTTCTTTTTTTAGAATGACGGTTCATGGCGTCATAAGTGATAATACTATCCTACATTGAATATGTATTATTTTAGTGTAGATTTTTTTAATGCATTATTTAATGTTTTTTGTCGTCTTTTTTATACCGAGTAAGGGACAGCCCTTCGAATACTGATAGGGTGCATGAAACATAAAACTGGACAACTTTCCCCTAGAAACATATGTCAGGAAACGCCAAAATGACCTTCCATAAAAAATCACAATCAGCTGACTGCATTCACTATGGGAAGTCAGTTTTTTTTCGTTTCCTGAAATATATTCCTAGGGGAAAGTTTTTCAGTTTCATGGTCTGCATGTACCCTATCAGTATTCGGAGAACTATCCCTGACACTCTTTTACAGTAATGATTAAATGTAATCATTACACTGGTACGAATAATGTGGCGTAGTTTGTACATTTTTAAATGAAAAAGTAGTTATTGTGGCATAACTGTAATAGTTAGACAGATGGTATCGCGGACATTATTATAGATATTTATGTCCTCTATAAAACTGTAGTACATCACTTTGCTCTATTGTCAATAATTTCCACAGCGTACGCGATATAAGAATTTTTTTGGTACATTTTTCACACGTTGGGTTACAATATCGAAATTTTCACGCGGATCCCTATTTTTTTCTCGTATAAAATATAGCCTATGTTCATCAGGAATAATGTAGGATTCTAATGGTAAAAGAATTTTATAAATCGGGCCAGTAGTTTCGGAGCCTATTCGATGCAAACAAACATACAAACAAACAATCAAATCTTTCCTCTTTATAATATTAGTGTAGATACCTTTTTGAACAGACAATACAAATTTTGTAGGTATGGTAGCTACTGAATATTGCGATGCAGCAGGTCAGCTAGTCTCTAATAATTGCATTCCATTCCACGCCGAGTATGAAGAGTTCTCTACACAGTTAACCCACCACCTCAGTGGAATTCGTGCATTGCTGCTTAATTTGTGCTGCTCTTATGAGCAAATCATAACTTGATATTATCGCGTTATTCCAACTAAGCAACCAATTACAGCGAAGATAAATCGAAACAGAAAAACATTTTATTTTATATTTTTTGACGATCATGTTATCATTTTTATTTTATGTTATATGCTTTCTTTTAATAATGAATTTGTTAGTATGAAATAAATTAATCTAATCTTCACTTCACTTGAACTAGCCTCAATTAAAAAAATATATGGCCTCCTAAAAACACATGAAAAAATAAACAACTTATTTTATTTTTTCGTATGTTTCTACATCAAAACAAATGTACTTGCCAAATTCATAAATCTAGGTCCACGGGAAGTCCCCTGTGAATTTTGAAAAGGCCTTTTTTATAGTTCTGGACTCTTACGATTTAAGCCCCGGGGCTATGAAAATCTACACCTGACTGTATGGTGGGGAGCAGGAGCTGACCCGGATAAGTTTTGTGGTTTTTCAAACAACCAGCCCAATCGCACAGCACGCGTTATTTTTTATAAACGGCCGTATCTTTCTAATATTAAGTTAGGAGTTGATTTTTTTTAAGCTACAAAAGTGCAAGTGCCCGTAGACAGTTTTAATTTCTAATAGATATAATTGCGCGTTCCCTAGTAGGACAGATGGACACCTAAGCGCTCTTTTTAGGGTTCTGTTTTTTTCTTTTTGAGGTAGGTACAAAACCCCAAAAAGTTGAAATATTTGCAGCAATAAACTAAAAACCTGCCGTACCAAATATTTGACGAAAAGCTTCATGGATTTTTTAATCAATTCGGCCCGCACACAAAATATATATGTTTGTGTATTTTAAAATAGAACATGAATAGTTACAAAGGGATAGCAATATTCAATCTACGCGTGTATACCGAAATAATCAGTTTGAATATTATCGTCACCGCAACCATTTGGTCGCCCCATCAATCATGGTAGGTCACAATCTAACTAGTAATTATTTGCGTAGGTACTATCCCGAATAATTGAAATATGGCAATGATTATGTCCCCAATATACCTCACACAGCTCTATAAAATATTACGTATACATTTGTAGGTTTCAGTACTTTAAAAACAATTTGTGAGACGAAGACAAACCAGTTGTGTTTAAATACTTTTCTTTATGTAGGTATGTTATTTGTATCATTGGAAAAATACGGTTATGTGTATGACTTCGTTCGCAGGGCGTGATTCGATTTAAGACTCAATCGTCTTTACTCGTCTATACTATTCGTATTAGTATCCGTTACAACTGTTACTAGATGTCGCTGCGACACAAGTACCAAGAGATTTAAGAATCGGAAGTGTCGCTCGAGGCCTGGTAGCTCAGTTGGTAGAGCAGTGGGTCTGTACCCCACGGTCCTGGATTCAAGCCTCGGCAGGAGCTAACTTTTATTTTTCATTAATGCAAATAATATAGCACTGTGAATGCATTATAAATTTATAACACATAGTACACCTAAATGAGACTTTTGACGTATGTAAGTACCAAAAGTTTTAACTATTTCGTTAGCTTCGTTTGTCAAACGCCGCACCGTCGTTGCCGTATTTGTATCGAAGTAAAATGGGAATTCGTAATTTCGTTTCGTTTGACAGACACATGCAATACAGATGCGAAAAAAAGGCAGCAACGGACGTCAAGTGCCTTATTTTCACCACAAGATTACTTGAGACAGGAATGATATTAATAAAACCCATGTCATAGCACCACGATGAGCTCATGACAACAATATAGGATCTTACGCCGCAAGATGATAATTAAATAAGGTTTAACACAAGGGTTCGTAATTTCAAATAATTAATTTTGAAGTTCGCGCTAAACCAATATTAATACTTGGCTTCGTACCAAAACATTACACTGAATACTTAAGTTGTTTATTGTTCATGAGTAAATTATTAAATTGTGTTCTGAGACCCATACTGAGTTTGAGAACATTTCCTAAGTCACATGTGCTAGGAATCGTAAGTAAAGGCCACAGAAGAAAATGTAGGAGAAAACCCATTTAGGTTACTGTATTTTGTTGTTACATATATTTTTTGCATACCGGAGACGAAAATAGGCTATTTTTTGTGAGTAAAGTAGAGGGTCTTGAGAAGCTTAGATGAAAAGTAAAGAGCCAATCAAAACTTTATAAGATACAGGAATGGCAAAAACAATGGCTCCTCAATGGCAATAAGTACATGTACAAACTGGAAAAATTTCTTTAAGACACATAAAAGACTGTAAATTCAACTTCAGTAAGAGCATTCTTTATTTGTGTATGTAGTCTGTGTATGAGTCACATATGCTAGGAATTGGTAAGTTTATTATGAACATATTGTGTAGGTCATACAACAAAGTTAGCATCTACTCAGTATGGAAGGACTATACAGCGTGTCTTGTTTTAAGAGATCTTAGGTTAGGTTCACTCAGGTCATGTGCATCGCTGGTTACCAGTCTGTGATGGGAAATACTTTATCGATAAAATTATGGTCGATTTCCAGATTTTGAGACAAAATCGGTCCACTTTCGATATTTTTTACATTTCAGCTAAATTTATTTGTAAATCCTGTTGCTTGTAATGGACATCTAATGAAATAGTTATTTTAGTAGCAATGTAATGCAAACGCGTTTATTTTAATTTTTATTAACAATGTTCTGTTATTTCCCAAATAATTGTCATTAAAAAAAAACTTGTGAAAAATGGTATTGTAGTGTTCATGCTTTTTTGTTCATCTGTTTTTTTACTTAAAATTGAATTACTATAATTATAATGAAATATTATGTATTTATAGTATTTACGTAACTAACCCTCATCAAAATACAATATTTTTGTTTTTGTGTTAACCAACCCGCATATGATATTTTCTTTGATAAAATATATTTTCCATGAGTTTTCAGTCAATACCCATATCTCAATTATTAGAACTTACCCGTATACTGTAATTTCATTTTATTACAATCCAGAAATGTCGAACTTTTATTTAAAAACAAAAACATTTTTAATGAAACCTACGCAAGATATAAATTTTTGATTATTACCCAAAGATTATCACATACTTAGCAATTTCGGAGTGAGAGGAGAACATTGGAGGAGACCTACACTCAGCATTGGGTGGCAACGGGTTGAAGAAGAAGATGAAGCAATTTTTAACTTAATTTTTTCACCAGAATTTTGATCTGCCTTAAATTTCAAGAATATATTTCTGTATTAAAAATTTTAAAATATTTTTTTGCATTAGGTAAATGAAACTAAAATTAATATTTCATAAAAAAGTAACATCAGATGAGAGCATTCTTCTAAAAAATCAGCAGGACATACCGGATGAGGCCCGAAACTCCAACATTGAATAAAGAATTTCAATTTCAATTTCTCAAAAGCTGAAAATTGACCATAACTATGGCGGGTGTTAAGAGTGATGCCAAAAGGTAGAATTGAGGGTTCCAGGTGGTGTCGGGAAAAGAGTAGCTACTCTGCCTGGCCGGGTGTTGTGGCCAGGGGACCGACTGGTCCACCTGGATAGAATTGGAAGTTGTATACTTGTGTTGCGCGGTGAAACACTTCGATACCGCGTTTCAGGCTCTATGTTCTGTCACGTGGCGCCATCTTGCAGATATGTTGGAACTTCTGTTGAGTCTTGCTTGTGAACCACTTTGAGTGAGCTTCTTGTCGTAGCTCCCAGGGGTCGCTACATAACTTTTTATCAAAAAGGTAGTTCTCAATAAAGCCACAGATTGGTAGTTGAAGATGTACAACCAAAGTTGTTCCCTTGGACCACTTCAAACGGGACAACCTGTATATCCTGTAGTATGGGTGAATTTCCGTAATTTAATAGAGACCCAACCTAAAATGTTTAGGAGCAACCCTTGAGGGCTGTAATTTTAATCATCCAAAGTTATTTGATTTCTTAGGTCCTTCAACACTTATTTTGGGAATTGAATATATTATTACTTACAGTTCAGTTTATAATTATAATAGTACCTGATAAGTTTACGGTTTGTAACCATAAATAAATATATGAAGTTTTTGAAAACCTGCAAAATTTTCAAACGCGGGCAGGATTTGAACTTGCGACTTTCATCATTACTAGTGACGGCACCTCTTCCATCTGGGCTACCACAGCTCGTTCCTTGCCTGCCAATTTTGCAAGTGTATTTAATGCCAGTAACGCATGGCACGGCTCCATCTACCGGGTTAGTTTTGCAAATAATACCCGGCGACTAATTCTATCTTTACAGATTGAGTGTAGTCAAAATAATAGACCATAGGCCGAAATAGAAATGTTTTATATCATGCATTGCATATTAAATGGCTAATAAACATTTTAACAATTTATCGTAAAAATTGATCAAGATTTAAACAATAACTATGTCTAACTAAACAGTGCAAAAAAGAAGGTAAAGTGCAGAAAATACTTAATGAACAAATAATTTGCTTGGCAGACCGACTAGAAAGAGATAAATCAATGAAGCAACTAAGTCTTTTTTCTTTGAAGTAATAAAACAAAACAAATTTAAAATCCAATGCAAATCGCATTTTACAGCGGATTTCATAAACTATAACGGAATATCTAATTTATCCTTTTTAGAATTCCAATTGAACGTTTTAATGTTGAAAGTTGTAATTTTCTATTGAGAAAATCTATAAGCTACGAGAAATTGCTGCACGTGCTCCGAATGTTCTGAAAATTTAACCTGAACACCTCATCGAATGTCGTAAAATATTATGATCATGTGCAAATATTTGGTAAATATTTAATGTCGATATAACAAAGCGTTTGGAGTGAGGGTAGTTGCCAATTTTGAAGGTACCACGTAAGAGTTTAAACCTTGAGCTAGTGACTTGCGTGAAGGTCAGCGGCGGAGTGTAATATAATACTATACGACATCAAACATTTTCCGTGCTAATATTACCATTTCATACATGTTATGAATAAATTCCTCCGATTGAAATGTATGTACATGGGATGTCATACATAACTTAAACAGTTTATTCAAGTTTCAAACTTGAAAGAAGAAAGATTTTACACTCAGATATGGAAAACATCTATCCCTATTATACAGGAACATTCGTGCAAGCTTTAATAAAGCGTTAACAGTGAAAGTCAAAACATACGTACATACATATATCACGCCTATATCCCATAAATGGCCGTAACAACGGATATTTACGCCACTTCTGAAAAATGTTTGAGGGTCATTCAGATAATGTGTATCACCATAGTGACAGGTTGTCAGCCCATCGCCTCAATTGCAATACACGTGTTAATCTCGAGTCTCTAAATTGGCTCTTACGATACCCACAGGAAAGAAATGGGGTGATGCTATTCTGAGCCGAATAAAAGTCAGAACGTCAAAACGTTGCAAAGAAATCAGTAACAATCAGTAAGTACCAATTTTTATCCGTCAGCTAAACCAACTCCGCTCGGCCGACTTTGATTTGACTTGATCGCCGGCAAATTGAGTAATTCGATTACGCAGTAGAACTGCGAGGAATGAAAGACCAGCAAGCAGTGGCCTTTACCCACCCTATCTAAGTAAGTATGGGAAGTTCATTGGTCCAAAGGATGGGATCTGCCCCAAAGTCACGATTTCGCTTGATCAGTATTAGATTGCGGTTTAATTTTATCAAATCGATGACCGTAGATATTGGCCCAATATCTAATAATGGATGAAAGATTGCTAGTGAATTGATCGGTATTAATATCTTTTGTTTTTAGATAACGTATGTAAGTAAACTAAAAACTGGCCTAAAGCGTGACGAATACGCCCATATAAAGGGTTTGTCGTCATTAAATTTGAATAAAAACCTTTTCAATGTCATAAACATCGTTTTACTTTGGTAGGTTTTTTAGTTTTTTGCAATATTTCGAAAACAATAAGTGGTACTGTTTTAAGTTACGATATAATAATCATACAACAAAAAAATTATATCTATTATTCATTAAATTATTAGCTTTTGTTCTAAAGAGATTATAGCTGGAACAAATTAAGGCTGCAAAACGCTTTTTTTTAGGAAATAACTTATGACAGGAACATTTAAGGCGAGTGTAGCTGTCAAAGACCTCGACAGTGGTGCCAGTGCCACTTCACAAAGAAATGATTTCTCTTTATACAAACAATCTATCATAATATCCGTTGCTCAAGTTTTAAGTTTCATCCTTAAGTAAAATTAGAACCTGCAAACCCAATTAAATATTCGCTGCAATTACAGTTATGGAAAAAAGGAAATGCCTAATAACGGTCACTTTTGGTATTAGTTAACATAACTTTAATTACAGCGAATATTTTCATTGAGTTTGTAGGTTCTAATTTTACTTAAGGATAATACTAAAAATTGGGCAACGGACATTCTATTAAATTGTTTGTATAAAGAGATTTTTTTATTGTTAAAGGTCACTGTTGAGGTTGCTCACGAAAACACTCGCCTTAAGTGTTCTTTTTTAGTATAGTATAGCCTTAAGTGTTCTTTTTTTAATAATATATAGTTCTTGTCGGTGGAGTTTCCGCCGGTTTTTCCTGCTTCTGCCTTCTCTTTGACTTCTCTGTATGACATGACCATCACTAAATAACTCCTTCTTGATCTTCCTCCTCCACTTTTTCCTTATAATATCTTTCCAAAATCATTTTTAAATAACTTATCATGTCATATCTGGTGGCCATACAGGCCATTGACCCACAACTGAAACGATTTTCATTTAGTAGATTCAGGCCCAGCTGATTTAATCAGACTTTTAGGAATTGGTTTAAGTCAACCGGCAATGACCAAACATGTTTCGTTAAGTGCTATATCCACCTGTTTTGTGTAACGGTTGATATGGCGCAGTGGTAGTGCAACTGCCTGCGGCGCCCATTTTCAAAACCAACCAATTTTTTATGCTCATGATGCTAACATTCACTCTCATGCTCAACTTTCAACTCATATTCATTTTCATACTTTAGTACAGAAGCCACTTAAGTGCTAGAAATGGGTTTGAGGTTATGTTAGAACTGTGATCACAACGCACGAGTTGCGTGAGTGGAGCGAGCTTGCCGTGGCAGTGGTCGGCGATGTGCCAGAGAGGTCAGAACCGACATAAAGCAAAACGAAATGTATGTTATTTCAAGTAGTCTTGTATAAGCAGGCTGTGATATAGTCAGGTAAGTATTTACCCATGCTATACTGGACTAGCATTCAACAGTCAAATAAAGCGTGCGTGGGTAAAAGTATTAAAATTGCATTATTTCGTGTCACTCCAATATGCCAATTTTGGTATCGATCAAATCTACTACAAGACATGTTAACAAAGAAAAGTAAATCTCAATTTAAAGCATTAGCATGATTATGACAGCTGCCAAAATTGGCCTATTAGAGTGACGAGAATATAGTTACGAAATGCAATGCACGCCATTAATGAATACTCATAATATGCAATTTAATGCTATTGAGTAAAATATACGGGAAATAAGCTCAAAGCTCCAAAAGCGGCCCACTAATGGTTCGATGAAAATCATTTAAATTTCATTTGAATACATCAGATAAACGCTTCAGTAATAAAATGATAAATCGGCATTTAATTGGATACAGTAGATGCGAACTCATACACAAATAAAAAAAAACGTTTCGTTTTTGTAATCGTTTAGCGACACGCACGGCGAGCAGTACAAAAATTACATTGCACGTATTTGTAATATACATATCGGCTACAGAAAAGATACATTAAAAATATTATTATTAATTTTAATTATTAAAATTAGTTTTAAAGGGTTGAAATTACTATTTTATTTTGTTCTAAAAGAAAACTAGTGCTAAAGAGCTATTGAAAATATCCAACCTGTGTTTTTCATAAACTAATTTTACTGACTGTATCTACTACATAAACTGTCTTCTTCGTATTTTTTATCCTAACTATATCAGTTACTAAAACGACCAAGTAACTTTATCTCCTGTAACAAAACTCCTAAAAAACAACAGATAAAACATCTCTTCACAAACTTGCAAACATTGTTCCAAAGATTTGGCATCAGCGTCTTGAAACAAAGAACTTTGTTAGATTATATTGTGTGGCACGTTGTTGCAGTGTTGGCGACAAACGACAGTTGTCTTAGTTCCCCTGACTTTCCCTCGGTTGTTCACTTTGCCTCAGCTTTCCTCATCCACAGCGTAAACAATTTGCAAACTTTTCAGCTGCCCGTCGTGCTCTGGGGATGAATCGCGCACTTTGTGACCGCCTGTGTTATTGCGTTACTTAGTAAAGACCGTCAGATGGTTATTAAGGGCAAGCGTCATAATGGCCTTTACGTAATTTACTTTGAAGGCTGCGTGTCTATGTTAAGATGTGATAAAGCTGTGGAACTACCACAGGGTTAGCCCCACGACCTTGTGGTGCTAATACAGCTGTAACCCTTCGAAATTACATTATTAGTGCCAGTAATTTAATTAGTAGATGAGTAAAACTACGATGTAATTGTTGTAAGAACACGGTTTTACATTTGTTGTTTTTATTATGTACTAAAATATGTTTTACAATACGTTGAAACTACAGGGTTGACAAAAACGTTAGGTGGACTTTATAAGGTCTTATAAAACAGTACATTACTTGGCAATGTTGTTAATTGTTAAAAACTCAAGATATAATAAAAAAAAATGTTCAGCATAAAAAATTGACTGTTGTCTCCAGCACTGTTGTTAGTTTGAAGTAAAATTTCCCGATAAAACAACCTGGCTCTTAAATTGACACAACGTCTTAGGTTAAGTCATACCCTGTTTTGAGTTAACTTCACATATAATAATTAAAAATGCAACAATTCGGGCGTTTAGGTAAGCAGGCTTTAATTTTATCATTAGTAGGACACTAACAGAGGCTTGTAAAAAGCTAATTTTTTTTGTTTACACGGTATAATGGATTTTATCATCATTAGCTTTTAATTTATACAGATATAGGTTTCAAACTAATGAACACTGAAATTTTCAGTTAAGATACCTCTAAAATGTTGTTTCACTTGTTTTTTTACGGTTATTGTTTCACTCCGTTAATGTGTGGATATTGGCTATGTTTGTCGTTTTGAGTTTTATCTTATAAAAACAGTTTTGTCAATTCAAACTGATAATAAAATATGTGGAAGCTTGAATAAAAAATATATTTGGTGGTAGATTCAACCATGTAGGTCTGTTGTCAAATGATTTTGGCGTTTAATTTCTTTTCATTATTACCCACTCCTTTTAATACTCACACTGTGGTTAGACAACCACAGTAGTCCAAATAACAAGATTAACATGTTAGAATAATAAAACCGGGTACAAAAACACGCACTTTATCACCATATAAATATCAAATTAAATTCCATGTAAATGTTAACATAAATACCCATAATTAGTTTTGATTGAACCAAAAGTAGACGAAATATTAACATTTTAAAGTGCACCCAACCTTTTTGTCCGCCTTGTACTTTGTTTGACAAATGAGAACTCCACACCATCAACTTATTCATTTTATTCTGACCACATGGGGACAAGTAAACAGCTGTAACTCAACTTTTCCTCGCCGAATACGAAATGAGGTCAGCTTCGAACGAAATTCTCAAACATGGTTTCAGCTAAATTTAAAGCCTGGAAGCCTCGCCGATAATGCATTTGGCCTAGATGCCGGCGATGACGGGCTGACCGATTTCACATTGATTGCGAAAGAGTATTTATTTACTCTACAATGTTTTGTTTCTGGGCAAGAACAACGTCGCGTTTTTCTTCACAAGGCTGTCGAGAGCGAACTCTGACGTGTGCGGATCTTAATCGGCTGTGCGTATGTTTAACGAAATCATCCGCGTGTGAGCCACACGCGGCGCGTAGTTGACAAAGCGTGCACAACCTGTCGCGTAGAGCACGCTTACAGTACCACGTAAACGTAGGCAGTAGCAGCGAGGCGTTCCATTTTAGCAAAACACAAAGTCCTGTAACCTGTACCGCTCTTACCAACCGAACCAATATTTCAAGCGTAATAATGTACGTAAATACGATAAATAGGAAAAGGCCAATGCCTAGTCTAACAATAGACTGTTCTTGTGATGAAATTGCATGTACTATTTACAAAAAAGGATACCATAACAGTAATAGGAAAATGAAACAAGGCAGCTGGATGACGTCACGTACTAATGCTTTCCGTAGGTAATGATATTATCTGTGATTTATCATCTCTCTGTATTTTCCTTAGCATTTCTGATTTTGGCTTTGCAAAAAACAATGTAAGTGTGTCCCATTTCTCGTTCTCTGGTGCCATAACTTCCGAGTAATATGTCATAACACTATATTTTTCTTTCAAGGTGGCACACATTTTTATGTTGAATTATGATTATCTAAATAAATAAGGTAAGTACCTATGAACTTGACCTAGTTTATTTATTTGTTTTTTTAAAGTTAAATGCACACAAAAACATTTCAGAATAGACATAAAACATAAAGAAATACGACACAACAGGTACAGCTTATTTCCAAGTAGATATTTCTTCCAGCTGACCCTCGGAATAGATTTTCAAATTGATTTAAGTACTCGTACTACTAACCGGTAAATGTCTAGTTTATTTTAAAAACTGAGGATTAATCACTAAAGTCATTACAACAGCCATGCTGGACATAGGCAGTCCCCTGGAGACGCCATAAAACACAATCACCCGTTTTTGCCATCCAGTCAGTACCGGTCCGGTCAGGGCCTCACTGAACCAGAAAAAAATCTTAAATTATCCCTTAAGAGAATAAAAATTTGAGACTGTGTTTGTAACTAGGCTAAAGTTCATCCCCTGGGCTTTAACCTCATTGCGTAAATATGCCCATTGCAGTTATGAAAACTTTTCACGTTATATTATTTAATTACTTTGCTTTATTAATGTAGGTACCCATAAAAGGTAACAACTTGAACGTAATATGATGTTTTTGTTCGCGGCACAATACATATATATTAAAAAATACTTTGTTTACACTCGTATCATACATAATTTTTGGATTATTATCTCTAAAACAGTTGTATAAAACCAGCTTTATGCATTCTGCCTATAGAAATTACTGATAATTCAGCTGAAGCGTAGTGTCTAATTAGAAGTCACTCCTTCCGAAAAAATTAAGAAATGAAACGAAGTGTTTTTTGCCAATACTCTAATCTTTAAAAATGTTGTTGTACGTCGTGTTCAGATATTGTTCGGTTGTTGTTCAGATGTAGTTCAGTTTTTGTTGAGATGTTGTTCAGTTCTTGTTAAGTGTTGCTCAGTTGTTATTCCGATGTTGTTCATATGTTTTTTCAAATGTTGTTCAGCTGTTGACTCGACATCTGAGCAATTGCTAAAGTATAGAAGTTATGTTTTTATAATTAGACACTGTATAACGGTTACATAAAGTATGTTATCACTGAAAATTCGCGAACATTCAAAGTTGACACTACCTTTATAGTCACTACGGTGAAGAATCATTATTTTAGTAGCTCTTTATCTTGAGCTGAACATAATAAAATTTGCCACGAACTATTTATGAATTAAATATTAATGAGAAATTCCATGAAGTAATCAATGTAGGTGTATATTATGCACACTAAAGTTTTCACAAGTTGAACGTTTAACGTAGCGGCTATACGGTGAAAGTCAAATGTTTACAAGGTCTGAGCTAACTATCCACCTCTGTCGGCACTCGGTATCGTAAACTTAATAAATGAGTTTCTGGTTTTAGCTAGTTTCCTTCGAAAGATGGGATTTACCCACTACAGTTGCATGTTAATTTGCTTTCAAGCTTGGCTTTGAAATAATCCGGCTAGCAATCCAGGAGCAGTTATTCAGAGTTATGAAACAAAATAAATATTAGAAACACGCAAAGCCTTGCAGTTTTTTTTTATTTTGTTTTCTTAATTCCAGAAAAATCTTACCTTTACCAAAAACTGGCACATGGAGGCCCAGAGTAGAACAGGATGATAAAAGAAGATAGAGCCTTTGACCAGCAGTGGCACAAAGATGTTAGCTAAATAAGACAAAGTTCAAGGAAATAATAGATTGGACTTGCGGGTGTGGAGTTCTTTGAATTACAAATGGTATTTCGAAAAAAGTATTGTGCACCAAAATTTCCAGCACTTATAAAAAAGTATAAATGAAGATTAAAACAAACGCTAATAACATACTTATTAGAATCTTTAACAATCATTAAAGGACACAAATTTTCCAATTAATCAGCTAGCGAAAATGTGAAAATTCTCCTTTGCCTAAAGCTGCGAAAACGCAAAAACTACCTTCCGCTGTTTTTACTGCCGTAGCACAAACTCAGGAATGATACTAAGGAAATATTCCAGAGCAATTCTATAGCGAAAAGTGCCGTTCTGCAATGTAAAATGAAGCGTCATGCTGTGTCAGATTACATTCATTCAGTGCGGTTTATTCCGAGCCCGGGTGTAGTTGGTTTGTATTTTTAGTATGCGGATAAAGTTACAACAAAAGTTTCCGGTATCAGTTCCATAGCAAGTTTTTTAATTGCTTTGAAATAAGAATGACTTAAAATCCATTGAATAGCAAATAGCAAGAATTTTCAAGGTGTTATGGGTTTAATATTATAAATAAATACATGCGTGTAAACTATGCTCTATACGATTTGACGTTGTCAAACAGTTCAAATCGTATAACTTTTTGTAGTAACATGAATGAAGAGTGACCTAGGTACTAATTTCTAGAGAAGGCTATGTTTAAAGTAAATCTTAAGATGTATGATCAACTGTAGCAGAATAACACCGTTACTTTACAACGTAAATAAAAACTCCATATCTGAATTGAGTTTCGCTGAAATTTAAGCTAAATTTGCCATGTACAGTACGGTATTCGTTCCTTTAAACAGAATTCATTCACTCTTTATGTTTTCAATATCTCTTGTACCATCCTGTAGTCATTATTCACAGCTCACCGCCACAATATTGAAACCAGCAGCGCGTATTGCGCTATTACTGGTATAATAAAGGTGCGCGCTGATCTGGCCGATACGAGATTTACGACGCCACGTCGTAGTTACGGGCTACGAGCTGCTACGACGTAGCTATAGGCTACGGTCTACGAGCCGTGCAAACGTGAGATGGGGAAGCGCGTAGCAGTATGGACAATGGACATTGTCAAAGGAAGTAGGTACGTTTGTTTTATTAATATACTTAAACCAAAGTTAGTTAGGTCTCACACAAACAGACTTAAGTGTCATAACTTTTTAAGCACTCGCGATCACTTTCACTCATTATAAGTATTAGACCGGGTCTATCGCGATAGTATTTAGGTAAATATTAGTAATTTACCTGTGTCCCGACGTTTCAATACAGTTTTATGTATTGTGGTCGCGGTTTGGCTAAACCGGGTTGAAACTTCGGGACACAGGTAAATTACTAATATTTACCTAAATACTATCACGATAGACCCGGTCTAATACTTAAAATGAGACATAGTGTTTTTTTATACATTTATTTTAAAAAATAACATTACTATTTGTTTCTATTTGTGTTCATTATAATAAATTGTGTAGGAGCTTAAAGCTTTGTCTTGCATTTTTTTAATATTTAATAACATTTTTGAGGTAATATCTTATTTCGACCAGCGGCAGAAACCGCATGCAGCTGTCTCAAGACAACGCTACGATGACTATACCGTGAAATACGACAAAATGTGAGTTCGACATAGTATGGAATATGACAACTTTCGTGGAAAATCTTTAACTTTATCAGATTTAATTCAATCAACTCCACTTTCCGTGTCCCGAAGGTAACCCCCTCTAACTTTTTATCCTTCAAGTACTACATTTGTCTATCTATGTGGTACTTGAAGGTAGCTACTTATATTTGTCTTAGAGTTGTCTAGTTTTATGATTGTACTCTTTCTTTTCTAAAAACATTTTTAATATTGTGTACTAAAATACCTTTATTTATGTTGAGAAGAGAACCATTGTTTTGTTTGAGGATAATGCAATTTAATAAGTAACGTAAACAATATGGGATGAACAGACCCCGTTTTCTATTTTATCCTAGCAATAACAATTATTTTCCAGACATTGCTCCTACAATTCATATTTACAAAACATTTTATCTTGCCTAGTTTTAGATGTTACTTATTTTTATTTGAAGGCAAGTGCCGCCGCAAAAGTAGCGCCACTTCACAAAATAATAACATATCACTTTATGCAAACAATACATCAGAATGTCCTTTGCCCAAGTTTTCGGTGTTATCTTAAAGTAAAAGTAAAATTAGATGCTACAAACTCGATTAAATAATCGTGGTAATTTAGGTCACAACAATTAGTACCATAAGTGGCCGTTTTTGGCACTTTTGTCTATAACTTTAATTATAGAAATAATTGTATGGCTTTCGCAGGTTTTAATTTGCCTTTTAGATATAACTTGGGCATAGGACATTTTAATAAATTGTTTGCATTAAGAGATATGTTTTTTTTTTTTGTGGAGTGGCGCTACTTTCGCGGCACCACTCGCCTTAACAGCCACAAGAGTCCACTGCTGGACATGAGCCTCCCCTTATCGGAGGTTATTGTAATACTCAACACGATTGCCAGTCAGATTGGCGAGCACTGTGAAAGATGATGCATTTACAGGGAACGCTGTTGCCCATTCCCTGGCTGGTCCCTTTGTTGCTTTTTATGGCACCCACGGGAAAAACTGGGGTGATACTATTCTAGCCCGGCAACACGGTATTTTTTAACTTATCTACTATGATTGAGTTACTATGTATTCAATGCAATGCCTTAAACTCTATAAAAATATTCTGTAGCACATTTTAGAAATTCCAGACAAATTCCTGAAAACTTGAATCCATTCTCACATAAATCAAATATGAAGAAAGCTTGCGAACTTTTCAACATTAATGCTCTCTTGATAGCTCTAATACTACCAGTTCATACTGAATAAGTACATTTTTGCTTAATTAAGGTTTGATAGGTATTAACTACGTAACTTACTAAGTAACTTAGCTACCTAATATTGATAATCCCATTAAGTGGGATAAAAAATATAATTATGTAATACATTACATGTCAGTTATATGGAAGCTTATACAGACTTCCAAACCAAATCAAATGGAAGGTTTCTTAGCTGCCTAAGTAATAAAGTCTGTATGTAGTAAGTATGTTGGTATTTTGGTGCCTAAGTGATACGTGATATAAGGTCCCACGCATTAAGCTTTTCCTTTCCAGCCAAATTTTGAAGTAGGAATGAAGAAGCCAGTAATTTAAATTTAGATCTCCAAAAGTCTTGGCTGGCGTAAAGTAGTTTTAAACAGAGAAAAATGGTTATCTTTTCGTGTTAGCGTCGGTGACTAAGATTTATTTGTCACTGAGAGAACAAGAAATAACTTTTATGTTTTGTTTCTCTGGCTCATAACATGGTATATGAAAACTATTTCTAGTCTCAATGTTATAAATACGTAACGAATATTTACTGTGGTGATATCGTGTTATAAATCAATGAACGCCGGCTGCACTCACGAAAAACCATGACACATTTTTACGTTTCACCTTAGCGAGCGTGCACGCGAGAATACGAAACAAGCAATAGATAGACATGATCGCCATAACTGGGTTATTATCACGTAAAATAAATTGTCATCCGTAAACTAACTTTACATGCAACTTTTTTTTTCAACGAAGTAAACTATTAGAATAGGAACCCAGTTCCTGTTTAACTAGGTCAGGCCACGAAGCATCTATTTCCGACACAATCCCGCTTCAATGATATTGTAATGTACCCTCCATCATACGCGCCTTTGTGCGTCCCTGGCTGAGGTAAGGCGTAGCTATTAGAGATGCACAATATAGTCGGGAATACCGACTAGTTGGCTCTTTTTGTAGTCAGCGACTAGTTCTTGATTATTCGGCTGTTTATCCAACATTACAATTATAGGGAGTTTCTTTCTGAGAATAATTATTTTTGTAGTCAGCGACTAGTTCTTGATTATTCGGTTGTTTATCAAACATTGCAGTTATAAAGAGTTTTCTTTCTGAGAACTAAAAATAAGTTTAGTATTCCAAGAATTCTGTAGATGGCGACGATCTACGTTATTAGATGCCAAAGTCAAAAATAATACTGTTCTTTAGGAATCTATCCTCGTCTTAGCGCTTTGTTTGTTGCACGTTTTTGCGGTTTGTTAGTTACGTTTTATTTTACGATCTCATACACCCGAGTAAAAACTCTAAACATTATGTGACGTTCCGTTCCTAACGTTAACGTACCAATTACAGCGCCATCTATCCAGCGACTATTAAAGAGTTTAAAAAAGGAATCTCCCTATTAAATATAACTATTACATATTTTTTTAATAAAAGTTTAATTTGTTATAAATAATCTTATTATAGTTGCGCCGTATAAATAAGTTGACTCGTTGGCCATTGTAGCCAGAGATTAGTCAGTGAATAGTCAGTTGATTAGTCGGCAGTCGGTTAGTCGTCGAATATCATAGAGGTAACATCTCTAACAGCTATCAGCCTGCTTATTGCTCAGGTAGAAAAGAAAAAAAAAAGCGAAAGCAGCGGTACTGTTATTGTTTGAGAGAGAATAATGAGTAGAAAAGAACTGAAATATAGCCTGAATTCTGATGATTTTAACTAAACTGTTCATGAAGTGGAGCTAGAATAATCTAAATGGTATAACTTGTTGGCCAATCAGCTAAGGGAGTGTCCTGTCAGTATCGAAGCCAACTTACTATTGAACCAATTAAATGAAATATCGGTCCCGAAGCGTTCGGTTTGAAATGCTGCTTAACGCATTCTGCTGCAGGACGGATCACTTTATAAGAAAAATATTTAATATTATAGAATGTTTACTTCCCACTTGTCGTCCGTCGCTGCGTATTATTAACGCACCGTAACGCATGCAAACGAAAGTTAATTGCAAATTTCGATCTTATTCCCAAACAAATTCGACTACGGTGCATAATGGATGCACCTGTCAAATCGTTTGACATACGCATCCGTAATCGCACTGCAGTCGTATTTGGTTTTGAGTGGAATTCGCAATTTCCTTTAGTCTGACAAACGCATGCGTTACGGTGCGTTAAAAATTCGCAAAAACGGACGGCAAGTGCAAGAACCACCTTATAACAACAGTCAAGCAGCGTTGTATCAAGATTCTACAACGAAAAAACAAAAAAGAACTACAAAGAAACATAATAATGTTATAAAGTCTATTGGAACGCGAAGAGTAATGAAGTGACTCATTATATCTTTGCAATTAATTATATTGTAAAAAGTACAAGCTCGCAAGCTTGACTCGAATCCAAATGCAGGTTAATTTTGATTTCGATACTGAGTGATTAAATATTTAAGGCGAGTGTGCTCATGAACGGCCTCGACGGTGGCGCCACTCCACAAAATAGTTTTCTCTTTAAACAAACAATATATCAGAATGTCTGTTGCTCTTGCGTCACTGTAGAGGCCGTTCACGAGTACACTCACCTTAAGGCGGCCTTTTGAGAGAGATTATTTCTTTACAAAAACGTTTCAATCGATCCAAGTTTTTAAGCCTGATAGATACTATTGTTACCAAGACCTCAAAAAATACGACATAATCGAGAGCAGTCTTTATAAACTTCACTTTTTTTTGCCCGATCGGATAGCTAACTTGCGATAAAATAAAACTCGAAAAGTGCAAAAATTAAAATAAATGCAGACGAAGCAGCTATCCAGCTTCTTGAAAAGTTTAATTGTAACATCAGCTTAAAAATAAACGTCTGACCAGCAGGTAAGTTAAAGAAACCTTAAACCATAAAATGTAATATAGGTACGTAGGTAACTCATATTATGTTTCTGGTAACGGAGGAAAAATTGAAGTAAAAGGAATATTATCCCATAATAACCAACGAGAATTACCATCAATTTCTTCCAAGCTTCAAAGAATTTCAGGATTAAGATTACTTTCTAATTTTGGGTACCCGCAATCTATTCCGTTTTATTCATCTATTAGAAATAACATTTTTCTTTTTAACAAAAAAGAATATCGCGTTACAAAAGTGCTGGATTTTCATTTGAAGTAATAAAACTCTTTCGTGCATAAATAATTAGATTAAAGTCGACTCTCCATCCAAGTCCAAGTGTTGAATTTCAAATTATTGAGGCTACTTTAGAAGCGACTCACTGGTAAAGTAGACGAAAAATTTGCAATCTTCTTTTCATTGCGATGAAAATAATGAAATTAAATTAATTTGAGTTAAGTGTTTCAACCAATCAATGTTGTAAAAATCATTTATTACTGCTGAAATGTGAAAATCGATGGCCGATGTGGCACAGTGGCACACAGGTTCGATGCTCGGTACTCACAAAAGTATTTATCACCTTGTGAATTTTATCCTAGTTTTTTAAGGACATTGCAGGCTGAACCACTTGATTGTCCGAAAAGAAAGATGGTTCCGTGCTTTGGCAGGCACGTTACGCTGTTGGTCCCGGTTGCTGTCTATGATCACTTAAACGGCGTCCGTTACACAACCATATCAGAAGCCTACTACATGAAACTACTAACTACTACTAGTTGAAAAACTCTCGACACTAGGGTTCATCGTTGGACGACTCGGTGTCCCATTCGATAATGTATTTGTATAAAACATACATACACATTATATATAATGAATATGTAGAAATGCAATTTACTTTATAGACATATTTTAGAAAAGCTCATTTACTTTAACAGCTTGTGATAGGTAGACAAATTTATTATGGCTTGGTGGCCAGTAGCAGTTTTAAAAAAGGTGGCCAAGGTCAATGATATACCTTGAATAGATTGCTTCCTGCACTACACTCTCCTTACGGCGGTTTTTAATAATTAAACCAAAGAAACTGATCCGATGTGACAGCAACTCCGAATCCGATCAAATTGACTGACATATTTCAATTGGACCTGTCTGAGCTTCCATAATGCGGAATTATATTCCAAGCTCTATAATCAAATTGATTCCCACATTCAGCTAGAGCATACATTCAGTTCAGCAGTAGCAATGTGTAGGTAAGTTTAAATTGAATTCGTTTCCTCGCGGGTGTCGGGAGGAATAAGTATCAAAGTGAGGTATGGAGCTTGCGAAACCGTGTACAATTATATAGCACTAGCTGTTACCCGCGGCTTCGCCCGCGTACTCATAGAGTTTTATTAATTAGTTGTGTATTCTAAACGACACATCGTAAGGCGAACAACTGTGTAAACTGGGAGGGCACTAAAATCACTATTCACCGATACACAGACGACACTACACTGGAATGGTTCACTTCCTTGAAAAAGTATATAATTTGTGGTACCTGGGCGCTATCATCACTAATACAGGCTATTGTAAAATCAAGTAATGAGGCGCAAGAATGATCCTTGAGTTCTTTTGCCACTTTGCACTCATGATCACTGGAAAAGTCGATGGCAAACGACCAAGAGGTTTCAGTACAATTAGGTGGTCTCATTAAATACACTCAGCGCTCTATGTCGCCAAAGATACGCAGCGATGGAAAAGAATCCTGAATGAGAAAAATATTTCCCATCAGGGGAATTACGACCTTCAATAATGAAGATATTACGACGCTAGAAAGAAGATTATGACACATTTATAGTGTAAGGAAAAACAGGCATTTAATGTTAAAAGTAAAGATAACGTAATTTTAATAGAGACGCAGTCACTAAACCGGAAAAATTATCGTGAGTAATATGGAAGACATATCTTGATGGAGAGCGCGTATACAAAAATTGTCTTTCAAAGGGGAGGGATTTATGCTTTTACAGTGTTTCGGAGCGTTTGTTTCCAGAAGAGTGTTAAAGACATAGTACACAGCTTAATGGACACAGAACAGAGCACTATTTTAATACGCTATTGTAAACGATATTGTAAGTTTTACCATCTGGGGATAAAATGAAGAGGTTCTGAGCATTGGACACACGCGAACATGCTACATATAGCTGGCCATGAGAGAAGCACGGTTTTTCTAAGTGGACCCCCGCTACCTTTAAAGTTTGTCCCTGCGCTTTGTTGATTGTCATTGCGAAACTAAGCTTGATAGGAAATTGCAGCCTCTTGAATTGGAATGGAAGATCTGTGGGAATAATTGGGATCCGTGGTATTATTACATTTTCACCCTTGCCAACGCCGGTTAAGATGGTGGCTCCAATTATGTTCCGTCCTAGTTGTGTCACACGAAGTCTCGTTCCATTACATAATCGAAGGGCATCTAAATTTCGCATAAGCATGACTGGAACGCCTACTTTTAATTGCAGCTTATGTGAGGGCACACCTGACAACTCCAATGAATTTAAAAACTCGACGGGGTATGAAGTGCTCTGTTCTGTGTCCATAACCGTGTCTACTTGTATATAGCTTTAATTTTTTTTTAATATTCCTGCTATTTTGAAATTTTTATTACATACAAACATGCTCCAAGAAGACATGAAAGAAAGGAGTGGGTATGTAATCAAGGATTTGAAAACCTATATTAGCTCCAAACCAAATTAACTTGGGGATGGATGTTCTTGGATTGGAATTATAATAATATGAATACGCAGTATAATGATTTTGCCTAGTCTTCAATTTTCAGGACTATGGTACCAAAAAAATTAAGTTTATTATGTGTCTTCGCAAGTATACGCAGGGCAAACTTACTGTGCTAAAAATGGTTATTATTATAGAAATGGACTTTCAAATCATGTTTAACTGTAAACTTTTTAGTTGAAATTAACTTTACTACTGTGGTAAGAAGTATCTCAAGTACATACCCACATCACCCTTAAAGCCACATTCATATCCCAAAACTCATATTCAAGAGACATTCTCATAGTAGTGCTATACAGGGTGTAAGTGACAGCCCTTCGAATACTGATTGGGTGTATTCAAACCATGAAACTGAACAACCTGCCATAGATTAAATTCTTTTTTTCTATATCCCATACAAAATCACAATCAGCTCACTGCATTTACTATGGGAATATCAGTATTCGGAGGGCTGTCCCTTACATCCTGTATATACATCTTTTTTATGTGGTATGGATGTATTCTATGCTACACAATAATCAGTTTTCCGATGGGAAAAATATGTTTTTCCGAGATAAAAAGTAACCTATGACACTCACCAGCTTTTCATCTAACTGCTTTCCAAAAAAAAAATGCTTTACATCGCTGCATGATACTCATTTATGTATGTAGTATGGATGTATTCTATTGCTAAACATTAATCGGTTTTCCGAAGGGAAAAATATGTTTTTCCGGGATAAAAAATAACCTATGTCACTCACCAGCTTTTCATTTAGCTGCTCTCAAAAAAAAAATGCTTTACATCGCTGCATGATACTCATCTATGTTCGTAGTATGGGTGTATTCTATTGCTAAACATTAATCGCTTTTCCGATGGGAAAAATATGTTTTTCCGGGATAAAAAGTAGCCTATGTCACTCTCCAGCCTCTCACCTAACTGCACACCTAAAAAACACTGCATGATATCGCTCTGTTGTAACGTGAAAGAAAGACAAACAAACAAACAAACAAACAAACAAACAAACAAACACACTTTCGCATTTATAATATTAGTATGGAAGTATGGATAGTATGGATTGCTTGTGGAGTAGCGAATTTAATAAGAACGTGTCAGGAGATATCAGCCGAATATGATTGAGGAACATTCTCCTCAGTCCTGATTCCAACAAGCTGATAAGGTGATATAGTGTGGTATCCAATGTTCGATTACACGTCTCTAAACGATTTTAACCAATGTTAGCTCGGCCCTACCGACAACCGGTATGTACTTATTCAGTACGTTTTCTTGAACATGGAAAGTGCGGTTGTAGCATCAAAAGTGGAAGTGGGGGGGAGTTATGACGTAACAAAGATGGCGGCCGGACCAACTCTACTAAGCGGTTTTTCTAGATAATTACTGGGCCGATATACATAAATGAGGTGTCAAATGAGAGAGCATACAATGCCCATTATTTTATTTCATACATTTATGTTCGTGAAACTAATAGCAAATTAAATTTTTCAAAAACATCGCATTTTATAAAATTTCAGTTTTTTTTTCTTGCCTATATCTCGGTATCCGTCAGAGTTATCAAACTTTTGACAAATACAAAACATTTTGCAATTTTAATCAACTCTCTAATGAACCCCCAGTTATTGAGATCAGAAAAGAAACAACGGAGATACATCAGTTTGAGTGGTCGGAGTCGTAGGTACAAGTGATCTAAAATTGACGAAGCTTGGCTGTGTGTTCATTTAAAATAATAATATAGTTTAAAATATAATGATAATCTTATATTGAACACGGGTCTTCTCCAATGGGGGGGACCTATGTGTAGTATGCTATACTCACTAAGCTTGACAGGCGGGTTGGCAAGTGCAGTAGGTACAGGGTGTTAATTTACTTTTTTTCGCTGGTTTGAGATTAACATCGGCTTTAAACCACCCCCTAATATGAAATGAGAAAAACACTGTGGTACTTGAATAAATAAAACTAGAAAGTCAATAACAAAGTGCGATTGTAATAATTTTTACATTAATTAAAATAAAACAAAATAATCAAGAAAAATAAACTACTTAATTATGATCATCATCATTCTGGATCAGTATCATCTAGATAATTAAAATGGTTAAAACATTTGAATCCAACATGGCATATGTTGGATATCCCAAGCATTCTGTTTTTTGACACTACACCATAAGAATAGATAATAATACTGCGTATAGAAACGAAACTCCTTTGTCTGGGTCCCAAAAGCCGCGCTTTAAATACCTACTTCCCCCCGCAGCCCGTAACGCCCCGCACTCTACCGCGCTTTAAGTCGGGGCTGTCACGTGCCAATAATTTTATTCCAGACTAGCGGCCAGTCGACAGGTTGCGACCGCTGCTAACAGTTTTCCCGTGGGAACAAAATATTTACCCGTTTTTAAGTCTTACCTTACCATTTTATTGTTAATAGGTAGGTACAGAATTTTAAAATAGATGCAAAACATACCTACGATACGAATGTGCTTATTTATCATTATCAGCTAACAATGACTTAGGCACCTAGGTAGTTTAAATTAGAAAATGGAAACTAGGTACCTACGTAAGTAAAAATAGGAGTACACACAACAATTACGTATAATAACGAATGGTAGGTACCTAGGTATTTACTGTAAAATCATCACTTACCTTGGCTCATCTTTAGGCAAATTAAAAAAACTTACTTTTGCAGCCATACACACCACAATAATTCGGCATTGCTAAATTTTTCACAAAAAATGAAAATTCGACCCGCACGACGAACGTTTCCGCGGCGAAGCGCACTCCCGACTGAATTGTTCGCTAAGAGACAGCCAGACGGATTGACCTTGAGCGCGTCTGGAGCGGGAGTGTCATCTCTATGTGATTTCTACTCTATGACTACACCCACAACGGGATGAACGACATCCAGCTTTGCATTGACAAGATATCAATTCAAGAACTTTAATGAAATCAAATTCACGGATGATGTAATTGGCACTAGGCATCCCGTTTCTTCAATCTTCCAGCCGCTGTCCGTGGGTGCAGGTAAAATAGGCTCTGCCACGTCAGCATGCAGCCAACAAAACGTCTGGTAATTGGCTCTTAAGGCATGTTGGCGAAATGCTTCTCGTGTTGGCGGTAATTTGTCAAGCTCCCTTATATTTTGGAATATCGCAGCTCTCAGATCGTCTAAATTATTTGAGTCTTGAGGGCCCGGCTTCTTATTTGTGTACATAAAAATCACAAATCTCTCAGCATTTCAGAGCTGCACTTCCGTAGGGTGTGGGCTTGTACTAAAATCGGATAATAGATTAATGTGCCGTTTAAAAATAGGCCAGCTTGATTTTTTGTGTGCCCAGACAGTGCACTTGTGGTATCACACCTAGTTATGCTGTGATAAGCCAACAAAGCTTTTCTTCCTTTCTCTGACGCTAATAAATCATTGTTTGCGTTTATATGTTTTCCGTCAATGATTTTTTGTTTTTTGGTAGTGCCTGATTTAATCCAGACAACATTTGGTAAACGTTCATAAAAATGCAAAATGAGTAGTAACACGTCAGTATCGCGACTATTAACAATTAATCTCTCATAACCGGATTGTTTGATGTCAATACCATGTAAAACGAATCTGGTATCCGCTTCTTCTTAAGTACTTCGTAAATGATCCACGTTTCTCAGAGCATTTGTGCTGACTTCTTTCGAGTCCAAGTAACCACCAGAGGTCAAAAGTTCTAGTCCAGCTGGGAGCATCGATGCATGCATTGCAATTTCTTTTGAAACAAAATCAAACAGACGGGCTTTGTTTTCAGAAAAGTGTATGAATCTGTTCCATTTTGCAGGAAAAACTGTCTCACGTCCTGCTATTTGATGTACTATTGGAGTGATAGTATGTCGTCTCTGGTCACGAGTACTAGACTTGATGGAAGTCATCGTATCGGTCGAAAACACTATAGACTTCAATATAATTTCACTTAAATCTCCAAATGTTTTATCACTTTTCGGTTTTCCACTACTCTGCACCAAAGCTTGACCATCAATTAGAGTGGCAGTTTTCATATCTGTTTCATTGTTTATAGTTTCAGATATGGATTCGCCTGCTACCAAATTACCGAGAACTGCTTTTGGTGTGGATCTGATAAGGCCATTAGTGTCAAAAAGAGATGGTGCAGGATCACGTAACTCATTCTTTAGAATAATTTTGAGATCTATTTGATGTCCACTACTTGCAGAAAACATGTTACGGACTAACATATTTGTGTCAACAGTGTTTACTATATTTTCAGATTTACCAGCTACGTTTACAACGTGCAAGTGTTTAAATGTTTTTGGTTTAACTTTTTTTAAAGGGCTGTAAAAATCTGTCTGTTTTTCAATAACACGATCTGTTAAAAAATAATCCTCAGACAGTTTAAAACCAACATGCCTTAAGAGCTATTTACCAGACGTTTTGTTGGCTGCATGCTGACGTGGTAGAGCCTATTTTACCTGCACCCACGGACAGCGGCTGGAAGATTGAAGAAACAGGATGCCTAGTGCCAATTACATCATCCGTGAATTTGATTTCATTAAAAGTTCTTGAATTGATATCCTGTCAATGCAAAGCTGGATGTCGTTCATCCCGTTGTGGGTGTAGTGTCAAAAAACAGAAATGCTTGGGGGGGATATGCCATGAATATCTAGATGATACTGATCCAGAATGATGATGATCATAATTAGTTTATTTTTCTTGTTTTTTTTTTTTTTTAATTAATGAAAAAATGATTACAATCGCACTTTGTTATTGACTTTATAGTTTTATTTATTCAAATACCACAGTGTTTTTCTCATTTCATCATCAAGTGGTTTAAAGCCGATGTTAACCTCAACACAGTGAAAATAAGTAAATTAACACCCTGTACCTACTGCACTTGCCAACCCATACTACACATAGTACCCCCCATTGGAGAAGACCCGTGTTCAATATAAGATTATCATTATATTTTAAACTATATTATTATTTTAAATGAACACGCAGCCAAGCTCCGTCAATTTTAGATCACTTGTACCTACGACTCCGACCACTCAAACTGATGTATCTCCGTTGTTTCTTTTCTGATCTCAATAACTGGGGGTTCATTAGAGAGTTGATTAAAATTGCAAAATGTTTTGTATCTGTCAAAAGTTTGATAACTCTGACGGATACCGAGATATAGGCAAGAAAAAAAAACTGAAATTTTATAAAATGCGATGTTTTTGAAAAATTTCATTTGCTATTAGTTTCACGTACATAAATGTATGAAATAAAATAATGGGCATTGTATGCTCTCTCATTTGACACCTCATTTATGTATATCGGCCCAGTAATTATCTAGAAAAACCGCTTAGTAGAGTTGGTCCGGCCGCCATCTTTGTTACGTCATAACTCCCCCCCACTTCCACTTTTGATGCTACAACCGCACTTTCCATGTTCAAGAAAACGTACTGAATAAGTACATACCGGTTGTCGGTAGGGCCGAGCTAACATTGGTTAAACTTGTCTGAAAAGCTTCGGAGCCTATACTAATAGGCCGAAACTTAGATTTATTACATGTATTGTGGTTATATCAAGCTGTGTTGCCGTTATCGCGAAAAACTACTTCTCTGCAGCAACTTCTTAAACGGGAAACGGTATTTGCGGTATTTATCTGATTCGGTTTTTTGCTTAAAGGATTTGTTTACATCCATTTGAAAACCCGCATGAAGTTGCGGCTAATAACCGCCACTTGTACGATCCACTTAAGCGTTATTAAGTAAAAATACTTTTTGGGCAGTAAAAACTCACACTCTCTTATTAAATTTTAAGTTAATGATAAAAAAGTCTAATCGTCCAGTTTTATCTACAGTTTTTAATTAAAAGTTTGACTGAGCGCATTCGTTTGGTTTTACGATTGAAAGTTTAACTCTTTCACGTTATTTTCCACAAATTTTCCCACAGTACTGATGAGAGAAGCTTTTTCAAACTTTTGTGTTAAATTTTTAATTGCATTAAAACAATTACATGGTATTTTATAGGTAGCAAACTGGGTAATTAAATTAAAATCTTGTTAGTTTGAAATTTTTCGTGTAATAGCATTACGTTAAAAATAGGAAATTGTTTCAGTTTGATAACATTACTAAAAATACGTATATAAGTAATATTATCTTGCCAATTTGAAATAGGCAGTAGGACATTTTTGCTTAGTTATCAATGCTGGCGTGGTTGTTTTTTTTAAAATCCACTTACAAAACGTATGGTTGCATTTTATACGAGTCGCAAATATAAATTGACGAAACCAAAATGAATACCTACACAAATGCAAATGTAATACCCCAGTCAACCCAACGCAATTCATTTCTCGAATACATTTTGTTTAACCGAATAAATTTTTCATTTGGGCTTAAACAGATACGCACCCGAAAATCAGGGTAGGACAGGACAGCGGTACTCGCCGATTTATAATTGGAAGAAAATATACGAGTGAGATAAATTGTCTGCAACAAAATAAATTTAAAAACGACCGCGGATAAAAGAGAGATATAAAAGAAGGAGGAAGTCACATAACAGACCTTGATGGTTTATTGCGAGTTTTACATTTAGAGGTTTTCATTTTGGTGTTATTGCGGGAGAAACATGGATGCATAATTTACGCTACATGTGCTGATCTTTTATAATTCTGAAGTGGTTTTCACATGATTTTTATCTAACAAACAAAAATACGTATTACAAATTTGAAAAAAGTTGTATAAAGGCCTGCTAATGTATTGTGCCTTTAGGTAATAAAATAGTCGTTTTGGAAAATGTACATAATGGGAAGCATTAGAATAGGAGTGTACGCCAAGTATGATATTAGTTTGACACGTGCATTCTAATGCCTAATTCTATGCAGTTGCATAAACAATTTTATCTACACTCTACAAGAAAACTCAAAAAATTTACTACGTACGCTTTTTGTACTATGGTTTATTTTGCACTCACATAAATATATTATTTTAATTTTCGTACACCTTTCTGAATCTCGAATCTCGATCTTGACGTATGCGGTTCGACGCGTAAGCGACCGGAACGTTCATGGAATATGTGTAACCATAACCCCCTTGCGTTCAAAATAGTGCAAATTTGAATGAGCGAAGCATCCCACTTGATATATGATGATGCTAGGCAGCGAAATTATGTTCTGCTTCTTGAATTGGCCGCGGAATACCGGCAACTGCCCGCACTGCTTTTTTCTGGAGCCTAAAAACTCGCAGTCAGTCGCTGACACGTGGCCATATTCGGGACAAGGTAGAGTGGACAGTTGCGGAATATAATTTCCTGACGACGTCTTTAGTTATGGTTTGCGAGTCTGAGCAACGTGACGCAGGCGCGGCTTAACCTTACGCTAACCACATCAATGTGCTTCGCCCAGACAAATGCACTGATCACTGATATGCACTGATATGATGACCATCTGGTCGCGCGCAGCCAGCGTTAGCATAAGCACAGAATTGAAAATGAAATTACTTTATTCAATGTAGGTTAATATTGTCATTGTGGCAATACACCACGCCGGCCGATGTGGCGCAGTGGTAGTGCGACTGCCTGCGACGCAAAGGTTCCGGGTTCGATTCTCGGTGGGACACTCACAAAGCTGATATTTATCACTTTGTGAATTTGTTCCCGGTCTGGTTAGGACATTGCAGGGTGAACCACCTGATTGTCTGAAAAAGAAATGGCTTTGGAGGGCACGCTAAACCGTCGGTCCCGGTTGCTGTCTATGATTACTTAGATGGCGGTCGTTACACAACCATGTCAGAGGCCTACTACTAGTAATAGGCGGTTGAAAAACTCTGACACCAGGGTTCATCGGGTCGGTGGGCGACTCGGTGTCCCACACGAAAAGTGAGAGAGTATTGTCATTAATTATAGACTATCTGATGCATCACTTATAGTCCTTTCTTGAATTATCGGCAGAAATAACAACGTAGAATATGAAGTAAAATTGTACGAGGGACCAATGTACTTGAGAACCGGCTTGGTGATAAGAAACATCTTACCCCAAGGCACATAATCAAGAGAAAAAAACAAATCTTCCGTAGTTACCCAAGTTGATTATTTTTATAGTTTTAAGTTTCAAGGTATTGCTCGGTGAAATGCAAACTGTATGAACTTAAAAATGTAGGCTGATTCCTAAAATCTTCAACCTACAGCTATGTTTATTATAGGTCACAGCTTAATTAAACTAAGCGTGTTGAAAATTTTGCCATTAGAACCAATACAAATCTTAATTATTAGTATTTTAATTATAAAACAAAGTTACTTCCGCAAGGTCTGCTCTTATCAGGCAGGTGTTTGTTGGCGCCAAGTTCAAGTGAGCAATATTATGGTTTTGCTTTTCGATAAACTTACCAACTCTTTTAGGTATATAAACTTGGCGTCTTCATTTAAATTTTGTGGTTGTGTTCGGAATTCATTACCAAATACTTTAGATTTTGGAAAAATAATTTTGTTGTTGTGGAGTTATCAGAACACATACGCCTTAACAGGTAAGTACTTTAAATATGTTCGGCCAATGTGGCGCAGTGGTAGTGCGACTGCCTGCGACGCAAAGTTTCCAGGTTCGATTCTCGGCGGCACACTCATAAAGTTGATATTTATCTCTTTGTGAATTCGTTCCCGGTCTGGTTAGGATATAGCAGGCTGAACCACCTGATTGTCCAAAAAAGAAATATGGTTCCGTGCTTCGGAGGGAACGTTAAGCCGTCGGTTCCGGTTGCTGTCTATGATTACTTAGACGGCGGTTGTTACACAACCATGTCAGAGGCCTACTACTAGTAGTAGGCGGTTGGAAAAAAGTTCATCTTGTCGTTGACGATTCGGTGTCCCACACAAAAAGAAGAAGAAGAATAGTTACTAATTTAAAAAAAAAAAACTAAATTTTGGTGAAGCATCATGTCAATCTTATCTTATCTTATCTAGCCTGCTTCATCCCACTGCTGGGCAAAGGCCTCCCTTCTCTCCTTCCATCTAGTTCTGTCTTGGTCCTCTATGTGCCAGCCATCATGTCAAAAACCGGATGTTTTTTTTTTTCAGATTCTAAATAGGTTCTTTAAGACACGTTGTTCAGATTTGATTAGTTAAATTCATTGTAAAATATAAATCTCAGCTAAGTAATTTGTATGCGTCATCGGCGTGCTGAATTCTGCCGCACGAACACATTTACGTCATTATACCCTCAATGAGAAATGAAGGGAAAATAAATTGCTTAACCTCGAAGAAATGAATTTAAAAATGTCCGCAAACACCCTCTCAGTTTGCGGGGAAAGGATGAAATGAAAGTAGACTGTCTGCCATCACATAACGTCCGGCTATATAAAAAAGGAAAATATTTTGTATACTTAGCCAAGGATTTTTTCTGTTGGATCAACTAATAAATATGTAGCGGCGCGGATTGCAAAGAAATATGAAGCGCGCGCCGCACACAGAATGCGCTGACTTCGCTGGATGCATCTACTGCTGACGAGGCGACGACGACAACGCTGCCTGCACAATGTAAACACAACACGTCATACTCGTCATAGAAGATTAGCCAATCAGAAGTCAAGACCTAAAACGCGGTTACGAAGTTTGTCGAAGACTTAGTATAAATACAAAATCCACGTCCTACCAGTTGGGCCGCGGTCCCCGAGCTGAACACCTCGCTCGGCGGGAATTCCCCTTTTCCATCATGCAGCATTGAGCCTTCTGGCTACAACCCTTCAATCAACCTTACAAATATGTACGTATGTTTTATGTTAATATGTTTTTTTATTATTTAGTAAAAATATTTTTTTTCTAATATTATCCGAAATTGGTTTTCGACCTCCAAATGACCTTCAAAAATATTATTTTGTATTAAATAACATAAGCTGTCAAAAAACGGCTGCTCCTCATGACAGAAATTTACGATTATGAAAATTTTGCAAGTTTTATATTTAACACTGGGAAGTGTTTAAAAATTTGGTATTCAATAAAAATATTATAGTAGTTTTATTGAAAATTAAGTAAACTCAAAATGGAACACAAATCACCTACTCAAATGGTTCACAAGTAAGCAAAACGCAACAGAAGTTCTCAACATATCCGCAAGATGGTGCCACGTGACTGATTGGAAGAGAAAAATAGACCTGAAACGCGGTATCAACGTGTTAACCACGCACCTCATATATACAACTTCCAATTCTATCAGTCGGTTCTACCACTGGCCACAACAGTCCAGGCAGGGTAGCTAGCTACCCTTTTCCCGATACCACCTGCAACTGCAACCATTAATTCTGCCTACCGGAATACCTTCCTGCTATCCTGCAAAGTTCCAGTTAGTGGTCAGCAATATGCTGACCACTAACTGGAACTTTGCAGGATTCAACCACGCATCAACCACTACAGCACGGAGCCAACTACTACGTCATCGGCAACCACCGCAGTCACAGCGCGGTAGCTTCACTTGTCTTTCATCATTGTCTCGACTGAACTAACACGTCGTGACTGACCTAAGACGTCTCGACTGACATTAGACTTGTCGACTGACTTTAGACGTCTTGACTGTCATTAGACATGTCGACTGACCTTAGACGTCTCGACTGACCTAAGACGTCTCGACTGACCTAAGACGTCTCGACTGACCTTAGACGTCTCGACTGACCTTAGTCGTCTCGACTGACCTTAGACGTCTCAACTGACCTTCGACGTCTCGACTGACCTTAGACATGTTGACTGGCCTTAGACGTCCTGACTCGCCGTGGACATTGGAACCAGCGCTGCATCGCCACACTTAATAAATAATGCGATTCAACTGTGTCCGGTTTGTAGTCTATTTACAGTAATCTTTTATGTTATTTAGTAGCATAAGTAATAAAAAAAGTGATCTCAACTATAACTATTATTTTAAATCCCGAATGAACGTACCCAGTTAGGTAGTCTCCTTTATGGTCGTCGGTTGTAACTTTTTACCTTGGTTATCCCAACCAAGGTCGACCGTTCCTCGGTTTTGCTACCTATTTGCATGTTTTTATTACGTAGCTAGAAAAACTTTAAAATGTTAAACCCCAGAGGAAGACGAAAAACATTTATTTTTATTTTTCCGTACAATAAACCAGTGTTTACATCTTAAATTTTGCTGTTTTAAGACAATCTGGTCTCATTCAATGCCACCAAAACACAGGCGTGTCTTTTCACTGCAAAAAGGAGTCCTTTCGACTGGACACCTACTTTTCGGGGTACATCTTCCCCAGTCACTGACAGGCTCGAGCTTCTAGGCATGGAGTTGACATCAAATCTAAACTTCGGCGTGACCATCGAGTACAAGGCTCAAACGGCGGCTAAGAAGCTGGGCATCTTGAATAGAGTGAAGCGATACTTTACGCCTGGACAGCTTTTAACTCTTTACAAAGCACAAGTCCGATCCTGCATGGATTATTGCAGTCACCTTTGGGATGGCTCAGCCAAATACCAACTTGCCGCTCTTGACTCGGTGGAACGCAGGGCCAAGAGGCTCATAGGCGACATAAAACTTTTGGACACCAAGCTACATAGCCTGGCACATCGCCGCAAGGTTGCCTGCTTGTCGGTTTTTTATAGATTGTACTTCGGAGAGTGTGCTCAAGAGCTTCACGACCTTGTTCCACCAGCTCCCTTCTACCATCGGACATCCAGACGCACCGCCGGATACCATCCGTACCTGGTTGCCATTCCACCAATTCGAACTAAGCGCCAGTCATCATTTATAACGCGCACTGCTAAAGAGTGGAACTCACTACCTGCGTCTGTGTTTCCAAACGCATACAACCCCAATCTCTTCAAAGTAAGAGTGAACAGGCTTTTTCTGGGTGAGCTCGCTCCATTTTAGACTCTGTCTCTGTCCTATGACCTAGACTAGAGTCAAGAGCAAACCCATCATTAATAAAAAAAAAACAAAAAAAAAACAAGTTTAATAAAACTGTAGACAAAAAGATAAACTCTCAATTTTGTAATACATACTTATATACATATAAATATCACGCCTTTATCCCTTGCGGGGAAGGCAGAGCGTGAACGGGCGTAAAAATACGATTGATGTCGCCCCTTTTGACAAACATTTGAGGGTCGTTTCAGAAAAATCGTTTATTACTATAGTGACAGGTTGTAGTCTCTGACATGGTTTTGTACCGACCACCGTCTAAGTAATCATAGACAGCAACCAGGACCAACAGCTTAACGTCCCCTACGAAGCACGGAACCATCTCAAGTCCCTTAGTCATTTTTTAAGACACCCGCGGGAAAGAAATGGGGTGATGCTATTCTAATCACACAGCAATTTTTTTAATAGAGTTCTTTAAGTAAACCTGCTACAACTATGTTTAGTATTAGTATTAACGATGTTATAAAAAAGGTCACATATACACTTGAAACATTCATCGCTATCACAAATTTTGTTAATTTTCACAAGTTTTACAATATTCAGAAGATAACACATATTTTGTTTGGGCAAGCACCTCTCGAAGGTGTGTTTAGAAATGTCACAAAACAACTCAATATTGAGAAATGGCAATATTAAATCGAACAATACGTTAACAAAATTCATAAATGTGTCGAAATAATTTTCTAAATGCACCGCCGTCATTATTGTTTTATTTTCGTATAAATGTGATGTTCAAAATTCAATTAACTTTTCTCCGTTTATCGAACAAAAGTGACTTCTGCCCACTGGTTTTACGCGGCAAACTGTTCTTCACACTGGATAGATGAAAAACTAATTACTTAGGTATCTTTCTAATCATTCACCCACGCCGAAGTGAAATAATAGATTCCAGGAAGGAGGGTAACAAACATGAAACGTTCTTACTCACTTAGCAAAATGGGATCACATTACAGCACAAAGCTTTTAAACTGTATGTGTGCCAATGGGTACTTCCTCCACGCAGCAATTTATTTTAAAACATATATTTTATATTTCAGCTTATTAGAATAGTAGATGGTCCATTCGTTCGCATATCGACTTGGTGTCCCAGACAAAATAAGATGAGGATTTATACCACAAGTAATGCAAAGTTAAAGTCTCAAAGTATCTTCTGTCTCTACAAGAGTGACAAAAAAGACAAAGGAATTGGTGGCGTAAGTGCCTGGCACATATACATATATAACATGCTTAATACCCACTTCAATTATAACAAATGCCCGCTAACAGAAGTAGACCCATGTCCAGCAGTGGACTCCTACATTATAATTTGCAAATTAACTGAGCTTATTTGTAACGTAACGTGTTAACACACCTCATTAGCATGTCGCCTCGTGTAACTCAGCATCTAGCGTAATGAAGGTGTACCAGGGTAGCTACGATTTTGAGTCATGTAAGGATATTACAAATATTCTTCTAAAAAAATTATTAGCTTACTTGCAAAAAACAAATTGAAAATAATCACTGGGCTGTGTCAGTATGTAACGTCAATTCGATATGTTGAAAGACGGTAAAAATATGAGTGCATTTTTTAACATCAAGCTTTGTTGTTCGCAAAAGTTGTTCAGTTGCATCTACTAGATAGGTCAAGTATATCTTTAATTTAATCATTGATTATATGACATCCTGTATTTTCATCAGCCCATTGAAAGTAGATCCTACAGGGATTCCTGGTTCCACAGAAATCCCGGTTCCGCAAAGGTTCAAATGAGTCTAATTCATTCCCGCCTAAAATAATAACCCTTTCCGAGTTTGTAGGTTGCTTCGTACCAAAATCCTCTTTCGTTTAATTAATTTCTGGCCGTGCGAAAGCTTTAAAAGAAGTTACCGGGTATACCGCCCTTCCTTATTTATAATGAGGATGGATTGTTATTACGATAACCTCATTTATATTTTCGGTTAAAACTTTACTATCTCGATAAGTAGAATTTTCGAGGTTTTAAATCAATGCTCGTCAAAAACAGCTTAAAATTAACGAAATCATAATATTCAAGCTTACGTGTCAATCTCCCTGCTTACTTATAAAATTATCGCGACTTCTCTCTCTCTTTTTTCTTTTTCGTGCGGGACACCGAGTCGTCCAACGACCCGAAGAACCCTGGTGTCAGAGTTTTTCAACCGCCTACTAGTAGCCTTTCGCGACCTGCCTGTCCTGACCTTCGTCGATTCACATCTAAACTACCTTGCATCAGTATTTTTAACACATAAAATAGTGCTTTATTATTTTCATGTAATGAGAATCAGAAATTGAAGATAAGTTTGGGGGGTTGGGAGTTGAATACCAGCCAGGGCTAAATTGAAAAGCTTGAATGATAGTTTTTTACTTTGTAACTGATTCAACGTTTTTTACACTATACGTTGCATCACATGTAACCAATACGCGGGAAATGAGAGGAAATCCAAGGATATTGCATCATGGAGCTCCGTTCAGAATAAATAAAACAAGTTTTGTACCTCACCAGGGAGAAAACTTGCCTTACCTGCCATTTGCAAAAGAAATTTATACCGTGTGATGCCGGCCTAGAATAGCATCACCCCATTTCTTACTCATGGGTGTCGTAAGAGGCGACTAAGAGACTCGAGGGTGTGTATTGCAATTTTAGGCGATGGGCTGACAACCTGTCACTATAGTGATACACAGCTATCTGATTGACCCTCAAACTTTTGTCAGACGTGGTGTTAATATCCGTTTTACGGCCGTTAACGCTCTGCCTACCCCGTAAGGGATATGGGCGTGATTTATGTATGTATGTATGTATGTGCAAAAGAAATGAACTCTGTTTTATACAACGATAGATTATAGGATTTTTCACAAGCTGCAGGTTAAATACAAAGGTTCAGAAGTGCACGCATCAGGCAAGTACCTCGATTTATCACATTTTATTAGTGACCAACGTACCTACCTAATAGTGTTATGTGTTATCATCACATTGTATAAAAAAAGCCCCTTTCGCGTTTCTCTGTTGTCTGTCTGTCATGTCACAGCTAACTCCTCCCAAACCACGCAATGGATTTTGATGCAGTATTTCTAATAGATACAGTGATTCAAATGAAAGGTTTATATTGTGTTTAATGAATTGCAGAAAAATGGTAAGCAGCGGATGCAACCATTGGGCACTAGTTTATAATTCTTGTTGCATTTTGATCCCATACGTTATATCTTAGTGGTTTATTATTATTTTAATATATTAAACATTGCCGAGCGATCAAAGACCGTAAAAAAGCTCTTGCTTTTTGTTTTATTCTGTGGTTTTATTAAAATGTAACCCTCTCTCAGTGGAAGCGCGTCTAAACTAGCGGACAAAATGTTCGCAGTTTTTTATTTTGCGCTGTATTTTTTTTCAGGTGCAGAACTAAAAAGAGAAATTTTAGTTTATCCTGAACATGCAACATTTTTAGAATCCTTTGTGATGGTGTAAGCGCTAAAAATATTGGATGTAGGTATTATTTTGGTAAATAGGGGTTTATTAGTGACCGATATGAAAAATTCAGGATGGCTTAGTGATAAGGAACAGGAACTTACCCATGTAACATCGGTCGATCATGAAAAATTAAATTTAATCTAAAACACAAACTGACTTGCTCGGCTGGTAATTTCTACCTATTTTAGTTGTAAAAATTTCGCTTTATCACCAGCCAGTCTCAGTGCTAACGCTCCGTTAAGCGGGATGCACGCGCGGGCGCGTCTTGAAATTATTATCCATCCAAATTTAGAAGGCGCATCGTGCCTAAGTAGCCATAATACGGCAAGGTGTCGTCGTGTTCGGAAGTTCGTGTGTTGGCGGGCTGGGCACAGATCTCTTATATATATGTCCTAAAGGAGGGCTGGGCAATCCCCGTCCCGCAGCGCTGCTCTAGTATTCTGCCGTTTCCGGCCCGTTCGACGCAGCGTTGGCTCTTAAAATTACCATAGCGGTTACCAGTAATGTAATGTGCTCAACTTATTTCCACACTAGTTGGTGGCCTCTCATCATCACCATTAATTTACAGCCTGAACAGTCCACTCCTGGACAGGGGTCTCAACCTAATGGGGGGTGTTGTCATCCTCACGGCGGTTGGTAGGCGGATTGGCAAGCGCAGTGCAAGATGTTACATTCACAGGGAATGCTGTTGCCCGTTCCTTGGGTGATTATTCCTTGTTTCAGTTTTATCGACACCCTGAGGTGATGCTTTTCTAAGCCAGCACCACATGGCATCATTATTTATGTTGCTGTTGCAAACATGCAAGAGTAAATTCTCCTATAAACTCAGGGTTCTGTAAATTAAACTCTCTCAGGACCACACTCGATTGTAATAAAAATGTATAATAATATTCCAAATGTAATGAAAAACGCAGAGACCAATGATATACTTGTCAGTCTGTTAAAAAGCTCCCTCATTCAAAAGGCTTATTATAACGATAGGGAATTCCTAGATTAAAAATTATTGCAATAAGAATAAATGATGACTGATTTTAAATTGTAAATCACCAGATAGAAATATATGACAATATTATTATATATGTTTATAGATACTTTAATAAGCTTTCATATAGTGTAAAGATAAAAGGCAAAAACGAGAGATCAAGCCCTATGGCGTACCCTGGGGGTGGCCTACGTCCAGCAGTGGACTGCAAAATTATAGTAAAATGTAGGCCCTTTTACATGAAATTTTAATACCCTAACGGGGTTCATATTTATTGTAACTGACACCTATTTGAATCTCATTTTAGGAATGTATGTAATGATTGTGAAAATGCAATATATTAATACTGAAAAGCCTATAATTTAAATTTTACTTAGTCAGTGATTACTTAGATATTTTATTGTCCTGGACAATCCCAAAACGTGTCGATTATCTTACATGTTATTATTTCTCAATCAAATCTTAACCCTCTTATTCTTAGGTAGGTAACTAAAAAGGTGCCGGCTTAGAATAGCATCGCCCGATTTCCACGACTAAGAGACTTGAGGGTGTGTATTGCAATTTTAAGCGATGGGCTGACAACCTATCACAATGGCGCTACACAATTTTCTGAATGATCCTCAAATATGTCAGACGTGGCGTAAATGTCCATTTATGCGGCCGATTACGCTCTGCTTACCCCGCAAGGGATAATAGGCGTGAAATGTGTATGTGTGTGTGGTAACTAAAACACAATAATAATATATCTACCTATGTACGGTCGCGTTCTAAAGTGGAGTCATAGTTAACACAAACCTCAGAAAACAAGTCGCTCGCACCCGCGGCTACACTCACACAATGACACAAATGACGTATAACATACTATTATTTGACGAACTACCATTGTATAATAGGCTGAGTAGTATTGACTATTTCACTACATGAATCATTAGCTTCGGTAGCGTGGTCAGTAGCGCGGTCAAGCAAATTCTTGACCGTTATTGTGGAGACAATGGATCGAATCCCGATATCTTAGTTGTAATTTTTTTTATCAAATGAAGCAAAATTTAGTAAATTTTGAATTACATTTTAGTTGTTGCTAGATCGTTTGCGAGATAGTGCGTGTGCTAAGTGATTTTTTTTAACCTAAGTTTATTTATTAAACTTCAGTGTTTATTTCTTCGAAATGCATACTATTATCAGTTTGCAGGATAAGCAGCGTATTGTTGCGCTGCAATTATCTGTGGCGCTGCATGATATTGGATTCAATTTAACTCAAATTGCTAATCAGACTGGTCTGGCCGTAAGTATAGTTTTATTTCATTACAATTGTATTTTAAATATTAAAAACTTTGACTCATAGTATGTTGGTAGCTGTGAACCGATTAGTATAAACTTTTTTATTAATAATGCTACTTTGTTTTAGTGGAAGACTGTTAAACGTTGGGTTACACATTTTGAAGAGGAAGGTAGCGTAAAAACTCGACTCGTCTTATTAATGATTCACAGCGGAGGATGATGGTGTAACAATATGAAGAAAATGGTTCTGCCGCTGGTCCAGGCGAATTAGTAGCACAAGAAACAGGGCGTGCAACTGCCGCTAATTATGTTGATATGCTACAGGAAAGCATGCTACCGACGACGCCGACGGTGCGAAATGTTTAACTGTTTATCGTGCTAGTGAAGTTCCTCGTTTTGCATTTGTCCAGGATAAATTGTCCAGTGCATCGAGCTGCCGTGGTGTATAATTGGTTTAGCCAGCACCCAGATATCCAAGTTATTCGTTGGCCAGCAAAATCTCCGGACTTAAATCCCATAGAGAATTTATGGGGTTTAATGGTGCAAAGGTGGGACATGCGCAATGAAAGAACTACAGAAGCTTTAGAGGCTCACTGCCTGGGAGTGTGGGAGAGTACTAGAGGAACAGATATATGCACTTATTTGATCGAGTCTATTAAGTGTTGTTGAAAACAGCGGAGGTAACACCAAATACTAATTATGTAAGCGGCGATTTTTACTTAAGATTCCAATCAGACCCGATCTAGCATACATTGCTGATTATCTTGTGTATTTCATTATAATATATGAATATACACAAAATAATCAGCAATGTATGCCGAAGCGGGCCCGATAAATCGTTGCTCACTCAACCTCTGTTTACCTGCTTACCCGCCTACTATTGCAGTAGGTATTTGTGGAGCATTACATTAGCAATTAAATTATGCTAAAACATCGATATATATTTATATAAGATTGATCATTATTAGTCAGTTATCTTAAGGCCTTGCTTCAATATCTTTTCATTACGAAAACGAGTACTTAAGCTTAAACCTTGAGATGTAGGCAAATAACTGATTTATTATTATTACAATTACTTTTACTTCCGAGGAAAGTGCATCATCGTTAAACATAGAACAATAAAATAATTACTAACGAAATTATTACTTAAATAACTTTATTGAAAGATTCAATCTAAGATTTGGATCATTCCTATGATCTTATAAATAATTACCTATCGATGTTTCAGCTAATGAACACTTAATATCATTTTACATAATATTGTGTTTTATCATTCAAACAAAACTATTAACTAAGTATTACGACAGCAAGTATTTTATGTAGTTTTACATACTCGTATCTTATGGTTACCAAAAGATCTCATTCATGTCATTTTGTTATTTACATGAAGTGATACCATACCTACCAATAAAATAATTTCTTACCTTACTTTTTGTTTTATTACAATATTATAGGTTTATGTTTTTAGATATAATATTTTGATACATAATTTACAATAAACATTTATAGATATAATACATAGATGAATTTATTGAAAAATATTATATAAAATAATTATTACTGGAGAAAATATGGTAAAAACATTTAAAAAACATTATTCAACATACAGAGATCGGATGGGAACCCGGTTCCGTTCTGATTAGAAGGTAAGAACTATTACCGCTCAGCTACGGTAGCTTGTGATCAATGCGACGAAATAAAGATATGTAATCTATTGCTTTACTACAAGTGAACGAATAAGGATAACTATAAACAGTTTTAGACAAACCAGTGTGATGTATACTTTGTGGTGATGTAGTGGCGAATAGGCTATCACCGAGTAATTATTTCAAAGATTACATAGATGTCGCTTATAGGTGGTAATCTGTTTAAGTTTTAATGCTACGCCTTAAGGTGGACTTTTCTACTTACAGTCGATAATCTTACGTGTGTGCGTATGTTAGTAAAGTAAGTACAGAGGATAATAACCCGTATTGCATTCTGTCAAGTGGTCTAACTATGACTCCACTTATGAATCCGACCGTACCTACTACATGTAGCGCTATAAGCCGGCTCACACAGCTTCGCTAGCTTAGAGGATCTAACTTTCTAACCTATTTAGTTACCGACCGTCCGTTGCTGCTATACCGTAACAAATGTCTCAATAACCGGGACAAAAACGTTGCATCGTGGTAATAAAATACACTTTGTTCACAAGAGCTATTGCTTTACTGTTCTAAAGGTAATAATAGTTTAATAGTTTTTTCTACTTCTTCACTTAAAAGGATTCTGGAATAAAGATAAAATATGGTAAACAGACAGATATAACATCAAAGGGACCTTACATACCTTAGCATGCCTTAGCTACCTTTCGCGGGAATATCGAATTTCAAGTGCCAAATGGTGATAAAAGGTGACAAAACAATATCTTATTTACTCGGAAAATCACCTAAAGTATCGGGAGCGGAGGATGAATGCGCGAGAAGCCCTATACTGGGAACTAAACCCGTCGTCCATACTCAAGATTGTCTCTATACAGCATTGTGTGCAATAACGTAGCTTTTACTTTTTTACGAATAAATGGGCTTGCTCTTGAGTGTAGTCTGGGCCAGATAAAGCTGAGACAGAGTCGAGAATTGAGCGAGAAACCACTGGCAGCTAACAACATGCTGAATGGTTATTTTACTATACATCACAAAATCAAAGAAAATTAAACAAAAAAGTAAAAAACTATTAAATATCAGCAAAACGCTTCGTCAAAAATGATGTCAGGACTAACTTTCAGCAACATGCGTCGTCAAATCTACAGAAACCCAGTCAGTCACAAAGGCCTCTCCGAACCATAACCTTGCTTAAAACTTACCTATAATACTCGCAGTAATTCCTGTATTGATTATGTTATGACGGACGCTATCAAACGACTTGACAGACGCAGCTGTTACGCACCGTAACGCACCGTAAACGGACCGTGGCCGTATGTGTATGCGAGATCGGGATTCGCAATTTCCTTTCGTCTGACAGACGCATGCGTTACGTTAAAAATACGCAGCGACGGACGACAAGTGGGAGAACCGCGAAACTTGCTATGCTTTTCAAAACAAGTAAATCAGACATGGATAGAGCTATTAGTTTCAAGATAAATATTTCCAATATTTGAGATACTGGTTTTTTTATTTTTTTATTAATGATGGGTTTGCTCTTGACTCTAGTCTAGGTCATAGGACAGAGACAGAGTCTAAGATGGAGCGAGCTCACCCAGAAGAAGCCTGTTCACTCTTACTTTGAAGAGATTAGGGTTGTATGCTTTTGGAAACACAGACGCAGGAAGTGAGTTCCACTCTTTAGCAGTGCGCATTATAAATGATGACTGGAAGCGCTTAGTCCGAATTGGTTGGTTTATTGGAAACCACACCGTAGTGGTTTTCTAGGTTGTATCCTGGATAAATGAAATGTAATTACATAATAATGGATTATCAACTTATATTAAAATTAACAGCCACAACAGTCCACTGCTGGACATAGTCCTCTCCCTATTGGGGGTATTGGCATAACCACCACGCTTGGCAGGCTGGCTAGTGCAGTGCGAGACGTTGCATTCACAGGGAACGCCGCTGCCCATTAACTTTGTGATCATACCTTAGTCGCTTTTTACGACACATAAGGGTGTAATTTGGGTGATGCCATTCTAACCCGATACCACACGGCAACTTCTTTTATTTGTTATTAAACCGCAACTGGGAGTTATGGCAGCAAGGCACTACCATTCAGCCGTTGTAGTAACAAGCAATACGCTTTGTTCTTAAGCCGGCTCCGTAGCTTAACCGGACTTAGTGGTACTGATAGTGAATCCAACTTCGTAACCTATTAGTTCTTATACTGTGCTACAAATAGATTTTCTGCACAGTTCTAATAGGACTGATATCATATTTATCTAATATACCATACTGGAATATAGGAGGGAATGAAAAAATGTGCCCTATTGTAAAAAGGAAAGCTTCTGTTTGAATTCGTAGAAATCAATTAAGCATATTGTAACTTTCATAGTTTACTATAGTACTATTGTTATAAATATTGGATGTAAGTTTTCCTGTTAAAATAAAAATAAAATATTATACAATTAAGAGATTTGGAGACGATAGGATACTTAGAAATGCTACGATACTCTCTTGCATAAGGTTGTATAGATTCTCTCTCTTTTCGTGTGGGAGCCGAGTCGTCCAACGACCCGATGAACGCTGGCGTGAGAGTTTTTCAACGGCCTACTACTTGTACTAGGCCTCTGACATGGTTGGGTAACGACTGTGGTCTAAGTAATCTTAGACAGGTTATACCTAGAGTACGAGTATACTAGAGGTATATTAGGAGTCTGCAATTTCATAATCAAGAAGCCTGATTCAGATCATTCCCGATGTACGTAATTGAATATCATGGTAATTACACATGTGGATCACAATAATTATATTTGCGGTATAGCTCCTAGTGATATTTAGAAAATATTTGTATGTGACATCAAAGATTTTTAGCGCAAGTTGTCATTATGTCAGAACATAAGTAACTTTTCACGACTAAATTTATACACTGACGATAAAGTTTCGATTTATACAAACAGTCTGATGAAGCCCTGCCGTCGTCATCCGACTATAAAATCACTTACATACATACACATATCTCGCCTATAATCCCATGCAGGGTGGGCAGAGCGTAAACGGTCGCAAAAAACGGACATTTACGCAACGTCTGTCAAATATTTGAGTGTCATTCGGAAAATTGTGTATCGCTATAATGACAGGTTGTCATCCTATCGCCTAAAATTGGAAAACACACCCTCGCGTCCCTTAGTCGCCTCTTACGACTCCCACGGGAAAGAAATGGAGTGATGCTATTCTAAGCCAGCATCACACGGCTCAAAATCACTTACCAATAAAGTCATGATTTAGCTATAAATCCGTATAATTTATGTTTGCAACGGTGGACAGATACAGATATTTACGTGTTTGCGCATACGATACGACCAAATAGACAATTTTACGTGGTGAACTAAATTTAGCACTCGCCCGGTACACAAACCTGTTGTGTCCGCGTAAGCTGCTCGTTGTGAAGCTTTAAATCCGTGGATTTGTGACTATGCAATGGAATCTCCGTTTGATGATATGACATGGATCTCACGTAACCGGGGAAGTTATTCTTCTTATTTTCGTGGGGAGCACCGAGTCATCCGTCGTCGACAACGGTATAGATTATTATACTTTTTAATATTTTAAAATATTCTGCAGTCTCATAGTGTGGGACACCAAGTCGACTTACAACACAGTGCATGTGCATGTGCAGTTCTTATTATTTTCGTGTGGGACACCGAGTCGTCCAACGACCCGATGTACCAAGGTGTCAGTTTTTTCAACCGCCCACTACTACTAGTAAGCCACTGACATGGTTGTGTAACGATCGCCGTCTAAGTAATCATGGACAGCAACCAAGTCCGACAGTTTAACGTGCCCTACGATGCACGGATCCATACTTTTTGGATCGTATCATCGGACAGGCTGCAATGTCCTTAACAGACTGGGAACTATTACTCAGAACTATTACTCATATATCAATTTTGTGAGTGGGATTCAAACCCGGAACCTTTTCGTCGCAGGCAGTCGCACTACCACTGCGCCACATCGGCAGACAAAGTGGAAGTGATTAAAAAAATATAGGTACTTACCTATAAGTACGCTGTTCACACGTAACAAAAACATGTTATTTATTATTTCGTCAAAATATAGCTTTCAGTTGAATGTTTTCGTATGAAAACAAGAGTTAATTCGATTTTCTAAAATTCGTAGAAGAAAATAAACAAAAACGCACAGAGAAGAGAGATAAAAAACCTGTTGTTTCATTTTACGGGCTGAATGGACGAGCAGTTTCCCTAACACCTTGCCAGTGTTTGTTTTTTTCAGTGCAAATATCCAAGTGAAAGAAAACCAAGTTCAAAATAATTTGGTGCAGTCAAACATAGATAAAAAAATATCGTTCGTATTCTACACGATTTTAAAAGTCCCGGTCTACCTTTTATATTTCCCGACCCGGCACATTGGAATAAAGTATTGGATTTTGATGGCATACCGTACGTCCTTCCGTTCGCTTTATGTTATATCAAGTATCGAGATAAAAGTCTCTGATATAATGATCCATCCGTTCATTGTCATACACGAGGGAGATACCGCAGAAACGTGCATCCAATTACGCACTAAACCCTCTTTGTAATACGAAATCAAAAGCCGTCGTAGATTCAATATAATCTGGAGTAATAAGAAAAGAAATTACGTGACTGCGGTAAAACGAGGACTTGTACAGACCGATAGAGCGAGAACGAATGAAAAATGAGGCCAGATCTGCTTAGAGCACGGTTGCCTGCTGTCCGCACGATTGCTCGGTCTCTATAGTATCTATCTAGATCCTACTTATCTCTGCTACGGACGGCTCGGCAACTATTATATTTACCTACTACGTTAAGAGTTTACTTTTATCAGTGAGGTAAGGCATTTTATATTTTTAAGTAAGCTCGATTTTGTTGTATCTACTAAAAGTTTTAGGCGTCTTGAATTTCGATTACCTTTTACATAGTTTACAAATTCTTGCTGTCGTGATTTCATGCAAAAGTACATGTATGCGGGTAACCTCCAGTCCTACTTAAGTAGATATAGGTTCCTGAATTTTTTATGACTACTAGATTCGAGTCTTTTGACTGCCAAAAGTTTAGTCCCTTATTATGCTAGAACAATCTGCATTTCGTTAAGTTGATCACAAACGGAAAATGTGGTCAGCATTTCTAAAAAGCCCTCATTAGATTTTCTATCGGGTTCTCGGGAATTAAAAAATGCAAAACGTAACATTACAGATGCATTGCTATCGTTGGAATTCACGAACTGCTGTGCTGGCACCACTTATCTTACAAAGACGTTAAAAGAAAAAAAGTACAGCATTTTTATTCCGTGCAAAGAATGTAGATTCTGTAATAAAGTTACTTAGGTAAGGTAAAGTCTTAGAAAACTTTCAATAATCGCTATAGATTTAAATACTGAGGTGACCAAGAAGAAACCCTAATAGATAGGTACATAGGAGAATATAATGAGTGATTTAAATTTCAATGCAGTTGGTAATAAAACTAGCTAACCTTACTAACTAACTTACCATAGGGCTGTTGTAGATAATCAAAGCAAGATATTAATGATGTTTGATGCTGGCTTGAAATAGCATCACCCCATTACACCACTCAGTATCGTAGAAAGGGACTAAGGGATAATTTCATCAAGGGAACAGACAGTAGCGTTGCCTGTCATTGTAGCAATCACCAATCTTGAAATCTTGAACTGTGTTTGCCAATGGCAATACCCCTATGGGAAGGCCAATATCCAACAGGGGACTATGGCTGTTAATGTTATAAAATTGTAATAAGATTAATGGCTCCACTGTTAAATTAATGCAGGCCACTAAGTTTTCTAAAACTTGTTTAAAGATAATAACGTTTAATCTTAATTTATAAGCGCCCTGTTATTATTGCTGTTACGCTTATTAATCTATTTGTAAATAAATGAAATATATAGGTATATTTTATAAGCGGTATAGAGATTTGGCACGAAGTTATGCAGACTTCTAACTTAATATGAATTTACTGCTACCTAATGGTCTCTGTCTTGCATGAATGGGTTTTAATGGGATCATAAATAAGTAGGGGCTTTCACCACCGTAAAACTGTCTTCTTCATTACCCACATTTACATTACATACAATAACAGCCACAACAGTGTACTGCTGGACATAGGCCTATCTGTAGTAGGAGGTTTATGCCTTACTCTCTACGTTTGACAGGCGGTATAACGAGCGCAGTGCAGGGTATAAAATTTCCCATGAAACGCTGTTACCCAGTTTTAGTTATACCCTTTTACGAGACACCCAAAGAAAGATATACGATTGTGCAATTCTAAACGGGCATCACCGACAATATTAAATAATGCTATTAAACGAAATAACATTCACTCATTAGAATAGGTATTTGTAAATGAATTGAAATGTGGTAAAATCGTACTTTTATCTGAAAATAGAAGCAAGCTCTTATTGATGAGTGGTTATGAACACGCTTTTATTAGGTCGACTTTTTGAGTACACTGATAGCAAGGGATTAGGGACACTAAAAGAATCCAAGTTATCTCGAAAACAAATAATGATAGCTGAATGAAATAAATGGTGTTTAATAGACAATTTAATGAGAATATCAGGACTTTATGGGTGTGATATAAATTAAAAACTGTCACGTGTCGCTGTTTACGCAATAAACGCAATTTATTTAAATTCAAAACTTTAAAAATGAATTAGTCCCTGGGAATTAATTGCAAAATTTTTTGCTTTTTACTGCATTTCAAATATTTAATTCCTCCATTTACTTGGTCAATTTGAAAATATAGTCGACAATCACATTTCAAATTATAAAATAAGAACTGCCGTTAGAATTTCATTTTGCTTTTATAATGAATGGCATACCGATGACAAACGCTTTGGAATTTCATATTATCTTAGTAAATATTTTAAATCTTTGTGCTCGAGGCTGATGTCTCTTTTTATCTTAATTTTTCCGTTTTTACTGTTACAATTTCAACGTCAGTCAGGTTTTTAAAATACTGAGCAGTCATTTTGACAAACACTGTCTTAGTAAAGTCCAATAAGAAAATAAACAAGTTTGGGTTCATTAACAAATTTTTATGCAATACATCGTGCTATTCGGGTAATCTCCAAAAGTTTGAGTCTGGAAACGGTTTTTGGATTCGATGGATTTTTTACAACCCAAAAATAGCCACGTTTTTATTTTCTTCAAAAGTTGAAGTCCTACTGAGAAACATTGTTCGATTTTTTGCAAAGTTTCAGTGAGTCAGCCTATTCTACTACTTAATGCGTGCTTGATTTACGCATGTTGAAATGTTTTTTTGTTTGATTTAAATTGTTGTTCCAATAGATTTTATGTAGCGCGGATTGCAAAGAAACATAAAGTGCACGCCGCACACAGAATTTGCTGACTTCGATGGATGCATCTACTGCTGACGAGGCGACGACGACAACACGCTGCATGCACAATGTAAACAAGATACGTCATACTCGTCATAGAAGATGAGCTTATCAGAAAACAAGGTCTAAAACGCGGGTACGAAGTTTGTCGAAGAGTGAAGACTTAGCATAAATAAATAAAAAATTCACGTCCTACCAGTTGGGCCGCGGTCCCCGGCTGAACACCTCGCTCAGCGGGAATTCCTCTTTTCCATCATGCAACATTGAGCCTACTGGCTACAACCCATTAATCTTCTTTACACATATATTGTCATATCTCAGAAGATTTAAAAGAAATATAATACTTCTTAATTATGATAACTTCATGTACCGTATATGCCTGTGAATACAATATCTTATTTCTACGAGATAATAATTAAATGAAATAGTAAAAATAATTTAGAAAAGGAGTGAGTTTACTTATTATCAAAGTAAACGCACGTTATTGCAGAAATGCTATAGATATTTTTTTTTGTTTATCTTAAGTAAATAAACCGTTAACACGAAATAAATATCAACTTTTACGAAGTGCATACAAAAGTACTCAACTTCTTAAAAGGAGGTCATTGCCCTTCTTAAGAGCAAAGTAACAATAGAGTGATCCTGGTCATGACACCAAAGTGTAAGCTAAGAGAGAAGTTACCAAGTTCCTGCTAACATCTTATGCCACGTTCACACACTCGAGGTATGGGCACGGAAATAGTAAGGGAAGTGGGCAGCGCATGTAAACAGGGTACTCGGGCTACTACTCGTCATGCCGCTGCCACTTTCCGTCCTCCCTTGATTGTCGAATTTTCGTGAGGAAGTCAAAGAAACAGTAGTACGAGCGCGAATTCAACTCGTATTGCTCTTTCGCTTCCTCATATTGCTGCGACGGCAGAGTTTGAACAATCACTCACGTTGATACTTTCGCGAAAGTATTTCGAGCAGTAATAGTGGTGGCGGTAGAAGCAGGAGCAGGTACATAGTGTGAACGTAGCATTAGGTTGGTTTACTCCAGCGCCATTAGGTGTAACCTAAACTTCTCAGTTTCCTTAAGACTGAAATAAAGTTACTCGGATATTTCTTTTGCAATCAGTTTCTAGAGTAACAGCATTGAAAGAGAAATAAATATAATATTTTTTTACACGAGTTGGTGAATATTTCTTCCACTTGTCGTCCGTCGCTGCGTATTTTTTAACGCACCGTAACGCATGCGTCTGTCAACCAAAAGAAAGTTGCGAATTCCATTATTATTTCCATACAAATACGGCTGCGGTGCGATTACGGATGCGTCTGTCAAATGAGATCGGAATTTGAAATTACAATAAATTTAAAATAATAATTTTTACATCCAGACTTTGAAAGTAGGTAAATGGAGAGAGGATTATGTTCAAGAATTAACGCTCAGCAGCTGAATGATGAAATTTGTAGGCTGAAACTATCCTTAATTCCCAGCTGTGCCCTATCGCTTGCCACTCAGTACGACGCAATTTGACAGGAAGCACTTACGGACGGCCATCGTAAATTTGCGACGCTACTGTGCGAGGCTTCCGTGTTTCTGTACAGTCAACGACATACGACACACTCAACTAGATCTTCTAGTTAAAAATACTGTAAACGACTGTACAAAATTTTTGGGCGTTTGCTAGACGTTAAACTGAATAACTAAACTTTGTAAATTTTCAAAAAATGTTGGCCTTCCCATACTAAATTACTCAAGCTAATTAAAATCAGCATCCAAACTCACACTTTACTTCATACGGCTTGACTGATTTGGAAGACATTTTGGTAGGATCACAGAAAAAGTATAACCTGAAACAACACCATGCCACTCTCACGAGTGAAACCGCGTAGCGGAAATCTAGAGAGAGATAATATTTAATTTTATTTCGAAATTTACAAATCACAGTTTTTCAGAATACGCTCAAAAAGTTTGTACAGTCGTCGACAAGACACACTGTATAACTTGGTCTTTTGTAGCTAGGTATATCATAAATAGCCTGAAATATATGATCTGAATCTACAAAGCTACCGGTAAAGCGAGGACCTGTGTCATAAACGTACATTTAAAAGAGATTAAAAGTAATATCAAGCAAGAGAGTAATACCTGCAGAATATAATGTTACAGATCATGTCATGGTTAATCTCCCACGCACCGGATGCCATTGCGGTTTGTGACAGCCAACATAAAAATAATAACCGGTGGCAGCCGCAACTTGATGCAATGATGCGCATGCCATGATATTAATCTTCATATGAGATTACAAAAACACCTTTCTTTGAAAAACCAGATCCGTCAAAACACCGGAAAATCATGCCATGCATGTGAGAACCGTCTGTGATCCAATTTGACAGGAACCACTTACATGCCCACCGTAAATTCTTGCGTCGCAGGCTTGTGTGCAATTCGAGTGCCATATCACACCATATCGCGGGAGTTGTAGGGCTGGCTCCAAAGCTTTTTGATATGGATTCAGACGTACGCGTTCTCCAAGAGGCTTAGGAGCGGGATCTGAAGTAGGTACACATGCTCGCAAAATAGCTTTACACGTGATCTAGACGTGGGCAACGCGTGGGTTGCGCTGGTAACTTTGTTCTAACACGCTCGCGTTCTTACTTGTGCGGTTCACTCACATGTCGTCCGTCGTTCCGTTTTTTAACGCAACGTAACGCATGCGTATGTCAAACAAAAGTAAATTGTGAATTCCAATCTTATTCCCATACAGATACGGCTACGGTGGATTTACACTATGTAACGGAGGCGTCTGTCAAGACTGGGTGACAAGTGAGTGTACCGCCTTTCCCTTATTTGATGTCAGTAGTATTTAGATGAAAAAAATATACTATCACTGTCACTCAAGGCATATTCAAGTTAACAGAGTGTTTGAGTCTCCCAAAATGCAGAGTATCGGGTGATACCTCTTGTTGAGTGAATCACAGCGATCCTAAATAAACAAGCTTCCAATAAGCTCGTCTGTTTTTTTTTAAGTGAATAGACCTGATTGAGCTTTTCAGCAAACAACGTACCTAATGGAACTAAACCTTTCCTGTGATATTATTTTCTTGGAAAACTGATCGGACGAGATAAGTTTTATAAGACACGCACCTTAAATAATTGATTATATTGAACGATACACCCTTACTTCATTAAAAATATATATAATTATATTCCGTCTGGGACTTAAGGCTGTGCTACAACAAAAAGTCAGTGTTACTTTGGTTATTACGTTTTTTATAACAGTAATCCCTGTTTTTTTAAGCTTCACGTAACAATAATGTCAAAGTGCGAAAAATAAAATTTTGAAAATTTAATTTTGTGTTTAGAATGTGTTGCGCGAAGCTTGTGGAATGCTTTTTGTACGTGACTTTGAAAATACCTCTCCAGCCACGAACCTAACGTGCTTAAAATCCTTCAGATGCATTACGGGGCGTGCTGAGCGTGTTAATGTATTTTACACTTACAATCCACAATCTACGAAGAATTTTCTGCGATCATAATTATTGAGTGTGGTAGCACATTGCCTTTCAAACAAAAATGGAACATACCTCTCTTTTATTTGTTCTGTTCCTTTGTAACGGCTGTTTAAATTACGTATGTTTAATAATTCATCATTGTATTATCAAATTAGGTGAGTATGCAATCTTGTTAAGTTAGGACTTTAAGAATTTATTTGTTCTATATGCACAGGCAGCATAATACTTTTCTCGTCGATCGGAAAAAAAATTGGAGCTCCCATACACAATGTTCGAAACAACTTGCACCCTTTAATGTACATACATACACATATTATTATTTACGCCACATCTGACATATATTTGATGGTCATTCGGAGAATTGTGTATCGCTATAGTGACAGATTGTCAGCCCATCGCCTAAAATTGCAATAAACACCCTCAAGTCCCTTAGTCGCCTCTTATGACTCCTATGGGAAAGAAATGGGGTGATGCTATTCTAAGCCGGCATCACACGGCACCTCTTTATATATTTGTCGTTAATATTTTTACATTCTGTATATTCCACGACAACCCTATAGGCTAACATTGTAGGGAATTATATTTTACGGTTATAGAGTCGGCGCATGACTTACGGCTGCTATTATGGGGTAGAGCCATGTGAAACTTGATATGTGACTGTGGTATTTTTACACGCACTATTACTGATATCATACGATGTTGTATAACATTATAACACAGGTTTTATTACAGCTGAAATAAAGAAATTATGGGACTGCGACATTTATTATACCTCCGCGTAGTAATACTTCTATATGAATTTATACATATATCACGCCTATATCTTGCGTGGTCTTTTTTTCTTTTCGTGAGGGACACCGAGTCGTCTAACGACCCGAATAACCGTGTCAGAGTTTTTCAACCGCTTACTAGAAGTAGGCCTCTGATATGGCTGTGTAACGACCGCCGTCTAAGTAATCATAGATAGAGACCGGGAGCAGTCGGGGCTTAACGTGCCCTCCGAAGCACGGAACCGTCTCGCTTTCCGGACAATCAGGTGATTTAGCCTGCAATGTCCTAACCAGACTGGGAACAATTTCACAAAGTGATAAATATCAACTTTGTGAGTGCCCCACCGAGAATCGAATCCGGAACCTTTGCGTCGCAGGCAGTCACACTACCACTGCGTCATGTCTTGCGTGGTAGGCAGAGCGTAATAAATACACTGTTTTGGATTTTGCGATATCGCGCGACGTATCGTGAAGCGGCCTGGACTGAATTTGTTTAGTGATTAAATATGTGTCTTGTATTAGATTAGCACAGGACCGTGAAGATTGGCGTAATATAGGAGAAGCCAAGCCTATACCCTGCAGTGGGTGGATGTGGGCTGATGATAGATAATTCATTATATTCTATCACCTGTATAAAAAACTTGTTTTTCAACTCATTGTTTCAGTTGATTACGTAGACTAAGTGCTGCCCCCATCACTTAATATTCATTACTAAATGAAATCGTCATTTAAAGAAAATCCGCTTCTGTCAAATTGAAGTACGGATGCTGAAGATTATTAACAACTATTTTTATAAATAACTAGCGGCCCGCCCAGCGGTTTCACCCGCTGCTAACTGATTTCCCACGGGAAACAGACCTTCTCCCGACATAAATCATACATAAAAACCTTCCTCTTGAATCACTCTATCTTTTAAAAAAACTTCATCCAGATCCATTAAGTGGTTTTGAAGATTTAAGCATACAAACAAACAAACAGACAGGGACAGACGTGGGAAGCGACTTTACTTTAAATTCCGGGATGAAAAGGGGGTTAAAAGTTTGTATGAAAGTTCGCTGTCTTAAGTGTGATCCGTTTCAAAATTAGTGATTAGACTTATGACTTAAAATAATTAAAGACGTGTTTCAGCGTATTTGAAATTTTAACCCTTAATAGGGTCAAACGGGGGTTTAAAGTTTGTATGAAAGTTCGTTTTTTTTAATGAATGTGATCTGTTTAAAAATTTGTGATTAGACTAATAACCTTAAATAATTAAATACGTATTTCAGCATTTTAGAAATTTTAACCCTTAAATGGGTGAAAAGGGGGTTAAAAGTTTGTATGAAAGTTTTTTATCTTAAATGTGATCTGTTTCAAAATTTCTGATTAGACTCATAACTTAAAATAATTAAATACGTGTTTCAGCATTTTTGAAATTTTAATCCTTAAAGGTGTCAAAAGGGGGTCAAAAGTTTACTACCAGTTGGGCTACCCGGTTTCCCATGGGAATGTGTCAATTTTCCGGAATAAATTATACTTATAAACCTTCCTCTCAAGTTACTCTATCTAATAAAAAAAACCGCATCAAAATCCGTTGGATAGTTCTAAAGATATAAGGAGACACCAAACGGGAAGCGACTTGATTTTATACTATGTAGTGATTATAGTGTCGCTGTAGTTACATAACACACGTTAATAGTGGCCACTTTTAGAACTTTTGCTATCTGTAAATATCTTGATATATTTTCTACAAATAACACATTCTGTAAATATATTTAAGTATCTGAACTTTAACCTGACAGAAACGGATTTTCAAATAATTACTTTTACATCGAGTTATGAATTTTCAAGTGATGGGGACACAGCATCAGCAGATATATTTTAAGAGATGAGAGCAGCCTATGTAATCCTTTTTATATCGAAGTGGACCACACATTGGAAATGTTAGTTTGTATCCTAACTGTTTCGTATGCGCACTTACATTATCGGTAGTAATAGGAAGTAAAGAATGTTATTAGTTGGAAGATTCTGCCGTGAAATGCTGGCTTAGAATAGAATTGCCTCATTTCTTTCCGGCATGCTCTGTCGTAAAAGGCGACTAAGGAACTCAAGGGTTTCATGTGCATTGCAATTTTAGGCGACAGGTTGATACACTGTCACATTAGTGATACACGATTTATCTGAAACGGCCCTCAAATATTTACGATACGTGGCGTAAAGGACCGTTATTTTCTCCCTACCCCGCAAGAGATAAAGTCGTGTATGCATGTATGTAGGTTTGTAGAGCGAGTTTTATGCCAATGCACTTAGACATGTTCTGTTTGTTGGTCTTCTCATGTTTCGTTGTCACATTGCGCCTCACACTCGCACGCAATCTAACTTGAAAATCCTCGACGGATCGTTGGAGGCACGTTCCCAAACTGCCCGAGAAATAATCTTCGCAAACTGATTACCATCTGCCGCCCATCCGGCACCTTCGGACGACCACAATCTCGAACATCGAGAACACAAGTTCAGAAGGCGAATATTTGATTTACGAATTTGATTTCGCATGCGAAGAACTGCTGTAAATTGCCGTACCATTGCTTACATCACACATTTTTCTACATTATTCAATTCACACATTGTTCACATGAACCTATCCTTGAATAGTAGAACGTGCGATAAGAGTGATAAAAATACTGGTCCAAGTTTGCTAAGCATTGACCAGTGTTCTAATTATTTTATAATACTCCTCAAGGGCAGAATATAGCGCGCTGTACATATTTTTTACAGAGGTACAATCTTATTTAGGTTAACTCTCTACATATTATTATACGATGTATATTTCACAAAACGCTTTTTTAATTGTTTCTTTTTCGTACAAAAGTATTTTTTTACCTTACGTTCAGGATACGTTTTCATAATTAATTTTATAGAGTACCTTGTTTTCCAAAGCAAACAAAAGAAATTCTTTGTTATGTTGGTTAATTTTTACGAACGAATAAAATTAAAACAAACGTTTGAATATTCCAAAATATACAGGGTGTAAGGGACAACCCTCCGAATACTGATAGTGCATGCAGACCATGAAACTAAACAACTTTTCCCTAGAACATCATGTCAGAAAACGCCAATTAAAAAATATTTCCTATCGTAACGGCAATAACTGGTTGTGATTTTGTACGGGAGGTCAAATCTTAGCAGATAAGAAATATTGATTTAAAGAAATTTTCAGCGAAGACATGTTTATCCACTTTACATAATCGTATCATAATAATACTTGTGCTAAACAAAATCCATCAGGCTTTAGATCATAAAATTATTCTTACTTTAGTGTCAGGTTTCAAACAATACAATTTTATTTTCGCTTTAGCACCTTTTCATTGTATAAACCAACAACATCTGTTTTCACCCACGAGTGGATTTTGATTGGTCCGTGTCTGTCCGAATGTAACTTGGTTTAATATTTTTTTAAAAGCCCCTTTGAATTCATCTAAATTTTTTCTATGTGTGAACACAAAATTTATACGTTGAATAAATGGGAGAGTTTTGTAGAAAAAATAAGGTTTCGTTTTGCTACGCGGACCTGGGCGTCAAATCTGGGTTGCTCACGAAATGTCATTGACGAGATATAGCACGAGATATGGAAGTTTCTGGCTCAACGACGAAAAAACGCGCTAACATAGAAATACATTGAACATTTTGTACTGAACAAATTAACAAAATGCTTCATAACAATCAATGTATACTAAATTATATTTTTGCAAATGTGTGAGTGATGGAAATCGTAAGTCAAAAAATGCAAATAGTTCATTCAAATTCGAATGAAATATCAGAATACGGACACAAATATCTGTCAAAATAGGATAGCTTTCCATACCTATTTTATGTCAAATACGAGATATAGCTTTTTGACATAAAATAACTAATCACAACGTAAACAACACAGAATATTTTATAATTATTTGTTTTTTTTGGACTTTTCGAAGATATTCGAATGTTTTAGGTATTTTTCAGTGTGTGTTTCAAGCTTCTGGTGGGAACAAACCTCAGGATGTATAGCACAAGCAGCCAATATGGACCCAATTGATCCATCCCAAATACTTTGCCTGCTTTGCCCTAATACTTCGAACAAAACTTACGAAAAGCTATGGTCTGGCCACCCTACTGCCTGGCCTGGCCACACTGGACGTATACACCGCCTCCCTGCTCAAGATGATATCAATAGCACCTACAGCGAATTCACAGTCCCAATCCAGCACAGCTCTTTCCCTGCAGCTTCCTCACTCTTTGACGACCTCGCACATCTCAATCCCTGTGTTTAAGCACATATCAAGAGAAGCTTGATGTTTAGCTGCTGAAAAACGAAGCTCTAAAATGGAGAAATGCATGCTTTTCGCATACACATCATTCAGTGTGCTAGACTAAGTGGTTATTTAACCACCAATGTGAAGCACAACGTAGACAGTGCTCCTCTCTGCTTGGAGGCCTCGTCAATCCAGTTTTTCAAAGACCCATTTCAGTGTAAAAAAGAAATGAAACTAAAATGTATGACGGAGATTTGAGAGGAGCGGTCAGAATCCTTACGTCGGACTACGGAGTGGGTCCAGCAGATTCATTCAGACAAGCATCCACCTACGACCAATTACGATCCCAGACAAGCCAAACCCCACCGCGCTTCACCTTACTGTGTCCCCCTGATGACGTGATAACCCATCTATGGTCATTTCACTCTGGCTCTGCAGCTGGCCTGGATGATAGTGCCCTCAGTACCTATGGAGCTCACTATAAATTGAAGGCACGGCGACAGTGTCTCTGGGCCAAGTATAGAGAATATTTATAGCATAGCAATTGTAAACATGCTTAATTTATTAAATACACATAAAAAGATGCATTGTAGTTTGTATATCAGAAAATTCTAAGTAGCTTGTTCCTTGTTACACAATCCTAAGACCTAAACTGAGTTTATGCTTTAAGATCGATTTCTGCCTCTAAAACAGTCGTGTTTTTGTAATCATATTTTTTACTTTACATCACATACATACATTTAAAATTATATTACACATCATCACATCGCATCAGCCTACGGCAGCATTCCACTGCTGGGCATAGGCCTCCCCCAGGGTACGCCACGATTATATATATCGAGTATCGGCACGATTTCCCGATTTTCCCTTGAGTCGCTTCTTTTTCCTCTTTTCGTGTGGGACATCGAGTCGTCCAACGACCCAATGAACGAGTCGCTACTAGCCGCCGTCTTTTATTCGATACATCTAGACGGAGGGTGTCCAACGCTACGCTTGCCAAGGCGTTGCCTCAACTCGAGAAACCGCTTGCTTAAAATTAATTTTAATATTTTTTTATTTATTTAACCTCGCAGTGTTAGTGTATAGTAGATGTATGTAGACATCCGGTGTTGGTGCTACCTAAAACAAGTGGCATTTACAAAAAGTGTACTCGATGATTTCCTCTAGGACCACGAGAACCACCGGCACCGTGTAGAACCACCAGTGGTTCTAGTCTAGTGGTATCATCAAACTGGGGTTGCCTATGTGTATCTATTACGGTGGCAACATGTGAAAGTTAAAGTAAAACAAATCGAATTTCAAATTAGTTAATTGTATTTGATAAATTTTCCTAGAATATAACTTTTCAAAAGGATCAATAGTTTATTGAATTATGATTATTCTTTCAAAGAGAACATACCAATTAAAGACTCATTCTGTTTTTACTTATAATCCTTAATAATGTGCCCAAGAATGTTAAGAGGCGACGTGGACGGCCCCGAAAGAGGTGGAGCGATGAACTTAGCGCCTATCTACCGAACTGGCAAAGCCTAGCACTGGACCGAGAGAAGTGGAAAAAGAGGAGAGAGGCCTTTGCCCTGCAGTGGGACAACCTGGGCTCTTAAATAAATAAATAATGATATAAATCTACTGCTTAGAACTCCTTTGGGTTTCATTTTCAGATTTTAAGTATCTAGAATAAAACTTCTTCTTCGTGTTCAGTTCTATATAATTTTTTGACAAAATTTTGTACAGGCCACAGCACTCCTAGTTGCCGTATTCAGATCCTCCCTGCTATTGTTTGAGATGGGGCTCCACAGACTCAGTTGGTCTGCGTTTTATCCATGAAGCCTCATTTGCCGTGTTCACCCTGCAGTGGCCTACTTGACCGATGGTGTGATGAACCCCACAGGAACCGGCCAACGGGGGTACCACAATTGGTCCCTGGTTTGCGGCGCATTGTCTGTAGCAGATTTATTCCTCATAAGCTTTTTCGGCTTTTCAAACGAGCGCGAGACATTGAGTCCAGTGGGTGTCGTGTGTCTGTTTCTTGCTTCTGTTACTCCAATGCACAAGCTACTTCTCACCGGACGTCTGGTGGCGCTATGTCTGCTTAAAGATACAGCATATTCAGAGGAATAGGTTTGATGTTCTAGAATAAATAAAGTATCGTAAATCGTAATAGTAACAAACACAGACATTATGCCACTAAACTTTAAAAAATTCGCAAAGATTTCTGGGAACTGCAACGAATGCATAAATAAACCTAGCATAATAGGAGCGATTTTATTAGCGACTGAAAATAGTAAAAATCGTAGTAGGGCTAAAGTATTTGTTAGTATCTTAACCAAATGCATTTGTTTGTTAGTTTATCATCTTCTTCTGCAAAAAATACATTATGATGTCTTCTCGGGCCGGCTGGAACATTAGCTAGCCCAAAGCTAGCGGGTTTTTCCAGAAAAAAACAGCCATTCACTCGATTCTTCTTTATTATTATCATTTGTGAAAATTACTTTCCTTTTGTTTGTTTTGATATTTTGTTTACATTAAACATATTGAATGACCGGAATGAACGATATTTGGAACATTAGGCTGAAATGTTTTCTGTTTCTTCTGTTGCCATAAAAACTGAAGGGGATAGAGTAACCAATTTGGTTCAGATACTGGCCAAAATCTCAGAATAGGGCCATATCTCGTTTTTGACATTATCAGCTGATTTTGATTGATATTTAGCCGCTCGCATGTGCGTTTTATAGCTTACAATATGATCCTACATTGCTGGCTCTAAAGAAACCCAGTGTGATTTTGGTAACAAAATCCGTAATGTATAAGGCCAAAAGCGTAACCGAAGCCAGAACCGCTATATCTCGTTCGATATATGGCCTCAGATTTGGCCCGGTACTTAATTGTTAGTTGGATATATTTAAGGTTTATAATATTTATGATACAATGCCTTTAAAGCTATTTGCTCTTCTATATCACTACTACACATAGCCAAAGACAACGGATTCGAAGATTAAATGATTCGAGTGTTACATGTGTATTGTATTTTAGGCAATGGGCTGACAACCCTCATGACCTCGAATGTTTGTCAGACGTGGCGTAAATGTTGTAGACTTTGATTGATCAATGAAATAAATAAATGTTCGTTTTTACGACCGTTTATGCTCAGCCTACCCCGCACGGGATAAAGGCGTGATATTTGTGTGCATGTGTATGTAAAATGCTTTGTACCATTTGCTTAGGAAGGAAAACATGAAGAGAAAAGATGGAGGCGTTTTCCTAGAAGTGGGATAACATGGGCTAGATAAAATACTTAATAATTTTTCTCATGCTTATTGACTACCAAAATTGCGTTTTCAACATAAGTCAGCGAGTTTGAAAAGCCAAATTGATAATTTAGCCTCTAGTAGACCTTGGCTGATGCAGCAGCCTATTCCATTAGTCTGAATAAAGAATTTTGATTCCAGATGTGCCAAAAGCAAATAAAAGCCAACATCTATACCGCACCCGCAGTATGGGCAGCCAATACCATAAATATTCAGCTTTATAGCACCAGTCCGCTGCTTTTAACCCGGATAAAGTTTTAGGAACACCGCGTAAACCAGGTTTAGGAAAATACCCGGAAAAACCCGGTGTCCGCTTTTACACGCATTTAAAATGATTTTTCTTAGCGCGCACGGGTGAGCTTTGAGGTCGAATTTTTATTTACATCGAGTTATTATGTATTTTTTTGTAAAACGTTACAAGGATTTAACTGAACGGCTTTACTGGTTTTCAGAATAAGAGATTTCAGATAACGTTTTAGTAAAATACGCTCTGAATAAGTATAAAATTCGTGTTATTATTAAGAAACGTAATACCGAAGCAATCATAGCAGTATACGAAACCAAAAAAGAGTACAGAAGAAAAATCGTACACAGAATATGTACGTTAAAATTATGGCACAATAAATGATGAAATTTTACTTGCGACTGATATCAAAAACTTAGTACGGGCTGGTGTTAAAGAAAAACTTTACCTAAGGAACAGAATTACCAAAGGAACATAGGTTAAAATGCAAAAATTTCACTCGGTCAGCTAGTGCATTTTGTACAGGAGGTCCTAGTTTTTTATAATTTGACCTAATGCTCCTTGGGTCAAGTTATTTATTATCTATCACCAGCCTCTCCTGAGTTTTTGGTGTCGGTAAATAGTAAAATTACACATTTTTTTTCTTTCTTCTGAAATCAATTGTTTAAACCCAATGAACCTAATCAACTCTTTGATTCTAACTACGCTCATTTCTATCAACTCTATTAATTTGTTCATCTAAGGGAACAATTTATCTTTAACTTCAATCTACTAATTGAATTCTCAGCTCTCATCCAAAGCTACTCGTACTTTAAAAGATAATTAATTAGCAATTTTAACAAAAACGACAGACTTATGTATCTCCTCTTCACCACAACTTACAATATACGCGGCACGATTAATAGTAATTATAGGTACTAATAGTATAAATCCGAGAGTATGTGTGTTTGTTACCTCTTCATGCTGAAACGGTTTGACCGTTTTAGATGAATATTGGTACATAGATAGAATAGTACCCGGATAACATTAGTTGCTTTTTATTGCAGGAGAATATGTCATTCCCTCGGAAAACCCGAAAATTGCTGCGGATGAAATCTTGGGACGAAATCTAGTTCAGGTATATAGCTGTTAATCAAAAGTTATTCTCGATGGAAACATAGAGTAATGTTTGTGGCGTTGCGTAGCTACCTGAAACTTCTGAAATAAACCTATCTATAATACCTGTATCAATTTGATCTGTTCTCAGTTCGATTTGTTCTTCTCAGAACAACTCCAAGCTCAATTGGGCTGGTTGTTTGAAAAACCACACAAACCTCTCCGGGTGACCCCTTGCTCCCCACAAATTAGTCAGGTGTAGGTTTCAAAGCCTTGGGGCTAAAATCTTAGTCCAATCTTTTAAACAAGAATCAATCTTCAAATAACTGTCTATACCTTAACTCTGCATTTGTAGTACACCACTGAAAAAAGTGTGTTTGTTACAAATAGTAAGAAGCAGTAAAATTTTGATTTCCTTGTGTATGAAATTTGCTTACTTTTGTTTTTGCATACTTATACTTACTTTAGAAACTGTATATATGATATTTAACTGACTATACTAATAGATACGTAAAAATCACGTCGTAAACTGATGATAACGAAAAATATATTTTGTACTTCACCCTTGGACCCTGAGTCTCATAACAGATTACCTTGTTAGTGATGAGATTTGGACCTTACCTATGATCGGAACTATAAAAAATATTTCGTCTTTAGTGTCGGTAAAAAAAAGGAAATTATTTAAAGGTGAGATTACGTTATATGAATAATTTTTCGCCAGTGTTCAAAAAACATAATTATCTCTAATTTGACCTTCATCTTTGACCCTATTGTGAGACCTAAGGTCTATTGTCCTTACATGATCGTCCTAATATTCGATTAAACCAATATTAGAGTGACCTACCTGTTAATTATCCATTTTGTTTGTTCGAATATTGTTTGTCCTATTGTTGATATGTCTAAAATTTGTTAAATATACCCTAAATTTTTACAAACATACTTACGCATACGCCTTTATCCCTTGCGAGGTAGGTAGAGCGTTAACGCTAGCACCACATCTGTCAAATATTTGTAGGCCGTATAGCTTAAGCAAAAATTTTATTTCTACCTATAGTATTTTTCTTCTCCTTCTTCTCAGTCGATGCCTAATTCCTGAGGGACGTGACCATGGGGAACTGGGGGTACTGCTCCGCCAAACTCCTCTAGGTCCTCGGTCTTGTGCCATGTGCACTGACGCCTGCAGTGTGGCTTAAGTACAGTATTTTTAGCGCCTACAAGTGTTTGTAGAGGTTTGTTGTGTACTTAACATTTGCAAAGTTTTTTTTTAAGATACTTCGCTTGTTGTTAATTAAAAAGGTATTATTAGAATTACAAATTATGGTACCTACTATACATTATTAGGACTATATTTTTTTACAAAGTTTATTCAGAGCATTAAATTTAGGGTGTAAAAGAGAATAGATAACCGATAGTTGGGTCTTTAAATCAGTGGACAAGTAACTTTAGGACCATAAATTTTAGGTCAAACAATAGTGAAACCTAATTAGAATAATTGCTTTGAGATCAGCCTCATTAGTAGCTCAAACGATACCGCCTGTTTCACGTTATCGATCACTGTAATGCTAATTCACCACACACAAAACCTTAACTATTAAAATTAGCAAAACCGATGTGGCGCAGTGGTAGCCCGACTGCCTGCGACGCAAAGGTTCCGGGTTCGATTCTCAGTGGGGCACTCACAAAGTTGATATTAATCACTTTGTGAATCGTCTGGTTTGGACATTTTAGACTGAACCACCTGATTGCTCGAAAAAAGAAAAATTGTTTCCCTGTTTCGTTGGGCAGGTTAAACTGCCGGTCCCGGTTGCTGTCTATGATAACTTAGACATGTCAGAGGCCTACCATCAAAAGTAGGCGGTTGAAAAACTCTGACACCAGGGTTCATTGAATCGTTGGACGACCGTTGTCCAACACGAAAAGAAGAAGAAAAAGCTAAATAGTAATCAAAAATTTGATATAGACCTAATTCTACGAAGCAGGTGACTATCGCTTCTAGATAGGTAGGAATGTAGGTAGATATAGACCTTTCTTTTTGTTAGTTATCTGTCGTCCATCTGCGTTAATATAAATCAAGATCTATTCAGTAACAAAGCCTTTTTCTTTTTCTACGAAGACACACTTGCGTTAAGAAAGGTCTTACGTACTTTGAAATATATTTTCATCATAAAACGAGCATACATTCTTCAGAACGCCTACTTTTGTAGCTGGACGCGGAAGATGTATAGCCATCTTAACTTTTCTGTTCTCAAGACTGTAGTGGTCTTGAGCTAAAGTGCACTTTACACGGTGAAATAAAAGAAGTCAAGTGGTGGCGCAACACTACAAAACCTGCGACTCTGAATAGGGCTTATTTTCTAACCGTCCGACTGCTAAAACAGGCTGAAAAATGTGTAAGGTACGAATAAAAGAGTTTTCTAAATAAGAATAGGAATGTTCTATGGTTTTATTATGCATGCACAGTGCTATATTATTTTCATTTACAAGAATATGAATTTTGAAGATTAATATTTTTGATTTATGATTGCAATTTTAGGCGATGGGCTGACAACCTGTCACTATGGCGATACACAATTTTCCGGATGACCCTCAAATATATGTCAGACGTGGCGTGAATGTCCGTTTTTTGCGCTTTGCTTACCCCGCTAGGGATGATGGGCGTGATATGTGTATGTGTATGTTTTTGATTTAATTTATTTCTACAATTTTTGCACATAATACGAAAACATATTGATTTATCAATATTATATTCAGAGCATTTCTTTTTTTGGAAGAATTTCCACACGTGTGTCCCGACTCTAATTTAAATTAACATTTAAAAGCTGGCCTATAACCGGTGAAAGGAGTTGTAGCAAAAATATACTACCAGCCGCATTGCAAGTTACCCATTCAAGGGATGTACTAAAACTAGTTATAGCTACGCATGCAACCCTAATCTCTTCAAAGTAAGAGGTAACAGGCTTCTTCTGCGTGAGCTCGCTCCATTTTAGACTCTGTCTCTGTCCTATGACCTAGACTAAAGTCAAGAGCAAACACATCCTTAATAAAAAAAAAAACTTTAGCTGTATGAAAAATCAATATGAGTCTGCTCTCCCCTACAGATCGAATTGCTGTACCAGTTAAACTATGCGGGCAACAATGAAACGTATCAAAAGCACTCTATACTTTGAACCTTTTTAACTTAGTTGCTGCCAAATGTAGTGAGCAGAAAGGTCCAAAGCAAATTGCGGCCTTCACAAAGCTCGAACAATAGTAGGCATTACGCCAAATTCGCAAAACGTCGCTCTCAAATCAAAATCAATCTCAGCTAGAAAAAGTTTCGCTTGGAAACACATGGTGCAATATTTTTTGAACTCCTCGCATATTGGAATACTTTTTAGTAATATTGAAACACTTATTTTGCGTGTGGTGTATATTCAGTGAAATCGGGGATAAACGTTAAGTAAAGTTAATTTTGACAAAAAGCACTTGTACTTACTCGTTTCACAGATTTATTGCGGGATAACCCGACCGGTTTCGCTCACTTGAGCATTTTCAAGGATTTTTGAAAAATGCTTTTTTTTATTGTTAATTGATTAGACAAATGTCAAGGGTTGTCATAAAATAAAACCTGTTTAAGGGAGCGGAAATATCTTCGTCGTTTATTTAATTCCAAGCTGAGCCAAGTTGATTATTCTGTCAATTACGCCAACTCTCAACGCCTACCACGAAGGCAAATTCGGTGAATTTAGTTTGATCGTTTTCTATTCTGTTTAATTTAGACCCCTGAACCATAAAATTGCGGCCCTATTGGCGCAAATGGTGTCGCTCGCTACTTTATAAATTTGTAATAGATACAAACTAGGGTTGAGTATACTCTATTCCTAGAGGTAGAGTATTCTATTTAAGTTCGTACCTATATGTATATATATCCTTTATTGCAGAAAAATTAATAAAAGTTTTACAATAAAATTAGTAGCAAAGGCGAGCTTATCTCTTATGAAGAGATCTTTTCCAGCCAACCCATTTGATGTCAGAAAATTCATATCTTATATGTAAGCGTTGGTATGATATAAAAAAATATAAAACCTTTTTATTAGCAGAGTAAACAACTTTTACTGTGTGGCTATCGTCGAAATGGTAAAATTTTGGCGGTCCAACTAAAAAATAAATACTCTATAAAATATAAAACGACACTTTTTGAAAATGTGCTTTTGTCAAAAGCCTCGAAAACACTTTAAAATGAGCATCTTGATAGAATAAATGAAGCATCAACCTTAAACAGGAACAATAAATATACAACTATATTTACACGAGTAAACCAATAAATAGCTACATCAACTAGTAAGCGGGAATGGCTTGAGTCCTTAAGTAACATACGAGTATATCAATTACTCACATAACTTATTAACTTTATTATGTGCTTTGGGAATAAACAACTAAATCCCCCGCAGCGGTAACTTAGCCAAATATTCACTAATGTTGCGACAGGTGAATGTTGTACCATGTTGATTAAGCTGTTACTAGTTATTTAATTGTACGAAACATATTTCAGACCATTATTGAAATAGTAGTTTGCATAATTAATTGTGTTTACGTGATTACTTGTATTTTGTGGGACTGTGTGGTATTGTACATAAGACGTCATACATATATGTATCACGCCTATAAACCCTTGCGGGGTAGGCAGAGAATAAACGGCCGTAAAAAAACTGTAATGCCACGTCTGACAAACATTTGAGGGTCATTCGGAAAATTGTGTATCGCCATAGTGACAAATTGTCAGCCCATCGCCTAAGATTGCAATACACACCCTCGAGTCCCTAAGTCGCTTCCAACGACACCCACGGGAAAAAATGTGGGCTATTCTAAGTCGGCATCACACGGGAATTAAGACGTCATGTAGGTACCGTGTTATTTTATTACAAAACGTAAGACGCGCTTTTAGGCACTAAAATATACATTTAGTTCCCGTGTGTTGCCGGCCTTTCCCGTGTGTTGCCGGCCTAGAATAGCATCACCCCATTTCTTACCCATGGGTGTCGTAAGAGCCGACTAAGGGAATCGAGGGATGTGTATTACAATTTTAGGCGATGGGCTGACAACCTGTCACTATAGTGATACACAGTTATCTGATTGACCCTCAAGCTTTTGTCAGACGTGGTGTTAATATCCGTTTTACGGCCGTTAACGCTCTGCCTACCCCGTAAGGGATATGGGCGTGATTTATGTATGTATGTATGTAATATACATTTATATGATTTGACGCTGTCAAAATGCTTAAATCACGTCAAGTTTTTTTTTATATTATTAAGACCGGAAGTGTTTTAATATATCATGACTTCAATGTGATACAGTTTTTTGGAGCAATATTCATGTTTATTAGATTTACCTGACAGTCTCATATCGGTGCGTTTTCATTTAGTCGGAGCGGTACGGAGCGGAGCCCAGCGGTGCATGAATTGACCAATGATAAACCTCGATATTTCTGCTTCGCGTCAGCGATTGGTTAATTCAGGGAGGGTCGTTACAGAACCATGTCAGAGGTTTACTACTAGAGTAGCAGGCAGTTAAAAAATCTGATTCCAGGGTTCTTCAGGTCATTGGATGACTCGGTGTTCCACACGAAAATAAAGAAAGGGAGGGTTTCGAAAGCAGCCAATGATTTGTCCTTACCAACTTACACAGAGTAGTAATTTTGCCGACTACATTACAAACTGACCGCGAGGTCCATTAACATGGCGTCCGGGTTCTACGTATATCATGTTAACTATCTCAACGCCATTATTGGCACATTTTGCTCGCTACTAAACGCCAATGGATGATAAATCGTCCTCCAATAAATTCTGTCCAATTCATCTACTGTTGCTGAATCTGGCAGCTGCCAACATCTGGTGTTACGTTATATTTAACGCCTAAATGGATTTCAAACCTACTTTTCAAAAGGAGGGATATCAACAGCAGTATACATACAAATTTCACTCCTTTTATCCCTTACGGGGTAGGCAGCCGCTAAAACGGCCATTTACGCCACGTCTGACAAATATTTGAGGGTCATTCGGAAAATTGTGTGTCGCCATAGGGACAGGTTGTCAGCCCATCGCCTAAAATTGCAATACACACCCTCGAGTCCCTTAGTCGCCTCTGAGGACTCCCACGGGAAAGGAATGGGGTGATGCTATTCTAAGCCCGCATTACACGGCATACAACAGCAGTATTCCACCTTCCGGACCATAAAGTTGAATTCCCATTAAGTCCCAATAAATTACATATTCTAATGTAACCATATAAATGTACATTTATTTATTTACTATTTTAACTTATTTAGGTACATTAAAATATGTAATTATCTTAAGGAATACTGCTGTTATTATCCCCGCTATTTAGCCAATTAAAGTCATTAACGTAACCAGTAACCGTGTATAATGTTTATAGTAGTGTCAAAATCGTCCAATGTCGCTAATGTGCCTACTGCCAGATCATCAGGCGTACTTAATTCTCGAAGATACCAAATCGCATTAATGACAGAGTACTCTTAATATCTACTAGATACCTATACAACGGCTACTAGATAACTAGAAAAAAATAGTAATTTAACTACAATGTCTACAGAATTCACTTAAAAAACTACTTTCACACTATGTAGAAAAAATTAATAGTCTTTACTTTTTTTTACTAGGGATGGGTTTGCTCTTGACTCTAGTCTAGGTCATAGGACAGAGACAGAGTCTAAGATGGAGCGAGCTCACCCCGAAGAAGCCTGTTCACTCTTACTTTGACTCCAAAGGAAAATAAAAAAGAAACATCGTTTCGTACTTTTTTATATGCGAGTATAAACATTAATCATACCATCTTTATAGATTATGGATACTTTTAGGAAATAACATATTTCAAAATCCTAAGAACACTACATAAGAGGGTGTTTTTATTTTATTTATTTATTGAACTTTATGCAATAAATTTACATGGGCGGACTTAATGCCGAGGGCATTATCTACCAGTCTACATTAGGGCATGTGGAAATGGGCGAGGCAGGTGCAAAATGCAATAATAAACTAGTATGACGAACACTAATATATGTAATTAATAGTTATATATATACATATTTATATAAATAATATAAAATATATACATTAATATTAGGTATACCTTATCACAGGGCACAATAATCGGGCAAGGTGAAGAAGATAGTTGGATTAGGAAATTAATTCCTGAAGTTACACAACCGAATGGGTATGTACGAGTCCGATCAAGACGATTGGAGTGACTTTAGAAAGTGTTCATGCAATTTGGCCTTGAACACCCGGCGACTGGGCGCTTTCCTTATTTCTAGAGGCAACTCATTCCATATTATGGCAACCCTGGGCGTAAAAGAGTCCCCAAGAAATCCCGTACGACACACTTTACCAGCCAACAGCAAGTTGTCAGATGAGCGAGTATGGTGCGAGAGGGTATGATTCCTTTTCAAATTTAATTAGTTTTTAAAGCATGGAAGTTGTATTTAACACGTATGCTTTAAAATTAGACCCGGAAGTTGTACACATTTTGAAACGAAGCAGTTAACGCGCGGGGAATATTGAAGTAATCTACGGAAATGCTGAACTAATTCTTGATAATGGAGGCGGTGTTTTTGTGTTCTAAACTCCCATAACAAGATTGAATAAATTTGCAAAATACATCACTGAGCAAGCAAGATAAATGTCAATGTGGTAGTAAAACTGAAATAGAAATACTTAATACGCCTGGGTAACAAACAATCACAAATTTGACGAAAAACTGCGTTGCTTCATTAAGCCTGAAATAAAATTATTTTTATACAACTGCAAAAATAAGGCCATTTCAACACAATAAATAGTTTGTTGAGTTTAAATGTCCTACATTTTGCAGTTTAAAAAATATTTAACTCATCGGTTATATTATATTCATAACAATCTGCGATATATTAAAAATTACATTTTTGTGTTAAGCTATCAATAAACTCGCAAATAATAATATGATAGGTATAAAAAGGGTGATATACACCCAATATTTAGAGCATTGCATTGTGGCTTTATCCCGGCCAGTGTTATTATTTTCTACCAAAACGCTTGTAACTGTGAATCATGGAAACATAAGGATACTTTGTGTCGTATTAGAAATACTGGATTAGTTTTTTAAGACTCTAGGATATTACTATTATTATTTCACCCCCCAGAGCCTACGCTTGACTATTTGGTGGGGAGCAAGGGCTCACCCGGAAAGGTTTTGTGGTTGTTAAAACAATGGTGCTCTTTGGGGGCGTCGGTAGCTAGAAGGGCTTGTGGAGTGTGATGTACTCGCAATTACTGCAGCAGCAGCTACGTTGATGTCTTCATCATTAGCCGAAATATTGATAGAAACACGAGGTTTGATAGGAAATGTAGTTTTACGCGGCAATTAAGGGATTTATATGATGGGGAGCGTAGTCGTAGAAGCAACGAGACACTTTCCTCATTTATAGGCCTGTATGTTGCGGAGACCTAAGTCGATAAGGAGGTTGGCGTTCCGCAGGTACCAGGGCGCCCACTTACTCCTTTCGAATGAAACGGTTTTGGATGACTTGCAGCATTTTCTGATGTGAATCGAAAGTGTGCGTCAAAGCTTCGTTGATGTATGTCATGATAGGCCTGACATAGGTGGTGTAAATTCTCTTCTTATTCCTAAGGGAAAGTTTGCTCCGTTTGTTCAACATCGGACGTAGGAACATGCCGGAAAAGATAGGTAGGTATACCAAGAATCCGTCACAGAAACCTCTAATATTGCTGCAAACTGCCAAGAAACACTTTAATAATGATGAAAGAAACTGAAATTTCGATATAGAAAGGTTGCATGTATGTAGTATAAAATATAAATACAGACACCTAAACCATAACGTTCGTGATTTAATAGAATGTGCGGTCAGCGTCGACTACTATAATAATAATATAGGGTACAATATGGCTTATTTGGGCAGTGGATCGGAAAAAGTGTCTAGTATATCGGATACAGAAATAATGAGAATTGCGAAAACTATGGTTAAATAAGTATTGCTGGTGATCAGTTTTTTTTATAAATGTAATCAAAGGTATGCGGCTACTCTTGTATGTAAATCTTTTGCTTTGACGTAATACTGGTAAGCAGTTACCAGATCCATAGTTTTTATTCTGATGGCACAGTGTTTAGTTAGTTGCTAAAATGTAAGCTTGTGCCATTTCCAAAGTCAAGATGCTCTCACAAAATATCGCAGAGACGACAGACCTTTCTATCATATTAATAAATTATTATTTTTCCTAATTACTGTATTGTTTATCTACTAGAAATTATATTATATACTTCACAAAAACTGCGATCGTTAATTTGTAAACCAATATTTTGTGTATAGTGTTTTGATGTACGACGTACCTTGGGTAAGTCTGCCTGCTACAACTATATTTATATTTGTGATAATAAAAGAATAATATGAAAGTTAAACTTTTACAACAAGTAGCTATATGCTTAACGCTTTTGACCGTTAAGATGGTGTGACAGCCCAGTGGTGCCCCCAAACAGGAAAAATGGCCCTGGCTGTACACTCTAAACATCTGGAAACCAATATATCAATTCGCAGCATTAATTAACTACTCAGATAAACAAGATTTTATTGATTCTAAATATCTCTGTAGTTAGTTATTGCCGCGAATCGATACTTTGGTTTCCAGATGACTAGCCTGTGTCAGGGATTTTCTTCCTGTTTGGGGGCGCCACTGGTCTGTCAAACCACCTAATAAAATTGCTGACATGAAAAAAGTTGATCATAAGAACTCGAACGACCGAAACCGTCTGTTTAATCAATTTCTGTTTTTTTAGAAAGAAAGCCTTTTCTTTACCAAAAATATCTGTAGGTATATACTTGGGTAAATAACTTGTATACTATTAACACAAGCTTTTATTTAGTCCCGAAATGTTCGTTGAGTATAAGGGGCTTTACGTTACGTCACGTTCAACGTAAGAAGAACATCGTCGCCATCGGCAGCCATCAGGGTGATTAGCAGATTATCATGCACGCACGTCATGTTTTTAGTTATGACTCCAGAAGATTTAAGGACAAAATCACTACCTTTTTTTGACACCATGTCTTTCCCGTGGGTGTCATAGGAGGCAACTAAGGGACTTGAGGGTTACAAGTGTATTGACACACAATTTACTACATAAACCTCAAAACTTTGTCAGACGAGGCGTAAATTTATGTTTTTAGGACCGTTTTCGCTCTGCCTACCCCGCAAGGGATATAAGCGTGATGTATGTATGTATTTTTTGTAAAAAACAGTAACAATTATTTGTCTAAATTCCTAAAGAAATTAAACATTGTACCATACAACTGTGCAAACCCTATTACTAGAATAAGATATAAGCTCAATGGCTTATATTATACTTTTCACCTCTCCAGCTTGAAAAGAACAGCTTTGCTGCGTAAATTCAGTGGCGAAAAGTCGTTTTTATCCACTCGATGAAGAAAAGTGATTTAAATTTCGAACATCTCATTTTATCAGAACTAATCGTGACATTGGCAGCGGTGCGTTCTGAAAACTATTTCAGCAAGTTATTTATTTCTTTTTGTAAGCGTTTTGTTCTTTTAAATATTTATGACATTTCTGAATATTGGTACCTACATATTATGTAATATTTCTGAACAAATCTTGAAAAAAATTATTTGACGGGAATTTTTATTTTGTCTGAGGCATTCAAGCTGGCAGAATTTTCTCACTGGTAGAGGTGAAAAGTAGTGTGTACCACACGAGAGCAAATTCATTCGCACCTCGTGCTGTTGAATCCCTCATTGAGCTCAGGACACAACTTTTGAATCACTCGCTACGCTCGTGATTCAATTTTAGTATCCTTCGCTACCTCGGGATTCAAAATAAGCACTCGAAGCAAAAATGACCTTTGCCCTCTTGTTGTACAAATAACTAAAGTAGGTGTAGGCTATAAATAGTAAGGCGCCCTTGTATGATATGAAAATAATATGAAGAACATATATCTGTATTTTTATACTAAAAATTTAAAACTTTGTTGAAGTTTTTCAATGCTTTCTGCATAATTGACCCAGTTTAATCTGAGACAACCACTTACTGATTCTCTTTGTTAACTTTGAAATTAACGAAGAGGATACAAAGAAACGTACAAAAAAACCTCTTACAGAGACTTCAGTCATACTTTCCTATTTCCGATCTTTCGTTGATAGCTTTCTTGTTCGACAATCACAGTATCCAATTACTTTTATTAATTATATTGATGGAACAAAATTGTGAATGAAGATGACACAAAATGTTTATGATTTTTCACGTTTTTAGGGTTCCGTACCTAAAGGGTAATAACGGCAACCCTATTAATGAGGCTCAGCTGTCCGTCTGTCTGTCCGTCCGTCCGTCCTACAGTTGCGAGGATGTATTTCCTGAACCGTTATACCTAGACAGTTGAAATTTTCACAGATGATGTATTTCTGTTGCTGCTATAACAACAAATACTAAAAAAATACATACATACATATATCACGCCCATAGTCCTTTTCGGGATAGGCAGAGCATAAATGGCCGTGAAAAACGGTAATTTACGCCACGTCTGACAAAAGTTCGAGGGTCAATCAAATAACTGTGTATCACTATAGTGACAGGTTGTCAGCCCATCGCCTAAAATTGCAATACACACCCTCGAGTCCCTTAGTCGCTTCTTACGACACCCACGGGCAAGAAAGGGGGTGATGCTATTCTAAGCCGGCATCACACTAAAAAAATTATTAAAAATAATAAAAAAATTTGGGGGCTACCATACAAAACACGTGTTTTTTTGTTATGGGTAATGGTACGGAACACTTCGTGCGTGAGTCCGACTCGCACTTGGCCGGTTTTTTCTTTTAGGCAGTAAAATTCTTAAATGGCTTTCCATAAACAGAATTTCGCAGTCACTGCCCTGAAAATGAAATATTTTAGTATTGACGTGTTCAGAACACTCTTCCTAATAAATACATATGAGATACACGTCGCAAAGACTATACAGGTAGAAGTTGTGTTGTGGCGTCATGAAGGTCTATATACAAACTAAAAAAATTAAGTCGTGTGAACAGACCCTATGGTTCATCAAATGCAAATATAAAAAATAACAGCAGATTTCGAGTATACATACATAAATCACGCCTTTATTCCTTGCGGGGTAGGCAGAGCGTAAATGGCCGTAAATAACAGACATTTACTCCACGTCTGACAAACATTTGAGAGTCATACGGAAAATTGTGTATCACCATAGTGACAGATTGTCAGCCAATCGCCTAAAATTGCAATACACACTTTCGAGTCCCTTAGTCGCCTCTAACGATACCCACGGGAAAGAAATGAGGTGATGCTATTCTAATCCGGCTTCACACGGCATAACTAATCAAACTCCAAGACTAATCAGCAATATCTACATACCATCCACACTATCTACACAATTGTATTGAAGATTTATTTAATTAACACAGTCTTTAAAACTACTCAAGGGTTTCACAGTTAGAAACCTACTTAATTAATGTTTTTACTGTTAAATGTGTACACAGATTTGATTAAATCTATACTGCAGTTAATACTAAATTTGAACATACCTAAGTTTCATTATAAATAGTTTAATATTAAACATGAACATTAACAGCCGCAACAGGCCACTGCTGGACATGGGCCTCCCACTATTATTGGGGAGTATTTCCATATTCACTACGCTTGGCATGTGGATTGGCGAGCGCAGTACAAGATGTTGATTCACAGGAAACGCTGCTGCCAATTCCCTGGATGATTATGCCTACGTCACTTTTACGACCCCCTCGAGTAGAATTAGGGTGATGTTTTTCGAAGCCGGCACCACACGGAAAACATTATACAGCAATAATATACATATTTCAATTTGATTTTCAGTAATTGTCTATGAGGAATGTTTAAAAAAATACTCCCTTTGTCTACTCCGAGTTAATTGGTATGAATATCTGGTAAAACGAATGTAGATTTTTAATGAAATCATTTAGATTTTTCGAAATTGCGAACAACTTAAAGTAATTTAATATATTTGAGCGAGTAATAAAATGGATTAGGTGTGTTATACATTTAGAAGCTACTAAGAAATACTTTTCATTTGATACCGAACATGGGCTTCTTATAGTAGTTAATTAATTTTATTTGTATTAAGACCTTCATGACGTCACAGATTTCATCCCCACAGGTTGCACGACACGCACCTTATATGTATATGTTTAGGAAGATTTTTTAAATTCGTTGTTCCTTAAACTTGTAACCTCATATGTGCAAACCTTCTCGTGTGTTAGTATAGCAGGTCATACAAACTATGAGAAAATTAAATGTAAATATACAAATAATAGGCAAATGCACAATCTAGAGATCTTAAATTATGTCGTCAGTTCTATTTCTATTTCTAGCCTGCAATGTCCCACTGCAAGAATAAAATTAAGAACATATCTAGTCCAAAACTGCTCATAAAACATGCTGCACTAACGCTCTGGATGGCAACTGGACTGATAAACGTTGGATCAGAAAGGATCCAGAACGTGGGTGCCCTTTCTGAATTTTTTTCGTAATCGTTGGCATTTTTACCCACAAAATTCTTCGCTGCACCGCACCATGCCCTATCCATTTCCTCGGCAAATGAAATGAACTTAATGATCGCTTTAAAACAGGAATTTTTGGCATATACATAGGGTCATATTTTACTCGTGATTGACACCGTTGCACCAGACATTTTCACGGCAAATAGAATTAACTTTATGATCGCTTTACTCGTGATCGACACCAAAAACTCAAGGGCTGGTGATAAGGTACAACTTTCCTCAAGAATAATAGGTACATAATTCAAAATATTAAAATAAAATTTGGAACTCTGTGTGGTAGGTCCATTTGTATGACAGGTTCTAAGTTGGTTTGATTTTTCAACCTTTGTTCCTTGGAGAAAGTTGTTCCATATCAGCAGTCCGTCTTGTTATTTTTCTGTCCCTCTCTCGTTAATTGTTACCCTGTGCGTTTTAAATATCATCGCCTAATAGATCATTTCATTGCGGTTTCATTTTGAAGACAAACTTTCTAATACGTAGCCGTAGCTGATACTATTTTATACGAAAATATAATATTTATTGCTACAAACAACTGTCACAGTAGTTAGAACTTACTCTATCGCTAATGAGTAAAATGTCTTAACAATACGTGACTGTACCTCTGTGAGTACTTGGTAGCTCCAAGAAACGTTAAGTTATAACAAAAAGTCAGAAAATAGACAGCAACAAAAGAACCTGTAGAAAATAATGCGGAAATTGCATAAGCATTTTAGCAAAAGTTCACTTACCGATATTTCAAACGCAATGAAACGTTTCATACAGCGCCGAGTTTTCTTCCGATATTGTATGAAAGCATTTCCTTTTAGAATAATCCAACTGCCACTATGAGCACTAACAGTAAAATCACTGGCCACCCACCAATCTGAATAAAATTATGGGCACTTAGAAATGAGAGCACTTTTTACGAACGAGGGTATTTTATTCAAAACTCGCGCGTAAACGTGAAGACGTTCGTGTGCGTGCGTCCGTAACCGAAGCCTGCGTAGCACTGACAGACGCGCAGTCTCAGAATCAAGGGTTTTCATCCCAGAGCAACTCTCTTCTCGTAGCGCTCGTAGCTACGCGGCTACGCCGTAGCAGGTCTATACGCTGATACATAATTATGATAAAATTTATTTAATTAGCCGGTAAGCTGATAAGAGTTTGACGGAATCAGGAATTCTGTTTGGGATCCTAAAATTTTAAGACGTAAATTGAAACCCTTAATTAAGCTTCCATTAGTTACAGCTTATCTCGCAAAAATTCAAATAGATAAGGTACAATATTGTTTTTGTAAGTCATCATCTTTCAAGATTACAAATCGTAATTAAAAAGAGATTATACATTTTTGTTGCTACAATCAATTAAAATTAAAATATTTTCTTTTGTAGCCATTTAGTTTAAACTTACTCAATAAACTTTTATCTTGAGATTGAACCTTAGAGGAAAATAAGCGTATTTAAATCCGTTAAACATTGTTTAATTATGATTCCATAGACCATTTTACCTCTAACATTCTCGTTATTTCCTATTCCACTATATCTTTAATGATTTTTTATTTATTATCTTATTACTCAGTTTTTAATTTTACATGATGAAGATGGCTTTTAAATAAAATAAAGAAAGAATAAAAATAGCCGAAAATAAAATAGGTATATCAAAAGATGAAGTTAAAAACTTATTCAGAACAGGAATTGTTTTGATAGGCATCGACGACGTTTCAATAAACGTACTACTTGCAGTTTTATTTACAGATGTTTCACACTGACTTTTTTACAAAAACGTATCCAAGTCAATGACATTATAGATATCTAAGTCGTTTGACGACGTCAAATTGTATGGCAAAATAATGTATACAGCCTTTAAATGCGCGTCTAACTTTTTCATAACACGAATATTATACTTCGAATACAATATAGCAAAATAGCAAAAACAATAAATTTCTATAGATAGATTTTTTATATTCTCATTGAATAATTAAGCTCTCCTTCCAATGAACAGGAATTAAAACTGTACGACCTTCTATTGTGTATTAAATAAAATAAAATGGTAAAAAACGCTTATCATAATGCTATGTTAAACATACATATATCACGCCTAAATCCCTTGCGGGGTAGGCAGCGCGTAAATGGCCGAAAAAACGGTCACCTACGCCACGTTATGTTAAAACATCACTTATATTACTAATTTCATTCGGAACTTAAATATGTATCTTATAATAATTAAATATTTTAAACTCCTAGAATCGCATCGTGACTACGTTTTAAAAAATACCAAGTTATTATTATGAATAAATATGTTTTTTTAAATTTTTGTTATGTTCATCCACTATAATTTTTTTTTTTTCATAAATACCACTACAATTTTTTAAGTTTGTTCATGTATAGGGCTTTCTTGGCAGCCATTTAAACCATTAAAAATGTTCAAGGCCCCTACGTAAGTATCATAAGTGCTCCCATACATAATCTTGTACATTTCCTGGAAAAAGCAGTCACACAATATGAGATCCGACAGAGGCTATCTTAATCTCTTTACGGGAAACTGTTTTAAGCAGAAAGGGATTTTTTAAATGTTATCTCTCCATTGAGAGAACATGGTTTCTGACATTTGTAGGTCATTATCATTATCACAAAAAACATCGAACGATGATCGAACGTTAATCAAATATACGTCTAATGTAAATTTTAACCAAAAAGGTTTGGTTAAGTAGGTACACCTGCTAAATCTATCTAAAACGTTACTTAGATTAAAAAACTTCTGATCTTTTTAGCGCGTGTTTAGTTGATTTCCTAGTTTCAAGACCAATCAAAACAAGATTTAATTATAAATTAAATATCAAAACAAGATTTAATTATAAACTGTAAAGTAGCAAAACGACGTATATTAATTAAAATTGTAATTTTAATAATATCTTATAGTATCATCTTGACTCTTGAGGAAAATCTAAATGATTCAAGACGCTAAATGAAAAGAAGGCATGACCGTTAGATGGACAAAACTTTGGTCTATCAAATCAAAATAATATCGTTACCTATAATTTAGATATTAATTTTTTGTGATTTCAAGTAAAAATACATTATTTTATACGTATAAAGCTGACTATGAATTGTCTTAGTTTTGAAGTAGGTATTTCATGTACTAAAAACCACACAAGCGCATCCTCGTTTACCCAATTTCATCACCCTGTAGTCTTGTTTTCCGCGATGTCGTACTTTCATAAGAGGACACATTGTCCGCCCATGAATGCGGTCTCTCCCTGGAGTGTACAAAGGCAATGACTTTTATATGGACAATATCTTATATCATTTCACTGGACTCGTCTTGCGGAAAAGTTGAGGAAAATGGGGACAAAATAACATCACATAATATTTTTTTATTTTATATGAACGGAGCTATAACATTAAACTAAGTTTAGCAAAAGAGGAGGTAAAGTTTTGTTATGTAAACTTTTTCATTCAATATGATGTTCATGTTATCGCAACTAAAAGTTTAACGCGAATAGGATTTGAGTTTGTGGTACAAGATCCGCATAAATACCTAGCTCTAATTTAATATGAGGGAAAAAGCTACTTTTGAAAAGAAACTAAATTAATTGTCTAATTCCAAGCTAAACTCCCGCAGTGGAAGCGATTTACACAGGTAAATTTCTAGTAAAATACCAGGAGTTCAACTGAAGGCAGACAATGGCCGCGTTACGCAGCGCTAAATAGCATACGCTGCACAATATAGCAGCGCATACTATGAATTAAACGTGAACCTAAATCTATTTAACTTAATTAACTAAGTTGAGTGAAATTGGCAAATGATGTGTTCTGACCCTTACATAACTCAAGTCGGTAGTAAATACCGTCTGCCGATCTGGCGTTACGTCACACGTATTAGCACTAGATTATAAGTAAGTACCTCCAAATTATATCACCCCACGAATTCCGCAATTCGTACTAAGGAGTCACAATGATATGGTACAACAAATATGACTAAAGGGAACACACCATTAACACGAATAAACAGTTTTATACTAAGACAACTAGGTTTACCACTTACAGTCAACGTGCCGGTCCAAATGCATAAAATACCCAACGGAGAAAGGAAGTTCAGGGAATGGATCAAATGGGGAATTCCGTGGGTACTTACAGGGCTGGGTGGAAAAGATATCGACACCCAGCATTCCACTACAGCCTTGGCGCGTTATTCACTTCAAACCACTCACAGCTTCTGTTCGTATTTCACTTTGATATTAGTCATTACGCGTGACCCAACCCGAATTTGGGTCGTACAAACGCGAGCCGATATGGCCACTTGATGCCTATTCAACGCGACGCTCACGTGGAAGACGTCGAGACATCCAACAATCACTAAGCCTGGTATTCTAGTATAACCCAGGAGAACCGCAATAATACGATGCATCAACACGCGCGATCTCAAATTGAATCGTCCATTACACGCGGCATCACAAAACGCGTGGCGGGAAATCCGTACAAAACACAATACGTTCTCGTCCGAACGGTTTTGAGTGACTGACCGCGGTGCAGAAATCACCGCTTGGCGCCGTCAGGCGGTCTGCGCAGTGAGAAAGGGACAACACACGCCCAGAGCGACGCGTGCGAAATCGCGGCGCATTCATAGACCGTCATTAATACCTAACTTACCCCAGCATAGCAACGCTAAATTAAACATTCACCCGCCCTAGGCCGAATCCCTTAGGCCTATTCACTACTGGGGAGACGAGATAGCGTTGCTATTGCTCGCTTAAGAACTGAATCCCCTACCTGAACTGTCGCGACTCGAGGAGTGCCATCACTACCTGGGAACAAGTTGAGAATGCGCCCTCTGCGCCATCGCAGTGGCGGCAGGTTGGCATCCTTAACCAGAACGAGATCTCCGATGCGAGGGGGTTCAGTTCTGTCCGTCCACTTAAGGCGTTGCTGCAGAATGTGCAAATACTCAAGCGACCATCGCTTCCAAAAATTCTGAGACATTTGCTGCAGCAACTCATAACGCGTCAAACGATTGCTACTGACCTCTGTGTAGGGGTATTCTGGCAAGGCGTTAAGTGGTCGGCCAATTAAGAAATGCCCTGGTGTCAGGGCCTCCAGATCATTCGGATCTGAGCTAAGCGGACACAAAGGACGTGAATTGAGAACGGCCTCAATTTTACAAAACACGGTCGCTAGCTCCTCAAAGGTTAATATCGTTAAACCTATAACGCGCATCAAATGCGTCTTAGCGGACTTTACAACCGCTTCAAATATACCACCCCAGTGGGGGCATCCTGGTGGATCGAACACCCAGTTAATGCCCTGACGGGAGAGGCTCGTGCCGATAGCTTCCTCGTTTTCCGATAAAAACGTTATAATTTCTTTCATACATCGATCAGCGCCCTTAAAGTTGGTACCACAGTCCGACCTGATCAGCGCTGGTCGCCCTCTTCGCGACACAAATCTATCTAAAGCTGCTAAGAAAGCCTCCGTAGTGAGGTCGGCCACGAGTTCCAAGTGGACGGCCTTGGTTGCTAGGCACACAAACACGCACAAATACGCCTTGATTGACTTCGCGTTGCGAAGGCGTGATGCCTTTACCATAAAAGGCCCCGCAAAGTCCGTTCCCACACCCGCAAACGTCCAGGCTTCCGTCACCCGGTCCGGTGGGAGGTCTCCCATCTGAGGTTGCATTGTGGCTGCCTTCAACCGATAGCAAGGCAAGCACCGAAACACAATGCTCCGTACCGTACGTCGTCCAGACAAGATCCAAAACTCGCGCTGCAGAATAGCCAAAAGTGCATTGCAGCCCGCATGCGAGTTTTTCTGGTGACGATCCCTAACTATAAGTTCTACCAAAGGTCCCTTCTTTGGGAGTAACAGCGGATGCCGTGCTGAAAAGGGCAGGTTAGCGTTCCGAAGTCTACCTCCAACCCGGAGCATTCCATGCTCGTCCACGAACGGGTTGAGGCGCACAAGACCTCCCTTCAGCTTTCCACGGCCATCCCTGAGCAGCCTGACCTCTTCCTCAAAATGTTCCGCCTGGACGACCCTAACCAATAAACTTAGAGCCGCATTCCGCTCCGCAGGCGAGAGGACAGGTGCCAAGTTCCGTTCTGCTTGAGGTTTTCTACAGTTGTTCACGAACCGTTTGATCCAACCTGTCACCCCTAGAAGTTTGTCGAGGGAGCTGTATCGTTCCAGCAAGAAAGCCGCACTAGGCTTAGGTACGATCTGCCCTACGTTCACTCGCAAACCTCGATCAGGTGGCCCAAGCGGCGACCCGCACTCATTGTATGGCCATCTCTCAGGTGACTCAGTCAGCCACTGAGGTCCCCACCACAGTGAGTGACCTACCAAATCAGGGGCCCTACATCCCCGTGAGGCGCAGTCCGCTGGGTTCTGTTCTCCCGGTACGTGTCTCCATACCAACGGAGTTTCCGATCCTTTAATCTGTGACACCCGATTTGCCACGAAAACCTCAAGAGTATGTACCGACGTCTGTAACCAGCACAGAACTATCCTACTGTCGGTCCATGCGTACACCGTTTCATCCAAAGTGATGGTACCGCGTAGATTACTAGCGACATGATGTAGCAAGCGCGTTAGAAGCGCTGCTCCCGCCAATTCCAACTTTGGAATGGTCCATCTTGTCCTAACCGGAGCCACCTTACTCTTGGCCATAACTAGACGCACGTCTACAGTTCCCGTTGAACTGACTGTCCGCAAATAGACAGCTGCCGCGTACCCTCGCTCCGAGGCATCACAAAACCCATGTAGGGTAGCCTTACATCCCACCGATGGGAGCAATTTGCGAGGTATGGCGATGCGTACGATCCCTGGTAAGGTGGTCACAAACTTGGTCCAATCATTCAACAGCTCTCCGGAGAGCTGGTCGTCCCAACCCAAGTTTGCTATCCACAACCTTTGCAAGAAGCACTTCGCCATGAACGTCACCGGTGCGATCTACCCGTTAGGATCGAAAGTTCTGGCGATCGTCGATAATACCGAACGCTTCGTCCAAGTCTTCTGCAAAGGGTCTGGCTCGATCTGATACGTAAAGACATCATGCGTTGGCCTATATTGCACCCCTAGGATGCTCAACGTATTTGGATTGTCCGGGTTCTCGAAAAGGTGCGGGTCCTGCTGGAACTCACCTGGCAACCCGGCCAGGAGCTCTGGACAGCTGGACAGCCATTTCCGCAACTCATAACCTCCTGATTCCATGATCGCGATCAGCTCGTCTCGTAGTAGCAGTGCTTGTTGCACGCTATCTGCACCCGTGCAGATGTCATCCACGTAGACGTCGCGATCCAGTACTGCTGCGGCTCGAGGGAATCTTACCCTTTCCTGTGCGGCCAACTCTCGCAGCGTTCGTACTGCTAAAAACGGACTTGGCTTCAGACCATACGTTACCGTGTTGAGCTCATAAGTGACCATCGGCTCGTCAGGGCTCTCACGCCACAAAATCAGCTGGTACCGACGGTCATCCGGGTGTATAATTGTTTGGCGAAACATCATTTTGACGTCTGCGACGAACGCTACATGGTGCAACCGAAAATCTGTGAGGATGTCCACAATGTCCCGGTTCAACTTGGGACCCGCGTGCAGACACTGGTTCACAGACACACCATTCGATGTAGGAGCAGAACCGTCAAACACTACCCGTATCTTCGCCTCCGGTGACTTCAAAACAGCCAGGTGTGGTATATAGTAATGCTCGACACACCTCCTATCTATGCTGGACACCGACATGTGGCCTAACTCTAGGTACTCCCTCATGAATTCGATATACTTCTGCCGAAGTGCTGCATCTCGCTTCATCTTTCTCTCCATAGCCAGTAGTCTCCGTTCCGCGATCTGTCGCGAACTACCTAAGGAGGGGCGGTTTGGGAGAAATGGCAGCCTGGTAACAAACCTACCTGACGAACTTCGTGCAGTGTTGTACTGATAGAACAGCTCGCACTCGTCATCCTCTGGCTTCCGTCTATCCGCTGTAGGTGGCTCCTCAGACTCCCAAAACCTCTGCAGCACCTCCGACAACACACTACCATAGAGAACCGTATCGCCCTCTGGTAGGTCCTGAGGTCTCCAAACTGGGCCAAAAATAACATACCCCCCTGTGGTATCAACGGCCACTAAACCAGTTTGCTGAAGTACCCGTTTTCTGCCACACCAGAATCTCCCGAGGACGTCTGACCCGAGGAGAACGTCCACCGTACCAGGAGTATCAAAGTCAGGATCAGCTAGCTCTAAGCCTGTGGTTAACCCTCGTACCGTTGACGGTAACCGAACCTGAGGAAGTTTCCCTACCACTTCATCCAGCACCACTGCTGAGGCATGATAGCTGACCCCTGTACCTGTATTACCTAATGTGAACTCGAAGTTCACCTGACCCCGAACGTCAGGCACATCTACACCTCCAATACCTACAGCCCCATCCGTTGTGGGCCTTATATTTAAGCGTAGCCTACTCACCAGCTTACTAGACACAATACAACCCTGAGCCCCTGTATCTAACAAGGCTCTTACCTGTATGCTGCGGCCACCGTATCCCCATACCCAAATCATTGCCGTAGGCAACAATACCGTAATTGGCCGGGGGGCCGAAGCTGGCGTGTAGGCGGCGATTACCTAGCAGGAATCTAAGCGCGGAGTGTCCGCGTCCTGCGGGGGGGTCCCCTCTCTCCGTACACCTTCGAGTGGGTCCCACTCCTGCTGATAGGGACCTCTGGTCCTGTACGCCATGGCTGGCAGCCTATAGTAACCCTGCGGCAGGCGCGCGTACCGTGGATGCGCCTGTAGCCGCGGGTGCTCAGCCAAGGGGAGAGGCATGCGTGGGTCATGAGACCTCACCATGTTGTTCAGTCCCGCCGAGTACTGCATGTACTGGCCCTGGTGTTGGCACCCGCCCGTAGCATCACGTACTTGTGATGGGTGCCCCTGACCTTGGACCTGTGACCACCTACCCTGTTCCGGCACCTGCTGCCGAGGTGGTGACTGTCTCGCGCGTGGTGAAGGGGGCATCACCTGCTGATGTCCCTGGCCTCGTCCCTGAAACCCTGGTGGAAGAGGACTCCTCCTTGGAGGGGGTGGGGAGCGTTGCTCCCGTCTAGGTAGGGCAGACTCCGTCCGCTGACCCGCGTCAGCTCTGCCTCCGTAATCTCCGCTGCGGTTCATGCATAGGAGCTGATGGTGGGCACCCTGGCAGTACCTGCAGTTGGTGCTTGATGGGCACTCTCGCACCTGATGCGGCCCCATACACCTAAAGCACCAACGCCGTTGCTGCACCACACCACGACGTTTCTGCACCCGCTGTGCAGCGAACTCCTCACACGCAGTCACCTGATGCCCCGCCTCTCTGCAGTAGGCACACCTCGTTTTCAAATTAGCGACATTGTATCGCCTGGGTGGCCTACTCTTACCGTCTCGCGCCTGTGCACCCGGCCGTTCCGGGCGGCGAGCGGCCGCAGACTCCGCGTGAGGCGACTCTCCAAATTGGGCATCTACCCGCCTGCACTCGGCCTCGAGGAAGGACTTGAGCTCCTCGAAGGTCGGGAGGTAATCAGATGTCTTACCTCCGTGTGACTGTTCAAAACGAGCGGCCATGTCGCTCGGCAGGCGGCGCAACAACGTGTGGACCAGGATATAATCATAGCCTGACACCGGCATCCCCTGTCTCTCAAGAGCGTTCACTGCAACGCAGACAGGGTTGAGGACCTTGGCCCTGAGGTCCGTCCCTCGTGTGATGGTCGGCACGGTGAGCCACTGTTCCAGGAGTTGGTCAATCATGAGACGTTTGTTGCTGTATCTCTCGATCAGCAAACCGCGAGCCGTCTCGTAACTTGCATCATCGACTGGTAGATGCTTTACCAGCTCATGGGGCTCACCTTGCAGCTTGGCCATCAATTGTGCCATTTTATATGCCGGCTGCAAGTCAGTGCGGTTATGAATCACACTGTCAAACAGATCCTGGAATCGGGTCCAATCCGTGTAGTCCCCGTGGAAGACCGGAATTGCCACAGCCGGCAGGGGCACTTGCACCCCCGGTCCCCGCGGACCATGGGGTGGGTCCGGCTCCCCAGCCCTACGCCTGGTGATCACAGCAGCCGCCTGCTGGATCTCCTGCCCTATCTCCAGGCACTGGGTCACATTCGCCCGGACCGTAAGTTTGACCTCCTCATCAGGCGTCCCATCAAAGAACTCCTCGCATCCAGTGAGGCAATCCAACACCTCCGCGACCCGTTCGTCAATCCGTTGCGCACAAGCGATGAGTGCGTCCTCTCGGTCCCCGCGACCGACCATCGCCTGCTTAGTCGCGAACCACATTAGGTGCGCTCTAATTTTCGCCTGAAGCTGTCTAATTGTGGGAGCCATGGTACCAACCCAAAGTAACACCGAACCTTACAATAAAAAACAATAATAGACAATCGGCCCTGATCCTACCGTTAGGATATCCGCACAGGGTAAACACAACGATAATAACAAGCAATTCACTAATTGATTGGCCCTGATCCTACCGATAGGATATTCTACACAGGGCACACACTACAATCACAATAAATATATTTTTTTTTTATGTAGGTAGATTAAAAATCTTATACTAAAATAATCTTAAATCTAGTGGTTTTCTGAACCACGCTCTGCTACCAAAAATTGTCTAATTCCAAGCTAAACTCCCGCAGTGGAAGCGATTTACACAGGTAAATTTCTAGTAAAATACCAGGAGTTCAACTGAAGGCAGACAATGGCCGCGTTACGCAGCGCTAAATAGCATACGCTGCACAATATAGCAGCGCATACTATGAATTAAACGTGAACCCAAATCTATTTAACTTAATTAACTAAGTTGAGTGAAATTGGCAAATGATGTGTTCTGACCTTTACATAACTCAAGTCGGTAGTAAATACCGTCTGCCGATCTGGCGTTACGTCACACGTATTAGCACTAGATTATAAGTAAGTACCTCCAAATTATATCACCCCACGAATTCCGCAATTCGTACTAAGGAGTCACAATGATATGGTACAACAAATATGACTAAAGGGAACACACCATTAACACGAATAAACAGTTTTATACTAAACAACCAGGTTTAACTTACAGTCAACGTGCCGGTCCAAATGCATAAAATACCCAACGGAGAAAGGAAGTACAGGGAATGGATCAAAGAGGAATTCCGTGGGTACTTACAGGGCTGGGTGGAAAAGATATCGACACCCAGCATTCCACTACAGCCTTGGCGCGTTATTCACTTCAAACCACTCACAGCTTCTGTTCGTATTTCACTTTGATATTAGTCATTACGCGTGACCCAACCCGAACTTGGGTCGTACAAACGCGAGCCGATATGGCCACTTGATGCCTATTCAACGCGACGCTCACGTGGAAGACGTCGAGACATCCAACAATCACTAAGCCTGGTATTCCAGTATAACCCAGGAGAACCGCAATAATACGATGCATCAACACGCGCGATCTCAAATTGAATCGTCCATTACACGCGGCATCACAAAACGCGTGGCGGGAAATCCGTACAAAACACAATACGTTCTCGTCCGAACGGTTTTGAGTGACTGGGTAGTGCGGCGCCGAAACCACCGGTTGGCGCCGTCAGGCGGTCTGCGCGCACGTCGCCAGTCTCGCCCTGCGAGTGAGAAAGGGACAACACACGCCCAGAGCGACGCGTGCGATCGAGCACCGCGCCGCATTCATAGACCGTCATTAATACCTAACTTACCCCAGCATAGCAACGCTAAATTAAACATTAATAATTAAACTTATTCCACCGAATTAAGATATGCTAACTAGGAGAGTTGGATTTTGCCAAACCCTTGTCATGCCACTTTTCCAGTAAATGTGGCCATGCCTCAGAAATTCCTAGGGTCTGTTTGGTTGTGAAGTTGTCCACAGTTATTTATGAGATGTGTCATAAACTCATAAGTAAGGTTATAATTGGTTGTTTACTGCCCCGCGCTCTGTCAAACAAGCAGCACTTACAGCCTTTTTTCTGTAGTTGTCTACCATTAATCACATGTCTTCCACTTGACATCAGATGTCTTCCAAAAGTCCGCTGCGTCAGTCACGTGACGATGTTGGGCACAAGCACGACTATCGACGCGTGTTATCGATATATGCCATCGCGGCGACGGCTATCATACCAGAGTTTTATTGATGGCATGTCATATACATAAATAGTCAATCGATTCATAGCTTGTGGAATAACATACACATACATGCACATATCACGCCTTTAATCCCTTGCGGGGAAGGCAGAGCATAAATGGCCGCATAAAACGAACATTTACGCCACGTCTAACAAACATTTGAGGGACATCCAGAAAATCGTGTGTCGCCATAGTGACAGGCTGTCAGCCCATCGTCTAAAAGTGCAATACACATCCTCGAGTCCCTTAGTCGCCTCTTATGACTCCCACGGGCAAGAAATGGGGTAATGCTCTTCTAAGCCGGCATCACACGGTCAATTGTGGAATAAGAAGAATGGTTTTTGTTTTTAATTGGACTCGGAATTTTAGGTAAAACAAACTTATTCGATTGTTTTAAGTTGCTTACAAAAAGCTAAAATTAAATTTATCTTAGTCCTATCTTTTGTAAATTGGCACATTATTTTTCAGATGCGTAGGCAAAGTTAAAGTTACTCCACCGACAAGAGTTGACTTTTAAAATTCAAGAAGAAGGCAGTGTCTGTTGCAAAATCCAACCCACGAGTACGGTATCGGGAAATTGTTCGTTTCAATGAAAATCAATAATTACCTTTTGTATTTTATTTTCATTTCTGATTTAATGCCTGTTCTAGGAATACATATTTTTATGATCGACCTTTCAGTGATGGTAAGCTCATTATGCCCCTGCGATTTCACCCAATAAATTGGCTTTGGTAAACTGTAAGTATTATATTTCAATAGTAATTATAAATTTTAAAAGATTTAAATGGAGTGTTTTATATAACATTTACAACGTTTCGGGTTCTGGGTTACCAGACCCGTGGTCACAGATGACCAAGGTATTAGATATCATGATTTAGAAGTTAAAATTTATTGTTATTTAAGTTTATACGGGGAGAAATTTTACTAGGGACCGATAGCAAAAATCCAAGAACGGCTGGTGATAAGGGACAAATTGCCCTTTTTATTATTTCCTATTACAAACACAAATAAAATTCGTTAACATTATTTTATTTAAAATTTTATATATTTGTGTGAAATCTAAGATACACACACACACACACATACACATATCATGCCAAACAGACATTTACGCCACGTCTGACATATATTTGAGAGTCATTCGGAAAAGTATGTACTTATCGCAATAGTGACAGGTTGTCGGCTTATCGCCTAAAGTTGCAATACACACCCTCAAGTCCCTTAGTCGCCTCTTACGACATCAACGGGAAAGAAATAGAGTGATGCTATTCTAGGCCGGCTTTACACGGCACGGCAATCTAAAATACGTTTTAAATTATATCAATAGTATATTTTTACCTTACCTATTAGTAGTTAAATTTATTTTATCATAATCTTTTATCTTGATGTGTTGTAACGTACGTTTAACAAAACTTGAATAACTGAAATTACATAATGTCAAATTTTAAACATCAAAATATATAGAATGTCATAAATATTGCACCTATGAAACCAAGATAAACAATGAAAAATTTATTTTATAACTTTACGTAATTTACATTCTCATCATCTTTTTTTGATATTGGTACACCGTTAAAAATTGAATTAATAACATTTTCACAACGTCTCTTGAATGAGTTATAAAAATCAGAAACAATAATATACATTTAATGGTAATAAATTGAACTTATTCCATATTTGTGGATTCTTCGGAAAACAAATTCATTTAATAAACCAGTCAGTAGGTATGCGCAATAGGCAATAGCATTAATTTTATTTGGAAAACTGCCAGCGTTTACTTATGGACCAATTAGATGAAGTATGTGAATACTGAAATATAAACACCATTACGCCAACCGAATGGGCTAGCTACCAAAAAGGCAAAAAATTTCGAACCTGCCAGGGCATCACACCTTTCTACCTTTTGCGGTGGATGTAGCTGGTGCTTGGTGTACTGAGGCCTTCGTTGTTCAGAACCCCGCACCGGATCATACCCGGAACCGCTCATTTCGCTGGCGATCACACGCAGAAATTCCGCTAGCGTGCAAGTTTCCTCCATGTGCCCATTCCTAGTGCTCTTTATCGCTTAGTTTTTTGTAATTAATGGTTAGCGGTTGAAAAACTCTCACACCAGGGTTCATCGGGTCGTTGACGATTCGGTGTCCCACAAGAAAAGAAAGAAAGAAGTAAATAGATAATCACAATACGTATGTTAATAAGAAGGTTTTAGAAATAGCTGTTAATCAAATCATTTTCATCATACTAAAAAATATTAATATTGTAAACGATAAAACGATAGATCTTTCAAAAATAGATAATATAACGTAGGTAAATAATTATTAGTACTAGCGATTGTAATATAAAAAATTATAATATTATTAGCAATTATAATTATAAATTGTTGGCTACTTATGAAAAATTAATTCCTCTTTAATGCGTCTTGGGTAAATAACTTACCAATTTTTACAACAGATTCCGCAACGTCTTGAAAGAATTGCCCTGTCAGAATAGACAACAGGATTAAAAAGATTAAAAGATCTAAAAATATATACCTTTTGCCGCTACGCTATTCGTAGTATTTCTGCTACGCTCGTAGCTGCAGTACTATGCTCCTAACTAAACCATAAAATTCTAGGAACTGAAAAAGTCTAACTAAGTACTTACACACCTAAATTTGAGAACGTTCGCGGATATTAAATTATTTATTTATTGAGCATTATGCAAAAAAAACGTACTTTACTGTTTATTTATACTTATTGAATATAGAAATGTGAGCTGTATAAAAATATGATATCACTGGTGCTCGCCGCCGAAACGAAAAACGACTTTTTCATTTAACCGCCTTTCACTGTACCATAAAGCTACTAACTTATGTTTTATCAAATTCAATTTCAATGTTTAACAAAATACAAGTAAGTATTTTTTAATTACCTCTTGCTGTAAGAAGATTTTAACATTATACGAAAGAAATAAAAGAAGCATAACATTTCTTTGCCATAAATCTGAGCTTGCTTTGAATTAACTCCATTTTGTTCTTGCGTTGCGACGTTTTAATCTTACTAGGAAATAAACATTTTCTGAAACAACTCATACTTAAGTCTAAGGGTATCTAGATATTCTGTGTTCTTCAAAGTTAGATAGATAGATACAAACACTTAATGCTCACATCTCAAATACCAAACCTGTACAAGAACAGAAAACATTACAGCATAACACAAGCAAAGGCGGCCTTAACGCTTAAAGCGATCACTTGACCCCGACAAACCTGCATTTTAGAAGAAAAAATGTAATGAGAATGTACTTAGCTGCGGCTAATAGAAAAAAGAAAATACTGAACTTATACTACGCAATTACCTATAGTATTCATGAATTCACACACACAAACACAGTTTTTGCATGAACCTTCTTTTCTTTCTTTCATTTACATTTTATATTTGTATTACCGTTTTATTATAACTTCATATAGAAATTTAAATGGCTACATCCGAACCTATTGTTACGACAAGGAGCTACGACAAGAAGCTCACTCCAAGTGGTTCACAAGCAAGCAAGACGCAACAGAAGTTCCAACATATCTTTTATATTTAATAATTGGGTTGCGGTGGGTAAACCGTCCGCAGGGCCATACTTTGATACTTTTTATAACAGTAGAAAGATATTTAAAAACAAACTCAAATGGTGCCAGCTCAACGAAGAAAAGATTAAACTAGATATACTAGCTACATGCCGGGATAATAAAAACTTTATTCAATTTTGGAAAGAAACAAAAAAGTTTGAATATAAACAAAGTCTGCCCATCAGTGTTGACGGCTTACAAAAACCTGAACAGATAGCCAACTTATTTGCTAGTAGGTTTAAAGTGGTCTCCGAAATCGTAGAGTGCGTGCCCGTGGCGAAGGATTATGAGTCGGCGGTGAAGAGGCAGAGTGACCAATATATCGAGTTTACTGCTAAACATGTTGCTAAAGTGGTTAAACTAATGAATCGCGGTAAGTCCCCTGGACATGACGGCTTAAGCCTCGAACACGTACTCCATGCAGGTGAACTGGTGTATGATAAGCTGAGCCTATTGTACAGCATGTGTATTAGGTACTCGTATCTCCCGGATGACCTGATGAAAACTGTGGTTATTCCTATTGCAAAGAATGGGAAGGGTAATCTGGGTGATGCGAGTAACTACAGACCGATTTCGCTAGGGACTGTGCTAGGCAAAATTTTAGAGCGTTTGTTGCAGCCCGAACTAATGAAGAATGTGGAGATTGATGATGCTCAGTTTGGTTTCCGTCCTGGCCTCTCGACGGATTCTGCCATTTTCAGCCTAAAGCACGCTGTTAATTACTATACGAGTCGTGAAACATCTGTCTATGCGTGTTTTCTGGACCTAAGCCGCGCCTTTGATCTAGTTAATTATGGAATTCTCTGGAGAAAATTGCGCGGCTCACAGGTTCCTGAAGAAGTGGTGAATCTGTTGAGATACTGGTACGGAGGCCAAACAAACTGTGTTAAATGGGGTGACACGACGTCTAGCGAGTATAGGTTAGACTGCGGAGTTCGCCAGGGTGGATTAACTTCGCCGGACCTTTTCAATATCTATATCAACGACCTGATTGGAGAGCTGAGAGGCACCAAAATCGGTTGTCACGTAGGTGGGGTTTGTGTAAACAGTCTCAGCTATGCTGATGATATTATGGTGCTTCTTTGTCCTTCAGTCGGTGCACTTAGAAAGCTGCTTTCAGTCTGTGAGCATTATGCTGATGCTCATGGACTGAAATATAATGTAAAAAAGACCGAGATGTTGGTATTTAGGTCTGGGAAGGGTCCGGCGAAGGTACCAGATGTGTTCCTGGATAATTTGGTGGTTCGTGCTGTGAGAAAGTTCAAGTACCTTGGACACATTCTCACGGAAAACCTTGGTGACGATGCAGATATGGAGCGCGAGAGAAGGGCCACAGCAGTGAGATGCAACATGCTCGCGCGCAGGTTTGGCAGGTGTAGCGACACGGTCAAGATAACCTTATTCAAGGCTTATTGCATGTGTTTCTACACTTGTCAACTCTGGGTGAGGCATACAAACAAGTCGCATAGCGTCATGAGAGTGCAATACAATGATGCTTTTCGCACTCTCATGAGGCTGCCTCGTTTTTGTAGTGCCTCGGGCATGTTTGCGGACGCTCGAGTCCCAGATTTTTACGCTGTTTTGCGGAGCCGCATTGCTTCTTTTTGGGATAGGATGCGAAGCTCGCAGAACAGCATTTTGAGGGTGGTCTGTGAGGATGTGTCCAACCCTATTTTTAGATATTGGTTATCCGTACACCGCAATCCAAACAAGAAACAACTTGCTCATATCATGTTATTTTAAGTTTTATCCATGTATTTAAGGTTATTTTTTCAGTTCATTTAATATTATTTTATTTCATTTGTATTGTGATTTTGTGATATCTTCACGCACGACTGACTATTTTATTGTATATGGGTTTTTTTTGCCTGCAAATAAAATTATTATTATTATTATTATTATATCTGCTAGATGGCGCCACGTGACAGAACAAAGAGCCTGAAACGCGGTATCGAAGTGTTTCACCGCGCAACGCATATATACAACTTCCAATTCTATCCAGGTGGACCAGTCGGTCCCCTGACCACAACACCCGGCCAGGCGGGTAGCTACCCTTTTCCCCCAATATGGCGGGTGACAGGTGTGATGCCAGTAGGCAGAATGGAGGGTTCCAGGTGGAGTCGGGAAAAGGGTAGCTACCCGCCTGGCCGGGTGTTGTGGCCAGGGGACCGACTGGTCCACCTGGATAGAATTGGAAGTTGTATATATGCGTCGCGCGGTGAAACACTTCGATACCGCGTTTCAGGCTCTTTGTTCTGTCACGTGGCGCCATCTAGCAGATATGTTGGAACTTCTGTTGCGTCTTGCTTGCTTGTGAACCACTTGGAGTGAGCTTCTTGTCGTAGCTCCCAGAGGTTGTAACATCGCCCTGCCTACCTAATTTTTTTTTTTAATTCCTACATCGCTAAACTGAAACTAAATAAATAAATTCCTAAATTAAACTTAAATTGGTTACCGGAATTGAATTCACTAAGGTTAGCAAAATGGCCAGGTGATCGTCTAGTTGTCCCTTCGTTGCGAACCGTGAAAAGCAACCCTAAATTCTTTGATGATAAGGAATGGTATAGACTAGCTTAACTAACTCGTACATTGTCAGAAAGACCCCGTAAATAAAGTTTCTCAAGGAGACTGTAAACCAAAAGTAAAACAAATAACAGAATGATGACGTGTAAGAAAATAAATAAATTAGGAAATCTTAGTCAGAATGTAAAATGTAAGTGATGTTAAACTAAAATGAAGTAACATAAGAATCCACAGAATTAATTCAAATTAGAGCCGCCTGTAATAAAGTTCATTTTATAAAATTACTGATTTGTCATTAAGTATAAGATCAAACAGATAGCATTAAATTCCTTCAAAAATACTAGAGCTACAAGGAGTAAAGATAAAATGGTAAGAGTACGCAAAAAGGTTTGAGCCTTAATAAACAATTCAGGGTAAGAGTACGCAGTTTGAATTTAAGTGTAAAAGGAATTGTAGTAACGTAAAATATATTGAAATACTAAAACATAAATAAATAGTAAATACTAATAAATAGGTAAAGACCAGTTTAAATGCTACATGGTTAAGTCTTGACGATTATACTCAACTATGAGTTTAAGTTTACTACTTATGTGGGTAAGATGCTCGTACAAAATATCGCATCCCTAAAGGGATGCGAGAGTTTCCAACCTCCTTAATTTTCCCCTCGAAACTCTTACTTGGCCTCACCTGAATTTAATAATCAAAAACCAAAAGTATAGTGCACTAATTTATGCATAAAATTTAGAATTTGGAAAAAGTTTACTACTGAGTCATCATTTCCCACAGCAGCAGTTTATCAATTATATTTGAGTTAAATAGGTATTCATTTACAACCTTCCAGTCTTCATTCAACTGTCAAATAACTTGGTAATTCTTTAACCATAGTAACTTTAATTTGGTAATGGTGACTTTAACCAACTTGATGATAGTAACCCATTCCATCTTAGTATAGGGATATCTATCGAGGCACTGACCTGCTTGGCCTAAGTATGATTAACTTCAACATTACATTCAAGTAAGTAATCGTCTTTAAATTAACTTACTAGAATCGACAATGATAATACGTCTTTAGTATTATTTTAATTTAATTTGAAGTACATGTAAACTCAGAGCTAAAAGGTTGATAATAAATATCAAATGCAACTTTAGAACAATGAATTGTTTTTGAAATCATAAAACTTAATGCAAACCGAAATTTATAAAATAATCAAGACTCCACCATGGAACAACAAAACGCGTTGTTTAATTTATGTTGGTATAAATATTATAGTAGTTTATTAAGATAAATTTCAATCTAAGGTTAGGTAGGTAAAACGCAAGTATAAGTGGCAACGAAAGCGCAATTAAATATTATCAAATGTAAATCCAAAAATTCAAAAGTTTCTTAAATATTTTAATTCAAATAAAGCACAAGGCTTTAAACACTCCAGTCTAAACAACAACCAGCTGTAAAATTATTGATTTCAAAATAAATGCTAAAAGTGTAAAGTACAAGTAAACGTAAAAGTGAACAAGAACCCCAAGTACACCTTGACTAGGTTATACAATTTACGAGGTTAAACCTAATTTAAAATCTATAAAAACATTTGTATTAAAAGGTAAGATAATAATTCGAAAGTTAATAGGGTAACCACAATTTAATCCTTCCCGAATTTCTAAAATAAAATTGAAAGCTAATTTTAAATGTTTCTATATTCAAGGTTTTCCTAAAGTCCAATAACTCATTAATTCAATTAAAATTCTTGAATGTGTGAAAAACAACCACACTATAAATACGCCAGAGTACTATCAAACAAAATAAAGTAATTCGAAATTATAAAATAAAGTATAGTAGTCGTCCGCCCTTAAGACTAAAACCTATATACTGATCCACATGCTTAAGTTTGAACTCAACTACGCCAAAAGAATAGTTATCCATAAGGTAAGTAAGTACTCAAAGAATTCGAATCATATCTGAATCATTCCTGTGTAAGAAAGTACCTAATAACCCAAGTATAAACGCCCCCCTTTAAATCTATTTATGATATTATAATATTTCTTCAAATTGTAAAATACTCATTTAACTAATTGTCTAAACATAAACCATTGTCAAAGCTTCCTAACATAACAAATACTTCAAATAGTTAAAAATAATTGCGTTTACTTTCTACAAGATAAACTATTGCTCTAAAACTTCTTTCAGGCACTCGTCAATGCCACGATTAAAGCTAAGTAAAGAGAATTGTGACAAAGAACCGATTCGGCAAAGAATAAACACCAACCAGTAGAAGCATTTAGCTCCTGATATTTTAATCTGCTAACATTCCCTCTCTAAAAGATACCCGTACGTAAGAAACGTGTAAAATGCCGTATTCCCTAGATAGGTAAATACTACTTCCTCACCAATACTAAAGAGCACCATTGTATCTAAATATCGGGTGATACACCGAGTCTACGAACGTCCCAACAACTCCCAGCATCACGAATAACACCGCTAAGAACTAACACGTAAATACAAAACCGAATCGACCGAGTTGATGAATAACCCAACGCACCTCGTTTTTCCAACGCAATGTAACGCATGCGACCGTCAGACAATAGGAAATTGCGAATTCGAATACGGCCACGGTGCGCCCACGGATGCGTCTGTCAAACTACTAGAAACCGTATAACCCTGTAATCCCACCAGAGCCTCGCCTATATGGAAACTAACGCGGAATTACCTAGCTTACTCAAACATATACCTACCGTTTTCTTCCGGAGTAAGCACAACCGAACGTGCTCTCTGAAACACGAATCCTATCCTCTAATACTTCGGAAGCAGTTTACCTTCCCTAGCCTTTGTATTGCAACCTAAAATTGTGACTAATGGTAATAAAAATATAATTCAAAATGCAGTTAAGAATAAGCAATAAGACCGCCTCTGCACTTACGAGCTTTAAATCGGCTAAGTATAAAACTGACATTATACTCTCATAGACCGTATTCTACGACACACACTAAATCTCCATAAAACCAAATATCAGAAGCGCACCAGCCCACTCAATAAAGGGATCAATCCACTCTCATCGTCTGTATGAATAATCAGTACAAATCGACCCCCCATATAAGCAACTTACGAAATATTATATCGCCGATACGTAAAACAAAACCGATATAAGTAGACCCTTCATAAAAACTAATATAACTCGACCCTTAATACAGGCAGGTAGACCTGACGCTGAAAGTACATACATACATACACATAACACTCCTCTAATTCCCCGCGGGGCAGGCAGAGTTGCAATGCACACCCTCATGTCACCTCTTGCGACTCCCAAGGGAAAGATAGACATGACGCCAAAAGGACACACATACATACATACATATACACATCACGCCACTAATCCACTGCGGGGCAGGCAGAGCGTAACCGTCCGATAAACATTCGACACACCCTCAAGTCACCTCCCACGACTCCCAAGGGAAAGATACGGGGCGGTGTCATTCCAAGCCGGAATCACACCACAAAAGTACCAATGGATAAAAAACAATAAAGTCTACACTTTATACAGGCAGGTAGACATTTTGCCGATAGTACTACGCCACGCCTCTGATAACTACCTACGATCTAGCTTCATACGCATTTCTACAGAACAACTTGTAGGGATATTAGGCGCCCCGCGCGCCGTCCGTAATTGCGTCCGAAGTTTACGGGAATCGAACCCCATTGTTAGAAGGTATTAACCACAGAGCCACCGTGGCTAAAATGCAACTAATTTAAGAAGGCTTTCTACCTACCTACTAAACTATGCTACTCTCAACTACGTATCGAGTGGGAATCGAACCCTAGTTGTTTCGCGCGTTGCAAATACATTAACTACTAAGCTTCCACGGCTATAATACGACTAAATTAAGAAGTATGACGAACTGAGATACGCATGTGTTTCAAACGGGTACCTACAGTGGAATAAAACCATTAAGTGTTTAAGGCAAAACGAATGAAAGAAAAGGACAGAGTGGCGAGTACAGTATAAAACGTTTTGATCTAAACAAAATATACTTAGATATGCAAAGTCATTGAATATTGATCCTATACAACCCACAGTAAATTACACATATCACTGCTGGACAACGTCCTCACGAAATATACAACTACAAAGGTTAACAAGCGTAAATTATGAAACAATTCATAATAAAATAAAAGGAGAATATTCCTGCCTACATACAAACTCACGTACAAATTATTCCCGAGCCTAGTGTGCATAAAGAGAAACCCTTAGGTGTAAGACGTGAAAAGTCAAGCAAATGCGGTGTCGCGCAGCGGGTGTCGGGTGTACTTCGCTCGCGGCGCGGGAGTCGGTGTCGAGGAGATATAGGTACCTAGATGAACCATTGGGTCGCTTCTCGCTCACATTCGCTCGCTCGAGGAAACTAAATTACCTATCTAATGTTAAGCCTTGAAAGGAACGTAGGGGTAAAAATACCTTATAATAGGAAAACTCGTCACTGAAGAACAACATTCCTACTACAAACTATAATCTTTTAAACGTGTAATGCACTACGCGGGTACAACGAAACATTCGTGGTAAAATATAAGTTGTTTTGAATCCCTACGTACGGACCGAGCCCTAAAATGCCTATCACCCTAGCCGTAGGCATACCTACTAAAGTGGAACCTGAAATTTCACATAAAATAACAAAACACAGGCACAAATAAAATAAAAAAGAACAGAAAACATAGGAAATCAGAGGAAAAATAAAAGGCACTAAACAAAAGTATAATATATTTAAAAGGCACATGTTCAAAATAAAATTCAAAAAATCAAATAAAAATGAAAATACCCGCGAGTAAAAAAACAGCAAATAAAAACCGTAATGCAAATATAATCAGAAATGCCAATAAATAGAATAATAAATTGGCAAAATAAAAACACGCAAATAAAAGCCGTAACGCAAATGAAACCAAAAGTCAATAAAAAATAGGCAAGATAAAAACCGCAAATAAATCCGTAACGGAAATAAAACCGGAAATGCAAACTCAATTAAAGCAGCACAGCAAAATTATCGAAAAGTAAAATGCAAAACAATCTCAAATACGTAGCGTAGGGTTTAAAATACACGCATCCTCATAAAATAATGAGACTAAAAAGCATAAAAACAACGCCCCGACTCCACATTCTAGAAAAATACACGCGTTGAATCTGGAAAATTCCCATGTGGTTTCTACCCGTGATTCCATTAAACACCGACCTTTCAAAGTATGAAATAAAATCACTAGCCACGAGAAACCTTCCACATTTCTTTATATTTAAGAAAACAAGACCCCTCTTCTACATTCCAAAGGAACACGTGTTTAATTTTAAACAAAGAACTCCCACGCGGTTTTTACCCGTATCTCCGTTAAATACCGAACTTTCAGAGTATAAAATAAAAACGCTAACCACGAGAAATTCACTAGAAAAATAGACACAGTAAAATAAAATTTAAAAGACACCCAAATTTAAAAACTCACGAATCGCCCTCCAGGTGGGTCAGCTTTGCCGCGCCTCTTCAATCTCACTTCCAAGAGATCCACCATAAAAGTAAACTAAGAAAACTAAGTCTGAACTAAGAACTAAGAGATAAGGGAGCGAATGAAGGGACCAAGGGCTTATATACGACCATTTCCCTTTGTTAACCCACTAGTCCCCACTTCGGTTGTTTACACAACTACTACGTTAAATTTACTTATTTCCAAAATACTTAATATTTATTTTAATTATTTTTGTTCATTAAACTTAGCGAAATATATATCTATATATCCTCCAATATCGAAACTTTTTTATGAATTTCTCTGATAATATGTATGCCAAAAACTTGTAGTACATACTCCACTTCCTTTTAAAAATCAATCTCATTGGATATCAACAAGCAATACTACCAACTGTAAACGACGGTAGAAACTATCCCATGCATTCTGCCAACAGCTGACAATTCAACATTAACATCCGTTTCCCTGACATCTCCAGAACTCCCAGAACTATTATCACGATCCGGTAGATGGTGCCACAGTTGACTTAATGACGACATCCATGTCCCTTCGATTGACATCCCGTCTCAGCGAAACTACTAACCTAAGCCGACAGAGGGCACAACCGAGCTTGCCAGAACCAGTATTTATTTGACCACTGCGTAAAACGTAACGTAACATGTTTATCAATGAATAGCATGAATGAATCTTACTTCATTGCATAAAGTTGACCAATGAGAAAAGAGTAATGAACGTTCCGTTGCCACAAATATCACAACATTTGTATCGCTTTCAGGTTTGCATTTAAATCGAATGCAAGTGATTTTTATAAGAAATTGCTAAATAATGGCTTAGTTTAAAAACCAATAATAGAATAAAATCGATTTGCATTATAACTGGTTTGGATATGATGACTTTACTCTATTAAAAATAGTTTCAAAGAAATTGAGTTGTTAGTAAATATATAAATATTAATAATAGAATTATATTTGTGTGTACGATAGTCTGCACAGGCTGACGATCGTTACAAGGTCGCTACAATATCATATTCAATCCTGATTTCCGGCCCCTGAGATACAGGCATTGCTTAGTGCAGAGTCTACTGCATATTTGTCAAACGTTGCACGTGTTAATTTATGTTGTTTTAAATTTGTAATGAGGACAAACTTTGGTACATTATGTTTGAAAAAAAATGTTATTCGTACAGTACAACTACTATTGGTTTTGATCCCTTAGTTTACTTGGTTGCGGTAGTGCCGTGTGGTGCCGGCTTAGAATAGCGTCACCCCATTTCTTTCCTGCGGGTGTCTTAAGTGGTGACTAAGGGACTCGAGGTGTGTATTGTAATTTGCTGCTGCAGCTGACAACCTGTCACTATAGCTATACACAATTTTCTGAATGACCCTCAAATATTTGTCAGATGTGGCGTAAATATCTGTTTTGGGGCCGTTTACGTTCTGCCTACCCCGAAAGGGATCATAGGCGTGATATGTGTGTGTATTTACTTGGTTGGTGTGCTGCTGATAGTAGAAAAGCCGAACAAAGAGAGCATTGCAACGTATTTTGCAAATGTGCGACATTCGTAACATTCTCACAAGCTGAGAACTGTGACGTCTGAAATACCGAGAGGATTTGATAGCCAATTTTTCATTCAAATGCCCTATTTTTGGTGGCTATTGAAACATAGATCTGATTGTAAAAAAAAACACATCAAGCCATGTACTGTACGTGTAGGTACGTGTGTAGGTGTACGTTCTCGTATTTAATTTGACCTCGTATTTGTCCTTACAATCAAAGGTGCGAAGTTATGGAAAAGTGTATTAGGTGATTTTTCATATTTCTTTGTTGAGTTGTTGACCTACATAAAATAGTGTATGCATCTGCAAATAACTATGCATTTTTTGTAACAATTAACTAAGTTCAAATAAAAGGTTAATTCAACTCCAAATTTTATTTTTAAATATAGAAAAAAAGGACCACCCAAACAAAAACATTTCTTCCTATTCGAGATCTCAATTAATTTTCTAATTTCAAAATAGTCTTCTAATAAAACTTGTTTAGAACTCACCTTTGAAATATTGGAACTCAAATAAATTTTTAACCTTAAATAATAATATGAAAAAAGGTGCATTTACTACTGTTTCAAATTTTTGTTTTTTGGCTGACTTCAATGACTTTTAGGGAAAAATGCATAGATTTTGAATTATTTGAGTTAAACATATCATTATCAAAGAAGGCTAAGTACAATAAGTCCAATATTAACCGGGTCAGCAATATTCATTGCTAACAAATCAGCTGCATGTTAACGGAAAAAAATGAATAGTACAATGTATTATTCGTCATTGTAAAATAATTGTCAGACAACGTGCCAGTTTGTACGTCATGAAATTTAAATTATATTGCCAATACACCTGCCAAGCTAGCTGAATATGGAAATAATACCCCCATTACCCATTGGGGGGGTATAAGGCCAGTGGTCAGAGTGGAAGGTTATGGTTTTTGAATATTTTAGCAAATTTACTTAATTTGAACGACAGGACAAATCTTTAACAAAAGCTGTAGTTACTACGGTGATGCCTAAGTCCAGGTATGCGTAGTTTTAGTACCTATGAACTAACTTGAAATTAAGTTTCGAGTAATGGCCAATCGCACAAACAAATTGCAGATTTATAAGGGCTAAAACTATTTCCGTGTGATGCGGGCTTAGAATAGCATCTCCACAATTCTACCCCTAGGTGTCGTTTACACACTAAGGGATAAATTCATCCAGGGAAAAAAGAATATGACCGTAGTATTGCAATGGCAACAAGGGAAAAGATAAACAATAATGTATGATGGAAGCGGCAATTCTGCTGTAAACCATAAGAATAGATAATAATACTGGCGTATAGAAACGAAACTCCTTTGTCTGGGCCCCAAAAGCCGCGCTTTAAATACCTACTTCCCCCCGCAGCCCGTAACGCCCCGCACTCTCCCGCGCTTTAAGTCGGGGCTGTCACGTGCCAATAATTTCATTCCAGACTAGCGGCCAGTCAAGCGGTTGCGACCGCTGCTAACAGTTTTCCCGTGGGAACAAAATATTTACCCGTTTTAAAGTCTTACCTTACCATTTTATTGTTAATAGGTAGGTACAGAATTTTAAAATAGGTGCAAAAATGGCGCCGTGTGGTGCCAGATTAGAATAGCATTCTTTTCGTAAAACGCGTTCTCCCTATGAATACAACACCTTGCACTCTGCTCGCTAATCCATCCGCCAAGCGTGGTGAGTAGGTAGGTACTTATGGCAAATAGGAAACATCCGAGTAGAAGAAGGCCCATGTCCAGTAATGGAATTTGTGGCTCTTATTACGTGACTGTTATATTAGTTATAGTTGGTGCAATATTTAAAGTCATTGAGGCGGGTGGCGTGGCAAACACGATATAACTTACCGAAATTATGAGGTCACCAGGTATGCTACTTGCTAGTTGACTGTGAACTGATTAATTAAGGAACCCTATAAAAAGCATTTAACTAAAAAACAATATGAAAATTCGACCCGCACGACGAACGTTTCCGCGGCGAAGCGCACTCCCGACTGAATTGTTCTCTAAGAGACAGCCAGACGGATTGACCTTGAGCGCGTCTGGAGCGGGAGTGTCATCTCTATGTGATTTCTACTCTATGTGTAAACACACAGATTGCGGGTTGGATTCGTTGACAGGGCTGCATAATGACAAACAAAATGGATATTTTGTGTCGAATGAAACGACGTTATTCGAAGCGACTCTGTTACTTTATTTATATCTACGGTAAATAAACAGTAAAATGATTGCCAATAAAATATGTACACATTTTTTAATGTAATGCTAACCATGCCATTAAAATTGATAGAATTTTCGTACTCCTACTAAGGTTTTGTTGCAAATAGCAATAAATATATTGATGTAGGTACATAGGAAGTTTTGAAAATCATGATCGCTCTTTACTTGGTGAAGTAAATCGAGCTACTTTTTGGATTTATTCAAACGTTCATATCGGTTAGCACCCTTCCCAGTTAAGTGAGGCTATCAAAAGGCGGGCGAAAGAAATATCAATATTTTAGAAAAATAAGCAATGTATACTGATGAACCCAATATTCACTAAAACCCCGTACTTAGAAATTTGGTGTGTGTGAAAAAGCGGGTGTCAGTTCTTTCGTACCTAGAGGAACCCAAAGATGTGCTTTTTTCAAATAAGCTTACTTTTATAACTATTACGATTGGTACGAGAAGAAATTATTGTACGGGCTTATTTTATATTCCTTTTCCCGAAAATGTACATTCCTCAAAAGTAAGAACCTACTACCTACCTATTTCCTCCTAGATTTTAAGAAGAGCGTTTTCGAATAAATTTGTAAAGCTGTATCAAGAACTCCCGGAATATATGAATTTTCAGAATTTCTTCCGCTACGTAGGTAGTTATTTTCATAGCTTTACATAGCATTTTGTAGGGTTATAGATTATTTTCTCCTTGACTAAAAAAGCCAAGACGAACTAAGGTTACTGCAGAAAAGGATTGTAAATACTAAAAGTAAGTACATCTAGCTGTAGCCAGACCTATCTGCGCTAAGCCTACCGTCGTCGTGGTCTAGGTTTGACCCCCTGAAAACTGAGACCATATTCCGCTATTTGAAAAACGTTACAGTTGTGTTTCATGGAGTGTCAGTTGGATGGTTTGGCCGTTTTGTATTCCGCTGACAGTTTTATGTATAGAAAATCACCTTGGAAATAAAATAACCAGTTCAGTGCCAATGACATTACAATAACTAAATAATAAGAAAATCGGGGCCCTGACCTGGACCAAATTTCTTAAGCCTCGTCGACATGATCCTAGAGGATGGTACGCGTACGTGATAGTTGTGCGTGATCTGTTCGAATTTATTGTAGCACTTGACGTGTCAGCTTATACTCCACTGTTTTTTTTCTTTTTTTATATAGACTCTCCCAATACAATTACTTATAATTAATTAAAAAAAAACTTACATACATACATACGTAAATCACGCCTGTATCCCTTACAGGGTAGGCAGAGCGTTAACGGCCGTTAAACGGATATTAACACCACGTCTGACAAAAGTTTGAGAGTCAATAAGATAACTGTGTATCATCACAAAAAACTTCCATTTTGAAAACAGATCACTAAAAGCGGTAAAGACATCATTCACTAAGTTTAGGATAAGGACATCTCCTTATCTTACTTCGTCCGAAATATCGTTTATCAGTCGCAAAATTTGGATTTGTAACAATATTATAATATTAAAGATTTTCCGCGCAACTATTCATACTTATTTCATACAAAATCAAAACTTCATCATTATGCAGCAGCTTCATCGCCTTATAGTTAAGATATAAAACTTTTGATTATAACCCATATAGAGATAAATATTTCTACAAATCAAAATAAGCCCAGCGTAGGTACTAAGTACAACCGATTCCTAAGAATCCTAAAAAGTATCTTGCATTAACCTCCTACTCCGTTTCACGAAAAGACATCGTATAAACGTATCAAATAAGATCCCTACTCGCCTTGAGAGCACAATACAAATGTTAATAGAAAAGAAACGTACATTTCCATGACTACGCATAATATGCATATCAGGGCTTATCTTCTACGTTATTATCGTTTAAGGAGTGGATAAAAATATCATGGGAAATGATGAATTGCTCATTCAAGTACCGTTATTTGCCCTTAATCCATGCTAGTATTATAAATTCGAAAGTAACTCTGCCTGTCTGTTACTTTTTCACGCCTGAACGACTAAACGATTTTGACACAATTTGGATAAGCATAGACAGGAACCTAAGAAAGGACATAGGCTACTTTTTACTGCAGGAAAATCTATCAATCCCATGGGGAACAAAGTAAATCATAGGAAACATTGCGCATAACGCTGCAGAAAATCATCAGAGGCTTTGCTTTTGTATCAGGCACCTTTTTACAATAACTACTATCTTAAGCGGGCGGGTAAAACATAGTAGTATATAAATTGAATAATTTGAAATACGACCACCTATGTTACACCGATTTTCTACGTAATAAAAACAGCTACCACGATTAAAGTAACGTAGCATTTTATGAGTTTCAGTCCTAATTCACAAGTACCTATAAAATCTGCCAAACCTAATTGAATACTTGGTGTATTGTCTATCTATATTGTGTTTAAGATTTTTGAGTGGTAACCATAGTCACAGTAACGCAATCCATACCGCGGAACCACTCAAAACCTAAAACTATAGTAAAAGCGCGCTAACTTTGCAATAGCAACTACCACTTTACGTATATTTACGATAGCGATATATCGTTTTTCTTAGCTAATGTATGCGATATGAGTATCACTAGAGTATAGGAATACAATAACCAATGTATGATACGCTAGCGATGTCATTTATAGCGCCAGTTTGTACGAAACGCGATAATTACCATTAATGAGTAGTTTTTGGTACCAGTCGCATCGATTTACGATATTGCCAAGCTAACGCGTTTTTACTTTGGATACCTTACCTACTTATGAGCAGAATTTTCTTTAAAGTTGCAGAACAGTTACTGAATTTGACAACCATTGAAAAAACTAACGTAATTCGATACAAACCAAAAACGAAATAAGAATTATACTAACCTGTTACCGTTTTTTCTTCACCTTTACCAGAAGAACATTCTTCGTTGCTCAGCGAATTCAGCCACATTTTTTACGTAGATACCACAAATATTTCTACTTACGGCGTTTCAACTACATTTCCTGGAAAAAGGGAATATCTGAGAAGAATGTTTCTATTTCACAATGCAATGGTAAAAATCCTGACTGAATGTTAGTCCAAAATAAAAGAATAATATTATTATAGTTATTGGTTGTAGGTAAATACATAAATTAATTTCATGGAAATTTCACCCAGCGCCATTTTCCAAGCAAAGCTTGTACTAAGTATAGGAACAAGATAGCTGATAAAATACATAAATATTTTTTTTCTAAATATATAAGTACATATAATTTATATACATAGAAAACACCCAGACTCAACACAAATATTTAAAAAGTAACTTACAAATACCTGTGCTGTGTGGGGATCGAAGCCACGACCCTCGGCGTAGCAGGTAGTGGTACTATCCACTACGCCATCGGGACAGTCAAGGTACCTAAGGTTCTTTTCCTTTTTATACGGGACAGCGAGTTGACAAATGACCCGATGGCGATGAACCCTGGTGTCAGAAGTTTTCAACCGCCTACCTACACACACACACATATCACGCCTATTATCCCTTGCGGGGTAGGCAGAGTGCAAACAGCCGCAAAAAACTGCCATTTACGCCACGTCTGACATATATTGAGGGTCATTCAAAAAATTGTGTATCGCCATACTGACAGGTGTCAGCCCATCGCCTAAAATTGCAATACACACCCTCAAGTCCCTTACTACTATTATTAGTAAAAATCTGACATAGTTGTGTAACGATCTCCGCCATCTAAGCAATCATAAAAACTACTTAAGAGTCTGCTTTACCTTTTCCCGCAATAAATTGATTAGCAAATATTATGAAGTATTTTCTTAAGTTCAAGTATTTTTTACATTGATAGTACTTGGAAAAAGAAATCGTTATTTCAAATAACTCTCACAGAAATATGTGCCTTTATCGCATAAATCTACGATATCCTCTTAGCGGCGCGCCGGCTAAGACGCATAATTTGTGCTTCTTATCCCAAAAACCGCGGTTGATTCTTATGCAGTCTCTCAGTATCCTGCAGGATCTCTGTCGAATTAACTTGGGATTTACAGTCGGCAGGAGAAGGAGCTTTTTACAAATTACCCTGGAATTTACGAGCGGCACGGCACGTTTAGTACCAACCTGACAAACACAAATAGAACTGGGCGTCATTACCTAGTTTTGTGCTAGGGTTGTCACTGTCATCTACCTACTTTATCAGGGTTTGTTGCATCATTCGTCAACTCGGTGTCCCACACGACGAGGAGAAGGCTGTACCTGAAGACGCTTTGTTTTTCTGTATAAAGAATAGATATTATTCTTTATATTCTTATTATTGTTTAACATGCATCATCAAAATAACGCCATCTTCATTTAGTATCAGGTCAGCCTGATTACGTGCAGAATGGTGAAGACGCTTTAAAAAACAAAATTAATTACTCACTACATATATCCTCAATTCAAAGCTGTAAAGATTTGGCAGTAATTGTAAGCAATCATACACATCAGGAAATTCGTATAAATAAATTAAAAAATCTTTTTAGCACGACATGACGGTCTTTGTTGTCTATTTCTTTGTCTACTCATCATTTAACATATACATACTTATATATTTGCATATAATTTTTCTATTACAATTCTGAAAAGTGTTTAGTTTTGTGTAGCCTATTTTAGCAATTATATTTTCTATAAACAACGCACGAAACTGTTATTTTAGACAGAACTTTTTCTACAACGACAGTACAATAGAACACTTAGTAGGTGAGTAAGGTACAGTTCCAGTCATGTAAAAAGAGCACTAAGTGACTGAAATTGTGATAGGGGATAGGAGTGAAGGATGAGGATGTTTCCGTTCCTTTCTTACCATACAATTTGTGGTATGGTAGTATGGAAGGGAAAGCAAAATATCCTGCTTTGTACTGAACGCATGACAGACATTTTCATTTATTTTCCTTTATGATTTCGTATTGAATGTAGTAAGTTCCTACATTTGACCTACATAAAATTCATACACCTATCACAAAGATTCCTAGTATTTTATCGCCGAAACTATTCAATACCTCTATATTTTTTTTTTTATAATACATTTTTATTAAAATTGGATCAATTAAAATCGTCATCATCTTCAGGAAAGTTAATAAAGCTCTTCTGTGAGTGGCACTCCCGTCACATGAAACGACGTAACATCTCGTCACCTCCTTTTTTTATTCTTTTTTATTGGAGGTGTCATCTCGAGCGATTTCGCAGAAGTGACGTCATTACAGCTTGGCTTCCCCAGACAGATCCTTTAGTGGGTTTTGATAGATCATCGGAAATGCCCTCTTCGTTTCCATCCACAGAAGATGGAACAAAAAGTTTTATGTAAGCGACGTGTGATGTATTTAACTGACAATATGCTACCATGGAATTGAATTGTCTTTACATACACATACATACACATATCACACTTATAATCCCTTGCGGATTAGGCAGAGTGTAAACGGCCGAAAAAACGGATATTTACGCCACGTCTGACAAAATATTTGAGGGTCATTGGGAAAATTGTGTATCACTATAGTGACAGGTTGTCAATCCATCGCCTAGAATTGCATAACACACCCTCAAGTCCCTTAGTCGCCTCCTACGACTCCCACGGGAATTAAATGGGGTGATGCTATTCTAAGCCGGCATCACACGGCAATTGTCTTTAGGTTGGATATAAAATAAAAACTGTAAGGCACACTGTAATTTTTTGCTAAGAATAAAAGTCGTAAATTTGACTATACGTTTAATTTTATCAGGAAGAAAATTAACTGGCACTATTCCTACTATTAATATTTTTTTCGCTTCTAGGAGAGTTTTGCATATTAATGAAAGTTAAACATAGCTTCAGTTATTAAAAGACTGATTTTACATTCTTTTTTTATAATGCATGATTGTCTGGAAAATATTGCTCAAAGTGCTTGAGTCATGTACCTAGTATATTCTATTTCTAGCTCTATAACATGCTTTAAAAAGTTTCTGAATGCGTTATACAATTATTGTCATAAAATAAAAAATAAAAAAGTATAGTTATGTCGACTAGTGGTATTGCGAATACTTGACTGATCGTTCTCTCACACTTTTTTTTCTTAAAGCCTACGCTAAAAGTGATTCATTGAGGCAGTTTGCTGTGACAGCTACGGAACTACTTAGATACCAATTTTGTTTCTTTCTTTTCTTTTTCTTGTGGGACACCGAAACGGCCAACGACCCGATGAACCCTGGTGTCAGAGTTTTTCAACCGCCTACTACCACTAGTAGGCCTCTGACATGGTTGTGTTACGACCGCCGTCTAAGTAATTATAGGCAGCAACCGGGACTTACGGCTTAACGTGCCCTTCGAAGCACGGAACCATTTATTTTCGGACAATCAGTTGGTTCACCCTGCAATGTCCTAACCAGACCATTTTGTTAGAAATATTTCTCAAAATAGCCAGAGAATGCAAAAAGTCGTTCGGTCATCCACCTTTCTAAACTATCGTAGTTTGGAAGTGAATAGTTTGGAAGTGTGGCAAAGAACTGGAGCATTGAGTGAAATTTTCAATTCTTTAAAGATGTATAGCGATGCATCAAGATGCATACCAGTGCACTAGTTATTCTGCAGGTGCACATATCAATGTCTGCATAATAAATCATTTCACAATATTTTCGAGAGTAATGCTCTACTAGCGCCTGTGAATAGACATTGACCAACTAGCTCTTTGGGTACTTCATGTGAGGTGTCAGCGCCTCTATGGAAACCAGTTCGTCATACCTGTTAATAAACATTTGCTTTAATTATAATAAAAACCGTGTTATGCTGGTTTACATAACACACATTACAACCCATGGGTGTCGTAAAAAGCTACTGAGGGATAAGGTCTTCCAGGGAATAGGCAGCAGCGTTCCCCAGTGTTTTCAATTTGTAATATGAAAAAACTACCTAAACTTTCTATCTACCTACCTACTCACATATTGACCGCAACTCTCTCTTATAATTCGTATTGCTTTAAAAACTTTTGCAATTTTAATTCCAAAACCACTTTTCCAACTTTACTCTGAAAGTGCAGTGAGACCGCCATCTTGAAACAAGAATGTCTTAATATTTAAATGACATTTAAGTAAAAGTAAAGGAACTCATATTTCTCGCGAAGTTTTTAGCGATGAAACGAATGTATTTTCTTTTCAAAACTTTCTCGCTGTTTGAGCTCCACGTAATGAAGAAATATGTGGGGATTTTCGCTTGGTTGAATGGTTCCATTTTTGAAAAATATTTATGTATCCTGTAAAAATATTTACAGCAGATAATGGAAAAAGTATCGTTTAGAGGAAAAAATTACTACACACCTCACTTAGTACCGGTGTTCATCGGTGCGTTCGTCGACTAAGCGTCCCACACGAAAAGGAGAAGAAAAAGTATCAAGAGAACGTAATTTTTAATAAAAATAACTCTTTAGTATTAAATAACTTTAAAAAACACCCAAGGTTCCCGACGGAAATCAATTTGACACCCAGTATAGGAACGTGAATTCATTATTGAAGTTCTGATTGAACATCGTACCAAGTTTGAAGCTTAAACATTCGGCGCCGCCCCACGACAAACGAGTTTCATGAAAAAAGGTTCCTCATTGTATGACCTTTATGTCCGGACTTTGCCGCTTTGTCGAGAACGGAACTCACTGGGAGCTGCCAAAAACAATTCCGTGTGTACGTCTCTGGAAAAACGCCAGCACCTGAACACGGGGCTTTTACAAAACCGGAGCCTTTAAGTCTTCTAAATGACTCGTTCCGGCAAAACTGCTGAGAGACAGACGGGAGTTATGCACTGCACTGCTTGAAAGTACAAAAGAAATTTAAGATTGATTTTACCCAAAGGAAAATAAAACCCTAAAGTTTCATACAAGCAGCAGTATCTAATTTTTTTCGCCGTTCATTCACATCGTATGGGACACTGAGTTGATGAGTGACACGTTAAATTATCAAGATGAAAATGTCAAATTAAATTAAATATTCGAACACCATTCGAACCTATTCGACAAACGTTTCTAATCGAACGCAAATTTATGGAGGCTTTGTGACTTTGTTTTCTTTTCAAGGCAAGTGGTTATAGGTATTTGGCATTTTTTTATAAGAATTAAGATTGATGTTTCCTTCGATAATGGCATGCATTAGCAGACAACTCTGGCATCCATGCGAGCTGCTCCATGATCAAACCATACCAAATCCTATTCATTTAATTTTTCCCTAAAAATGCGGTGCGGACTTTGAACGTTCGCCGGCCCTAAAGGTGCAAAAATACCACTTCCCGGAACGTCCACTCACTACTCGGTCAAGTCTTTTTGTCTGGTTACACCTATTCAGCCACAACCCAATAAGTCACAGATAGCTATTGATCTGGATTTGCCATCTGTATCTCCAGTGTTCATTCAATGTGTACTCGCTTCATGATAACCCGGCTGCATCAAGCACCGCCACAGACACTACATTTGAATACATCCTAACAATGCATACGAACCCTAATGCAATATAAGCTAACAGCGGGAAAACATTTCGTGAAAATAACAACAAAATTCAAACCTAAATATATTTTGAAAGATTTTATACACAAATTAAAGTAACCCTAGAGTACTTAAAGACAGAATGACAACGTCTGACGTGCTAAAAGGTAGCACAAAAGCCAATGATTTTACATGCAGGTTTTAGCAATTCCTAGGCATCGACCATGCGCTTTGTATTGGCAGTTGAAAGCGATGAAATCTTTTTTCATAGAGCCAGCTCCTGTCCCATTCTATGCCCCACAATCAATAAAATTCTGTCGTCTTTTTTCAATTGTTCAATGCAAATTAAGTCGGGAAAAATTACGGGTCTTTCAATCTTTTGTTAGTGCAGTTTTTCTTTCTTCATGGTTGGTGGGTTGGATTTGGCAGATTTCTAAAAATACAGTGAAAACTTCCGTATAAAAATTTCGGTCTATCCTTGTTAAGGCTAGTGTACCCGAGAACGACCTCGACAGTGGCGCCACTCCACAAAAAAATGTTTTCTCTTTATACAAACAATGTAACAGAATGTCCGTTGCCCAAGTTTTTAGTATTATCCTTAAGTAAAATTAGAAGTAGCTAGCAAAGTCAATGAAATATTCGATAGATTGTTAGTATAAAGATTTTTTTGTTAAGTTGCGCCTCTTTAGAGGCCGTTCACGAGTACACTCGCCTTAACATGATCTTTGTGAAAGAAGCCGCTCTCTATAGACTGATTTTGGACAGACTGCATAAACACTTGGTAGGTGATTCCATATACTGCGTTTTCCGATACATGGCGGACACTCCAGAACATACAATACCACTACAAATTGCTGAATTAGTATTTACTTTTGTTTGTATAAGGATGTATTTATTCCTGACCACATCGCGCAACGTTCTATAACATTGTGTACCTATTGCATGCAATGAATCTCAATTTTGAAGTCGGTTATTTTAAGATCTTATCCTACCAAATCTTTATAGCGCTATGTCTCGAGAGAGCTGCGTAAGGATTTACTCCATTCAGTGTGTTTAAAGAGCTGTTGCTTCCAATATACAACTTGCTACTACTTGCATCACACATTAATGTTCCTCTTTTGTTTTATTCCCTTGTTGCAATACTGCGGTGACATCCATTTTAACCTGACCCCCGAGCTTTATAACAACTCTACATAACAATACAGGATGTGACAACTAGATAACATGACAAAGTGTTCACTGCGCTTCCAAATTATAAACCTTTGATATATTCGTGAAAATTTAAATTCTTTTGCAGATCACACGATTGTATCAATATGTTCTCTAATATTTCCAAGCCTATCTATCGGGTATACCTAACATAGCATAACAAAGTAAGTATTGGCGGCGGCGATAGCATGTTGGCCGGTAGAGAATGCTGCGTGGCATGAGGCCCGCCTTTTGAACGATGTGCAATAAAGTATAATAATAAATAAATAAATAACATCCACAACAGTCCACTGCTGAACACGGGCCTCCCCCTATCTGGGGGTATTGCCATACTCACCACGCTTGGCAGGCCGATTGGCGAGCGCAGTGCAAGATGTTGCATGCACAGGGAACGCTGCTGCCCATTTCCTGGATGAATATCTATCGGGCATCATCATCATATTAGCCCACGTCTACCCGCTGCTGAGCATCAGGCATATTTACTACAAATCGAAAGTTCAGTAAGCAGTGGAAGTTTCTGCGGGTTTAACTGCCAAATCGACGGCCGATGTGGCGCAGTAGTAGTGCGACTGCCTGCAAGACAGAGGTTACGGGTTCGATCATGGTTCGATTTTCAATGGGGTACTTACAAAGTTATTATTTATCACTTAGTGAATTTGTTTCTAGTCTACTTAGGACATTGCAGACTGAAACACCTGATTGTCAGACAAGAAAGACGGTTCCGTGCTTCGGAGGGCACGATGAATCGGTCCCGCTTGCTGCCTATAATTACTTAGACGGCGTGCGTAACACAAACATGTCAGAGTCCTACTTTATCGGGTCGAAATGACGATAGCCGCAGCAGTCTTTGATCTTAATTTGTTATATTGAAGTGAAAGAATAATAATCGGTTGTCATAAATATCATGATTGTCATAATCATAGTCAACATAAACTCGTCTTCATGCTACACAACACAAACACATATCACGCTTTTATCCCTTGCGGGGTAGGACAGTGCGTTAACAACCGTTAAATACAGTCGCTATCGCCAGGGTTGTCACATATTTGTGGGCCGTATCAGAACAATCGTGTTGCACTTTAGTGACCGGTTTTCAGCCTGTCGCCTAAAATTTGTTATACAAATGAACCCTTGAGTCCATTAGTCGCGTCATACGACACCCGCGGGAAAGAAATTAGGGTAATACTCTTCTAAGCCGGCATCACACGGCCGACCACCCACATCGGCATCCTCTTCATCATAATAAATTATAGTTTTAAACACATTTATTTCTCATAAAGCACAAATTACAGTCACTTTTATGAGGAAAAAAACAAAAAATATTACTAGTATTGTTTGCACTCGCACTAAATATTACAACTTTTTTTTATTTAACTGGGTCCTGCTGACTAACTCTTTGAGTAAGAAGGTAAATATTTCATCAACTTATCATTTGAAATGAACGTTTTTCTTATATAAGCTACCAGTTTCTCTTTTAACATATTGAAACCTTAATCTTCATAGATGATGGTAATTATTGTACAGTTTTATCCCTTTGTGGGTTATCATTCTTTTGCCAATATTGGAACGCGCTTTGACCATTTACTTCATCATCATCGAACCTAATACAAAACCGTGTGATATTGACTGAGTATGATGATGATGGCGATGATAATGCAAATGATTTTATGTGGATTTGTGGATAGATGATGATAATTGTAGTGACCGCCACCACTCCACCACATCACTACAGGTAGATACCGTCGTTTAGTTGTAGTGTAGAATATCTTCAACTACTTGGCTAATGGACGTATACTTAGTTGTGTGTTTGATTGGCGTTATTTTATTAAATAGCTAGTTGTGCAGTTGAACGGCTTGTTACACCAGTTCACTGCGACATATATATCACATTTATTTTTATGATATTTAAATACATTTTTTCTGAGTAGAAATAATGTAGTACAGTAGGCACTTTTGCTTAGTTAAATTTGTTACATTAACAGACACAGCAAAGGCAAAAATTACAGGCACAAATCTCGAGTGTAGTGATACACAGTTATCCTATTGACCCTCAAACTTTTTTCAGACGTGGTGTTGATGTCCGTTTTGCGGTCGTTGACGCTCTGCCTACCCCGTAAGGGATATACGCGTGATTTATTTATGTATGTATTTATTACTGAGTAAGGCATAGCAATAATAAATTTTCACTGAATAGCAATTTTAGTTTAAAATAATCTGACTACCCACAGTTTAGTCCCCAGCAATGACAGTTCTACGGAAACTGGTTAAACCCCACTAATAATATGAATCCCAATTGTTGGTAGGGGAGGTCTTAAGTATTCATACGATGACATTGTTGTCGTCGTGAAATTTTAAGGCATTGTTATATTTTTCATTGTCTCGTGCACTGTGAACGTTGCGGTAATATGAAAACTTTACGAACATGTAAGCACACATGCTTTTCTTAAAAGTTGCCGCCTTTAGTACGGTTGGATGTTCCCAGGTAAATAATATAGAATTTCAGTGTTGCTCTTGGTGATAATTTTACGTTAAAACTTATTTAGTAACTTTAAACCGTTTGACTTATTATTTAAAACTTACCTATGTTTCGTTTTACTCTGCCACAGCCAGGGACATAAGTTATTTAATTTATTGATGAGGTACAGTCTAAATTTAACACAAACAAATATATAAGTAGTGAATTATTCGCATAATAATTAGCCGTAATAATATTGGCATTGCCTATTACCACAAAACTCCAGAGCAACTATTTACCGATAGGTATTCGGGATTCACAATGGGTTGTTTACTAGAATTTTGTTTTAGCCTGCCGAGTCAACAGTCAAGTCGCCAAACACCGGAGTAAGGCCCGGTTTGTCCCAGTCCCGGTTTGTCAAAGAGCTACTTTTTATAAAACCTTTATCCCGGGTTGTCATCTTTTTAAAGCTTATAATGTAGGTACAGTCAAATAAATAATATAAACCTATTTATCAATATTATATCTTATCATCCTCTTCAGCCTACATCCACCCACTGCAGCGATGCCTCGTCTTTACAGCGCCAATCCTCACGGTCCTATCCTCGTAACGCCCAGGCCTCTGGGACCTTTTCACAGATATCGGCCCAGATGCCTTTTAAAAGGAATGATTTTTCAACGTAAAATGCCCTTCTTTGTTCTCGAAGCTTGCAGTTCCAGCATATCCTAGGTCTACTGATTTTAACCATATAATATGCCTCAGGGAACATCTTGATAGTAAATTTAAAGATTAAAAATATTAAAAGTTTACATAAATAATGGAAAAATATATGCCCGAGTTTATACCTATAAGGTTTCTTTCTAATGTAATGTTTGCATATACTTGGGCTCGTACCACTTTAGAGCTACATACCCTTGAAAAGGTATCTGGGCGTTACGAGGCTATGCCAGCCTTGTCTTGTAAAGTCCTGTAAGCTGACAATATCATCGGATCATTGAGTAGGTTGTCTATCCACTGACCTTTCCGCTCCTCTTGGCCACCACTCTGTGAATGATTTTGTCCACCCCACCGGTCATCATTTCGTCTTACCAAGTGCTTTGCCCGTTTCTACCTTAGCCTCGCTACTTGCTTACGTTACATCTTCAACTATCGTTTGACGTATTTTTTTTTATTAAATCTAATTATAAATTATTATCGAAAAATACGAAATGAATATGGACGCCAAAACAGCACAAAATTGAGAAAAGTGGGAGAGAAAAAAGGAGACCCGACCTCAGATGATTGGATCATGCTAAGGGCTAAGGTAAAGAAGATTTAGTGTAACGAAACGCGAAACTATGTATGGTTAAAAAATCGTGACGGACCGGGACTGTGGCAAACTGGACTTAGACTAGGTTACATTCGCCAAACACCGATACAACGGGGTATTATCGTTTTCTGCTTGCCAACTATGAAATTTAGTACCTATTTTTGTACGTTTGCAGCAAATCGAGTAACCACCGAGATCAACTTAAACTGGTTTTCACTTGCAGTTATTAATAATAACCAGTGTTGGTTTATCTTCTAAATGAGTACCTAGCTCAAGGTGCTGCATAGTACTTAGGTACATTAAGTAATTAAAAACACATAGAAAATACTGACACATAACAGCAAAATTTGAACCAAAATGCGCAATGACGGTAGTTTTTAGCCTATATAACAATTTCATTTTTAAAACTGACCTTGTTAATACATAATATAGGTACCTACCTACTATAAAGGGTACCTTTTGCAGTAAGTATCTGAACAGTATTGCATATTGCGTGATAATCTATCCTATGAACTGAACTTGATGCAAATCTTAGAACTCCGAGGCCCTGCAAGTTTTGAACTTTCAGCTATATACGCTCGGTCCGGTTTCTGCAATAATCTAGCGAGCACCAAGTTTCTGCTTCGTGCTGATTTTGTATTTGATCATTTAGAATATAAGGAAACTGATAGATTGAGATATGGAGAATCTAAAATATGAACACATTTATACAAATGTTTATCGGGTCGTTCGTCGACTCAATGCACCCCAAACGACAGAGATATAAGTATAGTAAAAGTCGTGTATACCTGTACCTACGGTTCTACTTACTGTACGACACATGCCCCTCAAAATTTTCTTAATTCAGCCAGCCGCAGATTTTTCATTTCACAGAATCCACCTTAGTGGCCTTCCGCGACTCCAGATGTCATTGATCTATCTGGTGAATGACTTGCCTACACTGCGCTTTCCATGTCAGGGTCTACAATATATCATACTCTAGACAAAGAAGGACATCATCTGTAATCCCGGCGGGAACCATCACTGCACGACATTGATTGTGCACAACACTATTATGACCGACAAATTTTTGTACAGCATGACTTTGACACATCATTGGATCGTCTTCGGTAACTGGCCCAGACAAGTACCTAATGTATAGGGATGTTATCGGAATCATAACAGAGTGTCGTCATAGTGAATGAAGTGATGTACTAGTATTGGCTATAATCGACTTATCGATTCATAATTCGAAAATGACATACAATGCAACCTACGGAAAGGGGGACGGGGAGGGCCAAGCCCCCCCGAAAAAGGGGTTTTCGGGGTGCATCCCCCCGCAATAAAAATAAACCTTTCTGACGCAAATCCGACAGGGTAGGATAGGTAAGATTAGATTAAAGCTGTGTATTTAAAGCCACGATAAAGAATATAAAATGATATAAGAAAAAACGGTACCGATTAAGATATACAAGTATGTAAAATTATCGATCAAGGCAGATCGCTACTAACAGATTTGAGAATCGTCACGTGGTGTCTTAGAAGATTGTGTCGTGCATGCCCGAGGTGTACATGGTTGGTACAGGGGTGTTGTTGGCGACATTGTTTTGATTCCATTCCATTGCAACTGAAAGTACAAATGTCTGTCATTGCATTGTTTGTCGTGCAAGTTTGGGTTGTATTTGTATTCTGCTCTTTACCCAGTTCCAGGACCCAATACCATGCCTGTTCCTTCTCTTTACCTAACACGGGAAGTATTTATAAAATTTGGTATTCTATTCGTTTACTTTGTTACATGAAATTGACATGAGGTGATGTATCATTCTGCTAGCTCATCAATATCACAATAAGACGATGTACCAAGGCGCAGGCAAAGTGAACGCAAGGAGACACAAGACATTTCCAAACTCTATACTTCCCTTGAATCTGTGAGCGATCTGACAATGTCGCTAAATACATCACGCTCACTCCATTTTTCGATATCCAAATTTATACCGGTAAGTGAAGGTTATATACACTTTTAACGCCACATGATTAAAATAACCGTACCTTAATTTTTTACCAGTACCATAACCTGTATCCGTCTACCTTTAAAACGTATACCGATACCGTTATTATACCGGTAGCTTTACCTTGTACCTTAACGGAAAACAACCCCTTCCCCAGATAAAGTTGTTCAATACTGTGGATGGCATGATCGATCATATCTGCTTAGTTTTCGGTTCGTTGTCTATCTATCCACTTTTTTATATGTGTTTATTGCACGTTAGTATTTAAAAAAATGTATTGCAAATATTCAGATGTTAATATATTGTAAATAATGATTTATACATAAATAAATATTTTGTCTAACAAAGAATGTAAACAAGCTGACTAAGACTGAGTGAAAGCTATCACTTAAGAAAATGACGAGCTAATGAATCAAACTAATCAATTCAATTCAAAAATGCTTTATTGTACACAGGAAATACAGTAAATATAAATCAAGGCGGCCTTAGGTAGTGATTTCATCCAGGCAACCAGGGTACGGGGAGTAGCTGTAATGCGGCAGGGGTGTACATCAAACAATAAACGTAAACCTGCTTACATTAATAAAAACAATACACAAACAAATGTTTAATAATAAATATAAAAGGTAAAATATAAAATTGTAAGCATCTTACAACAATAACATAAAATACATAAATAATAATAATAATAATACACAAACAAATATTATCATATTGTAAGCATCTTACAACAATCATATTATAATACTTAAATAATAATACCATCTAATTTAAACTTAGTATGTTTTGAAAATAATTTCTTATGTAAAATTCATTCAATGACTAAAACACAAAAATTGTATATAAGGTGTAAAAAAAATAGCTGAGAATATTTTAAGGGGTGAACCAGTACGTGAAACTGAACAACTTTCCCCAAGGAACATAGGTCGAAATATGAAAAAATAATTTGACCCTCCCATCCATACTTAGTGTGTTACCCGGCCGGGATAATTTGTATGGGAGGATCAATTTTTTTATTCATATTTGGTCTGCCGCTAACACTAAGTAGGTACCTACTGAGTTATCTTACAAGAATGTAAAAGTTTTGTAATATTGTAATAACAACAACAAAGTAAGAAACCTTACATTTGCCGTTACTTCGTATAAATTTTCCATGCAGAATGAGTTTACTAAGAAACATAACAGTATACTATTATGAATAAAACGCCGTGAATTGCCGTGTGATGCCGGCTTAGAATAGCATCTCCCTATTTCTTTCCCTTGGGAGTCGTAAGAGGCGACTAAGAGACTCGAGGGTGTGTGTGTTTAGGCGATGGGCTGACAACCTGTCACCAAGGCGATACACAATTTTCCGGGTGACCCTCAAATATTTGTCAGACGTGGCGTAAATGTCAGTTTTTCGCGGCTTTTTGCGCTCTGCTTACCCCGCAAGGGATTATAGGCGTGATATGTGACGAGTTTTACATACTGAATTTTCATTCGTGTTTCTACAACATACATACATAAATCACGCCTTTATCCCTTACGGGTTAAAACGGATATTAACACCACATCTGACAAAAGTGAGGGTCAATCAGTGTTTCTAGAAGGAGTAATATAAAGGGTTAACAAGCGCACGGAGATCAAGGAAACTGAACAACTTTCCCCATGAAACAAAGGTCAAAACTGAAAATACATTGGTCCTCCCATAGCAACTTAACCAGCTCATTGGCAATTTGGAATGGAAGATCCAATTTCATTTTAATAATAATAATTTATTTGCTGTGCCGTGTGTTTGCCGGCTTAGAATAGTATCAATCACCCCATTTCTTTCCCGTAGGTGTCGTAGGGACTCGCATGTGTGTATTGCAAATTTAGGCGATGGGCTGACAACCTATCACTATGGTAATACACAATATTCCAAATTACCAAATTACCCTCAAATGTTTGTCAGACGTGGCGTAAATGTCCGTTTTTTACAGCCGTTTACGCTCTGCCTACCCTGTAAGGCGTGACGTATGTATGTATGTAGGTATTTATTTGCCCAGCAGTGAGATGATGTAGGCTAATTAAAATAAGTTTAGAATTTATTTATTTGCAGACAATTAAATTAAATTCAATTTAATTTATTTAATAAATTTACAAGTTTACAGGTTACACCCAAAATCCAGTTTTGTTAGTAGTTAGTTTACATTCTAAATTAATTTATTTAATTTTATCAATAGTTCCACCCAGTATCAGAATGTCTTAATATGTCACGTTCCATGGGGAAAGTTGTGCAGTTTTAAGAGTATCTTGACCTGCTTTCGGTGTTTTCTTGTTATTCCCTTATTGCTACCCCTTGTATATAACTACTTACATTTTAAGTAATACGTACACTGAAACAATGTTATCGAAGTGCAAAATAAACGTTTCTCTTAGTTTTCGGTAGTTGGATTGGAACCCCTTGATAGGCCCAGGTCGATAAAGTTTGGCGTTTGCACTGTTGGGATTTGGAGTGCCTTCAAGTGTTCAGCAAAGTTTGGATTTGGTCTGCGTTGGAGCAATTCGATTGTCATCAAGAGAATAGTAAAGCGCTCGACATTGCAGATTAATGTTTAGCCATTAGTGTTTCAATAGAATGAATAAATTAACTTAAATACGGGTGGGTTGCTCTGAATTGGCGTGGGGACTGAAATACTTACACGTGAAATACACATCGGCTATATGAAGACCGAATTGTAGTCATTAATTATCAAAATCGTAATAAAAAGTTGTACGTAATAAAAAGAGTATGAAAAAGGAATTATTATTAAAAACCACTTTCTCAATCAACCGGAGCAAAATTCAAAAAGGGTACAATATTCTCACATTTTATTATTATAAAAGTTTATTTACTTAAGGCGTTTTTGTTCTGCTATGCAACAGTAGGAACCTATTATTTCTAATGTTATCACAACAATAAAACAAATTTTGACGAAAGACTACGTTTTGTTATAAAATATTGACATGACATAAGTAAGTACCTACTTAAATCCGTGCAAAGATTTTTATTGTGATGCTGATGATAATAATGATTTTTATAAGTATTTAATTACCAATACCGATAGTTGGGTGCACAGGCTTTTGTTGTACGTAGCGTCAATGTTCATCCGATAACCACTTTCAGCAAAGCCGCATATTATTTGGATTTAGACTTGAAATTGTAAAAATTGTACTGCTTTTTTTTTTTTAAAGATGGGTTTACTCTTGACTCTAGTCTAGGTCATAGGACAGAGACAGAGTCTAAGATGGAGCGAGCTCACCCAGAACAAGCCTGTTAAGGCACTGGCCCTCCCACACACTGACGGAACGCAGTTTCAGCCGGACTTATCCACAGGCAAGCCTATGTTGCCGTTGCCCGGGGTGGACCGCTAGGAGGTAGATCCCATACCACCCCCACTCCTATTTTACAGTTTAGTCAATACTTTAAAGAGCTAAAGTCAAGCAAGCTTATGAGGATTCAGAGTTCATTTTCACCAAGCCCAAATGCCACAAATAGATCCGCTTTCTGGTGTTTTTAAATAAAATACCGGAAGATATATTGAGTTGGGCTGACAACCTGTCACTATGGCGATACACAATTTCCGAATTATCCTCAAATATTTGTCAGACGTGGCGTAAATGTCCGTTTTTTGCGGCTGTTTACGCTCTGCCTATCCCGCAAGGGATTATTGGCGTGATATGTGTGTTTGTATATTGAGTTTATTAGACAGTAAATTTGAGTCGTTTATTCAGAAAACATTATGATAAAGCTAACTATAAGTTAGACAAAGAAATTAATGACAAATAGGCATGGAGATCTAAAATTTTTCGAGCTTATTAAGGCTCGACAGTGTTATAAAATTATCCGAGCAAGTATTTGTAATTTCCAGAACAAAGAGCAAAGATAAACCATCGTACCAACTTATTCCACCACTGAATAATGCTACATACGTTACCTACAAACGCTTTTTATTTTTGCGGATTATGTAAGCTAATTTATTTCATAAATGGCTGCAGCCATGTCCTATATCTGAGCTTGCAGCATTGTATGCCATATAATTATGAGCGCAGGGTTGTAAATCATAATGGGGCTACAATTTTCTCTACTCTCTCACTTACTTAGTAACAAAGTTATAGAAAAATCAAGGTAAAGATTTCTACTTTAAAAAACATTCCTCAAGTTTTGCACTACGTAATTATATCGTTGAAAACTCTTATAGATTGCATTAAAAGTATTAAAAGTAATCAATCAAATCGATTACCGTCTTCATTTACGGGGTGTAGGAGACAGCCCTCCGAATACTGATACATTCAGACCATGAAATTGAAAAACTTTTACCTAGAAACGTATGTCAGGAAACGACTAAAAAAATTTTAGTCTGTCCTAAAAAATCACAATAAGCCAACTGAATTTCCTTACTTTGACGTTTTGCTATAAGATATTTTATATGAGAAGTTGTTCAGTTTCATGGCCTGAATGCACCCAATCGGTATTCGGAGGGCAATCCCTTACAGCCTGTATATACCAACCAAAATATTTAGTGGATTAAAATCAAGGCTAATAACCCATGTTGTTTGAATAGACTTTATTAGAATAGTTTAACCTTATTTTACTTCGACCCCAACTGGCCTTCCAGAAGAATGTAATCTAACCAAACCTATCTCACCCGCTGAGAAATTTTCTATAAATCCGCCCGCCAGACATTCCTCAACTACCTCGAAGGTTTCAATTCGAAATCTTCCATCGACCACTGACTAAATAGAGATGCACAAACTGTATGGTGTAGGCTTAAATTCAGGCTACTAGTCGCCGACTACAAAAATGGCTGACTCGTCGGCTTTTCTGCCTGCCTGCTGGTAACAAGTTACATTACTAATAATAGTAGTTTATGCAACTGACATATAATGAGAGAATTAATATGCGAGTGTCTGTTTATTTGTAATAATAATTTGACACGAGCATTTAAATGCCTAATTATATGCAGTTGTATACACTATTCTATCTACACCATACAAATAAGATCAGTAATAAATACACTTTTACAAAAGTTCGCATCGACGATGGCAAGGTTTAATACTAAATACTCGATTTTATGGAAAAGCGTACCTTACGCGTAGATAATGCTTCAGCGTTTGAGAAGAAACTGTAATTTCTTTAGGCAGGATGTATAAAGCAGGTCTTTATACTACTCCGTTTGAGTTTGTAATCCGAACATTATGAGACGAGTGTAAATAAAAATACGACTAAGAATTTCTCAAACAGACTATTTTAATGATCTATTAACATGCGACTGATCGGGTACTCAGCCATCGAGTCACCGACTATTTGCCGACTACAAAAAATGGTTGCCCAGTCAGCTTACCTGGCTAGTCGAAGAATCTCTACTACCTATGTCTAAAATGGCTTTCAACCGCAGAAAGCTGGTTGTATCTACGGGATGTTTGAAATCGAACGTCGGATACCTGCTGATGGGTTTCCGTGCACCCTTTGTGTAGCTCTGTGCGGAGACAAGCCGCTTTGTGTCCAACTTAATGGAGACAAATTTGACACTGGTAAAGTTTACGCGAAGCAAGCTTTTGTAGACTTTTAATTCATAAATAGTCAACTGATGACTGTTGATGAATTGTATGTTACGATGCAGACGATGTAGGAGCATGCTTGGCTGAATGTCATTTGCCTTGGACATTTAGGATATAGGTTCAAGTCCAAAGAAAACAAATCAATGATAATAAATTATTATAATACTCTCTTATCTGTTTACTCCCCGTCTCAGTAGGTGTTTGACCATAACACTTTCTTAGGTGCCCATTCCGAACATTCACACCAGAGTTCATCAGGTCGTTCGTCGACCCGAAAAACTCGTCGTAAACAAAAATGATCAAATATCACAGACACTCTCACATTTGCTCCTAAAAGGAGCTTCATTCTAAAAGTTCAGTCACCTTCTTGCTATCTTTACGCCACGTCTGACAAAAATTTGAGGGTCATTCGGAAAATTGTATATCGCCACAGTGACAGGTTTTCAGCCCATCGCCTAAAATTTCAATACACACCCTCGAGTCCCTTCGTCGCCTTTTACGACACCCACGGGAAAGAAATGGGGTGATGCTATTCTAAGCCATCACACGGCATGGCTTTTTAATAACTTTTATTATACCTACCATCATTGTCGATTTTCTTACTTCGAATAAACATCCTATTGATTTTAGCCAAAGCAAAATTTGCTACAATTATTTCTTGTTTCAAGATTTTCAAGGATAATATCAAAGTTCGGTGAGCGTGAATCCTACCTTCTGAGAGGAAATTTTACTAAGTAAATTAACTATTAAAGTTTTCACTTTTTAAACTTTGTAGAAACACAAATAATGTTCTATACAAATTTAGTACAGGGTGAAAGTCATTTCGATACATTCCCTGTAGGGAGTAAGAGAGGGGGCCATTGCCAACATATTCATCCATAGACTTATGGGTCGGAAAACGTTTTTTTAGTCCTTTGATTTATGCGCAATGTACGACGGGCTTTGGCGAAAACCACACGGCGATTTCTGCTTTAATGCTATCTAATTATTTTTATGAAAACCCGTTTAATTGTAGATTTATGTACCTTTTTGGTTAGCTGATTAAACAGGGAAGTAATTTATGTGGTTTGTACGCGTTTTCCGTCATGATGTTTCTTACAACAGAGTAATGTAAATGCGACTGACTATGTTCCGTCATACATTTCGCAAAATCAAACGTCCTAGAGTACCGCCGCCGTGAGAAGTCGGTTTTGACAGCTGTCATCTCCATACTAAAAGTGATGTCAACAATGGAAAATGGACCCTCTGCCATAGTATTATGATCCTGACAGCTGTCAAATACGACTTCTCTCGGCGGCGGTACTATAATAACAAACTAATAATTTCCTAAATAATATCATAAATTAATAATTAAAGTATCAGAAAGCAAACGATCATAGTGTACGACGTGGCAGAAATGTGCATCAGCTCTGAGCTGCAGTGGGCATCTAAAGAATATTATACATACATACATACATACATACATATATCACGCCTTTATCCCTTGCGGGGTAGGCAGAGCGTAAACGGCCGCAGATAACGGGCATTTACGCCACGTCTGACAAAAATTTGAGGGTCATTCGGAATATCGTGTATCGCCATAGTGACAGGTTGTCAGCGCATCGCCTAAAATTGCAATACACACCCTCGAGTCCCTTCGTACCCTTTTACGACACCCACGGGCAAGAAATGGGGTGATGCTATTCTAAGCCGGCATCACATATTTTAGTTCATAAATAATGATTAAAATTGACCTTTGATTTGTAATAAATAAAAATTCTGTTAATCTTCCGTAAACCTCAACCCATCGTTCAAATCACCGCATAGTCCTGTGTACCGAATTCTGCTAGGGGCGCTGTCATGACGCCCGCATCGATACTTTTCTTCATGTTGCTTAACATGGGCTGAATCAGGAAACCTATTTTCGTCCCGTGGATTCTTAATTCGCATTTGCAACGGCGATATATAATATAGCACCTACAAGGTGGAATGGAATAGGTAAGTATTCCAAATGAAGAATGTACATACGAGAATCATATAAAATGAATCATACAGAATGTACATATAAAATGCTCGCGTACATTTCATTGAATATAAGCAGAAAGAAATGTACTACATTCTTCAGATGTGATAATTTATTTTAGTTGTCAGCACTTATTTTTGGATGTTTACGAGAGAATAGAGAGAAATTCATGAAATATAGAATACATAAATACATAAATCACGCCTATATCCCTTACGGGGTAGGCAAAGCGTTAACGGCCGTAAAACGGATATTAACACCAAGCCTGACAAAAGTTTGAGGGTCAATCAGAAAAATGTGTATCACTAATAGTGACAGGTTGTCAGCCCATTGCCTAAAATTGCAATACACATCTAACCGTCGAGTCCCTTAGTCGCTTCTTACGACACCCATGGGTAAAAAATGGGGTGATACTATTCTAAGCCGGCATCACATGGCATAAATAAAGAATGTAGATAAATAAATGAATACACGTTTTACTAAGGCGGTCACTCACTTGTCGTCCGTCGTTCCGTTTTTTTAACGCAAAGTAACGTGCGGTGCGTAACGGAGGCGTCTGTCAAGTCGTTTGACACACGCATCCGTCCGTCCATTCCTTTCGTCCGACAGACATTACGTTGCGTTAAAAAACGGAACTATGGAAAACAAGTGAGTGAACCGCCTAATTAGAGTTTCAAAAAGCGCTGACAAACGGTCTAAACTACTGTAGAACTTTAGGTTTGGGGTGGTATGGGATCTACCTCCTAGCGGTCCACCCCGGGCAATGGCAACACAGGCTTGCCTGTGGATAAGTCCGGCTGAACGATCCCACTAAGCGGTGGAAGGCTCCGTAAGGGGCCGCCTGGCTCGCGACCACCATCCCACCGAAGTCTGGCGCCAAGTAGTTTGCTGCGTTCCGTCAGTGTGTGGGAGTGCCAGTGCCTTAACAGGCTTCTTCTGGGTGAGCTCGCTCCATTTTAGACTCTGTCTCTGTCCTATGACCTACACTAGAGTCAAGAGCAAACCCATCATTAATAAAAAAAAACACTGATTCTGCTACGAGTATTTCAACTCTATTGTGAGGGAAACGACAGCACCAGAAAAATAAGCCCCGATAAACCTATTGCCCTGAATACCTTCAGTATAATATGTTTATTCTGTTGTCAATATCAGCAAGGGTCATTGATTTATGAATTGCCAACAGTTGATAGGTCGATGCTTCACAATGTGGGTGCTATTTTGGGGTATGGACGCTGGCATTTATATTAAATGGAACGAATGATTTCACTTTTCGATTTAAAGAACGTACATACTTATCGACAGCTTATTTAGAATCGAAATAAATTCTTATAATGTGAAGTATATTTTATTAGAAGTTAAATATACCTAACAAGATTACAAAGCAGCTGATGAGTATGAAAAATATATACGAATTTAATTATTTATTTACAACAACATCAAGTTTCATGTAAAGTTGCTGTAATATTCTATCTTGATAATTTTTTGGTGTTACTCATACCTACCTTCCTCTTATGAAGAATACAGTCAGCAGTACATTAACGTAGGTAAAAAGGTTTAAGGTGGTTCGAGAGCTGACATTTCCATACAAAACGTTTGACCAATATACACTGTGTGTGTTATAGTTTTATGCTTCTGAGTCGACTAATAACCTGATCGACCCTGGCGATCAGGTTATAATATTAGTCAACTCGATAGAAGAAGAAAAAGAACACTATCAGATGATTCCTTTAGTTATGTGAAGCTCCAGTAAGTACTGTAAAACTGTATTTTGACTACTTCCTCAGATTTTGTGCTTCGAAAATATGACGGTATTATTTGATAACTAAGCCGTGCAAATTGTAGAACGATATATTCCAACCCTTATGTGTCCTATTTGTCAGTGCTGTGAAACCATTTTATAATTTAAGGGTCCCCTGACAGTATCTACGGGCGTAGCGGTCTATAATTTATAATCCAAAGGCACACAACTAGAGACCAACGGACTAAGCTATCTAGTGCCGAGTAAATACACACAGGTAGATTAGATGGCTGCAATGGATTGTCCTAAGCGGTCCAGCTTCAATGCAACCGTTTATGACTTAATGATTCCGTTTGCTCGAGACCTCGTTTTCCGGTGGAACCAGGATCAACTTAGTATACAGAATGTAAAAATATTTGCTCCAAATGTTTACTTTCTCTGAGGAACTTAGGTCGAAATATGAAAAAATTACCTCCCATATAAATTTACCCGTTAGGCTGGAACATTTTGTATGGGAGGTCCACTTATTTCATATTTCGACCTTTGTTCGTTAGGGAAATTAATTCAGTTTCAAGGGCTCGGTTCACCCCATTAAATATTTGCAGCGAATATTTTTACAACCCCTATTATAGTCCCGATTCGTCATCTAAAATTTCGTGTGTGTGTGCTCTCACAACTTTTTTATTTAGTCTACACACGGTTCGCTTATAAAATTGATCGCACCCACACATAGGTACATACAAAGAGTCCTGCTTCGTCACACTCAATAAATGATAATAATTTAATTTTAATGTCCGATTTCGTTATAGTATTTTTTTGTAAATGAGTCGGTTAATATCAAAATCAGGTATTTCCCAATTAAGAGGTCGAAATTAGGGCATTATAAATAAAGCCGGGCATGTTGTAACAGTTTAGTTTTGTTACAAAATTGTCCATCCACTGACCAATAACCAGCTAATGAACCAAGTCAGCCATATTGACGAAAAGTTTGTGTCTTCGCTTGTGGCTTTTTTAAATAGACTTGGTGTAAATAATTTACAAAAAGGCGATCACTTTTGAAAATTATTGACCAAATAATTTACCTACTTTAAAAGCCTTAGGTAAATTGTAGCGAACTAGTAGGTACTATTTCTGTTTTATTGATGGTACAATGACAAATCGCAATACGTTTTTTAAGTGTGACGAACCGGTACGGTGGCAAACCGGGTCTTGTTTCAAATACACATAGCGGAATTGATGAACAACTAGAATACGTTTGGACCCGCTTTGTGACGCAGTTACACGAGGTTCAAAGCAACGCGCGGTAATTATGTAAATTAACTTAGCACTAAATAGCGTTTACGTTCAGACAACATTAAATGCTTCATTGTAGCAATAATTTTTACTACAAAACTAGTGACTCATAATTTGTGGGCGGCTGGGCCGTGGCGGTGTGAAAGCGGTCAGTTCATTTAGTCGTTATCATCACGAATATAATTTTTCCCTCAATTTATTGGTATATTTCCTCTTAAACTCGTGACAAATGACCTGGCCGCTTTGGTCGCAGCAGCCCAACCTCTCAGTATAATTTTGTTCTCACACATACGCAAAAATTTTGCCAGACCGTTTTTTTTAATAAATTACTAATATTTTTTTTAGCAAAATTTTCAAGCGCGGGTAGGATTTGAACCAGCGACTTTCGTCATTACTAGAGGCGACGCCTCTTCCATCTGGAGGCCTACCATGAGCTTTTATAGCAGGGCTTATACAGGCCTGCTTAGATTTATCGTACTACCACCCCTCTATAGCAGGACTTATTCAAGGCTGCTTAGTTTGACATTTGATAACCGTTCACCTTTTTCTTTGTATGAAAATATTTCTATTCTTTTTTTTTTAAATGGCCTCTGTCAGCAAAGGACAATTCTGCCAATGTCTAAGTTGGGGGATACACGTTACAACTTTAAAAAGAGAAAAAGATCGAAACTGACAATTGATCGGTTGTAGACCTTACGCAAAAACTAAATATCTAAAAGATTTGCTAAGATATATACAGAACATAAATATCATAAACGGATATTAAACATATTAATGTACTTACATAAAATAAACAAAAAGGGAGGTTTAACATTGGATAACAGATGGTAAAAGGAAATAGGACGAGGGATACATTCAGGAAGTAGATCATATAAAGAGACAGGAAAACGAGAACAAGAGAAAAAAATGTGATCTAAGGTACCCTCATCCAGGCCACACTCACATAAAGAGTGATCCTGGATCCTGATTTTTGCCAAAAATAGTGGGTTACAATTATGTCCTAAGCGTAATCGAATGATAGTCGAGATAGTACTTTTGTTAGCCGAACGATATTTAAAAAACCAGGGTTTTACGGGTATTTCAGGCTGAATACCGGCATAATGTTTACCCTTCTGCAAACTAGAAGACTTCCACAATCTGTTCCATTTGACAAACATATCTGATTTAGCTACTGACCGAAGATCCTGAGCAAAACATTTAGAATAATTCACGCAGCCAGAGCGAATAGCCTCTTTGGCAAGCAAGTCAGCCTGCTCATTGCCAGCAATGCCGGAATGACCTGGGATCCAAACTAATACTATATCAATACCCTGTAGATGGCACTTATGAAGGATTTCACGAGTTTTTAAATTTATGGGTAACATATTGCGGGCCCGGAAAGGAAATTTTGAAATATCTTCAAGGCAGCTACGAGAATCAGAGAAAATAACAACTTTATTTAAATTGTGTGAGGGCTTATACAGGCCTGCTTAGATTTATCGTACTACCACCCCTCTATAGCAGGACTTATTCAAGGCTGCTTAGTTTGACATATGATAACCGTTCACCTTTTTCTTTGTATGAAAATATTTGAAAATTCGTACTATGACACCAAAACGGATATTGCACGGTTTATTTGACGTTTCAGAAACGTCAAAAACGCTAAAAGCTAGTGACAGTAGTTTTAAAAACAATATTTTGCGAAAATATTTTAATATAAGTATTATGATTTTTTAGACTTTTCTCAATGCAATTGCAATTTTTAATGAAGCGGCTCAGTATCTTTCGTTGGACGTTAAAGGTTTGTAAAAAAACATGTGGGTAATATATTTAGGTGGACTTTTGTGTTATGGCTTGGTTGTAGCTATATTATTTTGTGATTTTTTGCTGAATTGCTCATAAAGGGGAAAGCCTTAAACTTTTAGGTAAATATTGTCGTTAGGTATTGTAAAATATACTGCAATATAGTCTATTTTCTTACTTAATTGTTTTGTTTAACCTCTTGCAGATGTATGAGAAGTATGAAATACTGGATTATCTGGAATGCCATTTTCGTACCAAGAAAAAACAATCCAATAATTGATGTGATTTTAACCAATAAATGTCAAACCCTACCTAAATGAGCTGAGACTGTAAGTACCGAAGCATTCGTTTTTTATACTCTTCCTTGCATAGTTACGTTTACTCGTATTTATTATTTCAGATTATAACTGCTATCTACCATGTATCTAAGGAGTATACCATGCCAGAAGTCCACTGAAAAAGCACGACATTTCATTCACAATTTTTTAAAATAGTAAACACACATGTTATACGTATAGAATGCGTGGTTCAAAGGAACGCAGTATCTTTTCCTAACAACATTCAGATTCAGATAGTTAAGTAGGTACCTGTTTTATATATAATTCAAAAAAATAAAAATAAAAATACTCAAAATGATGTAATATTTCTTTATTTCTCATCAATATATCTATTTATCTAATTAGCCCATTTTATATAGTCCTCTGGTGAAAAAATAAACTGCTGCCATCATCTGCTCCGCTCCCTGGTATCGGTAATCGTCAGACGCCGCGCCGCCCTGAGCTACCCCAGTAGTCCCCAACAACGTTCTGAGGTCCACAGATACATTTTTGGCAAATACTGGAGTAGAGTATGCCCTAGAGATAGCTTTTTATACAAAAGTATCAGCAGCTTGATAGCCCTGTTGAAGAAAAATACATGCGATAGTTATTTAATACTTAAATTTTAATAGGCATTTGCGGGCAACCATGTGTGGGAGCGGCTATGAATAGGTACTGCTCCCCCCTCACTCAAAATATGTAGTAAAAGGCGACGTGGATTGGATTGGAGACCAGCCGCATGGTGCGGTGATTACACCTACGATAGTATTCCCAAAGAGAGTTGGCGTCAAGCAGGCAGCTGGTAGTAAAACTATGCCAAACAACAACATGATTTGTGTAGTTAAAAATATGTTGCATCGACCAAAAACTAATTCAGATAGAGCAAGGAGGTAAAATGAGCAAATATTAACTTACTTGAGTACTTTACCACTCGCTATACTGTCTACTGGCCATTACAAAAACGATTTCTACCGAGGTGGCCGTTGCGAGATGGCAGACGGAATCACGGTATAGAACAGTAGCAACAATCCCTTGGACAATAGCACAATACTTATTTATCTACACAGAAGCCTCGAAAACTAATTCAATTTCTTGTTGTATGCTCGAAAACTAAGTTTAATGGAATTTGAAAAATAAGCTGATTTGCTTTGTTTGTTTACATACATAGTTGTCACCACAGATCTCTTATATATATGTCCTAAAGGAGTTGTCACTCAAATTGGGGTCTATTATCAGCGGTTATAGATAAGTATATAACGCACTCTTAATAAAATAACGACCTAATCCAAAAACACAATTTTTTGGGTATCGATGAAAAACGTTTGTTGAAAAAACAGAATAATTTTTAAATGGCTGTAGAATTAAAAGTAAAAGGCAAAGAATGAAACTTGAACCACCTAACTAATCCTAAGAATATGGTCTTTTAAATTCATTTAAATTTATACAAATATTCACATCCATTAATTAAAAAAAGTTAATTATTTGTAACCCTTTAGAATTGCGTCATTATTTCATGAAAAATTTGAAAGAAATATTGACCTAAGTTAAAATCGGTCTTTGTTTTACCAAATCAAACATGAAGATCTCCGACTCATTTTAAATTAAGTCACTATTTTACTAAAAAGCTAAAAGAAAATACAATTTATTTAAAAATAAGTCTATAACTTAAACATGTGACTCAAATTCAAATCGCGATATAGCGACTAGCAAATGGTCAACAGAACACAGTCCTATTACAATGAAACTATTAAGATATTTTTTTTCTGTCATATGGGACACTGAGTCGACAAATGACCCAATGAACCCTTTGAATAAACGTATTTAAATGTAATTTAAATGCGCCGCGGTCGCTACAAATGGTGCGGTGGCTGTTCTCATTGCAACGGAGACGGTTTCTACAAGGAAAATTAAGTGAAAATGAGAAACTTAAACTAAACAATATTTGTTTCCTAGTGTGGTTTGGTTGGCAGCGCTTCTACCCGATGTTACTTACTAGTTGCTAGCGTTCAGATGCTTTCTTTTATTCTGATGTCCACCTTCCTCACGCTGCTGTCTGCTTCGTGATAAGTAGCGATGGCTCGTCCGCGTGGCCAATTGTCAGGTGTTTTATGGTAGAGTGTTGTTCACGATCTACACGATGTTGTTGGCTTTCATTGCGGCTTGACGTGGGGCTCCATCAATCTATATTAATATCGAGTATTTGGGTGAAATATACATCGGCAAGGCACTGCGACGTTCTTTATGTGTTTTTCTCGATGAGGTCATGATTATCAAAGGGACGACAAGCGAGTCGTGTACAAGGACACTAAGTAGTACCGAAGTGATTGTGAGTAAGTCATGAAAAATTACTTTGGCTTGTTTAGGTTGATTGAGTTGTGCGTTAAAGGTTTGCTGTTGACCATAAACTTCATTTCAGTGATCAGAGTGTAGAGTACTTCCTTTTGAAAGTGATCGCCCGGTAGTGAGTTGCACAGGACTGTCTTAACACTCACTAGGCTTTTTCAGGTCCTGACATTAAGAGGGTGTGAAACACAAGCTGTTATTTTGATCGTAGCTGTCTTCTGTATTATACTGTCGATAGCTCGGTGGAGTTCTCTGGCGGTTCCTTGTAGTTCGGTGGATATTGGACCAACTTTTTTCCATGTAATGGAGCGCCAGGCCTAGTGAGCGATGCGGCGATCCCAAAAAATACACGGCGTGCGTGCTGAGCCAGATGAATAGCGAGACGATAAGGGACTCAAAATAGACTTATATGAAAGTGCGCAATGACGTTGCTCCAGACGAGGAGGTGGGTGGTATACTGTGGCAAACCGCGGTGGAGACGTCTTACTTTTTTTTCAAGAAAAGTAGCGGTACAGCGTGAAACGCGTCGTCAGTCCTATGACTGCTGATGCACAGCCACAGATTACAATAATAATTAACAAGCTCAGCGTTCGCTTAAATCATTGATGTTCGTGTCGAGGTTCGCGTGATGAAGCTGACGGTGTAACACCCGCTTGAAAAGGGGTGCCACACGATTGCCGTCGATGACTGTGGTCGCCTTTTCTTCTAGAGCTAGTTCTATGGTAGATGCATCATTCAGTTTCGTTTTCAATTTGATGACCCCGTCGATCCTAAATGGCAAGTAGGCGGAGTCGGGCTTTTATAAACGGAAACGAATACTACTTTTTGTGTCATAATAGTTCGCTTATGGGCCGGGCCTACCATTATAGACAAATGACAATATTGGTTTTGAAAAAGTTTTCGATTGACTGTAGAACGTGGTAAACTCTGGCCTTGGAAAATCGATCAGGATCGAATTGAGGAGTGCTTTGCTGAGTGAGAAATAGGTTACGTCCTTTCTCGCCCGTGTTTAGCTCAGGATGTTTCTGGTGCGGGCTTTTTGGTGGGCTATGTTGGAATAGCGGATAATGACACTAGCACTACCAATATCGTAAGTCAAATTTGTCGCAAACGTTTCGGGCGTCATCGGTGACTTTGAATTTAGTTGGTATCTGTCGTTTTTTGATATTCCCAACATATTGTATCACCAATATTCCGTGCGAAACGTATGGATCTCAACACCTTGCACCGTCTTTTAACAAAGTGAGCACAGTGTGACTATCTGACTTACGGAGAACGGCTTGCGGCATGCTCTTTAATGACGATGGCAGCCATGTTACTTCGCATGATAATGGCGTCATGACAAGCGACGTGCTGATTTAGCCGTCTAGTCGACGAACACGTGTTTTTAGTAGGAGATTTATTGTGTAAATGTAGTGAAGGTGGCACCTTGGTAGCGTGTCGCGTACTAATTTTTTCAAGTTAGCTTTCCCTACCCAGTCTGCAATGTGACAAGATTTTAATCCATCTGCTGGTCCTGTTAATACTCACTTATTTGGCTTGTGATGTGATTGACGACGTAAATTTGAGTGGTTTAAAAGATAAGTGGCGGTATTCAGTGCTTTTCTATGTAGAACGTTCTGTAGTAAACACTTCAAACGATAGACGTGTGAGGTAGTGATTCAAGGCAAACTCTACGGTATGCGGCTGGAGATGAGACCGAGTTGGTACACATTTAGCCTTGACATCGTCGAGTTTGACGGCAGCAATCGAGGTGCCGATGGTTCCAACTATGGTTCAATATGATTACTTTTCAGTCGGAGGATTAAAGAGTGGAACTGCTAAAGAGTGGAACCTGCGTGTACCTGCGTCTGTGTTTCCAAACGCATACAACCCTAATCTCTTCAAAGTAAGTGTGAACTGGCTTCTTCTGGGTGAGCTCGCTCCATCTTAGACTCTGTTTCTGTCCTATGACCTAGACTAGAGTCAAGAGCAAACCTATCATTAATAAAATAAAATAAATTAATGTACTAAAAATATAGAAAATTCGTTGAATTTCAAGAGTAGTAAAACGTTAAACCTATTTGTAGATAGCTTTCGGTACAAAACCTCAAGATTAAGATAAAATGCGAAGTGAGACACCAAGTTAATACGTTAAATTATGTTATGATATCAGTCGAATGCAGGACAAATTTGAAATAATACCGAAGTCATTTCATTACTTTTGATAAAACAAAGACTCAACAAAAAATGTTACCAGATTTTTTTATCATTAGAAATACAACAAAGACCTAATACCAGTTAAGTCATATAAATAACCATTTTTTCAAAACAATACAGGCTTATCTCCAAATGGGTCAGTGAGCTTTTCCAAAATTTTCGTAAAATACAGACCTAATTTAAAATGAGTCAAGCAAACATCGCAGGTATTTTGTAAAACAAAGACCAAACACTAAATCGGTCATTATTTTATAAAAACTTTTCAACTACGCTCGCCTCAACTTTTGATAAAACAACGGCTCATTTCTAAATCAGTCGTCTTTTCACAAAAACTTTGCATGCAGCCACTGACGCAAGACTAAATCGGTCATTATTTGACTGAAGAGATAGGAGTTCGGGGCGGGAAAGATATAGACTCATCTTATTTTGAACCTTATTGTGTAAGAGATAGGGTTGTATTTTAAAGTCTATGTTGTGGGCCCTGCTCTAATAAGTCAGTTTTTCACAAAAACTCATTTTGGCCAAATTTTGATTTAAGTCGTTATTTTACTAAGAGTGCGATAATTACTAGAGCGGCTACCAAAATGAGAATCTATGCGAAAATTTGAAGTTTGAAATGCCACGCGCATTTGAGAATGTAGAAGAATATATAACGGCAGATGCGATAATCACTTCTTATGAGCCTTGTCTAAATGGTAAATAATTATTTAAAATATAAAAAAGGAGAAAGGAGTTAGTACTCCTTACTGAATAAACCTGAACATGAATCTGAACTTTTATGTCTCATCGAAATAGATATAATACTATTATAATAATATGCCGTGTAATGCCGGCTTAGAATAGCATTACCCCCATTTCTTTCTCGTGGGTATCGTTAGAAGCGATTAAAGGACTCGAGGGTTACATGTGTATTGCAATTTGAGGCAATAGGCTGACAACCTGTCACTATGGTGATACACAATTGACCCTCAAATGTTTGTCAGACGCGGCGTAAATGACCGTATTATACGGCCGTTTATGCTATGCCTACCCCGCAAGGGATATAGGCGTGATGTGTGTATATATGTATAATAATAGTTTTTTGCAAAAATAATAGCCAATAATGTCATAAAGTAAAATAAAATACATACTTTCAAATTTCATCGAAATGAAGGTCAATTTCTGTATTTGTCATGTCTGTGTCACTCAGTCTGCCACCACCGGCCAGGATCGTCACCATGCCAGACAAAAAGGTCTCAACAGCCCCAGAGCAGGTACTTACCTACTCTTCATTCCCCATTTCACAATAATTGTAATAAGATAAGATAAGATAGATAAGATCAAATAAGATGTTTCATGGGGAAAATTGTTTCGCTCATGAAACTGAACCATTACCCTTTCTGTTACTCCCTGTATGTTTAGGTATCTACCTACTCCATTTTAAAAAGTCGGGAAGAAAACTGTGGCAGCCCTTGCCGAAAGCGGAAATAACCAAAAAAAGGCCCGAGTGATCCTTCTGTCCATTCTCTATTTTGTGTCACCGGTATCTCAATGCCTATCATACAATAAAAATAAAAAACTCGACACTGGCGCAAAGTCAAAACTAGTGCAAAAAAAAAAAATTTGCAAATCCTTCCCTATTCCGTGCCTATTCCATTCAGTTTCTATGCAGGCTTGAAACAGGATTGTTTAAAATCGTACCATGACGTATTTTTGGATGAACGATAATTGCATGGATTCCAAAAAAGGTGAACGCTTGGGCTTGTCTATGGTCTATTCAATTGTCATTGACAAACGTTCTGAAAATTGCTTAAAATAAAACTTTTACTTTATACTGGAGTTCTTTATAAATACATTTTGATGTTTATATACACTCGTCTCATAATGTTCGAATTATGAATTCGAAAACAGATGCATAATGACCTACTTTATGCATTCTGCCTATAAAAACTAGGGTTTACTATAAATTACAGAAGCGTAATGACTTAATGACAAAACTCTTAATACGATAAAGTTGAGAAATGAAACGAAGTTTTTTTTTCCAATACTCAAATCGCTATCTTCCGCCGCACCTGACAGTTGTTGTTGTACGGTAATTTTTCGGATGTTGTTCAGTTGTTTTAATAGGTTTTTGTTCTGTTGTTGTTCAGATGTTGATTAGTTGTGGTTCAGATGTTATTCCGATGTTGTTCAGTTGTTGTACAGATGTTGTTCAGTTGTTGTACAGATGTTGTTCAGTTGTTGTTTCGATGTTGTTCAGATGTTGTTCAGTTGTTGTTCAGATGTTGTTCAGTTGTTGTTCAGATGTTTAGTTAAGTTATTGTTAAGACTCCACATCTAAACAACTGCTAAAGTATAGATTTTTAAAAATTCATATCAAGCCATATTACGTTCTCGTAATGAATTTGTCCTTGTATCGGGCCTTGCAATGGCCGGTGCGTACGTTTAGAAAAGTGTTGCTGAGTTTTTTTGGAGAGTGTAGATAAAATAGTGTATGCAACTGCTATAATTAGGCATTAGAATGCTCGTGTCAAACTATTATCACACTCGGCTGCGCCTCGTGTGATAAACAGACACTCGCATTCTAATGACCCCCATTATTCGACAGTTGCATAAACTACTATTACAGAATATTTACTGGAAAATTGTACAAAAATGTAAAAAAAACGTACCTAACAAAGTTATAAATATCAAACTAAAACTTCAAAAACAAAAGCTTAAAAAATTCTCGTTTCAAAATATTTTCTTATGAACACAAGAAAATCTTAGTTATAACTTTTGAACGCACTCCGGAGAATTGGTGGTAAATTTTGCTTTGGTAAATTCAATTTTGCATAAATAGAGGTCATAAACGACGATGTCGTAAGTAATAGTTACCTACTTATGTGGTGTTTCGTTACGCCACCTCCTTTTTACCTTGTTCAAATTATGCTGGCTAACGCCAATTCATTAATTTGAATCAAGATGCGTTTTCTTAGTTGTGTTTACCTTGTTGTTCATCCTTCAAAAACTTATCATCGCGACTGCAACACGATTTCACAAAATATATATGTTAATAATTTGATATGAAGTAAGACTAGAGTGATTGTGAATCCACTTGGCCTTAAAAACCAGGGAAAATATGACCTCTCGGGACCCTAGAGGCAAAAGGTGATTTTGGGGCCAGAACGAAAAATGTTAAGGTTCCACCCATCGAAATTGAGTAAGAAAGTTAGTGAGCCAAGTCCTTTTCTGCTACAGCCTAGAAGAAACTCTGGATATTTTGTAAATAATAAGTGCTCTCATACCCAACAATTTTCGAACAGGCAAGCCTACCAGTAGCAGAAACCCAGCAGCCGAACGGTAGTGCAAGTGCTACCGAGGAGGTATTCACTCCACCCCTGCAGCGAGAAAGATCTCCACTGGAAAATTTTGATGCAAAACGGTGATTTTGGGGCCACAGCGAAAAGAGTTAAGGTTTGATTTGTGCTATTACATACACATACATACATATTATATCACGCCTATATCCCTTGCGGTGTAAGCAGAGTGCAAACTGTCGTAAAAATAAACATTTACGCCACATAATTCAGAGTCACATTTAATTAGATACTAAACTAAAATACATATATCTGAAATGTAGGTAATTATACGACTAAAAAGGTCTCCACTCTGCATATGTTACAAGCAGAGTGTGCTGCCTGTAACGCTAGTCTTCCGTAAAGCCAGATACACAACAAAACCGTGATCTATATATATATATATATATAAGTTTTTCACCGCGTGTGTATGTGTGTGTTGTGTTTATACCGGGTTAAGAGACAGCCCGCCAAATACTGGTAGGATGCATGCAGACCATGAAACTGAACAACTTTCCCCTAGAAACATATGTAAGGAGAAGAAAAAAAAACGACCTCCCATAATCACGATTAGCTGACTGCATTTACTACAGGATGTCAAAATAATATACACGTTCCCTAAAATATTTTTTTACGTAAAGTTGTTCAGTTTCATAATCTCAATGCACCCTATTCGGATGTCTGTCCCTTACACCCTGTACAAGCATTGTATATAATTTATGTATTATTTTCGACAGGCCGGTCCAGTAGCCGCTGAAACACTGGAAACAATTAGTGAAAGTGTTTCCGAAGAGCAGGAAAATAATCCGCCGCCGCGGTCACCACTGGCTGTTCTACGTCGCGGAAGACGACGACGACGACGCCTGACAGCTACTGATGCGAGGGAGCTACTGGTGGCAGCATCTCGGGATCGGGCGCGTGCCGAGCTAAACAATAGTCGGTCTATTCGACGAGCTGTTGCATTTCTCGGCAATATAGTGTCTATTCTAGAGAGAATAGAGGTAGAATCAAGGTGAGAAAATATATTATTAGTAAAAGACACCGGCGACTAAGGGACTAAAAGGCTACATGGGTTTTGCAATTTATGGCGACGGGATGGGATCACAGAAATGTATTTTCACCTTATTACGAAACCATCTGTCGGCAAATCTGACTCATACTTGGCCAATTTTTATTTGAAATTATAGTCAAACTATGTTTAAATATTTTTATTTAACTTATTTACATTAATTATTTCTTCTTCAATGAATCCATTTTGAATAGCTTATGAGTCTAAACTGAAATAAATTCAGTAATTTTACTTTAAATTCTAACATAACAATTATTTTATACTTTCAGGGTCGCTGGCGCAGAACCCACAAAAGGAGTTAAGGAGTTCTCGCCTAGCTACAAAACCGGACGGCTAATTTTGTCGTCCTTCTTCGTTGTAGGCTCGTTGTTATTGGCTGCATAAGAGCTTCAGTTCGAGCCTCTTCTTCTGTGGGCTCAGGAACTGGCAAACTAGATGCATTGCAAATGTTGTGTAGAATGACACAAGCATTAACAATGGAACCAGTGACGTCAGGCTCGTAGTGAAGAACCCTATGCACCAACAAACACCTAAAGCATGCTTTTAGCACACCGATAGTCCGCTGGATAATGTTCCTGGTGTGGACGTGCGTTTTCGTGTAATGCGATTCTGGACTCTCCGCTTCAGCATCCAAAATCGGTGTTATCAGGTATTTTCTTTGAGGATAACCAGAATCACCTGTAACAGTTAATTTATTTTACTTAAGTACCTTTAATAATAATTATATGCTTGGTGTCGTCAAGTTTATTTGTTATATCTCTAACATAAATTTAATAAAAATAAATTTTATTTTAGTAAAAATGTTTTTTTTTTCATTGTTGTTTGTTTAATGATTTGTATTACATATCTATAAGGAACAGCGAGGCAATTTCGACTGCAGGATAATTCAAAGAAGTCGCTATAAAATGCATTAGGTACTATCAGAGCCATCGACTCCGAGTATACGCAATTTAAACTAAGAAGAAATAGAATAAAACGACACGAGTATCCAAACAGATTTTTTCATTTTTTGATATGTTACAAAACAGGAAGTAAAAATTGCGCGAATTCCGTGTTTGAAGGGCACGTTAAACCATCGGTCCCTATTGCTGTCTATAATTATATAGACGCCGATTATAATAGAGCCATGTCTTCGTTCTCTGTAAACATATATAACACCTTGCACTGCGTTTGCCAAGCGTGGTGAGTATAGCAAATTTCCCCCCATTGGGGCCTCCCCTAAGTTCATCAGTGGACTGTTGTGGCTGTTGTAGTTGTATCCTAACTTATATATACAGGGTGTAAGGGACAGCTCGCCGAATACTAACAGGGTGCATTCAGACCGTTAAACTGAACAACTTTCCCCTAAAAACATATGTCAGGAAAGGACAAAAAATACCTCCCATAGAAAATCACAATCAGCTGATTGACTTTACTATGGGAAGTATATTTTAACATATTATGCTATGTACTAAATACAATAATTCATTTGCAAATTGCTTGTTTCTATTAGCAAATCCTTGGCTCTTTTTGGATTTGTTGGCATGAATGGCTCCAGCTCATCACAGAGGCTAAATCTGATGATAGCCTAATAAAATAAGCATTAGGATAATAGGTAACTTGTAGATACCTTGTTTTTTTTAGTTAATATAAGTAAATCAAATAATATTACCTGTATTCCTATTTAAATTCGTCATCCTTTAATTCAAAAGATTTCTCAACCTTTTTGTTTCCTGGCCAAACGATATTCGCTTTGCAGAAATTCATACATTTCATAGTCATCACACACCTGTAATGAATGAAATTATTATAACAATAATATTATACTTAACAACTGCAGCCACAACACAAATGCAATCTTTCATCTTTTTGAAGTATTTAGGTATCAATAATAATAATAATAATAATTTTACAGTTTATTGCACACAAAAACATTACAGGAAAGACACAAAACATAAAGAAATACGACACAACAGGTACAGCTTATTTCTAAGTAGAAATTTCTTCCAGCTGACCCTCGGAAGTGAGACATTACAAAGTAAGGCAGAAAAGACGTGTACAACAGCACAGTTATTCTAATAACTAAAATTTAATCACTTATAGTATATTAACTACACTAACCTAACCTGACAATAGACCCGATTCCACGTTTTAATCATTTTAAGTTTCTAATGCTAAAATCACTAAAATAAAATCCCTAAACTTAGAGGTTTTAAGTGTGGCTATTCCAGAAAAGCCATGTTTTTGGGAAGATTTTGACAGGAATATAATTTGATTTTGGCAATGCTATTTTTACCAAAATTTTGTGTTGCAAATTTAAAAATATATAAAAGTGTTGCAAAAAAAAAACAAATATTTTTTATATTCTTTTTTTTTTTTTTTTTTTATTAATGATGGGTTTGCTCTTGACTCTAGTCTAGGTCATAGGACAGAGACAGAGTCTAAGATGGAGCGAGCTCACCCAGAAGAAGCCTGTTCACTCTTACTTTGAAGAGATTAGGGTTGTATGCTTTTGGAAACACAGACGCAGGAAGTGAGTTCCACTCTTTAGCAGAGCGCATTATAAATGATGACTGGAAGCGCTTAGTCCGAATTGGTGGAATGGCTACCAGGTACGGATGGTATCCGGCGGTGCGTCTGGATGTCCGATGGTAGAAGGGAGCTGGTGGAACAAGGTCGTGAAGCTCTTGAGCACACTCTCCGAAGTACAATCTATAAAATACCGACAAGCAGGCAACCTTGCGGCGATGTGCCAGGCTATGTAGCTTGGTGTCCACCAGTTTTATGTCGCCTATGAGCCTCCTGGCCCTGCGTTCCACCGAGTCAAGAGCGGCAAGTTGGTATTTGGCTGAGCCATCCCAAAGGTGACTGCAATACTCCATGCAGGATCGGACTTGTGCTTTGTAAAGAGTTAAAAGCTGTCCAGGCGTAAAGTATCGCTTCACTCTATTCAGGACGCCCAGCTTTTTAGCCGCCGTCTGAGCCTTGTACTCGATGGTCGCGCCGAAGTTTAGATTTGATGTCAACTCCATGCCTAGAAGCTCAAGCCTGTCAGTGACTGGGACAGATGTACCCCGAAAAGTAGGTGTCCAGTCGAAAGGACTCCTTTTTGCAGTGAAAAGACACGCCTGTGTTTTGGTGGCATTGAATGAGACCAGATTGTCGTCGCCCCATTCACCACGAAAAAGCATTTTTCTATTATTTGGTAAAATAATTCTTATATTTAACTATAGAAACAGGCCTATCCCTGATGGGGCTTTGGGGGAATTTGCTTAACACACCATGCTTGGTAGATGGATTGGCGAGCGCAGTACCCAATAATGCTTTAATGTTTATTTGGTGCATTTTTGTGTAAAATCGCCAAAAAGAGATGAAATTGATAGATTCGTTCTGAACCACTCTAGAACTTTCCGACCCGGTGCCACTTTAAAACCTTTCAATCCGGTGCCAGCCTAGAATATTCTGACCCGGTGCCACTTTAAAACCTTTCAACCCGGTGCCAGCCTAGAACATTCTGATCCGGTGCCACTTTAGATCTTTCCTACCCACTCTAGGACCTCCCAACTCGATTGATCCCACTTTAGAACTCTCCTATCTGGCCGAATATCACACAGAAAACTCCAACATTGCAACCATTTCGATTTGTTTTGACAGTACTATTTTTAAGCGGGACCTTTTTAGTGGCCGCTAAGATTAGTAAATTTAATCTTTTTAAATATTTAATTTGCTTAATTTTGCACCTCCTAGAATTGCACTAATCGGTTATAGCTAAGTTTAATCCTCTCAGTTATTTTTAGAGATTATAATCCTGTCATTTGAGTTTGACAGTTACATGCAGAATAGGAAACGGCTTTAGAGACGTCAAATTAGACTTAGTAATTATAGAAGTGCTTCTGGAATAGGGTCTAATATATACTTATAATAACATTATAATATCCAATACATATACAGTAAATATACATAAGTTAACATATACCTACACAATATAATATAATAATAAATAAAATACGTATACAATACATATGTGTATATATATATATATATAATATTAACAGTCTAGAGATAACTCAACTTAAAATTCCACAAACCTTTAACGATCGACTTACACTTTTCAACAAAAATTACACTTTTCAACGAAAAAATACACGAAAATCATCAGAAACTTTTGACATAAACTCAAAACAATCTTGTTTTATCTACTCTCGACTAGCTTTTTAGCAATCGGTTTATTTGACGTCCCAGACGTGCAATATCCGTTTTTGCGTTGTCAAACTTGGTCTCATGGGCTAGTTACTAGTTATTATTCTGTGCTCATGGTACGAATTTTATACATAAGAAATAGGTGAACGACAAGTGAACGATTCAAATGTCAAATCAAAGCAGCCTTGAAGAAAGCTCGTTAAAAAGAGGTAGTAGTACGAAAAATCTGAGCGGTCTTCTTTTAGCCCTGCTATAAGAGCTTATGCCGCGTTCACACACTCGAACTATGAACAGGGAAATAGTAAGGTAAGTAGGAAGCGCAAGCATGTAAACAGGTTTCTCGCGCAGCAACTCATGCCGCTGCCACTGGGAGTTTTTCTGTTGACAGATCTGTTAATAGTTCTGAATGTCAAACCAGAGGACGCTGTGCTAAACTGAAATTTTGACGTTTCAATATGGCTGGCGGCCATAGTTTTGACGCAGGTTCCGTTTCACGTTGTGTTCGTTACAAATTAATTATGTTAGTTTGAATTTAATACAAAATAAAGTTATCGCCTTGCTATTATATTTAGTGTCATTCGGGTAAGTTAACAAATAACCAATAATAGAACAATTTAATAAACACAAAATAAAGAATAATTTATAAAGTGGAACAGATTTTGTGCAAAGAAACGTTATTTCAATGAAGCTCAGCGCCCTCTACATGACACTCGAGAATCCCTAGAAAATTTCCCCTTCCCGTGAGCCCTCGATTGTTGGTATTTCGTGAATTCAAAGGAACGGCAGCAGGAGCGCTTGTGTAATGTATTGCTATCTCGCTCATTCGTATTACTGCAAGAAAAGTATGACGGCAGTGTGTGAATACTTACTGGCGTTGATACTTCGTCGGAAATATTTCGAGCAATATTCGCGGTAGCTGCTAGCGGCAGGAGCAGGAGCAGGTGCGTAATGTGAACGTAGCATTATAGTAGAGGTGAATTGTCACTTTTCCGAAGTGCGTTCCTAAGCTAAGTTCCGGTTTTCTTGCGTCAATAAAATCCTTTTTTCAGAGACTATATTTCAACCGTTATTATGTTTTTTCGATTCATGTTTAATATATGTGAACTTTATTTCGAGTCTTTTACGTTTTTGAGGTATTTTTTATAGTAAACATTATGTAAATATGCATTTCAAAACTGCTGCATTTTCTAATAAGCAAGTTTCAGAACGTCGCTCAATCATATTTTAGTAAGTCAGAGACAAGCCTAATCGTTCACCTTTTTTGGAATCAGGGCAGTTGCAGGGCAGTTATCGTTCAAAAAAGGGGTCGTCATGGTACGATTTTAAACAATCCTGTTTCAAGCCTGCATAGCAACTGAATGGAATAGGGAAGGATTTTAAAAAGGTCATGGTAGGCCTCCTGATGTGGGTTTACGCGACTTACTTGTTTTTATTTGGTAAAGAGTTTATTCCTCTTCTACGTTGCGGCTGCTTACGGCAGTCTTCTTCACGGAGGTCGACAGATCACAAACTCTTCCATCTGGGCTACCGCAGCTCGTTCCTTGCCCGCGAATTTTTGCAAGTGTATCTTAATATTCTTAATGCCAGTAACGCGTGGCACGGCTCCATCTACGGGGTTAGTTTTTCAACGAATACCAAACTTGAAAATTTTGCAAGTTTTCAAAAATGTTATACCTTAACACGGGAAGGGTTTTAAAACTTGGTATTAAATCTACTAAATACCAATCAAAAAACAGATTCAATTGCACAAGTAAGTACTGGTCTTTTGTATGTATGTTCGCTATCACGAACCATAATTACCGTGTGTGATCCACCTGACATCCTGTTCCTGTGGCCATTCGTGGGCGTCTGGGTGAGCATGCTCCATCTTCTGCGCTAATCTACCCCTCTGGTATGTCATAGACAAAACTCCGATTTGGATGTCTTTTTTTTTCTTAATCATCAATTAATTTAATTAATTTACACGATACGGTCTATAAATTTATTCTTTACAGTCAAAACGGATTATTTTTTGCCAAAATATTTTTATACTGCCATTGTTCGATCATTGCCGTGTGCTGCCAGCTTAAAATTGGATCACCCCATTTATTTTCCGTATTAAGGGACTCGAGGGTAACATGTGTATTAAAATTTATGCGATGGGCTGACAACCTGTCACTATGGTGATACGCTGTTTTCTGAATGACCCGCAATTATCTATCAGACGTGGCGTATGAAGGCGTGATGTGTGTATGAGAATGTTGTTTGTTCATTGTTTCCTTTACGTATTGTTTTACCTTTTTCATGAAGGTAAAACCTTTCAAATATTCTAAATAAGAGCATAATTTATAAGACTTTATATAGATTATCCTTTACTCCTGTACAAATACAATGACAATTCTAGTTAATTCCGTTTAATCATGGTTACAAAGAGGATAGGGCACAATGTTTACTCGTGTAGTAGCTAAACACCCCTGTATTATTCCCAAATAATGGAGCCTTTCGGAACATTCAACTTCCTTTACACCAAGGTTGGTTTTTATACATTTGATTATTAAAATAGAATAAATACGCACTATATTAAAAATACTTCAGTAAAAATTAAATAATGAACGTGTTAGTACGAAAAAGTTTCATAGGTTCATACAACTGATGGTTGAAATTGTACAAATACGTAGGTGCTTCTGTAAAAAAATAACGTGTTGTTTACGAAAAGTGTTTTACGTGTGGAGTATAATATAATGAAACATTGTTGTTGTGAATTAGAAAATGAGACTTTACTGGTAAAAAATATAAGTAACTTTTATTTATTATACTAACAAACAAAACCATTTTCTACGGGGCTTAAATAGAGCACAGTTTAAACCCAAAATAGAGCAGCATTTAACTTCTGATTAGTTTCACAAATTAATCAAATATCCGGTATATTCACCTCAGACAAAGCTGTCGGTAGCGGTAGGTACGATGGGTCGGGTTCGCCAATTTCATACCTAACCACGTTTCACAATACGTCGTGGGGATCTAGGAGCTAGGAGCAAGCTTTCATTTATCTAAAATGATTACATCTACCTAGTAGGTACAACAGTCTGTACTGAAGATTTTATATATTGAGTAAGCCAATAACCAAGGATCGCTGGTTGAATGTAGCTTCACAATTTTTGTGGTTAAATGTAGTCACCACATTCCTGTCACACACGAACAAGTCTATTGCAAGTTTAGTAGGCGGTTGAAAAACTCTGACACCAGGGTTCATCGGGTCGTTGGATGACTCGGTTACCCACATGAAAAGAAGAAGAACAAGAGAATAGAATAAGTGATTTTTTTTTTGTTAAAAACGTTGCGTTTGCACTTTTTTTAGATAGAGAAAAGTCTTGACTCGAATCCGAGCCAGATAAGATCACAGTTAGAAGCACTAACATTTACACATAACGATAGACCGCTGTCCTACGGCAAGCTGTTTGCTGCTACTGGACTAGGAGCAAGGTCGATAAACAGACGGCCCTTACAGAAACTCTAGTTTACGTACAAGCATTAATGAAACCTTGAAAATTAGAAAACCTTGTCTTGTTACTGAAGCTGAAAGGTTTCAAATTTAATAGTAATTTAAAGTCAGTTTGAGATCAAAGCCGAAATAGAACAAAGCAAATTATAAGTCATAACATCAAATAACTGTGACAAATTTTCGTTAAACAGTGATCTCAGTCAAAACTTTTCAAACTAACGGAGAGCGAAAAGTTGCTAATGCGAATTCTTTACCGCCGTGGTGGTGCGACATCTCGCGGATAGTAACTTGTAACTTGTTTTGTTTCCCACCAAGATTCAGCGCCGGTTGAGTAATGAGGAAAGTTCCTGACCATGTTGTAGAGAATGCCTCGGCTGTAGTTAGTATTCTTTGGCCTCGATGATGCCGTCGAAAGTCGCCCGTTGTGTTTGAAAATGCGTTATGGTAAACTTTCCATGCCAATAAGTTTGATGTATTTATGTTAAAACTTAATTTGTAAGAGAATCTCACTAAGTATTTTAATTTGAAACAAAAAGTGTGTATTAATTTCTAAAATTGAATGAATTTATCTTGAAAAATAAATTCTTATAGTGTATTAAACGCGGATTGGTTTATGGTTCATTTGAGCAACGGCACCCCGGGTTAACCTGTGAGAGCCCGACTCTATCTTCTAATATACCTGCTACCAGATCCCAGATCCGCTCAAGTGCAGACCAAACAAACAAACATAAATAATCTGTACTAATATTATAAATCTGAGATTGAATTAGATAGAAAGGTATTTAGCTTCTTCCGCACTTATGATGGCTAGTAATGCAGCTAGTTGAATGCACCACGCGTACGACCGCAAGTTAATGCAAATGCACAAGCGATGCACTTTACTCGCACTACCTCCACCGTTTTTATCCAGAAAGAAAGATCGCATTTCGCAAAACATTTGCTAGATTCTGGGCATGGTTTAACAGATAGCCATTCCTATAAAGTTCTACATACTTGTAATAAAGGCCAAAGGCTGAACGTGTTGGAACAATTAGAAATCATACGTCACGGGTGTACTGGAACTATCTTCAACGAGCAGGTAAATGTTTCCTCTTCTCCATTACTGCGTATTTTTCAAAATAACCAATCGCAGAGAGTCACCTGACCAATCTGCATTCTGATTGGTTCTCGTACATTGCGTCACCTAATGGCGGGGAGGAAGCATTTATAAGCTCGAGCCGACAACGACGGTTACTCAGTCAGTGCTCGGAACTCGACTGTCGAAGATCTCCTGATGATGCTCCGTGGAGGGGCGAAACACGTGTAGAGTGTAAAAACGGTGGAGGTAGTGCGAGTAAAGTGCATCGCTTGTGCATTTGCATTAACTTGCGGTCGTACGCGTGGTGCATTCAACTAGCTGCATTACTAGCCATCATAAGTGCGGAAGAAGCTAAATACCTTTCTATCTAATTCAATCAAGATGGACTTCCGCAAAGTAACGCCTGATACAATTACTTACTTATAAATCTGAGAGTTTGTGTGTGTGTGTGTTTGTTACCTCTTCACGCACAAACGGCTTGACCGATTTGCATGAAATTTCTAATCCAACCCTAATCTCTTCAAAGTAAGAGTGAACAGGCTTCTTTTGGGTGAGCTCGCTCCATTTTAGACTCTGTCTCTGTCCTATGACCTAGACTAGAGTCAAGAGCAAACCCATACTTAATAAAAAAAAATGTAACACAGGTAGAGTACAACCTGAAATAACACATAGGCCACATTTTATCACAGGAAAACAACCATTACTACGGGAAAATGAGTGGCTGCGGGTGAAACCGCTGGGCGGAAATCTAGTATGAAAATATTTTAGAGAACTTGCAAAATGGCACTGCGGGCAGGGTTCGAACCTGCGACTTTCAGTATCAGTACTACTGACGCCTCTACCGACGGGGCTGGTGAAATTATGCAAGTATATGTTAATGTTAATAACGCGTGGTATGCATGGTTTTATCTGCCGAGATAGTGTGATTCAATAAATAAAAAATAAAAAAAGTTTATTGTTCTTTACAAAAGAGCTTTAAATTAAACATTGTACGGAGCCTCCATTTAAGCTAAAAAGCCTGTGTTTGGAGGAACCACTCTTCCTTAAATAACACTTATCAATATCTATAGGCAAGGCATGGTAATAATACTAATAAAAGGTAGGTGAGTAATACTATATGTATTATCTAAGTAAGTACGTGTGTGTGTGCGTGTGTGTGTGTGTGTGTGTGTGCATGTGCGTGAGTGTGTATATATATGTATGTAATGCATAAGGTGGATTACCTGGATTAGGTAACACGTTCCAACAATAACTCAATCTCATGATAACATTTATGTTGTAAATAATTTAATAGTAGATTTTTACACTCCTGATAGTTTTTATCGTAAATGTATACATATTAATTTATTTTATTATATAAATACCCTGAGATGGCCTGATACTGCCTACTAGCAAATTTAGTTTTTGTTCTAGGTACCTGTACCACCATATCATTCCGTCTTTTTCTGAGTAGGCAAGGATTGAAGGGAAGGCATTTATGTAATTTAAGGGTAGATAATTTAATATAAAGTTTCCCTACAGAAAGTAGACCACATAACCGATACAGTTCTTCGGTAGGGAAACGACGTTTTTTAAAGTACATAACCTTGATAAGGGTACGTTGAGCACGTTCAAGGTCAACAAAATGTGATTTAGATGCACCTCCCCAAACTGTTATGCAGTATGTAAGTATGGATTGAACCAGGGAAATATATATTTGGTTGAGGAGCAGCTTAGATGAGTCAGTGTCATTAGAGTGCTCTGGAATAACATGCCTTAGTGTTTTAAAAATCCACACAAGTTTCCTAGTACGACCTATGACGTGCTCCAGCTGAGGGTACCACGAAAGCCTCTGGTCAACATAGATACCAAGGTACTTGGTATGTGCAACTTTAGCTATTTTTGGACAAGTGCATGTTTGTTTATTGATGTCTTCCTCACAACTGTGTATTCTAATATTGAGGTCGACCTGTGGTTGCGAGTTGTCATAAATGCTATAGGAAATATAATTTGTCTTTGAAGCATTTAATGTGAGCAGATTTTCTTGAAGCCACATAGCAATTTTCGACAGACCCTCTTCAGTTTTGATCTTAACATCCTCCCAGGAATTGCCAGTGAAGGCTACAGCGGTGTCATCAGCGTACGATAGGATCTTGGCATTTTCAATATGCATGCCACATAGGTCGTTGATATATACCTACGAGAAATAAGGTAGGACCCAGTACACTTCCCTGTGGAACGCCAAATGACACCTCCGCATCCTCACTGATGTATTCCAACAAGCGTACTTTCTGCTTTCTTTCCGAGAGGTAGTTTTCAAACAGAGCAAGTGGCGTTCCTCGTATTCCTACTTTTTCCAGCTTGTGTACAAGGATAGGGAAAGAGACGGTATCAAATGCTTTTTTTCAGATCAAGGAAAACCGACAGACATTTTTGATTTAATACACATACATATATCACGCCTCTAATCCCTTGCGGGGTAGGCAGAGCATAAACGGCCGCCTAAACATATGAGGGTCATCCGGAAAATTGTGCATTGTTGTCAGCCCATCGCCTAAAATTGCAATACACACCCTCGAGTCCCTTAGTCACCTCTTACGACTCCCATGGGCAAAAAATGAGGAGCTATTGAGGTGAGATGCTATTCTTAGACGGCATCAGACGGTATCAAGAATTCAACAGCTTATTTAATGGTTCTAGGTTCTGAATATCCGTGTTTGAGCACGTCAGACTGACTCAGCCATGTTTTTTTTTTATTTATTTTTATTTATTGTAGGGAATCTTACAGCAATATTTACGAAAAAATTGACTTTTTGTTTTAGTCCAGTACAAAGCCATCATAAAGCCGTTTCAGCAGCCAGCATCAACCTTAGTCCCTTCACACATAACCAACTGTTACAAATCGGGGGTAGTCTGGGGTTGCTTCAAGTTGCATGTACCGGCATCACCATCATCATCTGTCTGCACTTACAAAAAAAATGAGGCTCACATATTGATTACATATAACATGAAAAAAATAAAATTCTATTTGTAACAAAAAAGGGTGACATTGTATTAGAAGAAAGATAGAAAATATTTATAAACTTAAGTAAGTGAGACATGTAGTAAAATAACTAAAACCATTCTAATCCATGATACCATAAAATTTTAAATGTAGTACCATTAGGTCTATGGGTTTATGACCTGAAATAAAGATTTTTTTTTTTTATAAAATGTACATAATCCCAAGAAACTTACAATAGGCAGAAAAAACAAGAAAAGCTAAATTTGCAACTTTCTGAAAATAACTGTTATTTTTATAAGACAATTAAGGAAAGGGTTAACGATTTTAATTAGAACTCTTGACTTTACGACCAAACTCTCGAGTGGTCAATCCTCAACTGCTATAAAGTTCACGTTAATTGGTGCTGACTGTGGTGGGTTGTAAGTTGTAACGTGTAAGCTTCATAAACTTGTTTATCACTCTTACGTACGAGTACTTGTGCTTAAACCTTCCGTATGTATGTAAAATTCACAAAATTCCAAAATATTTGAAATAACTGTCATTAAAGACTTCTGCTGAAGCTTATGCTCTTTCTCACAGTGGTATGTTGCCTAGCCAAAAATGGTAAAAATTCATGATTTCCTAGATTTAAAGTCGGGCATTATTCAATTATAATACCGCGTGGCGAGGCAGGAATGTGCCGAGCAGTGAAATGCGAGCGGCGCGGCGCACGGCGCTGTCGATGTCGATGCAAAGAAAAATCTAAAATTCGATTACTTATTTGAGGTTATATTCTCTCGCTTATAATTTTAAACAGGCATATCTTTCTGAAAGATGTTTGATTCTTTTTTTTTAACAAGATGTCTTATGATCTTAAAACCATTCTAAATATGAACACTTTCAAGCACGAACTTAGAGCCCTACTTCTTGAAAAGTGTCTTTTTAATGTAGATGAATTTTGATTTACATAGTATCTTTATTAATTTTTGGACATCTTCACCACAATTTTATTACTATTTGTTTTTTCAATATTTATTTATTTTACTGATGACATGTGATTTTTATTTAATTTTCAAACACAATTTGTAATTGTTTATGAATAAAGGAAAATGAATATGAAAGGGATCTTAGGCCGTTATTCGTAAGTGGGTCGTCAGAAATCAGTATATTCCTGGCTGTGAAAACGTTCTGATTTAAATGAAGGATATTTATAAATGATAATTCCAAGTATTTGATTGCTTTTTGATACAAATGAAAGTCTTCATTGTTCTCTATCTCACAGTTGTAGGTTGACTGGCCTAAAATAGTGTACAACCTGCTTATAGATTTAAATTCGGGCGGGTGATCAGCCCTAGATACAAAATAATAATACTGCTAATAAATGCACATATGTTGCCTAGCTAAATTTGGTTAAGGTGTTAAATTATCATTAGAACAAGACGTGTTGTTTGATAATTTCCGCGCGTTTCACTGTCCCGCGCCCCTCTGTCTCACCCCGCAGCCCAACACGCGGATCTCTTGTCGAATGGCGTGTTATGTCATCACATAAGTTCAGTGTGCGTCTGCTCTGATGAGTGGCGTAGAGCAAGTGTGTCGCTGTCGTAGGATCATGTAACGCGGGTTGGGATAGCATCATAGAAAATGTGTCTTCACCTTTAGTTGTACAATTCAGCGCTATAACTGCGACTGACTGACCGACTCGTGTTTTTATGATTTTTACACTTCATTCTAATCAAACGCGTCAGCAAAATATCTGTAGGAAAAAACCTTGCAAAATTAAAAGTAAAGAAAAAACGGATACTCGTCTGTTTTATTTAGCCAACAGACAGCGAGCGGAAAGGGAAGTTGGACCGTATCTTGTAGCCTTATCTTGCGACCTCGCATCAATATCCCCTAGATCCTTGTAATGGCTCTTCTAAAGGCCTCTTCTTCTTACTTTAAATGTTGATAAGTTCCGATTATTTCTGCCTTGGCTGGTTTAGATAAGTTCGTAGCGTTTTAAGTTACAAAGTTATGTTTTAATTCATTTTTTATAATATGTCGTTTGATGTCTGAATAGCATAATCCCATGTCAGCGTTCCCTTTGCAACATGAAGTGCGCTCGCCAACCCACCTGCCCAGCGAGGTGACTTAATTCATAGGGCTTTATTGATTATGCCGTGCGTTGTATACTATAACAAGAGCGTCAAACAATGTAAGTTTAGAATTTGGCCAGTCATTATTACTAATTCCCGACGGCTTAGAATAGCATCACCCAAAAGTTACCCGGGGGTGTTATAAAAAGCGACCAAGGGATAATGATTCAGGGCACGGGCAGCAGCGTTACCTGTGTATGGAAGTGCAGGCGCTGCGCTCACCAATCCGCCTGCCTGGTGAGTATGGCAATACCACTCGATAGGGAGAGGCACATGTCCGACAGTGTTGTGGTTGTTAATGTATGTATGACAGCCATTACCCTTACCCTATTTAAAGAATATAGTCTGACATACCTTGGAACCACCAGGCGGGTAGTAAGTATGCCTACCTAGCTAGGCAACGTTGTTACCTAAGTAGCATAGAAAAAAATATATCAGCAGCAAGTCACTTTCCTAAATTGTGTAGAAACAGAATGAAGGAGTGATGACCGCTTTCTTGTTTTCTTTTTGCTCTTTTTCGGGACGAGTTGATTTTTTCGGTTGTTTAGGCGGTTCTCCCACTTGTCGTCCGTCGCTGCGTATTTTTACGCACCGTAAAGCTTGTGTCTGTCAGATGAAAGGAAATAGCGAATTAAATTCCGATCTTATTCCCATAAAAAATCGTCTACGGTACGTTTATGGATGCATCTGTTAAGTTGGCTGACAGACGCAGACGTAACGCACCGTAGCCGTATTTCAATGGCAATAGGATTGCAATTCGGAAACTCTTATCGTCTGACAGACGCATGCGTTACGGTGCGTCAAAAATACGCACCGACGGACGAAAATTGGGAGAATCGCCAAAGGAAGTTCGAAGTTGTTTTCTTACGGTAATTCTATTTTATAGGGGGCAAGTAGAACTTTTTAAGTGTATTGATTGCTTACAATAAAGTTTTGTTTCAAGTGCTACGATAGGGCAAATTTTCTTGCCAGCAAAACTTCGTTCATTATCCTGAGACTTGATCGTTTAATACTTACGACTTGTAGTTGTAGCCTGACGCGAATGTAGTATAAAAACATACAGGGTTATTTTTTATTCACCCCGGAAATTGTACAGGGTGATTCTACTCATGATTCTGAACAACTTTTATTATGGGGTCACCTGCGAAATTGCGAAAAAAAAAACAGCTGCTCCATAGAAAAATTCATACATACTCGAACAAAATGAATGGATCAGCTGGATATTATTTCGCGATTTCGCAGTTGACCCCATAATCAAAGTTGTTCAGAATCATGAGTAGAATACATACATACATACATACATATATCACGCCTATAATCCCTTGCGGGGTAGGCAGAGCATAAACAGCCGCATAAAACGGACATTTACGCCACGTCTGACAAATATTTGAGGGTTATTTAGAAAATTGTGTATCGCTATAGTGACAGGTTGTCAGCCCATCGCCTAAAATTGCAATTGAGTAGAATCGCCCTGTAAGAATTTCAGGGGTGAATAAAAAATAACCCTGTATGACATAACATCTTCGTAATATTAAATTTTCCATACAGACGGCGGCGTGTATGAAGGAAAACATAATCATGCATTAACGTACTCACACAAAGCGTCATTGTCTCAGAAGTATTCGCTAAAGCCCTGTAGGTATCACTATTGGGAAGCTAAACAATACAACTAAATCAATCTTTGTTTTCCCATTACATGATCAATCTATGGGGATCAGCTTACTTGGATCCTATCGGTTATAAGAAACAGATTGATGTCAATATGGTAACAAAAGTACAAGTTAGTTTCATCAGCTTAATGCAGTCTTTTTTTATTATGTAAGCCTAAACTGTCCAACTGCAGGGCAAAGGCCGTGGAATCCGTCTTTCTTCCGCCTTCGGTCCATGGATATTTGCGACCATTTCGGGTCGAATCGATCAGGTCATCCCGCCATCTTTTCCTATTACAAGTAAGTTAATAAGTCTCAAATTCCGCGACTGAACTTTGACACGCAGTTTATATACGTTCAAACAAGTTATGCACCCATAGATTGTTTAGCATAATATAATAACATAGGCTAAACTGTTAGATACTACATTTTTATGACAGCTTGTTTTATGAGAAAAGTTCAGCAATATAAAAGCAAAAGAGCTGCGCGCTACGTGGAAATATTGTTGTTAGATCTTTTATTATCCCTAATAGGTCGTATTTGTGGGCAGCCAATCTAAATGCCGTTCGAGTGGCAACTTATTTGCCCGCCAAAATTTAATTCGCCGCGACACGCAAAGAGGAAGAAGAAGATCCCTAATTAGCAAAATTTATATTGCTAATTCGGTTAGGGTGACATTTTACTAGTGACCGATAGCCAAATCTGAAGAAGGAAAGGGAAAAACTTTTCCCAAGGATCATATAGGTCAAACCATAAAAAAAAATTGAACCTCCCATACAAAAATATTATATAGATTTAGGAGCTAAGGAAGCTAAAAATATTATATAAATTTGGGTTATTATGGAAGCTCAAAATATATTTTTAGTTATTTGCATGTAGCTAGCTGTCTGTCTAGCTGTTGTGGCTGATGAAACCATGTTAAAAACTCTTGTAGATTATTACCAGTGCCCTACCTACATTTACCAATTACCTACCTTTGATTCTGGTCAAGACTTGAATAGAAATATTTTTGGTCTAGTTTTACTGGAGATATATTTTTAGCGTGTTCTGCTTGGCGCTGTAGCAAACGCTAAAAGAGGGGTTGGAAGACCTATGCTGCGTTTCAAAGATTGCGCCAAGCGGGACATGGCTGCGTTTAACATTGACCATCAAAGCTGGGAGAAGCTTGCTGAGGATAGGGACGAATGGCGTAATCATGTGTTTGATGGGCGTAAAACACACGATAATGCCTGGTTTTCTGGTCTCGCTAACAAAAGGCAAAAACGTCATCTAAACATGCATGTGCTAGTCTCAAATTCCACCTTCACTTGTAGAGCGTGCGGAAAACTATGCCGCTTCCGTATCGGCTTATACAGCCATGAAAAGTCTTGCCTTAGACACTGATTAAATCGTCTGTCACAGACGTGTGAGGCCAATGATGATGATGATGATGATGATGATGATATTTTTAGCGGTTTCGTATTCTATAAAGTATGTATTTTTTGCTTTGTACATTTGTTAACAATCTTCGCCCTAGTTTGTGTGGCCCTAAAATAATACATTTGTTGGCACACTTTGAATTGTCTACTTCTGTTCTAATAAAAAAACTTGTTTATCAGAAATACGAACTTAAATCTACAATATTGTGTACCAGTGCTTTTTTTTCCATCAATTCCAATTTTTCAATTAAACGATCCTTGTGTATCAGAAATGCGAATCCAAAATCTTTAAATATATTTTCATCAGAAATTTCTACGTATCAATTTTTAAGGCCTCATCTACTCCGATAAGTACAGCATGTGAACCAGTGATTCTGAAACTGGTTACTTTCACAGATTAAAACCTATTTGCACAAGTGAGTTTTAGCAAATATTGAATCTCGTAAAATATAAATCAAATGAAATAAAAACTCAACAATATTTTATACAACTAACAAATTAAAAGTCAAATGGATAAAATCATAACTAGGATAACTAGCTTGTACACATAATAATCTGACTAAAGCTTATTAAATGTCGGGTAGACAAGAAGAACGTTGCAGCAATGAGGTCACGTACTGAATTAACCTAGATTAAATTAATTTGGACACATTTTAGTGGCATTGTGTTAGAACAGGAAGGGATCCTTTAATGCCGTGCAGAGCTGTCTTTCTTACTGCCGCAACTAAATTTAATAACATACAGGGTCTTATATGAGTCGGCTTCCATCGTGTGGAGTCCACATGAAACTTCTTACATACTATTGTTGGAGAGAGTGCAAAAGGCGTTTCTCCGTTTTTTGTATAAAAAACTGTACGGGTATTACCCATTCCTCTACCCTTCTAAATTCATATACGGTATGGAAGGCTTTAATTCTCTGCAGGTAAGGCGTGACCTTGAGCAGTTAGTTACTGCATGTCAGTAGTTACGTGGCGAATCAGACTGCTCGGTATTAACTGCCAGAGAATGTGTGCTGTATGTTCCTGACAGATATCTCAGGGGTCGTAACCATCGGCTACTGGCTGATGAGGGAGCGCGCACGGTGGCACATAGTGTATCTCCACTCGTGAATGCCCGGACGTAGCTCAATAACTTGCTCGCTATCACACCAGACTGCGACTTGTTTGCTGATCCTTGGGATAAATTGTGCCGTACTATCTCATTTTATTGTGAATTTATTGAATAATTTTTGTACATAGTATTAATCTAGTTTAAGTTTGCCAGTGCCTTGGCTTAATGCTGTTATGCTGTCAAATTATGTTTCAATAAATAAATATCAAACACTAACAAAAAGCTTCTGAATGCGTTATAATTTCAGTTTATAAGTAAAGAAATGCTTTTAAGATTTTTAAGTGTATTAAACTTTGCCACCAGTATAATATTAATCGGGGCAGACATGGAAAGCCTTAAGTGATTGCCGCTAGGACATTGCTGAGAAAATTAGGAAAAGTATAAAGGAACCTTCCCTTAGTTTTACAAGACAATTATGTATAGCAATACCACACTCAATATACGTAAAATGCACTGAAATTTTTGTTGCTGTATTTTCCTATGGAAATAAGAGACTTTCGTGAAGTAGAAAGTATTCATGATCCAAGTATTAAGGCGAGTGGTGCCTTGAAACTAGCGCCACTTCACAAAAAATCCTATCTCTTAATGCAAATAATACATCAGAATGTTATTCGCCCAATTTTTTGGTGTCATCTTAAAGCAAAATTAGATACGAACTCTGTGAAATATTCATGATATTTTTAGTTATATCAATTCGTTCCAAAAGTGGCCGTTTTTGGCACTTGCATCCATAACTTTAAGTACAGAAAATAATCTATAGCGTTTGCAGGTTTTCATTATGTTTTAAGATAACAGCAAAAACTTGAGCACAGGACATTCTGATGTATTATTTGCATTAAAAGATATAATTTTTTTCGTGAAGTGGCGCTAGTGTCGCGGCATCACTCCCTTTAAGCTTTCATCACACAAAATTTGGTAGAAATCCGTCCAAAAGTTTTAGCATGAAACGTGGACAAACTGACAGACAGCCAGACAAACTGTAATTTTTTTTAGACATTGTTTTGAGATCTATAACTTGAACTGAAATAGATGCAAAAACCCTTTTTTAAACTATTCAATGTACAGGCTTAATTAACGTAAAATGTAACATTAACAGCCGCAACGGTCCACTGTTGGACATGGGCCTCCTTTTTTTGGAGGGTTTTGCCATACTCACTACGCTTGGCAGGCGTATTTACGAGCGCAGTGTAAGATGTCACATTCACAAGGAACGCTGCTGCCTTCCCTGGAAGATTATCCCTTAGTCGCTATTTAGGACTCCCACTAGCAGAATTGGGGTGATGCTATTCTAAGCCAGCACTACACTACACAGCCAGCACACCAGACTTGGTCGAGTTTCTGTTTTATTGTACTTCTAAATTATATGTACACACACACACACACACATACACACACACACACATATATATCACGCCTATTATCCCTTGTGGGGTAGGCAGAGCGCAAACGGCCGCAACAACGGACATTTACGCCACATCTGACATATATTTGAGGGTCATTCGGAAAATTGTGTATCGCCATAGTGACAGGTTGTCAGCCTATCGCCTAAAATTGCAATACACACCCTCAAATCCCTATGTATATACACCGACCCTATTTTTATAACATGCTTTACAACTTGGATCCTATTACTAAATACCAAGTACACTCTACCACACATATATTACTACCTTATCGGTGGTACAATGAATTATGTTCGTTACTTTATTAAGTATAGGGCGTGTAATAAATACTTAAAGTACCGCCGTTCCAATAAGTCGTATTTGGGCATTTTCACTTTTTAGTGTACCCCAACAAAAAATATATATTTTATTTCGAAAGGGATGATTTCTCAGTTTTTTTTGTATTAAAATAAAGAGAATAATCTAAAGTATATAAAAATGTATAAGAGTTCAATTAAATAGCTTTAGTTTATTAATAAACATATTCATATTCATATTCCTTTTATTTCGTTACAATAATTTTTACAGTCTTATTTTAGAAAAATAATTCATGAAATTAGATTAATGTAACATGTCAATAGTAAAATAATAGTAAAATAAGTCATGTCATACAATTTGTAAAAATTGTACTGTAAGTACTAAAATATTAACAAATAAAATGAATTAAAACAATGTCAAATAAAATAAAGTAAAACAATGTCATAAATCAAATAATTACAGAAAAATACAAAATTGTCATTTACGAATTATCTTATCAATTAATGTCAACTTTTAAAAATTCTGTATAGCTATAGAATGTATGCTCCAGTAGCCAGCGCCTCAATTTATTTTTAAAAGTTTTAATTGATTTTGCCTCAGTTACTACGATAGGGAGACGATTGTATACCTCAGGGCCCATCACGTGAGTAAGCTTTTTTGATCGCGCCAGTCTATGCCTTGTGATCTGCAGGCGGTTTGCGTGTCGTAGTACTTTTACTTCCACATCTCTACGCTTTCTGTACTCATCGATGTGAGTGAATACGTATACAGCTACGTGAAAAATCACTATCGATGGGAGAGTGAGGATGCCTAGTGATCCGAAATATGGCTGAGCCGAGACGTCTTGTGGTACTTGCACTATTGCTCGTACTGCCCTCTTCTGCATGCGAAAAGCACGCTCCCATTCAGCCGCGCGCCCCCAGAGTTCTGCACCATATTGTAAGAGGGAGTGCACAGTGGCGAAGTAGCACGAGCGAGCGACCTGACGTGGTACCACTCGAGCTAGTCGCTGCAGAGCAAAGCATGCCCCGCCCAACTTCCCGCACATGGTCGTGATGTGGGGTTCCCACGTTAGCCCACGATCGAGTTCAAGGCCTAAGAAGGTAGTCGAGCGAACCTGGTCGAGCTGAGTCGTACCTACTGCAACCACGAGAGGTCTCGGTACCCTTCCTCCGAGATGGAAGTGGAGGAAATGAGTTTTATTTAGGTTTAGAGCGAGACCGTTCCATCCAAACCATCGTGACAGTTGAGTGGCTGCAGCATTTAGTTTTTCCTCTAGCTCTGTCAGTTGATGTGCAGTTACCACGCAGGCGACGTCGTCTGCATACATAAAGGCTTCGCCGGCAGTGAGAGCTTCGGGTAGGTCATTAAGTAATAGTGAGAAAAGGATATTTGACACTGATGACCCTTGAGCTACGCCCATTGTGGTCGTGAGAGCGTCTGATGTTACGTTTCCGCCGCACGCAGCAACCACCTGTGATCGGTCACGGAGAATATCGGCAAGTAATGCATGCGGCGGTCCCTCGATGCCGTAATGACGAAGCTTGGCTCCAAGAACAGCGTGATCTGCCACGTCAAAGGCCTTCGAGAGGTCACAACATAACACAGCCACCTGCAAACCACCCTCGCGGGCCCCTATCACGCGACGGACAACCTCCCGCGCCAGGTCTATCGTAGATCTGCCCGCTCGATAGGCGTATTGTCGTTCCGACAGAGCATTGATGGACGTCAGGTATTTGGAAAGTCTTTCGCTTAAGCCGTTTTCCATAATTTTAGCTACCGCCGGAATAATTGAGACTGGCCTGTAACCGTCTAGGTTCTCTCTCTTTCCTTTTCCTTTAAAAAGTGGAGAGATCTTACTCACTTTAAGAGGTGTAGGAAAGGTTCCCTCGCGGAGGCACTGGTTATAGAGGTCCGCAAGTACCGGCGATAGCTGGACGGCCGCAGCCCTGATCAGCTCCACAGAGATATCATAGATATCCTTTGTGGGCTTACAAGGTGAAGTAAACAACTAGATAGCTTGATCAAAACTGATTTATTATTCAGACACCCGCAGATAGCACAATATTATACAACATCTTCCTCCTTAATATTGAAAAATAAATTGACTTCTAATAATTAAGTTTAACTAATTAACTTTAATTAATTAATCACAACTTAGTTTTACATTTTCAAGTAATATTTATACACACATATAAATACTCTTCATTATTTAACTTTCAACATAACAAATAATTATTAGGTAAGTACACAAACTTTTTATACAATATAACCATTATTTCTATGATAGTAGTAGGTATAACAAGTGCAATGTTATATGTTTATGATAGACATGAGATGACATTAAATAATTTAATCTTGTAGGCAATAATTTAGGTAACTTATATAATTATTATCATGCATTATCTGTTTTTTTTTTTCTTTTTTTTTTTTTTTTTACTCACATTCATTAATTTTGATTAGGAGAAAATTTGCCGGCTTTTGTTATTATTCATTAATTATTTGCGTGCCCAATACTTAAAGAAGAAAAATAAATTAAATACATTAGGTAACGAATTTTCAGGTTACTTTTTTAAATTTTGGATTTTAAATTTTGCTACCTTTGCAGCAGCCCTTTCTACACGTATACGGCTAGGTTGCTGAACTTGTTCTAAAGCCGTTTCATCGTCTTGTTCAGGACAAGAGTTAAAAGTTTCCGAATCATCTGAATGTGAATCATTCCCTGATTCACTTTCCCCTTGGCTCTGACCATCCTCACTGGTCACCTTGTCTGGTGACCTCGTGGGAGGCGATACCTGGGACTGGGGTTGAGGTGACGGCACTCTAATGAGATGCCGGCGGTTCCTGCGCAGCACCCTGCCTGCGTCATCGCGCACGAAGTAGGAGCGCGGCTCGGGCGCGGGGCCCTCCACGCGGCCGCGCTGCCGCCCACGCCCGTTCGGCGCGTCCGTCGCCACCACCTCGTCACCCACACTCAGCTCCGGTAATGATCGGGCATGGGTATTATAACATGCTCTGCTTCTTGCCTGATTTCTCAAAATGTTTTTATAATCGGCTGAACTGTCCCTTTCTGGTCTTAGTTTATTAATACGGGAGGGAAGCTTGGTATTCAACCTGCGCCCCATGAGTAGTTGAGCAGGACTAGCTACACCATCCCTAGGCGTTGCTCTGTAGTTTAGCAAGCCTATGTAAAAATCCTCCTTAGACCTGATTGACTTTGTAAGTAAAGTTTTCACAGTTCTCACAGCGCGTTCACTACGCCCATTCGACTGAGGATAGTTCGGTGATGACGTAGTATGCTTGAACCCCCAACTTTCAGCAAAGAGTTTAAACTCTTTCGAAGCATACGCGGGTCCGTTGTCGGTAAAGAGTTCTTGAGGAATACCATAGCGCGCGAACTGGTCTTTTAAGGCCTTTATTATTTGTTTTGAATTTATGTTTATGACAGGACAAACTTCAACGTAGTTCGAAAAATAGTCTACTAAGAGTAAAAAATATGTTTTATTATATTCAAAAATGTCTGAACCAACCTTCGCCCATGGTAAGTTTGGTATAGAATGCGAAATCATTGGTTCACGCTGCGGTCTAGGCGCCAGTTCTGCACATACCCTGCAGTGTCGCACTGCACTCTCGACATCACGTGACATACCCGGCCAGAACATGACGTCACGAGCGCGTCGCTTGCACCTGTCGATGCCGAGATGCCCCTCGTGTACGCGCACCACCATCTCCGCGCGAAGACTTTTAGGTATAAATACTAGATTGTTTACAAAAATAATCCCATCAGCATACTCAATCGACTCCCTGTAACTCCAATGTACCCGCGCACTCTCTTTTACATCGCATTTATTCAACGGCCATCCATTCAAAATATATCCTACAACAATTTGACACTCTGTATCTTTTAAAGTATGTTGCTTCACGATATCCAGTCTGTCACTGCTGAGCCTTACATTTTGGATCAAAAAACAAGTTTGCTCTTCAACCTCTTCTGAAATCTTTTCATGCATTAATTCTGGAAGCGGGGCCCTAGATAATGTGTCGGCAACATACATGTACTTTCCAGGCGTATAGACTACCTGAAAATCGTACCTTTGAACGCGCAGCATCATGCGTTGTAGACGTGCTGGCACCGAATCCAATGGCTTATTAAAAAGAGCCTCTAGCGGTTTATGGTCGGTTTCCACAATTATGTCATTTTTACCAAATACGTACTGGTGAAACCTTTCGAGTGCAAAAACTATTGCGAGCATCTCTTTTTCTATCTGGGCATACCTCTGTTGTGTGTCTGTGAGCGTGAGTGATGCAAACTCCACCGGGCGGCCATCTTGCAGCAATGCAGCACCGAGGGCCCGGCTGCTCGCGTCCACTGTGATCAGCGCGGGCGTCTGCGCCTCGAACAGCGCAAGCACAGGCGCGCTGCACAGATCTTGCTTTAGATCATTCACCACACGATCCTCGCACGCTCCCCAACACCATTCTGAGTCTTTCCTAAGCAAGTTCCGCAAAGGAGCCACCTTATTTGCATACTTAGGGATGAATTTACTTAAATAATTTAGCATTCCAAGAAATCTCTCTAGTGATTGTCGATCATTAGGGTTCGGCATATCGACAATCGCTTTAAGTTTCGACGGATCAATTTTCATCCCCTCCTCATTGAATGTGTGTCCCAAATAAGTGACCTCCTTCACTCCAAACTCACATTTCTCGGGATTAAATTTCATACCTACTTCTCGCGCTCGTTCTAGTAGTTTTTTAAGTCGCGCATCGTGCTCTGATTTAGTCGCGCCCCAGACGATGACGTCATCAACAAATGAGTCTGTTCCTTCCAAGTCCTCGAGCAGCTGTCTTACCTTTGCATGGAAAACCTCAGAGGCTGAGTTTATACCATAAGGCAAGCGTAGATATTGGTAGCGTCCAAATGGTGTACCAAAAGTACACAAATCGGCGCTCTGCTCATCAAGCTGGACCATCCAAAAACCAGACTTTGCATCTAATTTACTGAAATACCGCGCACCTTTTAACTTAGTGGCTATTTCAGTAAGGGTAGGTAAGGGATAATGTTGCCGGCGTATCACACGATTGAGTGGCCTGGGATCTAAACATACCCTTAAACTACCGTTCTTCTTGGCTGGGACTACTATCCCATTGACCCAGTCAGTAGGGTGGGTCACCTTCCTTATAACACCTAATTCCTCCATACGACACAACTCCCTCTTTAACTGATCTCTTACCCCCACTGGTATTTTCCTAACAGGGCATATGCAAGGATTTGCATTTTGTTCTATAGGTATAGTGTAAACACCCGGCAATTTTCCTAAACCCTTAAATAAATCTTCGTATTCATCTAAGTTAATTGAATATACTCTTTTTATCAATCCTAACTGTTCCAAAGCTTCCTTTCCAAGAATACTTTGACAATTGTGCTCAGATATTACAAATTTTAATTTATATTGTTTATTTTTGTATACCCAAGATATTTTACACGAACCAATAATTGACAGGTAATTACCACAAAACGATTTAGCACGTACATTAGTTGATGTTACATCAGAAAGAGAAAATCCTAATTTAATAAAATTGTTTTTCGATAACACATTTAGATCCGAGCCACAGTCCAATTTGAAACGGTGTTCAAATTCACTATCGAATAATTGAAGTGTTTCATACCATTTAGAGTCTTTCTCCCCCACCAGCGAGTCAACATTCTCTAATGAAGAGATAAAGTATAGTTCCCCCTCACTGTCTTCGTCCTCGTCCTGGTTCAGTTCATGTACCTGCTTCACCCTACGCAGTGGGCACATCATTTTAAAATGTCCTTTATTAAAGCACAAAAAACACTTGACCTTACGGGCTGGGCAGCGCTCACTCCCGTCACAACGCACCCCGGCACACGCACCGCATACTCGCGCACTCGTAGCCGGCCCGGCCCGGGCAGCCGCCGCCGCCTGACCGCCGACCCCGCCGCGCGCGCTCCAGCCGGCGCCGGGCCCGCCGGACCCGCCGGCACCGAAGCTGCGCCCGCGTCTTGCCATCGCGCTTGGACCAGCGCCGCCAGCGTCGCGGCGTCCCGCACCGAATGCACCACGACGACCAGTTTGCCTACTCCATATGCTGTCTACCGATTCCGTTTTATGCTCAGTTTTTACGCCTTCTATTTGCTTCCCATCGGTATTCGATATTTCGTTAGCCTGGCAAACTTTAACCGCTTTTTCTAGAGTTAGATCGTCCGTGCGCAATAACCTATCACGTACGGCGCCATTGTTTACACCGCACACGATCCTGTCGCGCACCAAGCTATCTTCCAGTTGCGCAAACTCGCATTGTTGGCTCAGAAGTTTTAAAGCCGTGACATACTCGTCGATGCTTTCACCCATTTCTTGATTGCGAGTGAAAAACTTGAATCGCACTATTGTTGTACTTGTTTTTGTCCCAAAATGCTCATTGAATTTTTCTATTAACTTTTCCAAGTTTTCTTTCTCAGTTTCCTCTGTGAACTTGAAAGTTGAATATATATCGTAACCTTCAGAACCGATCAAGTTAATCAACAAGCTGGCTTGAACATCACTTGCTTCTTTAGAAACACCCGATGCTTTTAAAAACACTTTAAATTGTTGTAGCCATTTTCGCCACGCGTCCGCTCGGCTAGCAGGGCCACCTTCTAAACATAATTCTGTTGGTGGGCGTGCGTGTTCCATTATGTTGTGTATTTATACTGATTATTTGTCAATAAATAAACAATATTTTCACTAATTTTCACAAGTAATCACGATAAATCAATTTATTTCTGAGACCGCTGTCACCATGAAGTAAACAACTAGATAGCTTGATCAAAACTGATTTATTATTCAGACACCCGCAGATAGCACAATATTATACAACACAAGGTATGCGCTTAGTTAAAATAGCAAGGATCTCAGAAGGAGTGAACAGGCTTAGGCGTAGTGAACGGTCGGCTGCAGGTCGTGCTGCAAGAACAGCTGCAGACGCGCACAGCACGTCCGCCGCCGGAGCGCCGGCCGTGGATGCCGCGCCAACAAACCGCAAGTTCATAGCATTCGCTGCACCCCTTTTGTCCGTGAACCTTACTCCGTCAGCATCAACAGCTACGTCTGTGAAATCGATTACTGGACAGTTTTCCTTCCCCCTTTCTTTATTAACGATTTTCCAAATGTCTTTGTTTCGGTTTTTACTATGTAATATGACATTTGAATAGTAGTTTAACTTACTCTCTTTTAATATGCGATTATATGTTTTATTTAGACTCTCTAGCAGAGGAGCAAAACCATTGGAGTTTGGAAATTTATTTTTTAATTCTACAATGTCAAATATTCTTCTTCTTCTTAGCGTGTCGATGGCAGACACTACACCGTCGCGGCCCAGAACTTGGCTACGTTGACAGCGCTGACAGACGCTGTCATAAGATCGTCCTGCGTGCAGGTGCTAGGGCACGCAGGACACGATGTTAGGTGGTTCATTGTTTGAACTGCACCACACAAACAACCTACATCGGAACCCTCCAAGAAGCCCCACTTGGTCATGTTTTCCTTACTCCGGCCGGTCTGAGTCCGAAGTCTATTTAAAGATTTCCAAACCGACCATGGCAAATTATGGCCAGGCGGCAAGCTCTCAGCAATCGGGACGAAAGGATCTGGTAGGGTCACCCCCTCCTGCCAAAGGTTGCACCTCGCTTGTTCGGGGTCTGTGCAAAGAGGAGTGACGCACTTAACAAAGCCATTACGGCTTTTCAGCCGTTGTGTCACTGGGATGTGGTCGTGCAAAGGATGCCGTGCATCTGACTCCATCTTTGTTCTTTCAAAGGAGCTAGCCACAGATCTACGAACAACTGGAGGCGCTATTCCGGCTAGTGGGTACAGTTGGCTAACCGGGGTCGGTTTCAGGCAACCAGTTATGATCCGGCAAGTCTCATTTAAGGCTGTATCCACCAGCTTTGCATGAGCTGAACGGCTCCATACAGGACATGCATACTCGCCTGCAGAAAAGGATAACGCCAGCCCAGTAGTCCGCAGAACATGAGGTGTTGCTCCCCATCCAGTAGAAGTAAGGCGCTTTAATAGATTGTTCCGAGTGTGCACCTTCTTTTTTATGTTTTGGCAATTCTTACTAAAGGTAAGTGACCTATCCAGAGTAATGCCCAGATATTTTGGAAAACTAGTGTGAGCTACAGGCACACCTTGCCACTCAATATTAAGCCTACGACCTGCTTGGCTGTTGCGGAGATGGAATGCGCAAGACTCAGTTTTTGATGGGTTGGGTTTGAGTGAATTTTCTCTATAATATTTGCTTAAGTCATTCAAAGCATCCGACAGATTCATCTCAACCTCCTCAAAACTGGACGCCTGGGAAGTCAGCGCAAGGTCGTCGGCGTATAAAAAGCGGCGGGTGTTGGGGCAGGATGGTTGGTCGTTGGTGTATATGTTGAAGAGCAACGGGGCAAGAACGCTGCCTTGGGGCAGCCCGTTCTTTTGCGACCTCCAACGACTTTTGTCCTGAAGAAGATGTACCTGAAAACGACGGTTATGAAGAAGCTCTCGGAGTATTGTGACGAATTTGAGGTCCCCTGTCATGATCTCTACTTTCCATAACAGTCGCCTAAGGTTAACTGTGTCGTAGGCTGCAGACAGATCTACGAATACAGTACCGGTTATCTTCCCCAGTTCAAAACCATCCTCGATGTGTTGCGTCAGTGTCAGTGTCTGGTTGCTGCAAGACTTAGCCGGTCTGAAACCCGCTTGCTCTGGGATCAATTTTGGGTCAATGAAGCTTGTTAAGCGGGACAACAGCAGTCTCTCAAATAATTTATATGTGTGGCACAAGAGTGAAATAGGCCTGAAGTTTTTGGGACTGTCTGTTGGTTTTCCAGGCTTTGGAATTGCTATGACCTTTGATTTCCGCCAGAGACGGGGGATCGAAGCGGATTCCAGGCAATGGTTAAACATTTGCAGCAACCAGGACACGGCAACAGGGCCAAGTTGTTTAAGCTGTTCAACAGCAATGTTGTCCACCCCTGAGGCTTTACCACATTTGAGTTGCTTGATAGCAGTGATGATGTCAAGTAGGTTGAATGGCTGGCTAATAAGATGGTTGGTGCTCCCAGCACGGTCTGGTTTAGGAACATTCGCAAGGCGACCTACTGACTTGCCATTTAGAAGTAGTTGGTGGGCTATCTGATTAGCTGTAACTCTACTGGGAGATGAAGGAGGAGGTGGATCAGAAGTTAGTTTGCGAATGGTGTTCCACGCCTTTTTACTGTTATGCGTCATGTCTATGTTGTATGTCAAATATTAAAGATTTTATATTTATTATGTCCATCGAAATCCATTTTGTAATATGCCTTTTCCGGTTATTTTTACGCGTTAGTGGAAAGCTTATTCTAAATTGGTTGAAAATACAATTTATCACAGACACAGCTCTAGATATCGCGGAGCGACCTCTGCGTTGATAAATGTCCTCCCAGTCTAGGCTCTCAATCCCTAGTACAAAATTAGCCCAGTTTTCCGGTTTGTAATCGCGTACAAGACGGGCATAAACTGCAGAAAATACCGACATCAGAGGACCTAGCCTGTCAGTTTGTGACGATTTTTATTTGGTCATACTGTGGAAGATTTTAACATTAACAACATTATTTTGTGTTTTTGTTAAAGTAAATTAATCAAAAAAATTATATAATCCTTTTATTGTTTAATTAACAGTGAGTATATTTTTTTATTAATAATTTTCTTTCCAGTTTGTGACAGTTGGTGCTTTGACGTCTTTTATTTTCACGTTGTTGCACAAATAGCGTAAAAATATTTCATGGACTTGTCTTAATATTATTGCATTTACAATTTTAAAATTTTATTCATAAAATAATATTTTATTACTCACTTATGGGCTTAACAAAGCAAAATCTAAATGATCATAAAAAGTGGGACCGTCACATACTGACATGCCTGACATTGTAAGGCAATGGTTACATGCTGCAAAATAATCATGGCTAAATAAAAATAAACATGTTTACAAATTATTGTTCTTAACCTTAATTCTCCAACACAGCCAGGGTCTACTAAGTCTTGGGTTAAAGTAAGGTGTCGTCATAGCCCAAAATCGTAAATGACAAAACGTACTTATATCAGCGCGTACTCTATACTACAAAAATATAAAAATATGCTGGTGTCAAAAAATTTACTGCTAATATTTTAAGGGGCAACCAGTCCGCGAAATTGAACAACGTTCCTCAAGAAACATAGGTCAGCATGAAAAAGTAATTGGCTTTTCCATACAAATTACAAATTGACCCGGCCAGCTATCAGGCTATTTAGCTGCAATAGGCTGATAAATGAATGAATACCCCTAAAAATTAATAATCCTTAATATATTTGCAGTTAATTTTTCTACACTTTGTAGTTTAAATAAGGTGTTAACAAGTTGGCCGGCCGGATCAATTTGTATGGGAGGCCAATTTTGTTTCGTATTTAGACCTATGTTTTTCAGGGAATGTTGTTCAGTTTCATGGACTGGTTCACCCCTTAAATTTTTTCAGTATTTTTTTTTTACACCATATACATATTCAACAAAGGGTGAACTCTAAACAATTACCGGTCATATATAAAATACACTTGAAATCTAATACGGTTTTACTTTACTTTACTTTAGAAACTCCACGATACTAAAACAAAAAATCTTAGCTTAAGACTGTCTCTTGAGATGCATGTAAACCCAGCTTTACGGCGTCAGTTTGTGACTTTTATGTCACGGATCAAATTGTCGCAAACTGACCGTCACATAATGCTCCTTGTGTTAAAACAATTAATTGTTCTGTCCAAATTATTGAATTTAGGTTATCTTGTTACAAACAGAAATGTTTGTGATTCATAAGGGATTCCTTGAAAGACTGTTATAATTCCTAAACCCGGCATTATAAAAAGGTATGACAAAACAAACCTGACTTGAAAAATGTTGACCGCCGTCGACGAGCCGCAAACAACCGTTCTCCACACCACAATATTGAGAACTGTCAGTTTTTCAAAGATTTCTGATATTCATTAAAGCATAATGTTTCCATTTTTGAATAGTACAAATGACTTTGGTAATTCCTAACTACATTTTGAAGCGTCACAAAACTGAAATGTCCGGTGGCACCACATTTCGTTATTAGTTTAAAATTGAATTTTATGCTGTTTTTATTAGGGTTCAATATATTTTTTTCCTTATTGTGACAAACTAGACTGTCCATTAAATAGGAAAACATAAATTTTTACAGACCTTCCTTTGGAGATGTTAGAACTGGGACAGACAAAAAACGACACCCCTGGCGCATTATTTATTTAATTTTAAATAAATCGTGTATTTTAATATAATAGTTACTGATGAATTCAAAAGATTAGCGTTTGATTTACGTGCTCATATTTTTATAAGTTTTGTTTACGTACTAGTAGTCGTTATATAATATCTCAAACTCGTGGGACAGCCTCAAAATCAAGGGTACACTAAAAAATTAAAAAGCCCATTTGACAGATGGCAGATTCGTGATAATACTATGGCAGAGGGTCCATTTTCCTTTGCTGACATCTCCTTTAGTATGGAGATGACAGCTGTCAAATAACCCTTATTGGAACGGCGGTACCTTAAACGTACATAGTTATAAATTATAATTAGAGTACAGTGACCTAAGATGGCCCGGCACCCAAGATGGCCCACATTAAAAAATGCGGCTTATTATTTTTAATATTATTTGAATTTTCGCGGGTGGCACGTCTTTACTCCCTAGACAAAATGGCAAGTGTATCCGAAAACGAACTCACCGCCATTTCGATGTTATCTGTCACTTGTCAACAAAGATTCATACTTTTCAAAGATTTTTCTATAAAACTACCGCAGATTGTTACAGTTTGATTGATTCACTTCTTTATTTGGACATTTCCGCATTAATTACCGGGTAAGTTACACTGTTTCATTGCGCATTTGCCGTGTTATAAAGACTTTTACTGCTATATGGTAGTTCGCCTATGATGGCCCACCCAATGGTGCCATCATTAAGAATAAGCATAATTAAGAAGGCCCGCTGCTGCTCGTAGTTTTTAAAATAAATAAAATAATGGTGCTCGTAGTTTTTAAGATAATTCCTTAATATTCTGTTGAATTTTGCATTTTAATTTTAAGTAAGGAGTAATATAAAAGCAAAGAAGCTAGTTTAGTTACTTTTTGTAAAATTTTATAGAACATATTTTTCATATGCTCTAATACGGCCCACAAAAATTTATAATTGATAATTTTTTCTGTTATGAAAATTTATTACTTTGTTTTTTAGGGCACTATTTTTAGTTTTATGAAACTATGTGATTTTTATACATTCAGTATTATTTATTTGTTTTACAGCAGTTTTCAGTTTTGATAGATTTATGAGGGCCCATACGCCATAATTTTGACTTGTATTCGTAACAAATATATGAGACTAAAAGATAACACAATATCATAAGAGTTGTAGGAAAAGACAATGTGTAAATTAGAAAATTACCAAAGATATTCATAGCTATGAATTGGGCCTTTTTAGGACACCCATAGCCTAAGATGGCCCATTGCAAAGGTTTTCAAAATTTGATTTTTCTCCATAGTACCTCCTCATATATGAGTGAAACTTAATTTTTTAATTGATTAGTAAACCTAATTTTATAATTGCGACTTGTTTTGTTTCCTAAATTATGTATTTATTAAATAAATGGTGTTTGAAATTAAGTGGGCCATCTTTGGTTCCTGTACCTTAGTAGGTTTGACATGTTACTCATTTAAACAACAATAAGTTTAGCTTGGTGGGCGTAGGTAGGTGAGTATTAAGTTGTCTATTTTTTCTGTTACCTACTGTGTGAATTTTAATATAAGATATATTGGTTGCGAAAACATTTAGTGCGGTGATCTAGACAAAAGTATTTGCTCAATTAAATATTTCAGGCTCTTGCCTAACCACCTCACTGTGTCTCACCTCATTCTGCTACAAGCCCGAGCCGGTTTTCTATTAGGACAATACAAAATTGTTATAAAGAGAAGAAAATTGCGTTATGCAAATTTCTTTTTTATACAATGACCGATCATGACGTCAATAAGTGATAATGCTATCCTACATTGAATAAAGTTATTTCATTTTCATTTCATTTTCATTTTCATTGTCCTGTCTCTCTCTCTCTTTTTGTGTGGGACAGTTTTTCAACCGCCTACTAGTAGGTACTAGTAGTGTAGTAGTAGTGTGTTGTATGTAGTGTAGTGTCCTGTCGTGACACTAAGATGAAATGGCCTCAGATATCAACCACGCAAGGTTTGCTAGTGGTCCGAATTTTTTATTCCATTCTTGAAATCTCCAAATTATGAAACGATATTTTTCTTCATCAGTAAGAAAAAGTTAAAGTATCAACTTTAAGATATATGCCACAAAACTATTAGGCACAAAAAACGATTTATTGAAATTGCCTCGGTAGAAAAACTCAAAGTTATCTCTAATTTTTGCGTATTGGCCTATTTTTAATACTAAAAACCTATACGATTTCATTGTTATCCATCATTGCATAATTAATTTTTTATTCTCTCCAGAAGTTGACTGCAATAGGCTGAGGATGATGAGTAATGAATCTATGAGCTTACTTTTTGTAATTAAACATATGTTCGGTTTTCCGGATCTGAGCCGACATTGCCTGTTTCTCTATATCGCACGGAAAAGGAAAGGGACTTACTTTTTGGGACTGATGCGGCCTTAATTCGGACTATCAGATCAGACAGATTCTAGGGTTGCAGATATATCATCATTGGCCTCACACGTCTGTGACAGACGATTTATTCAGTGTCTGAGGCAAGACCTTTCATGGCTGTATAAGCCGATACGGGAGCGGCATAGTTTTCCGCACGCTCTACTAGTGAAGGTGGAATTTGAGACTGGCACATGCATGTTTAGATGACGTTTTTGCCTTTTGTTAGCGAGACCAGAAAACCAGGCATTATCGTGTATTTTACGCCCATCAAACACACGCTTACGCCATTCGTCCCTATCCTCAGCAAGCTTCTCCCAGCTTTGATGCAGCCATGTCCCGCTTGGCGCAATCTTTGAAACGCAGCATAGGTCTTCCAACCCCTCTTTTAGCGTTTGCTACAGCGCCAAGCAGAACACGCCGTGGTAGACGCGAAGGTTCCATCCGGTGCACATGCCCTAGCCACCGCAATCGTCTCTGCTTAAGCAGGGCGGTAAAACTAGGCAGCTGCGCAATTTCTAGAACTCGCTCGTTTGTGACTCTATCCTGCCAGGTTATATGCAAGATATTTCTTACGCAGCGCATTTGAAATGTATTGAGTCGACGTTCCTGTTTTGCATACGATGTCCAGGTTTCAGCTTCGTACAAGATGTTTAATTTAGCGTTGCTATGCTGGGGTAAGTTAGGTATTAATGACGGTCTATGAATGCGCCGCGATTTCGCACGCATCGCTCTGGGCATATGTTGTCCCTTTCTCGCTCGCGGGGCGAGGGTGGCGGCATGCGCGCGGGCCGCTGGTAGGCGCCAAGCGGTGATTTCTGCACCGCACTCAGTCACTCAAAACCGTTCGGACGGGAGGGTATCGCGTATTGTGCGGATTTCCCGCCACGCGTTTTGTGATGCCGCGTGTAATGGACGATTCAATTTGAGATCGCGCGTGTTGATGCATCGTATTATTGCGGTTCTCCTGGGTTATACTAGAATACCAGGCTTAGTGATTGTTGGATGTCTCGACGTCTTCCACGTGAGCGTCGCGTTGAATAGGCATCAGGTGGCCATTTTGGCCCGCGTTTGTACGGCCCAAATTCGGGTTGGGTCACGCGTAATGACTAATATCAAAGTGAAATACGAACAGAAGCTGTGAGTGGTTTGAAGTGAATAACGCGCCAAGGCTGTAGTGGAATGCTGGGTGTCGATATCTTTTCCACCCAGCCCTGTAAGTACCCACGGAATTCCCATTTGATCCATTCCCTGAACTTCCTTTCTCCGTTGGGTATTTTATGCATTTGGACCGGCACGTTGACTGTAAGTGTTAAACCTGGTTGTTTAGTATAAAACTGTTTATTCGTGTTAATGGTGTGTTCCCTTTAGTCATATTTGTTGTACCATATCATTGTGACTCCTTAGTACGAATTGCGGAATTCGTGGGGTGATATAATTTGGAGGTACTTACTTATAATCTAGTGCTAATACGTGTGACGTAACGCCAGATCGGCAGACGGTATTTACTACCGACTTGAGTTATGTAAAGGTCAGAACACATCATTTGCCAATTTCACTCAACTTAGTTAATAAAGTTAAATAGATTTAGGTTCACGTTTAATTCATAGTATGCGCTGCTATATTGTGCAGCGTATGCTATTTAGCGCTGCGTAACGCGGCCATTGTCTGCCTCCAGTTGAACTCCTGGTATTTTGTTCGAAATTTACCTGTGTAAATCGCTTCCACTGCGGGAGTTTAGCTTGGAATTAGACAATTTTTGGTAGCAGAGCGTGGTTCAGAAAACCACTAGATTTAAGATTATTTTTAGTATAAGATTTTTTAATCTACCTACATAAAAAAAATATATTTATTGTGATTGCCGTGTGATGCCGGCTTAGAATAGCATCACCCCATTTCTTACCCATGGGGGTCGTAAGAGGCGACTAAGGGACTCGAGGGTGTGTATTGCAATTTTAGGCGACGGGCTGACAACCTGTCACTATAGTGATACACAGTTATCTGATTGACCCTCAAACTTTTGTCAGACGTGGTGTTAATATCCGTTTTACGGCCGTTAACGCTCTGCCTACCCCGTAAGGGATATAGGCGTGATTTATGTATGTATGTATGTAGTGTGTGCCCTGTGTAGAATATCCTATCGGTAGGATCAGGGCCAATCCATTAGTGAATTGCTTGTTATTATCGTTGTGTTTACCCTGTGCGGATATCCTAACGGTAGGATCAGGGCCGATTGTTTATTATTGTTTTTTATTGTAAGGTTCGGTGTTACTTTGAGTTGGTACCATGGCTCCCACAATTGCACAGCTTCAGGCAAAAATTAGAACGCACCTAATTTGGTTCGCGACTAAGCAGGCGATGGTCGGTCGCGGGGACCGAGAGGACGCACTCATCGCTTGTGCACAACGGATTGACGAACGGGTCGCGGATGTGTTGGATTGCCTCACTGGATGCGAGGAGTTATTTGATGGGACGCCTGATGAGGAGGCCAAACTTACGGTCCGGACGAATGTGACCCAGTGCATGGAGATGGGGCAGGAGATCCAGCAGGCGGCTGCTGTGATCACCAGGCGTAGAGCTGGGGAGCCGGACCCACCCCATGGTCCGCGGGGACCGGGGGTGCAAGTGCCCCTGCCGGCTGTGGCGATTCCGGTCTTCCACGGGGACTACACGGATTGGACCCGATTCCAGGATCTGTTTGACAGTGTGATTCATAACCGCACTGACTTGCAGCCGGCATATAAAATGGCACAATTGATGGCCAAGCTGCAAGGTGAGCCCCATGAGCTGGTAAAGCATCTACCAGTCGATGATGCAAGTTACGAGACGGCTCGCGGTTTGCTGATCGAGAGATACAGCAACAAACGTCTCATGATTGACCAACTCCTGGAACAGTGGCTCACCGTGCCGACCATCACACGAGGGACGGACCTCAGGGCCAAGGTCCTCAACCCTGTCTGCGTTGCAGTGAACGCTCTTGAGAGACAGGGGATGCCGGTGTCAGGCTATGATTATATCCTGGTCCACACGTTGTTGCGCCGCCTGCCGAGCGACATGGCCGCTCGTTTTGAACATTCGCACGGAGGTAAGACATCTGATTACCTCCCGACCTTCGAGGAGCTCAAGTCCTTCCTCGAGGCCGAGTGCAGGCGGGTAGATGCCCAATTTGGAGAGTCGGCTCACGCGGAGTCTGCGGCCGCTCGCCGCCCGGAACGGCCGGGTGCACAGGCGCGAGACGGTAAGAGTAGGCCACCCAGGCGATACAATGTCGCTAATTTGGAATCGAGGTGTGCCTACTGCAGAGAGGCGGGGCATCAGGTGACTGCGTGTGAGGAGTTCGCTGCACAGCGGGTGCAGAAACGTCGTGGTGTGGTGCAGCAACGGCGTTGGTGCTTTAGGTGTATGGGGCCGCATCAGGTGCGAGAGTGCCCATCAAGCACCAACTGCAGGTACTGCCAGGGTGCCCACCATCAGCTCCTATGCATGAACCGCAGCGGAGATTACGGAGGCAGAGCTGACGCGGGTCAGCGGACGGAGTCTGCCCTACCTAGACGGGAGCAACGCTCCCCACCCCCTCCAAGGAGGAGTCCTCTTCCACCAGGGTTTCAGGGACGAGGCCAGGGACATCAGCAGGTGATGCCCCCTTCACCACGCGCGAGACAGTCACCACCTCGGCAGCAGGTGCCGGGACAGGGTAGGTGGTCACAGGTCCAAGGTCAGGGGCACCCATCACAGATACGTGATGCTACGGGCGGGTGCCAATACCAGGGCCAGTACATGCAGTACTCGGCGGGACTGAACAACATGGTGAGGTCTCATGACCCACGCATGCCTCTCCCCTTGGCTGAGCACCCGCGGCTACAGGCGCATCCACGGTACGCGCGCCTGCCGCAGGGTTACTATAGGCTGCCAGCCATGGCGTACAGGACCAGAGGTCCCTATCAGCAGGAGTGGGACCCACTCGAAGGTGTACGGAGAGAGGGGACCCCCCCGCAGGACGCGGACACTCCGCGCTTAGGTTCCTGCTAGGTAATCGCCGCCTACACGCCAGCTTCGGCCCCCCGGCCAATTACGGTATTGTTGCCTACGGCAATGATTTGGGTATGGGGATACGGTGGCCGCAGCATACAGGTAAGAGCCTTGTTAGATACAGGGGCTCAGGGTTGTATTGTATCTAGTAAGCTGGTGAGTAGGCTACGCTTAAATATAAGGCCCACAACGGATGGGGCTGTAGGTATTGGAGGTGTAGATGTGCCTGACGTTCGGGGTCAGGTGAACTTCGAGTTCACATTAGGTAATACAGGTACAGGGGTCAGCTATCATGCCTCAGCAGTGGTGCTGGATGAAGTGGTAGGGAAACTTCCTCAGGTTCGGTTACCGTCAACGGTACGAGGGTTAACCACAGGCTTAGAGTTAGCTGATCCTGAATTTGATACTCCTGGTACGGTGGACGTTCTCCTCGGGTCAGACGTCCTCGGGAGATTCTGGTGTGGCAGAAAACGGGTACTTCAGCAAACTGGTTTAGTGGCCGTTGATACCACAGGGGGGTATATTATTTTTGGCCCAGTTTGGAGACCTCAAGACCTACCAGAGGGCGATACGGTACTCTATGGTAGTGTGTTGTCGGAGGTGCTGCAGAGGTTTTGGGAGTCTGAGGAGCCACCCACAGCGGATAGACGGAAGCCAGAGGATGACGAGTGCGAGCTGTTCTATCAGTACAACACTGCACGAAGTTCGTCAGGTAGGTTTGTTACCAGGCTGCCATTTCTCCCAAACCGCCCCTCCTTAGGTAGTTCGCGACAGATCGCGGAACGGAGACTACTGGCTATGGAGAGAAAGATGAAGCGAGATGCAGCACTTCGGCAGAAGTATATCGAATTCATGAGGGAGTACCTAGAGTTAGGCCACATGTCGGTGTCCAGCATAGATTGGAGGTGTGTCGAGCATTACTATATACCACACCTGGCTGTTTTGAAGTCACCGGAGGCGAAGATACGGGTAGTGTTTGACGGTTCTGCTCCTACATCGAATGGTGTGTCTGTGAACCAGTGTCTGCACGCGGGTCCCAAGTTGAACCGGGACATTGTGGACATCCTCACAGATTTTCGGTTGCACCAAGTAGCGTTCGTCGCAGACGTCAAAATGATGTTTCGCCAAACAATTATACACCCAGATGACCGTCGGTACCAGCTGATTTTGTGGCGTGAGAGCCCTGACGAGCCGATGGTCACTTATGAGCTTAACACGGTAACGTATGGTCTGAAGCCAAGTCCGTTTTTGGCAGTACGCACGCTGCGAGAGTTGGCCGCACAGGAAAGGGTAAGATTCCCTCGAGCCGCAGCAGTACTGGATCGCGACGTCTACGTGGATGACATCTGCACGGGTGCAGATAGCGTGCAACAAGCACTGCTACTACGAGACGAGCTGATCGCGATCATGGAATCAGGAGGTTATGAGTTGCGGAAATGGCTGTCCAGCTGTCCAGAGCTCCTGGCCGGGTTGCCAGGTGAGTTCCAGCAGGACCCGCACCTTTTCGAGAACCCGGACAATCCAAATACGTTGAGCATCCTAGGGGTGCAATATAGGCCAACGCATGATGTCTTTACGTATCAGATCGAGCCAGACCTTTTGCAGAAGACTTGGACGAAGCGTTCGGTATTATCGACGATCGCCAGAACTTTCGATCCTAACGGGTGGATCGCACCGGTGACGTTCATGGCGAAGTGCTTCTTGCAAAGGTTGTGGCTAGCAAACTTGGGTTGGGACGACCAGCTCTCCGGAGAGTTGTTGAATGATTGGACCAAGTTTGTGACCACCTTACCAGGGATCGTACGCATCGCCATACCTCGCAAATTGCTCCCATCGGTGGGATGTAAGGCTACCCTACATGGGTTTTGTGATGCCTCGGAGCGAGGGTACGCGGCAGCTGTCTATTTGCGGACAGTCAGTTCAACGGGAACTGTAGACGTGCGTCTAGTTATGGCCAAGAGTAAGGTGGCTCCGGTTAGGACAAGATGGACCATTCCAAAGTTGGAATTGGCGGGAGCAGCGCTTCTCACGCGCTTGCTACATCATGTCGCTAGTAATCTACGCGGTACCATCACTTTGGATGAAACGGTGTACGCATGGACCGACAGTAGGATAGTTCTGTGCTGGTTACAGACGTCGGTACATACTCTTGAGGTTTTCGTGGCAAATCGGGTGTCACAGATTAAAGGATCGGAAACTCCGTTGGTATGGAGACACGTACCGGGAGAACAGAACCCAGCGGACTGCGCCTCACGGGGATGTAGGGCCCCTGATTTGGTAGGTCACTCACTGTGGTGGGGACCTCAGTGGCTGACTGAGTCACCTGAGAGATGGCCATACAATGAGTGCGGGTCGCCGCTTGGGCCACCTGATCGAGGTTTGCGAGTGAACGTAGGGCAGATCGTACCTAAGCCTAGTGCGGCTTTCTTGCTGGAACGATACAGCTCCCTCGACAAACTTCTAGGGGTGACAGGTTGGATCAAACGGTTCGTGAACAACTGTAGAAAACCTCAAGCAGAACGGAACTTGGCACCTGTCCTCTCGCCTGCGGAGCGGAATGCGGCTCTAAGTTTATTGGTTAGGGTCGTCCAGGCGGAACATTTTGAGGAAGAGGTCAGGCTGCTCAGGGATGGCCGTGGAAAGCTGAAGGGAGGTCTTGTGCGCCTCAACCCGTTCGTGGACGAGCATGGAATGCTCCGGGTTGGAGGTAGACTTCGGAACGCTAACCTGCCCTTTTCAGCACGGCATCCGCTGTTACTCCCAAAGAAGGGACCTTTGGTAGAACTTATAGTTAGGGATCGTCACCGGAAAAACTCGCATGCGGGCTGCAATGCACTTTTGGCTATTCTGCAGCGCGAGTTTTGGATTTTGTCTGGACGACGTACGGTACGGAGCATTGTGTTTCGGTGCTTGCCTTGCTATCGGTTGAAGGCAGCCACAATGCAACCTCAGATGGGAGACCTCCCACCGGACCGGGTGACGGAAGCCTGGACGTTTGCGGGTGTGGGAACGGACTTTGCGGGGCCTTTTATGGTAAAGGCATCACGCCTTCGCAACGCGAAGTCAATCAAGGCGTATTTGTGCGTGTTTGTGTGCCTAGCAACCAAGGCCGTCCACTTGGAACTCGTGGCCGACCTCACTACGGAGGCTTTCTTAGCAGCTTTAGATAGATTTGTGTCGCGAAGAGGGCGACCAGCGCTGATCAGGTCGGACTGTGGTACCAACTTTAAGGGCGCTGATCGATGTATGAAAGAAATTATAACGTTTTTATCGGAAAACGAGGAAGCTATCGGCACGAGCCTCTCCCGTCAGGGCATTAACTGGGTGTTCGATCCACCAGGATGCCCCCACTGGGGTGGTATATTTGAAGCGGTTGTAAAGTCCGCTAAGACGCATTTGATGCGCGTTATAGGTTTAACGATATTAACCTTTGAGGAGCTAGCGACCGTGTTTTGTAAAATTGAGGCCGTTCTCAATTCACGTCCTTTGTGTCCGCTTAGCTCAGATCCGAATGATCTGGAGGCCCTGACACCAGGGCATTTCTTAATTGGCCGACCACTTAACGCCTTGCCAGAATACCCCTACACAGAGGTCAGTAGCAATCGTTTGACGCGTTATGAGTTGCTGCAGCAAATGTTTCAGAATTTTTGGAAGCGATGGTCGCTTGAGTATTTGCACATTCTGCAGCAACGCCTTAAGTGGACGGACAGAACTGAACCTCCTCGCATCGGAGATCTCGTTCTGGTTAAGGATGCCAACCTGCCGCCACTGCGATGGCGCAGAGGGCGCATTCTCAACTTGTTCCCAGGTAGTGATGGCACTCCTCGAGTCGCGACAGTTCAGGTAGGGGATTCAGTTCTTAAGCGAGCAATAGCAACGCTATCTCGTCTCCCCAGTAGTGAATAGGCCTAAGGGATTCGGCCTAGGGCGGGTGAATGTTTAATTTAGCGTTGCTATGCTGGGGTGAGTTAGGTATTAATGACGGTCTATGAATGCGCCGCGATTTCGCACGCATCGCTCTGGGCATATGTTGTCCCTTTCTCGCTCGCGGGGCGAGGGGGCGGCGTGCGCGCGGGCCGCCTGGTAGACGCCAAGCGGTGATTTCTGCACCGCATTCAGTCACTCAAAACCGTTCGGACGAGAACGTATTGTGTTTTGTACGGATTTCCCGCCACGCGTTTTGTGATGCCGCGTGTAATGGACGATTCAATTTGAGATCGCGCGTGTTGATGCATCGTATTATTGCGGTTCTCCTGGGTTATACTAGAATACCAGGCTTAGTGATTGTTGGATGTCTCGACGTCTTCCACGTGAGCGTCGCGTTGAATAGGCATCAGGTGGCCATTTTGGCCCGCGTTTGTACGGCCCAAATTCGGGTTGGGTCACGCGTAATGACTAATATCAAAGTGAAATACGAACAGAAGCTGTGAGTGGTTTGAAGTGAATAACGCGCCAAGGCTGTAGTGGAATGCTGGGTGTCGATATCTTTTCCACCCAGCCCTGTAAGTACCCACGGAATTCCCATTTGATCCATTCCCTGAACTTCCTTTCTCCGTTGGGTATTTTATGCATTTGGACCGGCACGTTGACTGTAAGTGTTAAACCTGGTTGTTTAGTATAAAACTGTTTATTCGTGTTAATGGTGTGTTCCCTTTAGTCATATTTGTTGTACCATATCATTGTGACTCCTTAGTACGAATTGCGGAATTCGTGGGGTGATATAATTTGGAGGTACTTACTTATAATCTAGTGCTAATACGTGTGACGTAACGCCAGATCGGCAGACGGTATTTACTACCGACTTGAGTTATGTAAAGGTCAGAACACATCATTTGCCAATTTCACTCAACTTAGTTAATAAAGTTAAATAGATTTAGGTTCACGTTTAATTCATAGTATGCGCTGCTATATTGTGCAGCGTATGCTATTTAGCGCTGCGTAACGCGGCCATTGTCTGCCTCCAGTTGAACTCCTGGTATTTTGTTCGAAATTTACTTGTGTAAATCGCTTCCACTGCGGGAGTTTAGCTTGGAATTAGACACAAGAGTATGCTTAAAACGCAAGTTTGATAGACAATAATCTTGGTTTTTGTGGTCAGGTGTTTATTGTTCCATACTCTTGTACTGAGCTTGCCGAACATGGTCGCCGCCTTGCCGATTCGCGTATCGATCTCAGCATCGAGCGTGAGATTATTCGACACAGTCGACCCCAGGCAGCAAAACTTATCGACTATGCTCAAGGGAACACCGGCTAGCATGATGTGTGGTGCATCTGCGCCTTGAGCTAGCACTACTGTTTTTTTGGCATTAATGGTCATAGAGAACAGAGTACACGCATGAGAAAACTTATCGACAATGACTTGAAGCTCACTTTGAGAATTAGCAACGAACGCTGCATCGTCAGCAAACAGAAGGCTATCGACGAATAAGTCATCGCGGTTTCGCTTAGACTTAAGAAGCGAGATATTGTACAGCTTCCCGTCGGCCCTCGTGTGCAGGTGGATACCCTGTTGGTCATCGCCGAAAGCTATTTTAAAAAGCAATGAAAAGAAAATACCAAACAGGGTAGGAGCCAACACGCAGCCTTGGCGAACACCTCTATGCATTTCAAACGGCTCGGATGTATTGCCGTTAAAAACAACAGATCCTTTCATGTCCATATGGAAGGATTTAACGAGGCTCAGAAGTTTTGGCGGGCACCCGATGTTTACAAGTGCAGTGTAAAGGCCCTCTCTGCTAACGGTGTCGAAGGCTTTGTTAAGGTCTACGAACGCCACAAACAGAGGTGTTCTCTGCTCTCTACACTTTTTCTGAAGTAGGCGAAGTGTAAAGATCATATCTGTTGTGGAACGCTGGGCGCGGAATCCACATTGCGATTCGGGATATACACGATCAGCTAGTTTCTGGAGTCTTAATAATACTAACTGAGCAAATAATTTACCAACTATACTTAAAAGGGATATACCACGATAACAGTTACAGTCACCGCGGTCACCTTTGCCTTTGTATAGGGTAACGATGTTAGCATCGCGCATATCTTGTGGTATATATCCCGCTTCCCAACATTTACACAACAGGTTGTGCAGGATGGGTAATATGCACTTGAGCCTGATGATTTCGGCATGGGTACCATCATTTCCAGGAGACTTTCCGGTCTTAAGCTGCTTAACAGCCTTGTGGTATTCCCTTATGGTAGGAAGGTCATCTAACTCGGCCCAGGTAGCTAGTTTTGGCATGCAGTCTGCAGCTTCCGGCATTATATTAACTGGTTCCGAATAGAGACCGATATAATGTTCTACCCATCGTTCGAGTTGGCGTTGGGCATCTGTGATAACAGTGCCATCCACTTCTTTAAGGGGGGCTGTTTTTTTAGGCAAAGGACCAAGGGCCTTTTTAATGCCAGCATACACACCACCAAAATTTCCGACATCAGCGCACGATTGGATACTTAGGCAAAGCTCGGTCCAGTATGCATTAGCGAAGTACCGTGATGTGCGTTGTAATGCAGCTTTTGCATTAGCTAAATCGACACGCGACTTTTCGGAAGGGTTAAGGCGATGTGTAAGCGCAGCTTGTCGTTTGGACTCGAGCAGGGGTGTTATGTGTTCGAGATTTTCAGCGAACCAGTCCTGGTTTTTGACTTTCTGGTGGCCGAAAGCCGTACCAGCCACATCTGTTAATAACTTTTTTACTTTGCCCCAGTCTTCCTCTATAGGAGCGTCTACGTCCCAGGTGGCAGTTTCGTCGCGTACCAACTCCTCAAACTTTCGGACAAACTCATCATCCCTGGTTTTGGGAAGATCGATCTTCTTCCTACCGGGTAGTTTGGACGAGTGGATCTTTTTGTGAGTTATAGCAACGTGCGAAGCCACCAAGGAGTGATCTGTGTCACAATCAGCGCTATGAAATGTACGCGTGTGTAGGGTCTCGCGGAGATTTTTCTTTTTATTTATTTATTTATTTATTTATTTAATAGGTCACCAACAGAGTATACATCAGTTACATACAAAAACCAATATCTTAGTCATAGTGTCTAAATGTTACTCTAGTTATAGGCAACGACGGCATGCATTGTACAAAGATAAAGAGAGTATGGGTAAAAACTGTTACAATACAAAAACATTTTATGGGGCATAAAAAAAAAAATACATGACACAACATTTTTAAAACAAAACAAAACAGAAAATTTTAAACGATTAAAATAAAATGTATGATAAAATTTGATTTTAAACTGTTACACCATCCAGATTTAAAGATTTAAAGATTGGCATGCATTAACGAAATTTATGTTTATTTGTATATTTATTTCTTTATTTCTTTCACTCTAGATGGCAGCACAGTGCCCTTGAAGGTATTCAGCGAATCTGAAAAAATATCAATATCCCTTAACTTGAACAGCGAGTTGTATTGTCTCATGAGTCGGTTCATAGGTGAAAAATGGCCAAGATTAGTTCTAGAAGCTATCTCTGAAAAAACCTTATGAGTACCTGGTCTGGGTAAATGGTATGGAACACGAATATTAACACAAGTGACCAGATCGGGAGAGTCAATGCCGCCATTAAGAAGTTTCCACAGAAAAACGTTGTCCAGTAGAAATCTTCTATCACTTAACGAATCCATATCAAAGAAGCGTAGCCTATCCTGATAACTACAAAGTCTCTTGGCCAAAAAACACCCATAAGACAAATGCCACAGAAATCTTTTCTGAACACTCTCCAAGCGCTTTATATAAACATCATAATGAGGATTCCAAATAACTGAACAATATTCTAAGCCAGATCGGACTAATGCATTGTAAAGAGAAATTTTGGTGGAAGGGTTTTTGAATTCCCTAACATTTCTTAAAAGAAAGCCAAGGTTTCTGAAAGATTTTGACACAATCTCATCCACGTGAATATTAAAACGCATCTGGTTGTCCAATTTAACACCAAGATCGCGAATACTGTGAGTAGTATTTATGTTCACACCAGCTAAATGATAGGAAGCGTCGCTTAACGGTTTCCTTTTTTTAGAAAAAACCACATGATAACATTTATCTACATTCAGGCTCATGCTATTACCGTTGCACCACTCCACCAATCGATCTAGGTCTGACTGTAATAGAGTTGAGTCATGAGGAGCCTCAATGACTTTTAAGAGTTTTAGGTCATCAGCAAACAAATAAGGCTTCGAATGCAAGAAACAGTCACTAATATCATTAATAAAAATGTTGAAAAGCAGTGGCCCTAAGTGTGAACCCTGAGGCACACCAGAAACAACTGGAAAGGAATCAGATGTATATCCGTCTATGACTACACGAGAGAATCGGTTTAGAAGATAAGATGTACACCACATCAATAAGCTACCGGCAATACCATTTGCATGAAGTTTCTGTACAAGAATACTATGTGAAACACGGTCGAAGGCTTTACTAAAGTCTGTGTAGATGACATCCACCGTTTTTTTTGAATCGACTGAATGACAAATTTTATCAACAAATGGTAAAAGGTTGGTGGCTGTAGACCGTGACTTGATAAACCCGTGTTGGTTTGGCGACAAAATCTGATTAAAATGCGCAGTTAATACAGGGCATAATAATTTTTCAAACAGTTTTGCAAACACCGAAAGGATAGATATTGGTCGATAATTTTGAACTTTTTTTTCATCGCCCGATTTAAGCAGCGGGACGACAAGAGCTTCCTTCCAGTAAGATGGAAACGTGCCCGTAGCTAGAGATTTATTGTAGATATACGTTAAAGGAAGAGCAAGCGCCTTAGCGCATTTGGCAGCGAATACCGAAGGAATACCGTCCGATCCTGCACCTTTGTATAAGTCAAGTCTTTTTAAAGCTTTGTAGACGGTATGAGGCTCAAACGACAATGTGCATAAAAAATTGCAAGTAGAGTAGTCGGTGACGCCCAAGGACTGACTAGAACTTGATGTATTATAGACGGACGAAAAATGTGATGCGAAAAGATTAGATATATTACGTCCACCAGAAGCGGATCTGTCATCCAAAGAGACACTCGAAGGATATGAGCTTTTACTTTTCTTCTTGCTCTTGAGATAAGACCAGATAAGCTTGGGGTTTGATTTTATACATTGTTCAAGACGAAACATATATTTTGCGTAACAAGCCACCTGAAAAGAAGAACACCTTGTCTTTAGAAGATCAAAAGCTATTTCATCTAGAGGATTATTGTTGAACTTTTTCAATTTAGTGCTATGGCAGGTGACAGGGGTGATGCCAATAGGCAGAATGGAGGGTTCCAGGTGGAGTCGGGAAAAGGGTAGCTACCCGCCTGGCCGGGTGTTGTGGCCAGGGGACCGACTGGTCCACCTGGATAGAATTGGAAGTTGTATATATGCGTTGCGCGGTGAAACACTTCAATACCGCGTTTCAGGCTCTTTGTTCTGTCACGTGGCGCCATCTTGCAGCTATGTTGGAACTTCTGTTGCGTCTTGCTTGCTCGTGAACCACTTTGAGTGAGCTTCTTGTCGTAGCTCCCAGAGGTCGCTACAGTACTCCCCCTCAAGACCGGAGGTCGATACTGTCAGCGAGCGAAGTGGGGCTGATGACGTCATGTAGCGTGATGATGCAGTCAGCCGTGGCGAAGCAGTGCTGGTTCCAATGTCCACGGTGAGTCGGGACGTCTACGGTGAGTCGAGACGATGATGGAAGACCAGTGAAGCTGCCGTGCTGTGACTACGGTGGGTGCTGATGACGTAGTAGTTGGCTGCATGCTGTAGTGGTTGATGCGTGGTTGAAGGCTGCGAAGTCCAGTGTGGTCGGGGTCACCAATATGGCAGGTGACAGGGGTGATGCCAATAGGCAGAATGGAGGGTTCCAGGTGGAGTCGGGAAAAGGGTAGCTACCCGCCTGGCCGGGTGTTGTGGCCAGGGGACCGACTGGTCCACCTGGATAGAATTGGAAGTTTTATATATGCGTTGCGCGGTGAAACACTTCAATACCGCGTTTCAGGCTCTTTGTTCTGTCACGTGGCGCCATCTTGCAGCTATGTTGGAACTTCTGTTGCGTCTTGCTTGCTCGTGAACCACTTTGAGTGAGCTTCTTGTCGTAGCTCCCAGAGGTCGCTACAGTGCGATACTTGAGTTTTTCACGCAAAAGTCGTATTAAAGACGGGGTAAACCAGATAGGGTATTTTTGTTTAGAGCATAATTTTTTCTTAGGCACCAACTTATTAATTATTTCGCGTAGTACCTTGTAAAAAACTGAAACCATCTCGTCAACGTCCGCCACGTCTGACAGCAATTCATCCCAATTAACCTTGTTTAATTCTCTGACCAGCGCTTCATAGTCAGCTTTATGAAAACAAAAACGATACAACTGATCGTTAGGTGATAGAGTGGCACAGGAAGGCAGTGCGATATCAAACGTTATAGGTGGATGTTGAACATCAATTATTGAAAGGGGATCAGTAGATACATTCAAATCAGATACCCCTATCTGACACAGCACAAGATCAAGAGTTCTATCTTTATTATTACGAACATAGTTGTACTGTTCCAGGTCGTTCAAGGACATAAAATCAATGAGTGAGTTCCCAAGTACACTGTTATTAGTATTTGCAGAAAGACTTTCTGTATCAGGTCGGGACGACCATTCAATACCATTTAAATTAAAATCTCCAACTATAAGTAGCTTATGATGATAAGATTCAGTAATTCGATTTGTATTATTTAGAAAGTGTTCCAAAAGATGTGACTTGAGAGGAGAGGGTAGATAAACACAGCAAACTAGTAATACAATTGTGCCACCATCTGCCTGTGGCACCCTAACAGAAACCCAGACATCCTCACAATCTGATTCAGCATTACGCACACGTTCGGATACAAAGCGCCTTGAAATAGCAATTAAAACTCCCCCCCCCGTCTTTCTTACTATGGAACCCGGTGTCTTCACGATCCCTTCTATATATTTTGTACCGGTCATCAAATATTTCACTATCAAAAACACTGCTATTTAGCCAAGTTTCAGTAAACATAACAATATCATAGTTGTTACAAACGACATTTTTAAAGACATCTATAGTTTTAGTTCTAAGGCCTCGTACATTTTGGTAGTAAACAGTTACAGTTACAATATTCATTGGATAATAGTAAAAAGCAGACTCTAAGTTAAAACAACACGAGATTTATTAAATAGACTATACTAAAACTACGTTACGTAAGCGATTTAAGAGTAGCAGTGTCGCGTATGTATATATAATTAGAATCTTCACTCTTCCTAGCAAAGATACGTCCGTTGCGTACCCACACAAATTTATATCCAAGTTCTTTTATGCATCTTTTCCTGGCTTTGGCGTGAAGGGTCTTGAATTCTGGCGACAAGTTTTCAGAAACGTAAATAGGAGGCCTCTTATCGTCAGCGATTCCAAGGTGACTAGTATTCAGTTTGTCAGATTTGTTGTTTTTGTTGAATTTAATGGTTGCTGCAAGGAAGTTGTCTCGGAGCCGTGGGCTGCTAAACTTTACTAGAATGTTACGTGGACGAGGACTGTCTGACTTCTGCTTTGCGACTCTAGAACAATAATGTATATCCTGTTCTTTGACTGGACATTTGATTGTGGTACCTAATTGTTGAACCGTAGATATTAAATGTTCGTTGCGGTTTTCAGGTACACATTGAATTTCAATGTTAGTAGCTCTAGACAGCTGGTCAATTTGGTGAAAACGAGAGGTGAGATCACGGACCGAATCACGTAGAGCCTCGTTCTCTTTGTTTAACTTATCCACTTTGTTCTTTTGAGCTGTAATATTTGCACGAATCTCCTCAAATGACGAGTTGAAATATGTTATAGACTTCTCAAAATTACCAATCTTGTCCTCAATCTCGCGGCGAATCTCACGGATTTCCTTACGTAATATTGAGTTATTAGCCAGTAGTTCACTTCTAAAGATCTCCTTTATTTTGTCGACGCTCAGACAGGGACAGCTGTTCTCCAAAGTAGAGTCGTCGTTTTCCCGCCTGCAAGCATCAGCATTGGATTTATGCTGGTGGCCACCGCGTGAAATATTCACGTTTTTTGTGAATGTATCATTATGGGCAGTACGAACAGGCGTTCCGGAATTGTCTCCCTTTGGTCTGTCACATGAAGGACACAGCCATGCCGCTTTATACTCCTCGGAAAAGCTATCAAATTGCTGCTTTGTTTTATTGAGGCATATTAGATCGAACAATAAGTTGCATTTTGGGTTGGCACACTCTAAGTAGTTGAGATCAAGAATATTCTTGCCGCATCCACCACACGAGGTCATGTTAAATTCAGATTTAAAAAAAAAGATAGAAAAAGACAAAATAAAAAGTATGAGCGTGGGATCGAGCTTTAGTCGACTTGCACCGTAGGCTGATTCACAATCACGACACTATCGTGACTACGAGCGTAGTGGCGAATTTAAGATCCTTTACTAGCACGTAGCGTTGTAGCACTCGTAAACACGAACACCGTTCAAGGTCGTCTTTGTCTGCGATTCCTTTCACTTTTTAGCACAACACGTTTAATTTGGCACTATTTTTATTATTCTTTGACACTTATTGAGCTTATTTCTTTTATGTAAATGCACTAATGTAAGCTTTGAGTATTTCTAAACATGTAGGTATAAATTGTAGCGAATACTTTGTAGTTATTGACGATAATTTATTTGTTAAACAAAGGATTGAACAGTAACACGTCTACTCTCTCGGAATGATCGGACGCAAACTCTTTTTGGTTAGGATAAGGTCCAGTTGATGCCAGTGACCAGAACGAGGGTGTTTCCAGGATACTTTGCGAGCTGATTTGCCTTTGTACACACAGTAGGTGTTTAGAGCATAGCTCTAATAAACGTTGGCCGTTTTCGTTTAACTTCCCTATACCGTGGTTACCTATACAATCAGGCCAAGCTACGTTGTCCTGTCCAACCCTTGCGTTAAAATCGCCCAGAATGTATAAGCGGTCAGATGGTCTTAACCCGCGTAGAGACTGGTCGAGCTGGTCATAAAACTGTGTTTTGGCTTCATCCGTTGAGGATAATGTTGGTGCGTAAGCAGAAATAAGTGTTACGTATCCATGATTCGTATTTAACCGCACCAACATAATGCGTTCCGATATGCCGCAAGGAGCCTCTATAGATGTTAAGAGGTCGTTGCGGATAGCCAAGCCTACACCATGCTCACGCACAGCGCTGCTGTCCTTTCCTTTCCAATAGAATGTGTAGTGTCTCACGCAAGGAACCCTCGTCAGGGAGTCTGGTCTCTTGTAAGGCACAAACAGCAATGTTCAGTCTGTTGAGTTCGGCGTCGATAATGGCAGTTTTACGCAGATCTTGTGCGTCAGTAGAAGAGCCTCCACAGGTGTCAGGGAGGCCTGTCCTCATAGTACGGACATTCCATGTTGCAAATCACATGGATAAGCGGTTTTGGAAATTGTTTCTATTATGCCTTATAGTCGCAGGTGTACAATGTAACGGCGCCGATTGTCCAGTTGAGGCTGGTGCTCTCTACACCCTAAAAGAGCAAACCAGCACCGCGGCGGAATAGTACCTTATTGGTCGGGGGCTGCCCAACTTGGAGCGGGCGGTAACTGATCAGTGGGCCTACGATGGACCCTCCCACTGTCGGAAGCTACCCCTGGCGCCCGCACTTACGTTCATATGTGCGGACTTATAATCGGTCACTGCCACTTCCCGTGTTGGTATCCGCGTGACGCGGGTGAAGTGTACTCTCCACAGACACTGCGTTGCCTGGGACGCAATTATGGAAAACGCAGGGCTGCCCAGGACCTGCGCCACCCTCTCGGCCTTCCTGGCTGGATCCGCAGGAACGACTAGTCGATACGTGCGGAGCCAGGTCGGCTGCAGGGGTCTGCCGCGCGGTAGATCTCTGTCACACGCGCCTGAAGGAGACCCTGTTCCGGGTTTAATTGTGGAGTTGGCCTCTCCAGGACCGTTGTGTTGGGTCGGATTTATCCCTCGGTCGCTTCTTACGACCCCCACGGGAAGAGATGGGGTGGTGCTATTCTACTCTGCCGGCACCACACGGCTATATACTGGAATACTAATAGTATTAACATGTGTTAAGGTCTGACGACAGAACTACGAATAAGACCATCAAAAACTATCCGCTGACCATCCAAATTTTTAAAAATCATTAGCGGATACGTTGGTAATTTAAATGAACGCAGTTGAAATTGACTGCGTTATTATTGTGTAAATCTGCGTAACTAAAAGTACTTGATACTAAACTCTACTTATTTAGTGAACCTATAACTTGGGTTTATTTTTAGGGTTCTATACCCCAAAAGAAAAAAGGATCCCTTAAAGGATTACTTCGTTGTCCGTCCATCTGTCACGACCTTTTATCACAGGAACGCATCATTGTTGTGAACGACTTGAACAACATATTGAGAAATTAAAATCCATATACTCAACACTACGGCCGCTTGTAGTTGTAAAAAAAAAACAGAGTCCTGACTTTACGTTGAAAACACATGCTCGTTCAAGCTGTAAAAACGCGTATTTTGGTTCCTCTTAAGGGGATCAAAATTCGTAATGTATTACACGTGGACCTATAACTATGTTCTTCGTTATAAAGTACAAGTTAAGGGGAAAAACCAAAATTTAAACCTTTTTTTTAAATTAAGGCGCCGAAATAGACCAAATTTTACAATTTAGGATAGAAATAAAATCCCATGTCTGATTTTGTTATCAATTATGGCATCTAAAGCTTCGGTAGATCGTACCTATAACACATACTAAACTATAAATAACTACAGACATAAATTATGATAGACTGTTCCATTACAGTACTGTAATCAATGTGTTTGACAAAACTAAACTAGCAATCATCACTGAGTACGGATGTCCGTTTAGTCTCAAAGGCCTAACAACCGACGCAGCCTGTCATATCTACCGCAAATTTAAATACCGAAATGTAATAATGTCAATGGTAGGAGGGTCGGAGAATGCTTGCTACCTCAAGTATTAAATAGCTTACCTCGACAGTGGCACCACTTCACAGAATAAAAAAATCTCTTATACAAACAATCTATCAGAATATCCGTTGCCGAAGTTTTTAGTATTATCCTTAAGTAAAATTAGAACCTGTAAACTCAATGAAATATTCACTGTAATTAAAGTTATGGCAATTAATACCAAGAGTGGCCGTTTTTAGGTACTTTTTTCCATTACTTTAATTGCAATGAATATTTCATTGGGTTTGCAGGTTCTAATTTTACTTAAGGATAATAGTAAAAACTTGGGCAATGGATATTCTGATAGATTCTTAGTATAAAGAGAAAACTTTTTTTTTGTGAAATGGCGCCACTGTCGAGGTCGTTGACGGCTACTGTCGCCTTAATGAAAAAATTTTAAATGCCGTTCCCAAACAGAAGAAAAATATTTTTGAAAGATTTCTCAATCATAATAACTACACCGAAAGAGATGCGTCTCCCGACTCCCCCTCATAAATATGACTAACTATAATAATAATATCAAAAATGATAATAACCAATAATAATATTTTTATTTATATATGGCATAAAAATCTTTAATCGTAAGATAAAGGAGAGCATGTAAGTAAACATTATATCTTTTTTTTTATAACACGTACACACATACACATATCACGCCTATAATCCCTTGCGGGGTAGGCAGAGCGTAAACAGCCGCAAAAAACGAACATTTATGCCACGTCTGACAAATGATTGAGGGTTATTCAGAAAATTTTGTATCGCAATAGTGACAGGTTGTCAGCCCATCGCCTAAAATTGCAATACACATCCAACCCTCGAGTCCCTTAGTCGCCTCTTGCGACACCCATGGGTAAAAAATGGGGTGATGCTATTCTAAGCCGGCATCACACGGCAAATAATAATCATAGGTAATAAATATCCTGGACATTTCACACAGCGCACATTAACAGTTTATATTTTATTTAATTTTTTGTAGAGTATCGTAAGTAAGGCTAGATGTGCATGTTACGGAAACCTCGGTGGGCGAGTCGTATTCGTCCGTGGCCGTTTTTTTACAATTGCTGCAAACATTAGTAGACAACTGTCGTTGGTCACTGCTCTGCTTGCTCAGCTATATGGACTACGAGATATCAGGTTTTAAGACCATAAATCAATGTTATCTACGCTGGATTCCTTTACAGCTTTATGTGAGCTGGACTGTACCAACAAATCCGGAGACGTATATTGATGGCTGCCCAGCCTGCTCCCGATGTGGTTTCCAATTGAATTATGGAAATATTTCCGATAACGTTCTTGCCAACTTTGCTGACAACTTCAGGGATAAAAGGAGTCGAAGCTACTGTTTACGTAACGCCCTGCTATGAACAGGCACTCAGCTTGATGCTATTTTGTATAACACTGAACGCATTTGGGTAAAACTTTCCTTATATATTTATTTTGGTCCTCCCATACACATTTTGTTGCTGCTCGCGTGATTTTTGAGCACAATTTTTTTTCCGTATTTCTAATAAATTTTTTTGTGAAAAGTTGTTTAGTTCCACGTCTAGATCACGCCTTAAAAGTTTACAGACTGTAGTTCAATCGGGGAATTTAAGATTTAATGGAATTTGATAGCTTGTGCGGAAATCGATATGATATAATCGATTAGATAACTTGTGCCGAAATTCTGAGAAGGAACTATAAAGGTGTGTTTTAATGTAATAAAGCTTTTGAAACATAGTCGAAGTAGGTACACGCATTTAATGTCCATGGAGTCGAGCACTTCTCACTTTCTCTATTTTCCTATCGATCGCTCAAAGGTTGTGACCCTACGTCTTTTTTTCCTATAATTTTAATACACATAAAACCCTATTGAGTCCTTTAGTCGCCTGTTATACGGCAAACGCGGGGAAGAAATGGGGTGATTCATAATCTGTGAATATTATCACAAGGCATCATCTAAAACGCTAGTTCTATTATATTCTCTTTGGCATCATCTACCCATTCTATTAACTTTAACTTTTTGCTTAAAGTTGAGTTTTAGAGCACAAGAATATGAAGAATAGAACAAGTAATGTATAAATAACTACGTGTTTGTGTAGGCATATTGGTTATATTCGAGAGTTTGGTGTCTGACAAAAAACTGATGATTGCCTGTTTGTTTTAATAAGTAATTTTTATTTATATTGTAATTATTACATACTTATAAATAAAACACAACCTAGTCACATTTCACTGAGGATGGATCGAGTGTGCAGCTAACACGCTACACTGGACTACGAACAGGTATTACAAACTCATTTCCTATACACACTAGTGTAAATTATTCAGTAGCCAGTCGCCAGTGGGATCCACAAAACAGGACCACTGAAACGCGGAAACATGTATTGATGGATGGGGCGAACAGTGGCGTGGCATCCAATATAATTATGGAGATGTTTCTGAAACTTCTTTTCAGGGTTTCGTTGTCTATTACAAACCGTTATCATTTCGTCGACTCTGCCCGTCTGTTTAGCTTCGTTAGTTTTGCTCCTAGTGACACGAAATAAGGTATGAAGCATGTATGAAGATAGATTTTATTGACTCCTAGTACCTTCCTAGTACTCCTAGTACCTCTCTATCTTAATTTATCGTATCTTAGTTTTTTTATTCTTATCCTTTATTTATGTTCGGAATAATTGTCGTCATTTGCTTATAAATTGGTCACTGCTCGACTCAATTAGGATTCGCCAATCGCACGCCTCTTGACACGATCCTCGGTTAGCCTAATTCAGTTTTTCTAGCCATCTTGCGATTATTGTTCCGTATAACCTAAGCGTGTCCTTCACTATTCCGGCAAATCAACTTTTTTCCTGTTACTTGCAGAATCCCTTTTCCTTTTTGTAATACAAGCATGCTGTATGTTTTTCGCTTTATGCTTACCTACCACAGACCAAAAAACTCCGCGGTGACAGCAAATGACGTTTCGGTGCTCTGTGATGCTTACTAATAGTCGCTGAGAAACCATTGCATTCTGTCAATGAACCACAACCGCCATTGCGTACGTACGTTGAAGACTGGTCAACCGTGTTATGCGATGCGCTTCCGAAGCTATTATGGGAATTCTCCAAAATCTATGTAGCAGGTGATGTAGACACTAACCTCGTGACTTTTACCAACCACTTGTCTAACAGACTGGATAGACGCATTCAAGTTGATGTGGCATATCTTGATTTTCGAAAGGCCTTTGATCAAGTTGACAATGATGTCCTTCTTCGTAAGTTAAGCCTTATAGGTTTCTCACCCCGTCTTCTTCGATTTTTCGCGGACTATCTTAAAAACCGGCAGCAGTTTGTCCGTCTCGGTTGCTACGACTCGCAGCCCTATATCACGCAGTCGGGAGTCAGTCAGGGGTCCCTACTTGGACCACTGCTTTTTAAGATCATGGTGAACGACTTGCCTGAGTGTGTTAGTCCAGGATTCTGTCTAATGTACGCTGATGACTTAAAGGTAATGGTGGACATACATTCAGCAAATGACTGTATCACAATGCAGTCTATTCTCGATAGGCTTGACCAATAGAGTGAGAGTAATCATCTTAGTTTTAATGTCGAAAAATGCTGCATAATGAGTTTCTCACGCTCAAAAAACCCAGTAAACTGTAATTACAATCTTAACAACGAAACTATCAAGAGGACATACACAATGAAAGACCTAGGGGTCCTGTTTGTTCCAAAACTGACCTTTCAGGATCATATTGCGAGCATTACGGCTAACGGCTTTCAAAGGTTAGGGTTCGTTACAAGAAATTGCAAGGACTTTATTGATTTGCAAGTCATAAAAATATTGTTCTCGGCGTTAGTACGTTCCAAATTGGAATCTGGCTCGTATGTTTGGAATCCACATCAATCCACTCACTCTTTAATGATTGAGAAGGTGCAGAAAAGATTCTTACGATACACTTATAAAAAATGTCACGGTTATTACCCTTTTATGTACCCCACGCAATTTGTCTTGGGATGTCTGGGCTACAACTCACTTGAGGTTCGTCGCTTACGAGACCAAATGCTGTTTGTCTGCAAGCTATTGCGCGGCTGCATCGACTGCCCGACTTTGGTATCAGAGACGTGTAGACTGTCGGTGCCGAACAGCCGATCGAGGTTCCGAGTAGGAACTGTGCGCCTGTTCGCGGAGCCGCACTCGCGCACGACGGCGTGCCAGCAGTCCCCACTGCGCCGCGCGTTGCATGCGCTCAACGACCTCCTCTTCTCGCAGCCTGAGTGTGATTTGTTCGCGGATGAATGGCCGAAAATCGAAAAAGAATGTTTGAGGTATTGTGAACGTGTGTGTTTGTGTGAGAGCTCAATTAATTATTAATTTGTAATTTTTTTATTGTTATGAAATAATGACTTGTTTTTATTTATTTATTGACTAAATTATGACTCGATGTTTAAATATGTACCTTATGGATTTAATATTATTATTTTAATTAATTTTGTGAATGTTAGAAGCTTTGGTTTTTACTGTTATTTTTAACATTCTGTTTGACAATAAATGAATTTGAATTTGAATTTGATGTAAGCATTACTTGGAATAATACCTACTTGGAAAACTAAATAATAAGTATAATTTTAATAGAAAATTTAAAATTTTGACAAGGAACAAGTTTTACTCAGGAACATAGGTCGACATACGATAACATTTTGGACTTTCCATACAAAATTGCCGACCAGCTGATTTGAGTTAGGTACTATGAAAACCCAAAATATTTTATTATATTTGAATTTCAACCTATCTTCCTTGGAGAGAGTTGTTCACCATCCCGTCTTAACATTTTGCTATCGGTCTCTAGTAAAATTTAACCCTTCACATCACTCGGAAACGACCAAGGACCAAGTTCAAAAATGGCCGACGAATGGCTGACGATATTGATGGCTAGGAACTTTCAACCACTTCGTCAATAACAAGTGAAACGCAAATAATACAGCTGCGTCATCATCAACATCAGCAGCCGCAACAGCTCACTACTGACTTGGGCTTCTCCCGAATTGTGATACTATGTAACGATGCCGCCTTCTTGACATCACCCTTCTTTTACACACTGGCATCACACATCATCAATCGTATTAACATTCAAATTAGAACTCCTGTAACATTCCAGAACAGGCAAATTTCCTAATTTTGCAGGCGATCGTCAGTGCCATGCCATGACTACCGTCTGATGAAGACGATTAGTATCTTTATTTTGTAGTAAATTTAAAAAAGTAAGTGCCTTTGCTGCGTGTGCTCTCCTACATTCCTATAAAATATCAGCTATCAGCTCGGTTTTAGGGGCTTTTTCCCCTGGGTTCAATAAACCTGCATCTGCATCATCATCCATGTGCGATTGATATGCCTCCCCTATCATACTGCTGAGCTGACCATCACACTGAGCCTCTACTGCTGAGCAAACCGGCGCAAACCAATATTGCCAGGCAGATTAGCGAGCGCTTTGCAAGGTGTTGTGTTCACAGGAAACGCTCAGCCGCCCGTTCCCCGCATTCAGCCCTGCGTCGCCTTTTAAAACACCCACAGGTAGAAATAAGGTGTGATGTTATTCTAAGCCAGCACTAAACGGGAAATATAACTGGGGATATTCTGATACTTAACACTAAATAGCCTAGAGCATGCATATAAACTGAATCTAAGTAATTAAACTAAGTTGGATAGCTGACTCCATTTGGTCAGACAGATCTAAATTTGAGGGTATTGCAAATACGTTCAAAGTTTACTCTGGTTAATTTATGTTAGATGTCGAGTTAGTTAACGACTTAACGAAAATGTGTAAGTGTCAAATACTTAATTAATTACATAATTTTTTTGAGTGCATAGAAGTAAAACAAAAATAACAGTGAATACAAATTAACTCTAAATAATTAATCGAAAGATAGAGCTAGAGTCATGTCGAAATCATCCCAATGCACCTTATGTCAAAACAGTTACTATAAAAAAACATTTTGCATTAAAGACATAAAAGCGAGAACCAACTACCTATCTGTGTCAAAATGTCAAATCCATTCATACAAATACAGAAATTGTTTCAAAAAAATATTGTTTATTTTTCTCTTTAATTACCCTTACATCCCTTGGAGTCATTTAGCTATTTTTTAAAAGCTTTTATTTAACTTGACTTGTATGTATGTTTGTATGTTAACAAATCTTGCAAGTTTAATTTGAACCACTTCTCGGTATCCGATTGAGTTGAAATTTTGCATGTTGGTCCAGAACCGATGACAATGCATGTTAATCATAAATTTGACCTGATGCTGCTGCCAGGATCGGCTCCGTACGAGAGATCTCCTCAGCGGTTTATAGCTGGGACACAAAATTTTGTATACGTATTTGTTTATGATAGGGAGTTGGTAGGCCGACCATGAATTAGACGCTTCATTCAGGGTTGTCTTCGAACTATGGAACTCCTCAATATTCAACTGCTGGGACTTGCAATTTTGTATACGAATTCGTTTATTATAGGCAGTTGGTAGGCCCACCATGAATTAGACGCTACATCCAGGGTTGTCTTCGAACTATGAAACTCCTCAATATTCAACTGCTGGAACTTGCAATTTTGTATACGAATTCGTTTATTATAGGCAGTTGGTAGGCCCACCATGAATTAGACGCTACATCCAGGGTTGTCTTCGAACTATGGATACCGCATGGCTGAACAAGACATATTACAAGCTAATTCTTCTATTAGGGATGCCGGAGAAGTAGGTACCCACCTACTTCTATAGAATATAAAAAAGATAATTATACTTTATCCTAATGTTAGTTTTCCCCGTGCCTTAAGATTTTCTATTGAAGGTCTCTCCGTTTTATAGAAAGACTTTCGTATTGATCAATAACTAAAGATTGAAACTAAAAAATATAAAATAAAATTATGTAAAAAAAACTTTTAAAACAAGCTTTTATTTAAGTGCTCTGAAAAGATGAAAATAAAATTTTGAATGACATTAGCCACATTCATTTATGACTTTACAGAAATGAAAATATAATAAAAGCTTGTCGCCTTTTTTAAGTCATCGGTCCATCTGGCCGTAGGTCGTCCAACACTACGCTTGCCGAAGCGTGGCCTCCACTCGCGAACCCGTTTACTCCACCGTCAGTCGGTTCTACGACAGATGTGCCTAGCCCACTGCCACTTCAGTTTGCTACATTCACGCACTATAGAAAAATAACTCTTTATTTACATTAGGTTCTCGAGTGAGGTATTAAGTACTGTGCAGGTGCTTACACATATTTACAAGTTGCCGACAGTCGGCAACTGTCGTACTACTTATAAGGTACAAATTTATTCAATGTGCTTAAACTGATTCCATCTACCGTTCTATAATAATTATCTTTGGTTGAAAACCTTCACGCATTCCATAAATATGTTTCTACTGAAACTCATTATATTGAAATTTTGTGTGGGCGGCCTATTTAACAAAATATATTACATTAACTAGCTGGTGCCCGCGAACTTTGTTTCGCCAACTTAGTATGATTACTGTATTTTTTTTGGTTGGTGTCTACGTACTTTATCTAGAGCCACTTACGTTGAAAGAAGTCGAGAACTCAATTTTTTCTTTAATTTTTCAGTGTCGTCCAATTTAGTTACTTGCACTGGGAGTAAGACATTACATATTACATTGAGTGGTTCATTGACCTAATCATGAACAGAGTAATTTTATTTTATTTAACAATTTATTGTACACAAGAAAATACAAAAACACAGAACATACGGAAAAATGGTATAACAGGTACTGCTTATTTCTAAAGAAATTTCTTCCAGTAGACCTAAAAAGCGTGAGTAGCTTGAGGATATACGGATAAAACGTGCACAATATAACAGTTTTCTGATCAAAAAACAATATTATTTTTAAGTTTAAGTGTTATTAGTTGCAAAACTAACCCGGTAGATGGAGCCATGCCAAGCGTTACTGGCATTAAAATACACTTGCAAAATTTGCGGGCAAGAAATGAGCTGCGGTAGCCCAGATGGAAGAGGCGTCGCCACTAGTAATGCGAAAGTCGCAGGTTCAAATTTTGCAAGTTTCCAAAAATTGTATACCTAACACGGGAAGTGTTTAAAATTTGGTACTCAATTATTTTTAAGTTAATTTGTTACTCACCAGCTTCTCGCTAAATTACATGAGATGCAGGGAATTTAGATGTTTTTTTTTTTTTATTAATGATGGGTTTGCTCTTGACTCTAGTCTGGGTCATAGGACAGAGACAGAGTCTAAGATAGAGCGAGCTCACCAAGAAGATGCTGTAGCAAATTTAAATTTCTTGATATTTTTTTTCACATACCTACTGGGTTTTATTGAAACTTTTGCATTGTTTTTTATGTTACTGAAGTTATTTCAATTAACTGAGAATAGTTAGGTTAATTAAAAATAATCTTACATCTAAGTACGTTGCCGTGTGATGCCGGCTTAGAATAGCATCACCCCATTTCTTTCCCGTGGGAGTCATAAGAAGCGACTAAGGGACTCAAGGGTGTGTATTGCAATTTTAGGCGATGGGCTGACAACCTGTCACTATGGCGATACACAATTTTCCGAATGACCCTCAAACATTTGACAGACGTGGCGTATATGTCCCTTTTTTGCGGCCGTTTACGCTCAGCCTATGGCGTGATATGTGTGTGTGTGTGTGATATATTTAAGTACTAACCTTATTTCTTACATGATACCTAATACCTAATATTCAATGTCGACATTTGGGATGGTTGGTGATGTTGTTTACATCCAAGCTATTCTTATACTTCAACCATATCGTCGTGTCTACTATAAGAAGATAACCTTAGCCAACGGCGTCATTATTATGGACGACGGATGACTATCAAATGCTGGAGTACCACATGTGCAGAATAATATTCTTCAGACATAAAGACCAAACTTGGTCAAGAAACCCAGTGTGGATTTATTAAGGTATTTCAGTACGCTTTGATTCATCCTTACATGATTAAAGACAAAACACGCCAATTCAAATTGTTTTACTTGCAAATCTTTAGTAGTCAGCTTCCTTGACAAAATGTCTGCTCCAAAAACCAAAGAAGAGGCTTGGTGTTGCCAAATACTAAAAACTTTTACCATAAAGAATGTTGAGTGTCATTAAGATTAACATCGAAGTAATTGAAATGCAGTATCCATCTATAGATGCAGAACCCATGCTACAATAGAAGCATTTTTACTATTTAATTGGGCTTTCTGAGTTCCTCATCAATATCCTCGATTCATATGAAACAAATAAAGCGGCTTATTACGCTGAAATACCTTTGACGTGAGCCATTTACGTAGAGCTTAGCTAAGCTCCTGGTGTTCTACATCAGACTCTTGATGTTTATGTGCCAGCAAAAGCGGTCCATTAAGCTAGAAAACTTTTGCTATGGAGACTTTTTTTGTATGTAAGTTAAGCGGTGTCTTTGCTGTTCCACAAGGGGCTTCGGACTTTCGATTTCTGTGTTCCAGCAAAATCGGCATAGCAAGCTAAATAACTTTTGTTATGTTTAGCCAAACTCTTGGTCTTCCACATCAGGTACATCAGACCTTCGACGTCTATATAAGGCCTATCACGTTGAACCACCTTTGCTACGGGCGCCATCGTATGTCGTATAGTTTCGTGGGCATGAACTTTTGATCAAAATCCGTCGCCAACTTTTTATTCAGATGCAAACTAACTTATTTTGAGTGTATTTCTAACCCTTAAAGGTTGAATTTATATAGTCCACAACGGCCGATGCTTTCTTTGATATATTGGTAAAATGTGCATTAGAATCCGTTCGGTTGTTTTTGCGTTTTGCTTTTCACATTTAGACATCACAGATAAGGAGATAGTGAGACAAAAATTCTAAAAACTGTTAGAACGTGATCTAAACAAATATATTTTCGGAATATCTTTTATGTACAGACTTTCAATTCAACCTTCTTCAGCTTTCATATACGTATTAATAATTCTACGAATTATTCGTTGAAATGGGTTCAATTAGGCTCTATCCAGTGTAGTAGTAGTAATGAGTATTAAATTAAAATGTTAGAGAAAAACAATGTGTTACTTAATTTTTATTTATTTTATATTATAAAATAATCTTATAAAATAAAATTACTTACGTTTAGAAATACAAATGGCTCACACCTAAGTCTATTAGTATGTAATACACGTTTTTTTTCGCTTTCGATTCGTCACATTGCTTTGGTCTGCTGCCCATAAGGCGATTGCCCGCATTATGCTCAACGATCCGTTAAGAAATACCAACTAGGTGTTTCACAATTTCAATATGAGAAAAGAAAAAACTAATTGAACTGCTGAAATCTGTTCTATTTTCTGTTTGAGGCTGGGTACCTACAACTGTTTTCTTTAAAGTATTACAAGCTTTCTATCAAATTTTTTGTTTTTGCCTTTAAAATACAAAAAACATAATAACTGATGCCACCAGCGCACTAGTCAATCAAACTAAAAAAACATTTAGTGGGGTTAATCCCCAATATACCTTTAAAATTAAAATAGCATGCTTTAATTTTTTTATTTAATCTATACTTTAGGTCTACTTTCATAAACAATTAATAATCTTTGTAGCCATTCCCTGCTCATTGATTATGAAACTAGATTATTACTTACTTGTACCAGTTACTTTTAATAGCAAATTCTTCCCAATTATTAACCTATTCTAAACGTTTCGATGGAATGTCGTTTTTCTTCTTCGAACTAACCCATGACTTAGTTTCATTATTAGCCAATTATTAAAACAAATTTACAAGACTAGATCATTATTGCAACACAATTGCCAATCAGCATTTTTTCATCACGGTACAGTAACTGGTATAAACATTTGTGGGTCACCAAGTTTAGGCTCAAAGCGGATGTTCACTCTTCTAGGGTTGTCTTCATCGCCTACTTCTAAGAAACTATTCCAATCAAGCATCCAATAAAACCCATTCTTCTTTGGGGGTGGTAGTACTGAATCTCCTGGTTGTTCTGGTGCTGCACCTCCAAAAGAGTCTTCTAAATCTGCTATAGAAGCTCCTGCATCGGTGTTATCACCTGATTTATCCGAGGACGAAGCATCTGATTCTGTCGTCGCCTCAGTTGAATTTGCTTGTCTCTTACTTTGTTCACTTTCCAAAGCTGCTTTTTCTTCGTCAAATGGAGCCGGACCTTGGTTTAACGGTATCACTTTAATAGAATCGTAATCTAAGGGCGCGAAGGTTGGTTTTTCAGTAGCAGACTTAGTTTTCCGACTTTTTGGCATATCCAATGGCAAAACAGTTCTTTCTATTTCAGAAGACGATGTTTCTAGTTCATGAAGTAGTATTTCAGGTCGAATTGGTTCATACACGACAGTATTCGATGATTCCGAGTGTGAACCAACATTGTCAATATTTTTCTTGGTTTCAGACGGTGAAATAAGGTCATAAGTTAAAAGAATATTTTCCGGTAGTTGTACCGAACCATCAACTACTGTTGCTGGTGGTAAAGGCTTGAAACCATCAAGAGGAAGCAGAAAAGAGTCTTGGCCAGGTTTCCCTTTTAGTCCGTGAGCATCAAGAAAAGATTGAAGTTCAGATGGGAAATCTTGTTTCTTTTGGTTAGCCGCCTTCGAATTACTTTTGACAGTTTCACGTAATTTGTAGGGTTTTGGTGTAACTTTAGATTCTGGAACGACTTCGGTTCTTGGTGGTTTTGTATATAGTTCTTGCAAAGAAGATCCATCTCGAGGCGTGTAAGGTAAAACTACCATAACAGTAGGCTCAGCTGTCTTTGTAGTCTCAACAGGTTCTTCTGTCGTTGAAGGTGCTGTTACAAAAACTGGATATTTCTTTTCATCTACAGCAATATTGTCATCTAAATTTTCTATTGGATTAACTTCATTGTCATTGACATTATACGGCGTTGTTGGGGTTATATCTTTGCTTTCTCTTGAATATTCTATAGATGAAGATTTACTCTTTGCATCTTCTGCTTTGATGTCATTTAGAAGTTGGATGATTTCATCTCTGCTAAGCCGAGGGAGTGCTGAGTTTGATTGGAGAATTGTTTGGACTTGTTTCACTGTCCTCTCAACATCAACAGCGCCCAAAGCAATCGCAATCAGTGATGCTAAACAGCACCAGCTCAGCTTCATTGTCTGCAACAAAAAATGAAGGTATTGTAAATATTTTTGTAAAATTTAAAAAGACCCTTTTAGCATGTGTTTAAGGACCGAATTTCGCAGAGACTCCATTTTTTGTTTATTTAAGCATTCTTCCTAACATTTAATAAAAGGTAATTAAATGCAGATTTCAAATATATAACATCCTTCATTGTTTCCAGTAAGTTCTTGGCGGAACAATTCATTCCAAAACATACGCATCATCAAATATCAAAACACAGTGTTTTTGATGTCAAGTACAGGTCCATGTACAACAGTGAACTGTTGTGTCTGTTGTAGTAGTAGTACCCTGTATTTTTATAACTCCAATCGGGCGGATCAATAGTAAGGCTAAATTTCTGCAATCACACATAGTATGGAAACCTGCAGTACATGCACCATTTGGACTTCCAACTATTTGGAATTTTCCAGTAATTTACATATACGATGATATTACGATTTTAGTGATTAAAGAGAATATTGATATACTAGCTGAACCTCTGGCTATTTTCTTTAATAAATGTATTGAAGAAAGTACGTTCCCTGAACAATTGAAAGTAGCGAAGGTCGTTCCTATACATAAGAAAAAGTCAAAGCTAGATCCTAATAACTATAGGCCGATCTCTGTGCTGCCGGTAATGTCTAAGATTTTTGAAAAATTGTTGAAATGTAGGCTACTTGCACATCTTAATTTATATAAAATACTTAACTGCAGACAATTTGGCTATCAACATGGTGTTGGAACACAAAATGCTACTGAGACATTAATTCATGATGTTATTGATAAATTAAATGCACATGATAGGGTTGCAGGTATCTTCTTGGATCTCTCTTCAGCTTTTGACACTGTGGACCACAGCATTCTTATAAATAAGTTGGAGCATTATGGGATAAGGAATAAAGAGCTTACTCTTTTTAAATCTTATCTTAGTAACAGACGACAATATGTAGAGATAAAAAGTATGAACAAAGATGATTCTTGTGAGACTGCTTATAAGTCTAAAATGATATCTGTAAACAGAGGTGTGCCACAAGGATCGATTCTGGGTCCAATCTTGTTTTTAGTTTTTATTAATGATATCATTACTCATATTTATAATGAGATCCCAAACATAAATCTTGTTTTATTTGCTGACGATACTAATGCAATTATAAACGGGAAGAACATCACTGAAATAAACGCATTTACAAATATGGCCCTTACTGCTTTTAATAACTGGTTTATTATAAATAATTTACAGCTGAACATAGATAAGAGTCACGTTATTCTTTTTAAAACCACATCGCGGAACAGAGAAACGTTGAATGTAAATCTAGGATCTAAATTAATAGCCTGTGTGAAAGAGGTTAAATTTTTAGGTATCCATATTGATGAAGACTTGAACTGGAAAAAAGAACTGGAAGCCATTGAAACCTCAATAAGCTCTTCATGTTATGCGTTACGTAGTCTCAGGAATCCTCTTACAGTTAAACAGCTGACAACAATTTATTATGCCTTGGTGGAGTCCAAACTGCGGTACAGTATTGCGCTTTGGGGTGCAAGTCATCAATATAATTTAAACAAAGCTTTTTTAGCCCAAAAAAGAGCAGTACGTGCCATGGTTCATATTCCACCTTGGGATTCCTGTCGACCTTACTTCATAGAATTAGGAATCTTGACAGTGCCAAGCTTGTATATATTAGTCTTATTAACAAACTTCTTGAAACAACGTCATAATTATGAAACAGAAGAGGAGATGAAAGAGAGAGAAAAAACAAGACGAAAAGATTTAAATAATGTTTTTGATCCAAAACTTAAATTAGCCAAAAGTAGTGTACGATACCAAACAGTAAAGCTGTTTAACAAGCTACCTGTAGAATTTAAAACTATAAAATGTGTGAAAAGATTTACTACTGAACTCAAAGCTCTTCTTGTGGAAAAATGTTATTATACGATCGAAGATTTTATGTGATATTAATTTTAATTGTATTTATTTTAATTCAATTGTTATATAATTTAATGTTATTTAATTGATTCTTAATTTACTTTAATATTTTTTAAATGTGATTTACAAGATTAGTTTTACGTGATTCGATATATTTTTTTATTTAAATTTGTTAGTGTGTAATTTTCTTCTAATTGATTTACTTACCTATATTTTTTATTTTTATGTGATATTATTTTCGAACACAATAATAATTAATAATTGTTAACGAAATAAATAAATATGAAATAAATATGAAATATATTATGGTATATTAACAATGACGCTCACAAATGGGCAAGTGGGTGATCAATTAGATTTTTTTGGAAATTTTAAATTTCAGAAAGAGCTGCCACCTTTGTATTCAAATAACTTTTTTTTTACATATACTCTCTATGAACATACATAAATATAGCTGATCTCTATCTCGACTTTCTCTGGATGAAAAAGGACGAAGAAAAAAAGAACGATAGCGTTGGTAGCTAGACGGTTCTCCCACTTATCGTCTGTCGCTGCGTAGGTATTTTTATCGCACCGTACCGCATTCGTCTATCAGAATGTGATCAGAAATCACAAATGCCTATCATATTACCACACAAACACGACCACGGTGCTTAACGAATGTTAGATCTATTGATAGACGCATCGTCTGTCATGTCGTTAACTGGTGGTGGCGTAAAGTTACATGCCGTGTGATTAACCTGACCAGCCCTGAAGTAGTGCCTTTCTTTCAATTTTTAATCCCGCTTGAGCCGGCTTCCTATTAAGTAAATACAATATTGTCATAAAAAGAAGAAAATTGACTGCTGCTTTACTAGTGGTTGTCCGAATGGATTTTGTACAAGATACATACTGTATATATACCCAAGTGTTATCTGAGTAATTAATTATTCTGATAAATAAAAATAACCAAAGTACAATTTATATTAGAGGTATATGTGTGTATTTACTATACTCGAAATATGTGTATTATAGTTGCGATTTTATGACGTATAAAAATTTCCACAATTCAGTAAAGATTTTTATACATAGATATGGAAAGGTCATAATAATAATTATTATTAAGTACTTCAAAACTTACCTATCACAAAAATGACAACCTCACTATTTAATTTGTGATTTATAAGTTTTCTACCATGCCAAAAACTGTGATCATCTAAATAAAAGAGCGTCAAAGTAGTCTCAAAGCCTCTACTGTCTCAAACAAAGCAAAACAGATGTTTTTAGTTTCAAGGACGTTCCCACCAAGTACGGCCCGGCATCAACCGTGGTGCGTGACGCGCGTACTCATGCAATGTCCACTTTCTACGTCAGTGGCGTGCCTCTGCTGATGCAATGAGGTCTTTCCCACGTACCTACCTACAGTTTTAGGGGGCCATTGGCTGTTAGGTTTGTTAAAGACGGCAACGCATCGATTTTGCTTGTTACTACAATCCGTACTATCCGTACTAATATAATAAATCTGAGAGTTTGTGTGTGTGTATGTATGTTTGTTACCTCTTCACGCTCAAACGGCTTGACCGATTTGGATAAATTTGGAACATACATACATACATACATAAATCACGCCTATATCTCTTACGGGGTAGGCAGAGCGTTAACGGCCGTAAAACGGATATTAACACCACGTCTGACATAAGCTTGAGGGTCAATCAGATAACTGTGTATCACTATAGTGACAGGTTGTCAGCCCATCGCCTAAAATTGCGATACACATCCCTCGAGTCCCTTAGTCGGCTCTTACGACACCCATGGGTAAGAAATGGGGTGATGCTATTCTAAGCCGGCAATCACACGGCGCTAAGTTTGGAACACAGGTAGAGTATGACCTGGAATAACACATAAGCTTTTTACCGCAGGAAAACAACTATTACCACGGTAAAATGTGTGGCAACGGGTGAAACCGCTGGGCGGATATCTAGAAATAAATAAAAAAAGGAATGAATAATACCTATTGAGTTTTGTTATGTTATCATTATGAAAAATCGAGTTCAATATTATCAATAAGTTTAAAAACTCTAATAACAGGGTTCATCGAGTCGTTGGACAACTCGGTGTCCGACACAAAAAGAAGAAGAATTAGTTTAAAAGTAACAAAAGCAGCATTTCGAGTTCGGCTCAAGATAATTCTTAAAACATGAAGGAAACCCAGGTAGGCATAATATTAATATCAGATTCAGATGCAGCTGTCACTTACATACAATAATTTCTTTTAATAGTTATTTTTATTTATTTCTTTCCAAACTCATGTTCAAATACATTCGGAACCTTCTAAGTTTTCTTGCATTTGACGTTAAAAAAAAATCGTGTGACATGTCATTTAATTTTCGTGTGAGAGGTCATTTGTTAGTTTTAATACTGTGTTTGATTAACGACTGTGCTATCTCGTGTCGTGTTATGTAAAAAAATCTGATTTGCCATTTATTACCATTTATTAAAAATATCGAGGTCATTATTACCATTTTTCCCATACAAATTTTGCATTGAATGTAATATAACAATAGTTATGCAACAACTTTTAATATAGTTATTTCTTTTTAATAGTATCCGATAGAGTGGTTACTAAAGAATCATAGTATTTCACATGCACGGTGAAAGCACTGAGAGATTATTATTTAAAAAAACTATTGCTTCGGTCTTACACATTTTTTTTATGTAAGGATGAATTCTACCGCGTACTTTTAAGCTTAATATAAATTTTATTGTAAGCTTAACAGTACGCGGTAGAATTATATAAAAGAAAATAAGTGTACAGTCGGTTGTAGCACATAAGGTACTAGGGGAACTCTAAATGAACTGAATTATTTTTATCCCCAGTTAATATAATTATAATTAAAAAAAATACTTATACTCATAAAAAAAGTATTTTTCTTCCAATACCATATTCATGTCAAGAAAAAAATATTGCTGGGGGCAAAAATAATTCAGTTCTTTTGAAGTACCCCTGGTACCTTATGTGCTACAACCGACTGTACATGATTTTGTTTGAATCTTTCCTCACAAATTTGTAATTTTTATACAAATTGAAAGGTTGGTTTCGTCGTGCGTGGGTATTTTCGCGCGAGAGCTCTGATTTTCTACCTACACATTGAAGCCAATTAACAGATACTTATAATCAAATTATTAGTAATAGTGATTGAGAATAAACGGTGTAATTAGAAAAAAAGAGCGAGCGCGCGTTTAGATAATTTAATATTTTATCCATATGATTTCACGTTGTCTAACAGCTTAAACCATGTCATACTTTTTTGTAATTAAGTACATGGTAAGTTTTAAAAACAATTTTTAGTGATCAATTTTGCAATTTCTCTTTAAATAGTAATATTCATATCTGATACCGAACTATCTGTGATGAACATGCTAATTAGAAGCATGCATTATGCAAATTGCCTGTCATTAATAACACGAGTCAGGTATATTAAGATACTTAGTAAATTACCTGTAAGTAGCTTACTGCCAGAAATGCTTTCTAATGATGCACGGATTTTATTAATTAGGACTAAATTAACCACTTTCAAAAAGTTGCTTTCCTTTCAAAAATGCTAATCAAAGATTGGTACATAATTTTTTTAAACGGTTTCACTTAATACAAATATTGGCCTTTTGTACAAAATTCAATGCATATGTAATATTAATTTTAAAAATCTTGAAATTTAAGTGAGAATATAAACTGTGAAATAAGTGAGTATTTATAACTATAAAAATGGGACATCATTTTCGACTGTAAGGCAGTACAAAACCCGCTCGGGAAACCTGTGATTGTACAATGTAAAGATTATTATTTCTATGGGTGCAATGAATCAAAGAGAAGTGTTTTTCCTTTTCATCGTTTTTCTATTATTTTTATTTATTCTGTATCAATAATATATTTGAGATAATGTCTTTTTTTGTACGTACCTAAACTGAATTTGGGTTTTATCCAAACAAAAAATGAATTCCGCCATAGCCGTGTGATGCCGGCTTAGAATAGCATCACCCCATTTCTTTCCCGTGGGATTCGTAAGAGGCGACGAAGGGACTCAAGGGTGTGTATTGCATTTTTAGGCGATGGGCTGGCAACCTGTCACTATGGCGATACACAATTTTCCGAATGACCCTCAAATGTTTGTCAGACGTAGCGTAAATGTCCGTCATTTGCGGCCGTTCACGCTCTGCCTACCCCGCAAGGGATAAAGGCGTGATATATGTATGTATGTATGTATGTAAAATGAATACTATTTTAATAAATTAAATAGAAAAACCGCAAATTAGGATTTGTAGTAACCCTCGCTACTCATAAGTTATGTAAACTATTCAAATAGCGCAAGAAGTGGTCACATCACCATTCATTTTGAACTAGGAAATGAGACATGAAGCATGGAATACAAATGGAGTTCATAAGTCAATTCTAGAACACTTATATCATCTCTGCTAGATTTCCCTAGAAATTAGATGAATTTAAATACAGGGTGTAAGGGACAGCTCTCCGAATACTAATAGCATTCAGACCATGAAACTGAACAACTTCCCATAACATTTTATTTCAGGAAAAGTAAAAAAAAAGTCTTCCCATAATAAATGCAGTGAGCTAATTGTGATTTTGTATGGGAGGTCGTTTTTTGTCGGTTCCTGACATTTATGTTCCTAGAAAAAGTTGATTAGTTTCATAGTATGCAGGCACCCTATCAGTATTCGGAGGGCTGTCCCTTACACCCTGTATGTGGCGAGCTCAACCGCCAACTTTGCAGGCGACAAATAAAACGGGAAAGCTCGATCAACACCGAGCGATCCTTCCGCGCCGCCACGCCGACAACATCGCTCTATATCTACTACTGTAAACACGTGCTGTACTACATCATCGCGAGACTAAAGCCGGTGTCTTTAGGAACACACCAAGGCTCGGCGTGTTCTTGGAGGCATTGGAGCTTCACCTCGTTTTCCTGCCCACGTGAGTGTCTTCACCGAGCCAGAGTTTAGGCTGAAAGGAGTTTTGTTCCGCCGCTTCCGAGAGAGACTACCGCCTTCGAGCAATGCGGTCTTCCGTCTCGATCGAAGACTGCCGCAGACAAAAACAATTTTAACATAACCTTTTGAGATTAAGTTAGTTATAATTATATGTATGTCACTTAAGGATATATTATTAGTATGTTTTATAATCATTTCAATGTTAGTATTTATTTAATTTTATGTGACATGGTAGAGCCTGGACACCTAAGGCACTAGCGAAAGCTTAGTTTGGGCTCTCGTCTCTCACAATAACACTAATAAGTAATTATACATACATATATCACGCTTAAATCTGTTACGGGGTAGGCAGAGCGTAAATCCCCTAAAAGCCGTAAAAACGTTATTAACACGTAATTATACCACTGATTATAAGTCACTATAAGTTACATATTTATGGATAGTGTAAGGAAATAAATAAGTATTACCTAATGAATTTAATTTAATATTACAAAATAAATAACTACATCAAATAGGTATGTAATCCTGACCGCAAAACTGGGTTTAAACTTGTTTGAGTAATTAAACGTGAAACAAAGCTGTATCTATATTTTTTAAACATATCTGCGTGGGATATAGGCGTGATATATCTATGTTTATCTGAAGTCAAACCATTTCCGCAAAATCCCACAACGAACTGATTCAAACTATAAAAATGCACACGAAAGTTGACTCACCAGTCCACTGACCCAGTTTCCCTAGATTATCATAAAATTAATTCCAATAAAAGAGTAGAGTGCTACTTCCAGCACTTGACTTCTGATGACGTAATGTTATACAACAAAATGCAGATTCGGAACTCGACACTGAATTGCGTAAGATACTCGTTTTTGGGCAAAGAAAGTGCATTGGCCAAGTGACCGAGTGAGATGCCTCTCCAACAAAAAAGTAAAAAGATAAGGAAAATCCGGCAAGTCGGTTAGAGTGGCCAAAAAAGAAAAGCTTTTACATGATAAGATAAAATGTATTTTAAATTCTAAAATTTTACCCGGCTTGTGCTACACTCAACATTCGCAAATGCTTTAGGTGGTTGCTTTTCTATTTCTGACCAAAACGGAAAATACCGACACAGTTTCGTTCCGAAAATTAATATTTTTTCCGGAGTGCCCATCAGTTTGGACATAAATAGGTCACGACCCGGCCATGCCTTACAATCCGCAGTCATGGAACTCAGATGCTCCAGCCAAAATGCTAGTATTGGCCATTCTTTGACCGAAGTCAATACGGAGCGCTACAAAAGGTGAGTGGCGAAAAGGCCAATTGTTTCCGAGATTGCGGATTCAAATTAGCACGTTCGCACCGACAACGACGGTAGCCCGCGGCCATCGGCCATCGATCATGCGAAACAGGGCACAGATCTTTCAAAATATAGGACTTAAAATATTTTTAGCTTTATACCTACAATGTTTACAATAAGAAGATAAGTGGTATGTAAATTATGCGCCTTATAATGCCCGTAGCGGTCTATGTTCTAAATTTCTTGTTATACTATCAGCAATTCCGCAGCTCATCGACCTACCCATTTGAGGAATCAACTTAATGAACAAACTGGTTTTTCGTACGGTTATTAAGAATAACCAGTATAAGCTGATGAACTGTTTAAACTGTTGTCGGTATTGATCTTGCAATGTATACGGCATGCAGATGCACATAGCGTCACAAAATTGTATATTTACGACATTATTGTATTGTTTATTTTCATACCTTATTGCATACCATACAAATAAAAGCTAAACGAAGCCTAATTGTGTCCATGTCGCAGTCAATTGGTAAAACAGCTGTTTTATTGAAAAACTATCTCTTTTATCAAACACCGCCATTTAACCACATGACTAAACGACTAAAAGGTAAGTGGTTGAAGATCGGCCTTAGTCAACAGGGTAAAGTCCAGTTAATAGGGTGATCATCAGTGATATATTGTAGTGGTGAAGTGGTGATGATCATCATCATCCATCCACAAAATATTCATTGTGAGTCATCATCATCATCATCATCATCGTTATTATCATCACTATATTTATCATTAAGGTTTTGAATTCGGTTGGATCTTGATATGATGACATCTGTATTAAAATTAGTCTATGTGTAAAGGTTATCGCGCATTCAACGCTCTGTTACTTGTTCCGCTAAACGTCGCACTCGTGTAGCAGCACTTTCTTGAAGAATATCGACTTTCCCGGCAAAATGGAAAATCACACATTTTTCCTTTCATACGCTAAGTGTTACTGTTGCTTGATGGACTGGCAGTAATATAATATATTATGAGGACGTTGGTTTTATGAGTCAGGGAAGTAGCTAACGGTTTATTCGAGCGCATTTTGGGTTGGCATTTCTTTCTTTCATCTCAAGGGAGGTTTTTGACAATATGTTTGATATGGAAGTGGTACCACAAGCTTGCTAGTAGGGAAGTCCAGCTAAAGTAGGCTTAAAGATGAAAGGACCGCTTGGCTTTCCACGTTTTCTTCTCAGTCTAGCGTCAAACAGTTTATTGTTTGTAGTGGTTTTCTAATCTATAATGTCCTTGTTTTCTATCTACTATAATAATTTATTAAAAATACAATGTAAAGCCTACAGGATAAACCTAAAAATACTATACAAAGAAACAGAAAAACATAACAATATAACAAAAATAAACTTTGGAGAATAGTGATATACTAATATAATCTGGTCCGGACTATAGAGATAGAGTCAATAGCAAACCCATCAAGATGCATGTCTTACTTATTTTACCTGAAGAATTTGTTGTCTTAAAAGTTTAGTCTGTTCTCAACCGTAGGTAACTGTAATATTCAGGTAAAGGCTTAAACAGGCGAGATTGTGATTTAATAGTACAATAATAATAGTAAATATTTTCCAATAGTTTCCGGTACAAAATATTTTCTGAAAACGTCTATTTATCCGATTGTCGGATCAAATCGTTGGCTTTTCCCCTTTCACCGATCAAAATACGAAAATAAAAACATTCATAAATCATCTCCCTAGCAAAGCCACAGTATCTACAACAACAGTCGATTGCTTTACAACCAGTCACATCAAGAGAGCATTCAACTATAACCAATACTATTGTTATATGCTCAATAAATTGCGCTGTGTCACATAAAAACTGTTTAGAAGAGATAGGTACTGACTGAAAGCGATTTTCAGCTAAAAATAACCTTTAAGGAAATGAACCTGTAGTACGTATATGTATTTGTTAAGGGCACTCAAAGTCAAGACATATAATTGGTATTATGGACAATAATATAAAAAGCAAAAAAGGAACAGGAAAATAAATTATTAGTAGGCTTAACAGAAAATAACTTTGGTGAAATGCGAAATATTTATACATTATGAAGGGAAACAAGAGTTTGTATCAAAAAATTTAATATAATACGTATGTGAAACAAATGATGCAAAAATGGATACTTTCTATAAGGTAGCGTTAATAATACCTGTAGGGTAAACAGCTTTTTGTCAATTTGAAAGTTGCTCAAAGGTAGTCAGTAATTATTTAATGTTAATCTTTTTACACTAAACCGCTGGTAACCGCTCTACCAAAACTTTAAATCACAATACCACAGGCCACAGCAAGTTTTTTATGCGGATGCAGTTTACTTAAATAAAAGTAAGTAGTAAGGTCAAGTAGGTTGTCATATTTTAAATAGTTTAAGATCTTGTTTATACAGGTACGTAATGTATTGAGTAGTGTGTATTATTGTTGATAGAAATATTAAGAATGACCGGAACGATATCTATTCAGGATTGGCTGGTGAAGTCGAACAAATTTCCTTAAGTAAAAAATATGGCTTCCTTCCATATTAACACAAAAAGGTGTTCGCCATTTTTATGATAAAGATTTTTATTTCTTTTTGGAAAAAATGGATCTTCATCACCCAATTTTGAATACCGGTCACTAGTGAGTTAACCCGTCTTTTACGATTTATTATGAACTTACCTTACATTGTTATTAGTTATCATTTATATTTCATTGCATATGTTATTATCAATGTTGTTGTTAGCTTACACTGGAGCCATACCTTTACCTCTATTGAAAGTGAAAGGCGTAGCCTCGAGTATCTCGCGTGAGAATAGTTTTACATTACAACTCTATCTACATCTTCAATGAACATGCAGTACATTACCGAGTTCATTGGTTCTTATTTGTACGTCTACGAATTAAACGCAGACATGAATTTTAAATTAAAAATATGAATCAGAGATGGAGTATACATAATTATTTGATACTTCCTCCATGATAAAAGGTTATTCAATATTAAATATTTGTGACTAGTACGAACTACAACGCAATCATGAATTTTGAATCAAAAGTATATTATGCGGGGGTGCTACACAAATAATAATTTGATACAAGAAAAGTTATCCAATATTCGGTATTACAATCAAGTGGGTAGGATAAATACTCAGCAAATTTCATTTATTATTTTGTTTGACCTTTATGTTTGCGTCAGAGTTCAAAAGATCAAGCTTAAACTTTATAGGTTAATATTTTTTCCAAAATTACTTAAAGACTGATTCAAGAGAGGCAGCCATCTTTAACTTTGTATTGATAAAGTTTGTCGATTCAATTCAGAAGTTGATGGAATGCAAATTATGACATTGAACTAAGGATGGAAATCGCCTTATAGTTCAGTCGTTGCATTTCGAATTTTTGCACATACCTACTCATAGAATAGCCATGTGATGCCGGCTTAGAATAGCATCACCCCATTTCTTTCCTGTGGGTGTTGTAAGAGGCGACTATGGGACTCGAGGGTAACATGTGTATTGCATTTTTAGGCGATGGGCTAACAACCTGTCACTGTGGTCATACACGGTCTTCTGAATGACCCTCAAATGTTTGTCAGACGTGGCGTAAATGTCTGTTTTTACGGCCGTTTACGCTCTGCCTACCCCGCAAGGGATATGGGCGTGACATATGTATGAATGTATGTATGTATGTACTCGTAGAAAATATTTCACATCAAACATTACATCAAAGATTATCCGCTCAATAAGTAGGTATCCCATTCCACGACTGAGTTAAGGTAAAAGCTCCTAATATTGAGGTACCGTTTTTTGGCACCTTATATCGAGGTATTTTGTTTTTGGGATTTATAACTTTACCGGAACCGCATATTACAAAAAAATATATATGAATGTGTGCTCTATTTTGTTTTGCACCATCACACTGGCAGTTGTTTGCATAACACCGTCCAAACACGCTCAAATCCACCAGTTTGTGCGACGGCAGCGCAGAATCCTGAATCCGGTCGTCCCATACAAACGCAGCTCGCTCGACGGTAGTACTTCAAGAATTTTGTTAAGCAAATTTAGGTGGTAAATTAGTTAAATGAGTAGAAAAAAAATGTATTGCTAGTTGCTTTAGTGTATGTAGAATTAGATTCAGGCCTTATTTGGTATTTTTACCCTGATTAAATGCGTTAAATTACAAAAGTAATCATTCGCGATATTAGGCGCTTTTTTTAGGTTGCTCTTAATATCGCGGTACTATCGGTGATAGGGAATTTACAGTTTTAGATATATTTTTAATTTGTGGCGCACAGTTGTTCGTTATTTATTTACTCAGCTGTTCTCTACTACTACATATCTATCTACATTACATACCTAACGTAAAAACCTATTTTCGCGGTAGGTGATTCGCGGTAAGTTTCTTATTTTTCAAAGAAATGTGTGGCTCTAAAAAACTGACGTACTGAGTTCATAGAATTGGGCTAACGAAAAACAAGTTGGTTTACTGCCTTAAAAAACCATTTTCCGTTTAAACTATAAGTATTTTTGTTTGATACTTTAATTTATCATTTATATTAGTACGACTATGATATGAAAAAACTGTCAAATCTGTCAGTTTTTATCATTCGAAATTAGGTTAAAACGGAAGAGCGATTTCCCCTTTTACCGAGCCATAAGAATTTTGTACCGCCATAATAGGCTCTATGAGACCTTTTACATCGAGTAATGATGGCTCGAAGATAGGACTTTCATAAAAACCTATTATCGAGTGATAGAAGAATTTAAAAATGGATTTAGGGGTCAGTCAGAATGAATATAATTTGAGAAAAACCTTAACTACTTACATATAAAAAATTGCTTATTTCAGTATGAGTACGAAGTACCTAACGTCCTTTTTTCTGTTTCTTAGAACTAGTTTGTAAGCTAAAAGTAAATAAATAAGTTTTTACCTATAAGGAACCCAAAACGCATTATTTTTTATACCCTCGATAATAGGATCCGCTTCTGCGAAATTAGGCTCAAGCCTTAAAAATACCCCGAAATTAGGGAAAATCGCCTTCTCAACATAAAAAAATAATTTAAGTTCTGAAAAGTTTTGATAAAAAAATAATGGTGTGTGAATCGTAAAATAGGAATTCGGCAAATAATAAAAAAAAATACCAATACTCCGTTAGTCAACAAGAACATCTTATTTTTGGCGCATAAAGTCGCGCGACGTGAAAACACGCGATAATAGGACTTTTTACCTCACTATTTGTATTGGCTAGGTACACTATGACGGCGGTTTTGCTACTTATATCCTTCGCTGCGTATTTAACCATAACGAATACGTCTGCCTGAAGGAAAGGAAATTGAGAATTCTGATCTTATTCCCATACAAAGACGGCTGCGATGCGTATACGGATGCGTCTGTCAAGCGACCTGACGACGAACGCACCCATGACGCACCGTAACGCATGGCAAGTAAGTGAACCTTTGGACTAAGGCTGCGTTTACATTGTGGGTTACGCTTCCATCACTCGGGTCCATTCAAATTTGGTTGGTCAGACAGCCAGTGACAGGCCAAGCATTGTATTATTGTATTTCAATAGAGACGCAATACACAATATGGCTAAGCCTCATAATTATTTCATATAAGTGTACCTATTTATAATTAAGTTTGTTTAATAAACAATTATCTTATCTTACACCGTATATACACGGACTGCTATTTGTATTATTATATATTTAACCGTACACAATAAAAACACATTGGACCATAAATGGAACAATTCACAACATGTCTACTTATTTCTAAATAGTAATATCTTTTAGCAGATTTTGGGTAGTGAACAATCACTTACAAACTTAATCATATGGAATTAACTTTAATATCAACTACATAAAATACATATCAATATCATATAACTACATAAATAACATACATAATGTATTGAAACAAAAGATATGATCTACAACTGACTGTATGGTGGGGAGCAAGAACTTACCCGAAAAAGTTTTTTTGGTTATACAAACAACCAGCTTACGAGTTGTTCTGGGAAGAACGTATTGGACTGAATCTACCCGGCACGTGCTGGTAGTTCCCAAAATGGGGAACAAATGAGGGACCTCCGCGCTCCCGCCGGCGGGGGCGTTGGTTTCTTGAGGAGCTTGTGGAGTGTCATCTACTCGCAATGGCTGCAGCAGTGGCTACTGTGATTTCATCATCTTCTTCCGAAAGGACGTGTCTCGGACGGTGTTTAAAACGCGAGGTTGGATGGGGGATACGAATTATTTAAATATATTTAAGTTTAAATATTCACCTATGTATGAGGGTCACTAAGAAAGAGAAATGCTCTTCAACTCGTCTTTTGAACACTGAGATAGTTGGACTGTCGTTGACTGTGTGCGGAAGAGAGTTCCGGCACAGGAAAAGAATAGCTATAGGACTCCGAATGATGAATAGGAATAGCAAAAATCGTTCTTAAATGGAAGTGACATGGCTTATCCAGAGGTCGTGTGAAGTAAATGAGGTCCTGAAGATCGGAAAGAGAAGGGCTGTTAAGAATATTATAGATACAGGACAATACATGATAGTTTCTCCGAAGTCTTATTGGGTAACCACTTGAGCTGCTTACAAAACTGAGAAACATGATGGTACTTGCGAAAACTTAATATAAAACAGCCGCTCAAGTTCGTTCAGTAGTTCTTCGGTGGCATCAAGATAACAGCTATCAGCGTAGTCGAAAATATGTAAAAGGAGTGTTTGAGCACGAGTTATTGTAGTTTTGAAGGCTGAAAAGTTTTGTAGTCGCGGGAATGAAAAGCGTAGATACACATCTGCCGACATCGATAATTTGAGCCGTCCATGCAAGGTTGCATTCCAGCAACACAACAGCAGCAGTTTTTTTTAGTTTTAGTGAAAGCAATAGTTGTCCCATTGTAGTTAATAGGTGGAATGTTCATTTGATCAATTTGTCTGCACATTTATGGACAACAGATTATCATCTGTTGAGATTTGTTGGGGTTTACTACAAGCCCAAATGACTCCGCCCATTCAGCTAGTTTGCTAAGGTCGCTGTTAAAGGCTTCCGTAGCGCTATTTATATCAGCCACGTTTTAATAGTGGTACTGTTTCAAATCGTCTGCGGAAAGATGGAAGCTAGAGATTACTTTGTTTATAAAAATTTAAAAGAGAAGTGGTGAAAGGACGCCGGCCGTATAGACTCATATAAAAAATATATCATAAAATATAGCTAATTGGATGAAGAATAAGTATATTTTATTTCATGTAGCTGTCAACAGTTTTACATAATATGTGATGAAAAAATACTGAAGTTTTGCACGAAAATGTTGACAAATACGCAATTTCTGTACAAAATACATACATATATCACGCCTTTATACCTTGCGAGGTAGGCAAAGCGGCCGCAAAAAGCGGTCATTTACGCCACGTCTGACAGACATTTGAGGGTCATTCGGAAAATTGTGTATCGCCATAGTGACAGGTTGTCAGCCCATCGCCTAAAATTGCAATACACACCCTCGAGTCCCTTCGTCACCTTTTACGACACCCTCGGGAAAGAAATGGGTCGATGCTATTCTAAGCCGGCATCACACGGCTTATTCTAAGCCAGCATCACACGGAATATTCTAAGCCAGCATCACACGGCATACAAAATACACTTCTTGGAAAATAAAATCACCACTCACCAGTGTAGAACTGTCAACAGTCACATGAAATAAAATACCTTTCTCATCCAGTAAGTTATAATTTTGATGTTATATTATTACTATTTTTATATGATTCTGTATGTATCTCATTCCAGATTTATAAAAGAATGTCTCTTGGGATATAAAAAAGATTGTTAAGAAAAGTAGTGCGTTTTTAAAAATCACGCATTCTATAGGTATAAGTATAACAAAGCATATATGAAATTAAATTTTAAGCTTAAGTGAGAACGCGACATACATAGCGCGAGGCAGTCAAGTGTAGCTACGGTTTCACCATTAATCATTATAAATCTTATAACGCGTGGCGTAGGAATGGTACAAGATCGTTCCTGGACCTGACTGTAAAGATTCGCTATGTCGCGTTTTATCCTAGGGTTAAACAATTTAATAAAAGTTTTGTAAAATATTTATAATTTAAAGTAGTTGTATTTTTTAAACACGCTTTACACCTATATAATGTGTGGTTTAAAGGAATGCAGTACTTTTTCTAACGTCCTGTTAACATAATATTTGCTAGACACTCCAATCTTTACAATGTATTCCACATGTACTATTAGAGAATACGTAATAATTCTATCCCATATTTCAGTAGTAAGTAAACTAATAAGGCTGCCTTAATTTACTATTAACAATATAGTTATATAGTTATCCTATTTAAATTACATAATAAATTAAACTAGTATTGTTATTAATTTCTAGGTAAGTGGAACACCTATTAAATTAAACCCCTCACATTGGTTAAGGTGTACCCGTTGTGTGTTTATTGAGAAGTAATTAAGTAGCTACCTACCACAACAAAACAGTATATTGCATGAGGTATAAAGCATAATGAAATCTAAAGGGATTGTTAATGTTAATACGACCAAGATTATTTCACGGAAATTATTGGCTTTGTAAATTTACGTTTACGATATTATATCGGGGCGAGGCGCTTATCTAAACCGCGGTACGAAATGTTTCCCCACTACGAGATGACAGGAATCAGTACCATAGAATTAAGACATTTTGTCTATCTGTACTCCTGTAAATTGTGGGATAATCTGGGAGTAAGGGCCAGCGAATATAACACCATTCGCCGGGATTAGAAGTAACAAAAAATGAACCCTATTATATATATTTTTTTAAACACAGATTGATGATGTCGAAACGTAAAAATTGTACCTATCTAAGAAGGTAATCTACTCACGTTATTGCTTGGTATAATACGTAGTTTAAATCATATTATATCAACTTGTTAGTCAACGAGGTTTTCCAGTCAAGTTCAACTAGAACTAGATACTTTCTAGACCACATATAGGATCAAATAACCTAGATCTTGTAACTTTACGGTTACTTAGCTATTTAACGTGAACTAGTCTAGGTTGATAAAACTAGGTATGTTAGTAATCTTATAATATTTATAACTTACTAAAAGCTAAATTTACATAGTATATCTCATATAACGCTCTGCCTACCCCGTAAGGGATAAAGGCGTGATTTATGTATATGTTACCGGCCAAACCTGATTTTAGGCCAAACTAGTTTTGCCTAGGCTAAACTAGTTCATCCTATATGCAATCGGATAAACCGGTATAGAATAGGCCAATTTGGTCTATCCTAAGGGTGATAGGAGAAACTAGTTTAACCTAGGAGGAAATGGTTGGGTCTAATATGAACACGTACACATCAGGATAAACTAGTTCAACCTAGGAGAAACTGGTTGGGCCTTTTATGAATGGGTACACTTAAGGATAAACTAGTTTAGCCTAGCCTATTCTATGCTAACAGGGAATAATGAAATACCAGAAATACGAGTTATAACGGTAAGTCTAGCAAAACGGTACCCGCGCGTGATTGGTCCCTCGCTATATGACAAACTGGCAATGGACTTGCAGGATGAACCATGTGACGAAACGTTTAGGCATCGATTAAAGAATCTTTTACTGAAAAATGTATTTTACTCTGTTCAAGAGTATTTCAATTGAATATTTTAAATTATTTTACCTAGTTTTGTTGACATTTAATTTTTAATTGCTTTTTATGATATTGATTATGTACTGATTTGACATTGTATACTTATATTTTTATATTTTATATTTCCTTGACGATTAAATTATAATGGGTATTGATTTTATTAATTGTAACGAATTTTTAGAACTGTAATGTGAAATAAATAAACTAAACTATACTATAAAATCAAGATGATTATTTAGAACAAAATAAATTTCACTTATTTTTGCATGGTGTACTCTGATGGCATTTAGAATTGCAGAGCACCTTTTTTTTCTGGCATTTGCACCTGTTTATCAAACAGTTTCTTACGCAGCTGCACCTTACGAAACCTTGCCCTGAACCAACTGAATGTTTAGTGGCTGCAGTCCTCAGAGGTATTTCAGTATCTTGGTCAACATCACCTACGCTCAAAAATTTCTGAATGCAAATATCGAATTCAGTTCTGAAACATTTCTCACTAGGAAATATTAGTGTAGACTAGGCCAGACTAGTTAATCCTGAAGTAAACTTATTTTTATTAGGCGCAACTAGTTCCTCCGAGGATAAACTAGTTTCTCCTATCACCCTTAGGACAAACCAGTTTGGCCTAGTCTGTACCGGTTTATCCCATCGCATAATAGGATGAACTAGTTTAGCCTAGGCAAAACTAGTTTGGCCTAAAATCGGGTTTGGCCGGTAACATATTTAGGTATGTATCTCATATAATATGATGTGAACTAGGTAATAAAATTGCAATGAATTTAATTTCTTCAAAGTGCTGATGATTTTTTCCAAGTATAAAGAGAATTAAATTCGTCTTCGTCAAAGAATACAAAGAAATTTAAGAAACATCTCATAAACATTGTAAAATTAATTAAGTAAAACCGTACAACCACTAAATATATTTACTTACTCGATGTAATTTCAAACCATAGGTTTAAAAAATAAGTTGTGCGTCTTTCGATGCTAAAATGATTATCGTAATTTTAGAAGATATTTATCAGGTCAGCTATAAGGCTTACTACGTAATGTAGTAAAGTTGATTTTAACTTTTAGCTCACTATAAGCGAAAGCCATGCAGGTACATAAATGATTGAATATTCAATTGATGCGTTTCAAAATAATGATTATCAAGTCATTAATTTGCTTAACTAAATATGATGCTTACGCGGGGGGCACGAAACTTTAATTTACAATTACATGTCGATGTGCATTGCGTAGCTAGCTGGTTAGTCTGATACCCATACCTACTCATCTCGGGTCACTTTTATTACCCAACTAAATTTCCGCCCAGCGGTTTCACCCGTTGCCACTCATTTTCCCGTGGTAATAGTTGTTTTCCTGCGGTAAAAAAGTGGTCTATGTGTTATTCCAGGTTATACTCTACCTGTGTTTCATCCAAATTGGTCAAGCCGTTTGAGCGTGAAGAAGTAACAAACATACATACATACACACACACGCAAACTCTCAGATTTATAATATTAATAATAATATATAATATAGTACGGATTTTGGCAGCTGTTTAACCCATACTAGAAGACATGTCAACAACGCAAAATAACTCTTATGTCAGCATGCTTTTGGCAGCTGCCAAGTACGGCTTTTAAAAGTTTTCCTAGAGTAGTATTATGACAGCTAACTGTCTACGCAATGAACATCGATTTGTAGTGATATGAATATGACCGACTGGGAAATAGTCCTTGATTAAATATGCCAATATCAGTGCTTTCACTGCCTTCAATAATATTTAAGTATTTATTTAGATTAACTTTGTTGCTGAGATTATAACAGTTGTCTAAATTGCCTTAATAGAAACAACCACAAAATTACTATAAAAAGTACCACTACAAAAATTTGCTTTCTTATATAGAAATATTTGCCCCTCCCCACGCTCGTGTTTCAAGTACCTGCTTCGTAATATATTATTATCTTATTTAGTATCGTAATATATTATTTGTTTTTTTGAAATTTGGATGTCGAAACCTTCCACAAGTGCAAATACTTTTCTTAATTTAAACCCAAAAACTACCAACAAACTTGTAGGTTTCTCTCATCTCTTTCCGTGTAGGACACCGAGAATTTATTAAAACCTCCTACCTACTGAGTAACTACCAAGCCTAAAGGATTGGGAGATTAGGTTATGACTGAGATCAAGGGGCTGTCGCAAGCTGAAAGAAAACCAGTCCCTTTTTAACAAACGGCAAAATAAGGGCGTGCTTACCTGCTGACTTGACCTATTTTGTATTTTTGTTAAGAGCTCGGTCAAAAATAAGTTATTTGAAAATCGGATGCAATAAATAAATAACAAGAGTTTAGTAAGGCAATTATTGTGATTACAGACAATTATTTGGTATGTATTTTTACACAGTACGTGTAATCATAGTTTTATTTTTAGGTAACTTTGCAATGTTTTCTATCTAAATAAATTAACAGTATCATAAATTTGAAAAAATAGCATAATCCCGAAGATAATAACTCATTTGTTTCAGAAGATTTTCTGCATTTGAATATGGATAAAAATCCTACTACCTACTATTGTATGTTTGTTGTTTACTTCTTAACGCAAAAACTACTGAATCGATTATTATGACATTTAGCACACATATAAAAGGTAACATGAATTAACACATAAGATAACTTTTATGCGTACGAGGGCAAAGCCGCGGGTAACAGCTAGTCACTTAAAAATTTCGGTTTTAGGTCTATTCAGCCCTTTAATGTTGGGTTGTATACCTCTAGGTGTAGGGTACATACTACGTAACGTAGGTATGCTCGCTGAATTTCATAACGTCAGTCTAGACTATTTAGTCATCTAACGAACCACACTATTCGGTTTGCATACATTAGTGCATACAAAATGTATGGCTTATTTATATCAGCCTTTACCTACTGTAAAGTTAAATCGTATCACAAACGTAGTTTGTTTGTTATCTGTATGTATTAGCAAAATGTATCAAAGCAGGTAGTTTAGTTTTGCTGCGTGGTGCCGGCTTAAGATAACATCTCAGCATTTCTACTCGTTGATGTCGAAAACGGCGACGAAGATCCAAGCAAATGGCAACAGCGTTTTTTTTAACAAACACCTTGAACTGCGCTTTGACAGAACGATATAAACCCCTTATTTGGGGGGTTCTATGACCAGCAGGGGAGTATTCTAGCGGTTAATTTTGTATAATCTAAATAAATACTTACCTACTTAATAACGCTGCCTACCCTGGTAGGAATATATGTATGAATGTAAAAATGAAATTATTGATTGATTGCTATAAATTAAAGCTATAACAGACATTCATTTATTTTTTCCAAAATTTACAATAAGCTGAAACCTGTTACTTGAGTACTAGATAACATAAATAAATATTGAGTCTTTTACTACAAAAAAGTCAGTCATGAACGAGTGTCTAACGTTTTTTTTATATGTTATTATTTTTTATTTAAACACGTTAACACCTGTCTAACTTTTTGTGGTTAGTCTTACTCTTTTACTTCTCGTGTAGAACACCGAGTCGTCCAACGACCCGATGAACCCTGGTGTCAGAGTTTTTCAACCGCCTACTAGTAGTAGGCCTCTGACATGGTTGTGTAACGACCGCGTCTAAGTAATCATAGACATCAACCGGGACCGACGGCTTAACGTGCCCTCCGAAGTCTTACTGAAGTCATATAATGATGAATTAGTGACAGGTTTTGAAATTAAGCTTCAAAACTAAGTAGGTATAGAAACGTATGAGATGAATCAATAATTTCCAAACGCAAATTTATGTTTTCGCCTCCATGTTAATTAAATTAATTGATCTCGCGCAGCCTGATAAAATAGTCATGTTGAATAATGCTCTCATATTGTTTGAGGACATCGAATCTACGAATTACCAGGGTCTGAAGTCTGCTTATTGGAAATCGTTTCAGTTGTGTGTCGATATCGTGTCAGTGGGATGGTTTTAGTCGTTTCGTATTCTGTTTACTGTTAGTAGTATGGACTATCACAGCGGCAATAGAATGACAGAAGAGTGTCGCTGGCATCGCAATGGCGAAGGAATGAGATAATCGGGGCCCTGATGAACCCTGATGACAGTGTTTTAAACCCAGTTACTAAGTCACTAGTGGACAAGCCTCTGACGTGGTCGTTCACAGACCGCCATATTATAAAAATCTAATCAATTCTAACTAATCTAGTATCCATATCATAGACAGTAGCTCAAACACGGAACCGTCTACCGTCTTAGTCTTACAGTTGCGGGGATAAAGCGCGAGCAAGATTTTTAGACCAGTTTTATTTAGACAATTATAGCCATAAAACTCAAAAAAAAAAAAAAAAATTTCGAATGTCGAGCAAATACATACTTCTCAGTTACACAATTTGAAAAAATTTACGCGATAGAAAAAAATCCAAAGTAACCTCTATTTGAAACACGTTTTTTAATATTTTTTTACAGTTTTAAAGTTATAACAAAAAAATGCTATAATTTTGAAACATACCTTACCTAGTAGGTACGAATACCTAAATTGGACATTGTAACGGTACTTTTCTAGTTTCTATGTCGACAAAACCGTAAAATTTCGCAAAGTTTAAAATGATAAGCTGTTTCTCTCTGACGCAGCGCCAATGAAAGGGACAAACTTTTCAGGTGAAACAGGGCTTTAACCAAGCGGGGAACAATCTCACAAAATAATTAATTGGCAAATATCAACTTTGCTATGCAACAACCTACAGCTTGACATGACAAAACGATTTCTTATTCACCAAGGTGGCAACACTAATACATCTTGCAACAACAAGTAAGGTCAGGTCAAACTGACTTAACACACATTATCATAGAGTTGCTGCAACCTTACACGGCTATCACACTAGTCTGAATAACTTACACGGTTCGGCATACGTGGCTGGTCATCTTAAGTCAATTGTAATGACAGACATTTAATAACCAGCAATGAATGCCGAACACAGTATTCAGAATAGTGTGTGTAAATAGTAGATAATGTTTTATGTGAATAAAACTACTTGGCTGTTTTTGTAATATCAACGACGACACTTCGAGTTACCTATTCAAAGGATCAACCGATACTGGACTGCATGAAAACACAGCATTAAAGAAAATGGTGACGCAGAACTTTGAAAAAAAAAACCTGTAAACAATACATCAGATTGACCTTTGTATAAGCTTTTGGTACTATCTTAAAGTTAACCTAAAACCTGAAAGAGCAATTCAATATTTATTTTGCTGTTTCTAAAGTTATGGGTGAAAGTCCCGAAAACAACAACTTTTGCTACTAATTGTTGTAAATTAAATTACAACCATAATTTCGAGTTTTAGGGTCAACTGAAAACATGAGCAAAAGACAGTCTAGAGTATTGTTTGTATGAAACGAAACGATTTCTTTCGTGAAGTAGCGCCAGTTCTGTGGCGCCACTCGCCTTAAGTTGATCTCTTAGTCTTCTTCTTTTCGAGTGGGACACCGAGTCGTCCAATAACTCGATGAATGACTCGGTGTCAGAGTTTAATGTTTTATGTTAATAAAAATATAATCTCTAAGTATAATGGGTACATCCAAATGCGGCGAATATACTTAGATAAAATACGTTGCGGGAAAGTTTAAAAACACAGAATTTTTAATTTTTTTGTGTAGGCATCACATCAAAAACTTTGGGCACCGCCTAAGTTGTCATATTTCTTTTATATTTTTGAAACAAATCAAAAATTACGTGACTGAATCACAGAGCAACAAATTGGAACTGTACGCAGGCAGCTATGGTATAAAAAAAGAAGTTGCACATTTGATGACGTTTAAATAACTTCTTTATCAAATTCTTCGTAAACTACGAGATGTTTGATTTACAATCTCAATAACCCCTTTGTCTGCTAATGGGTCTTCCTTCCAACGTAAACCCAAAGCAATAATTTATGCGTTTTAATATAAAATGAACAAATAGACCTCCTCTAGTTACAAACAATTATGGACAATGATCAAGTTAAAGACCTCGATAGCAGGGAACAAATTGGGGTTTTTAATAATACCATTATCTCCCTTCTATTACGCTTCCAAATTTATCACTTAATATACCGCATTCAAAGAATTTCTTTGTCGTTTCTACAATAGGACTATAAATAATTATATTGATGGCAATTTCCCAATTTTAAATTAATAATTTTAGTAAGTTAGAAAACAGACTATGCCGTTATTACACCTACCACTTAAACTACTGAACCTAGGTATCTATCTAACTAAAAACGAATGAGCATTGAATCAACATTTAAAAGTACAAAAGGTAATCACTCCAACAGGTACGTTATTTATAAATCTAACTTCAAGTACAAAACGGACGGATTAAATCCAACCCAAGAGTCACCTCCAGACACCTGTAAGTAGAATTAAGATCGCATCGACCTTTGAATTCAACCTTCCGAAAACCGCAAAAAGCAAACCACGAACGTACCGCAAATAAATCCAGTGAACAAAATGCACAATCACTTCACGACACTGGTTTGCGTTGCGCTTGCGCTACACAACGACCACTACTGCTGACTGTCTGTCTGCGGACAGTGAGTGGTGGTGGTCACCATCACCACTATGATGCCTTGATCACACGTAACGAATAATACCAGTCAGTGGTGAGTCAGTGCGATTAGCCTCTACATTAGCTATGTTACACAACCATGTCAGAGGTCTACTACTAGTAGTAGGCGGTTGAAAAACTCCGACACCAGGGTTCATCGGGTCGTTGGACGACTAGCTATACAATGTACCCCAAGTCAATCTAGGAATCTAGTTTTTTAGAGAGAATTTACCTATTAACAATGTTAATAACTTACGCCCTAAGTTGTAAAAGGTACCTAGTTACCTGTTATGTTATACAGGGTGTAACGGACAGCCCTCCGAATATTGATATGAAGCATTCGCACCATGAAACTGAATAATTCCATTTAACGGGCCTACTTCCATGAAGTGAGGTGAAAACGAGCTACGAGAATGCATTTTATGCATAATCTAAGGCACATCACTGTCAACAAAATTTTGTTTTTTAATCTTCAAGATATGAGGAATACGCCAGGGCAGCGCAAAATCTCATTTTATATTTAATTACGGAGAAATTAAAATTTTAAGTTACCTCTATTTTTCAGTAATGAAACGTGGCGTAAGAGATTTCCTCCGCCAGTGCTAATCGAACTGTATTGATCTTAGTATGATTATTAATGGCAATTTCACGTTGAACCCGCCCGGGCGGTTATTTTTTGACAAAATGTCTTAGTTATTATGAGATTTAGCAAAACACTTACTGTTTCCGGCTGATTTCCTTGGGAATAAAAGGTTTTTGTTTTGATGTGTTTCCTCTGCTGTCAAAACTGACGTGGAATTGATCATAGATAAACGGAATATGATGCAGACGCGACACACACTACATTTGTTCGATATTTTGACCGTGAAAAATTATTGTAGCTAGAATTTTGCCGTAAAATATATCAACTATCTACAACAACGGCATTCTATCCGCTATGGATAATTTTGCCAATGTCAATACTACGTTGATTGATACATCGAACGAAACGCAAAATATGAACCGATTAGACGTAGGTAATAAAAATATTTTTACGATCAAATAATAGGCTGACGTGGTTGTTAGTGCAGATTAGTATGAAGTAGTAAGGTTCGATTTATATGCAACACTAGACGGCGGCACGGCGGCACAAAAGCAGTTTTTTAACCGCGGCGGAAATTTTTAATTGTAAATATGGAGCGCTGCGCATACGGTCACCACCAACCACAGTTTTAGGATAAATTATAAGAAAGCAAGGATAATAATTATGTACATGTACTTACGTACATACATACATACACATATCACGCCCATATCTCTTGCAACTTGCGTACCTAGTAGGTATACAAAATTATTATTTATGTTGTAAAAGATTTTTGTCAGATTTCAGTTCAAGAGTGGGATCAATTGATTCGGAAGGTTTTTAGTGTTATGGGGTAGAAGGGTTCTAGAGTGGCACTGGATCAAGATGTTCATGCTAGGTTAACACTGGGTTGAAAGGTTCTAGACTTATACCTAGCTGGAAAGTCCTAGAGTGTCACAGAACAAAATGCCAATACTAATGTTAAAATTTCGGGAAGGTCGAGAGTATCATTATATTAAAGGTTGTGGTCACCCTGGTTCGTTGGTAACACCGAAATATACCAAACATTGTATAGGGCTATAAATCCCTTTTCTAAAAATACCAATTTCAAGACCAAAAATTACAGGATTATCCAGATAGGAATGGATTAAAAACCTTAGACAAAAAAAAAATTAGAAGCACCTTCGATTTTAAAATTTTCTTAGTTACTTTAATAGATATCACCAAAATGTATGATATTTTTTAACTATGAAGCAATTCAACTGGTGTCGGTGATTAAAGGAAAAAGATTGTTAAAGGTGTTCGAAGGTTTGAAAATTTTTAGGCATGCGGCTCTGTGTATGTCTGATGGTCAACAAATATTGTTCAAAACCTAATGAACGGTGCGAGAATGCGACCGCTATATATTATCATATCATAATATCATACTCGAATATATAATGGCCGTCGCTAATTGGTTTTTGCTATTTATATTTTGAACTTACATCTATGTATACTGATTTATGCAATAAACGTTTAAAATTGAAATTTAAATTTAACAGTATTAGTTGCGCTTAAGGTGCACGCAATGACGAAAATGACAAAGAAATATCCAAAAAAAGTTTCTTAATGTCGAAGTTCGCAAAAAAATGTACAATACCAGGATGGACAAAAACGAAACAAAAATATGTTCGCGCAAAGTGCGTAACATGATACTGGCCACTTGCATTTTTAAACCTGAACTAATAAGTTGGCTTTATTTAGTTTAATGACTTTGCTTCTTCTGTAATAACGTTAAACTAAAAAGTTGTAAATATGATTTGAGATGTTATGAAGATAAGTGTTTTGTGAACTGATTAAGCCCTTATTTTAAGATGAATTCTTTTCATGTACTGAAAGTGTAAGAATAACAAACAAACAGACGTACAGTTTATAGAGTTCATAATTAATATGGATACTATGCGTTCAGCTAAGTCTTGGCGAATGGTTCAGCTTATTTCAAAATATGGTCCTTATAATATAATGTAGGTTAATATTCCTTCCAAGTTATAATATCAACTTTGTGAGTAGTCCACCGAGAATCGAACCCGGAACCTTTGCGCCGCAGGCAGTCGCACTACCATTGGTCGTCAAGTATTGTATCAGTACCAGTTAGACTAACATTATATGAAATGGTGACACCTCTATAATATACTCTTTGACATGACTTCCGAATTTCATTTGAATTTCGTTCCTTCCGGCGAAGTAGGACTCTTAAGCAAATATTTCAGAGAACGTCAAAAAAGTTTAGACTTCCCATGGTAAATGCAGTCAGCTGATCGTGATTTTGAATGGGAGGCTGAATATTTTTTGTCATTTCCTGACATATTATGCTCCTAGGGGAAAGTTGTTCAGTATCATTTACTACATGCAGGGTGCATGTTCATTCAGTATTCGGAGGGCTGTCCCTTACACCCCGTATATAGTATATCTTAATAAACATTACTTCCCACAAGTTGTTTTTATTACTTTAGGTATATAAACGTTTAGGTATATTTTTTTGTTTCGCTTGCTCAAGGTATCTTATAAAAAATTATGTGTTATGCATCTAAGGAAGACCGCTGAGGGGGACTTAATAAAATCGATGATGCTTTGACCTATTTTTGTTTTATCTGCTATAAACTTGTTTTGTCAGTCCGTATTTTATTGGGTTTATTGTCTAAGTTTCGTCATCTCAAAAACATACTTAAAAGATTAGAAAAACAGTTCTAATGGATTGGTAGATAAGTCTAACATTTCAGAAAATAAGGCGTTTTTTCCACTTGTCGTCCGTCTATGGACGTTTAAGGATGCGTCTGCCAAACGACTTGACAATCGCATCCGTTACGCACCGTAACGTACAGATCGGAATTCACATTATCCTATCGTCTGACAAATGCGTTATGGTCCGTTAAAAATACGCAGCGACGGCAGACAAGTGGGGGAACCGCTTAAGTAGATACGAAAAAAAAGTTAATTAGTGAGGTAACCATGTATCACACTCAAGAAAATACATAAAACATACCAATGTAACAAAATTTGTTGCTTGTTTTCAAACAAATTTATCTTATCATACCTAAAGAAATAATATTTGATCAGGGATATTCTGATAAAACGTGCACATACATTAACGCGCACAATACATACATACATACACTATATCACGCCTCTATAATCCCTTGCGGGGTAGGCAGAGCGTAAACGGCCGCAAAAAACGGACATTTACGGTCTAACAAATATTTGATGGTGGGCCATTCGGAAAATTGTGTATCGCTATAGAGACAGGTTGTCAGCCCATTGCCTAAAATAGCAATACACACACACCCCTCGAGTCCCTTAGTCGCCTCTTACGGCGCCCGAGGCTTAGAGACACACTTCACAATTTATACAATTTTGTATTCTTTGTTGTTAATATTTCTTATAAATATTTAGTTAAATAGCTCACGGTAATTCATGACAAACAACAATGGCATTCTCACTGCCATGACCCTTGACAATTAAGTAATAAGGTCCCTCATGCAAACTTCATAACAGCATAAGTTAAATCCCATGCCATAACTCTATCTTAATGCGAGGTCATTAAAATGCTAATCACATGAATGAGTAATAAAATTGAGATTTATTCAAATCCCTATAATTATACTTACTTTTAATCCAAATGAGTTTCATAACTAGTAATTGGGAATTTGTAAGATTCCTGTTCATTGTGATAGTGACTCGTAAAACTTAAGGCTGGAAAATTTTAAATTTAAGGATGTTATTGTGTTTCAAGTACACTACAATACAATACAAACAAACAACGTAATTGCTTGCCTACTACCTAAATAGGTTACATTGAAACAAACAAATAATCTTTAGATTGCTTTTCCCTTTGCATCCGTACCTACCTATATCACGTCAAACAGAAAAAACTACCTATTGACTTCGAAATGTGAAGTATCGTAAGAGACGACTTAGGGGCTCAAGTAAAGAAGTGAATATACACAGATGAAGCGGAAATAAGCTGATACATACTACGTAATAAGTAAATAATAACTGCGGTAGAGCAAGTGAGGTTGTGTCGTAATAACCGCGCTGCCTACTTCCGTCACCGGCCGAGTGGTATTGACATTGCGGACTTTCTCTGCTCGGTCTGAACTGTGCCTACTCTGCAGCAGTGACCGATAGCGTGAAACTCAAGGCGAGCTGGTTATAAGGAACAACATTCCTCAGGGAACATAAATCAAAATACGAATATAAAAATTGAACCTTCCATATAAAATTGCCAGCCAATTTCAGCTTATTTGAGTTACTATGGAAACTCAAAATATTTTTGTCATAATTTCAACCTATGTTCCTTGGGGACAGTTGTTCCTTATCACAAGCCCGTACTTAGTACTATTATATATTCTGTGCCCGTAGGTACTGAGTTCATTATCGGTCACTAGTAGATTTTTACCTTATGCGGGATGTGAAGGACAGCCTTCCGAATACTAGTAAATTGCATGTAGACCATGAAACTGAACAACTTTCCCCTAGTAACATATGCCAGGAAAAAACAAAAAATATTCGACCTCCCATAAAAAATCACGATATGATCGCATTTACTATGGGAAGTCAAAAAAGGCTGAACGTTTCCTAAAATATTTTTTATGACAAGTTGTTCAGTTACATGGTCTGAATGCACCCTATCAGTATTCGGAGGACTGTCCCTAACACCCCGTTTGTAGGTATGTAATGTATGTTTTACAACATTTTGTTTAGCGTGTAATAATTTTATGTAAAAAAGGCACTGAGTAATTAAAAACCACCCGATCTAAGTCGAATAGCCCTAAATCGGCAACACTTTTCTGACACTCTAGAAAGCGAATGAGATCGACGGCTTGATGTGCCCTCCGAAACACAGAAGGATGTTACGGTCGTTCAAACTGGTCTCGACTTCACAATCTTCTGAGTGAGTTTATAGTCAGGCGTTTCACCCACTTGTCGTCCGTCGCTGCGTAAATGCACCTTAGCCGTATTTGTATAGGAATAAGATCGGAATTCGCAATTTCCTTTCGTCTGACAGACCCATGCGTTACGGTGCGTTAACAAAACGCAGCGAGACGTACGACAAGTACGAGAAAAGCCTAAGTCGCCTGGATCAAATATACTAACTAACTATAGCAGCTCCTGGCACTCATCGCATTTTGTGTTTCAAATCAACGACTTTTACAAGCGTTTTTCAGGAATATTTATTTACATTTAAAGAGCTTTTAACTTTTTTAACCCAGCGCAGCGGAAAAAACTCGTTTTTCCGTATCATGTATGATGGTTTGATGGCTCTCTTGAAATGTTTTTACGCCGCTGTTGCCGCGGGGCACATTTTCAGTTGTAAATTTTAAAATAAAGATAGACCGTGTCATTACAAAAAAGTAACGCTGTAATGTTAAGGCATATTCATATTCATTTATTTGGTAATATATTTTATTTCTGCGTTTTCCATAATTGCGGCGCGCAGCCGCCAATACTTACTTTGTGATAATTGCGTCCCAAGCAACGCAGTGTCTGTGGAGAGGACACTTCACCCGCGTCACGCGGATACCAACACGGGAAGTGGCAGTGATACAGCCATGAAAAGTCTTGCCTCAGACACTGATTAAATCGTCTGTCACAGACGTGTGAGGCCAATGATGATGATGATATTTTATTACATATGTCATTTGATAAAATATAAATTTTTATTCACTTAATTAAATATTAAAACTATATCAAATAAAATAAATTCAACAATGTCAAAATAATAAAATATCAAATATGTCATAGTAACCATGTTTTAGGTACATTACTTACATCGAAATAACACTGTAAACGCAAGTTTTTTGTATTAACACCCATCAACATTAGTATGAAATCTAGAAACAGTAGGTAACCTACATTCCTTGCGGGTTAAAAACCGTCGATAACATCGAATACCAGCCAGTAACAGCTTGTCAGTCCATCTTCTTAAATTGTTATACCTAGGATACCGTTGCGTTGACGGTGCGTTGCGGTGTGAATCGGATGCATCTGTCATGCAACCAACGCTTCCGCCACACCGGCGGAGCGCGGAGTTCCCTCATTTTGTTCCCCATTTTGGGAACTACCGGCACGTGCCGGTTAGATTCAGTCCAATCCGTTCTTCCCAGAACAACTGCTTTGACAGGGTCTGGCATGCAAGTCTGCTGATTTTTGTACTTGGATTTCAGACTTCCTTAGTGAACGGTCCATCAGAGTAGTCGTTGACGGCTGCTCCTCTGACCTTATGGCCATTGATGCTGGAGTTCCTCAGGGGTCTGTTCTCTCTGCAACTCTTTTCCTGCTGCACATCAATGACCTCCTTCAGCATGGTATTGTTGGATACGCAGATGATAGTACCGTTTCAGAGAGATACTTGACAGGTGCAAAAATCAGTGGGGATGAAATACGTTCGTTAAGAAAGGCCATGGTAGAGCGAACAGATCTGAACTTAAGTCTTGTCTCCCAATGGGGCGACGACAATCTGGTCTCATTCAACGCCACCAAATTACAGGCGTGTCTTTTCACTGCAAAAAGGAGTCCTTTCGACTGGACACCTACTTTTCGGGGTACATCTGTCCCAGTCACTGGCTTGAGCTTCTAGGCATGGAGTTGACAGCAAATCTAAACTTCAGCGCGACCATCGAGTACAAGGCTCAAACGGCGGCTAAGAAGCTGGGCATCCTGAATAGAGTGAAGCGATACTTTACGCCTGGACAGCTTTTAACTCTTTACAAAGCACAAGTCCGATCCTGCATGGAGTATTGCAGTCACCTTTGGGATGGCTCAGCCAAATACCAACTTGCCGCCCTTGACTCGGTGGAACGCAGGGCCAAGAGGCTCATAGGCGACATAAAACTGGTGGACACCAAGCTACATAGCCTGGCACATCGCAGCAAGGTTGCCTGCTTGTCGGTTTTTTACAGATTGTACTTCGGACCAGCTCCCTTCTATCATCGGACATCCAGACGCACCGCCGGATACCATCCGTACCTGGTTGCCTTCTAGTCATCATTTATAATGCGCACTGCTAAAGAGTGGAACTCACTACCTGCGTCTGTGTTTCCAAACGCATAAAACCCTAATCTCTTCAAAGTAAGAGTGAACAGGCTTTTCTGGGTGAGCTCGCTCCATCTTAGACTCTGTCTCTGTCCTATGACCTAGACTAGAGTCAAGAGCAAACCCATCATTAACAAAAAAATTAAAATAAAAACTCAGCCCCAATGGCGCGATTAAGCTGGATGTTCGAACAACCACACAAACTTCATCGGGTGAACCCTCGCTCCCCACCAAATAGTCAGGTGAAGGTTTCAAAGCCCAAGGGCTGAAATATCAGAGTCTAGCCCTTAAAAAACATGAAATGCCTCTTAGCCGTATTTGTATGGAAATACGATCGAAATTTGCAATTTCTTTTCGTCTGCCAGACGCATGCATAACGGTGAGTTAAAAATACGCAGCAACGGACGACAAGACGTGATAGAACCACCTCATTTAATTATTATTAATTCTGATTCCTAGATTACTCGAGTTCCTGTACATCCTACTAATATTATAAATGCGAAAGTTTGTATGTTTGTTTATTTGGTAATTCTTCACGCAAAAACTACTGAACCGATTGTATTGCAATTTGGCACACAAAAAGAAGGTAACATGGATTAACACATAGGATAGTTTTTGAATACCAAATTTTAAAACACTTCCCGTGTTAGGTATACAAATAAAAATAATAGTTTTCATTTTATGTGGGCAACGCCGCAGGTAACAGCTAGTACATACATACATACATAAATCACGCCTAAATCCCTTACGGGGTAGGCAGAGCGTTAACGGCCGTTTAACGGATATTAACACCACGTCTGACAAAAGTTTGAGGGTCAATCAGATAACTGTGTGTCACTATTGTGACAGGTTGTCAGCCCGTCGCCTAAAATTGCAATACACACCCTCGAGTCCCTTAGTCGCCTCTTACGACACCCATGGGTCAGAAATGGGGTGATGCTATTCTTAGCCGCCATCACACGGCAATAACAGCTAGTAAATATATCTAATTCTATGTTTAAACTGTAAAATTCATTTTAACGGAATACCATCACCGATATTTCCAATAGAGTACTGCCTACTGCCTAGTACCTAATATCGATTGAAATTATTACGATACCGATGTCGCTGTACCTACCATTAATGAGGTTATAATGTGGTTGCCGGTCCGTCCGTGCAGATATTGCAAATTCCGACTGTGCCTCCTAACTGACGGATTTTCATAACAGTGCCAGATATTATCCAAACTACAGGTTACAATTTTACTGGTGAAATTCGATGTTCATTGCGTAGTTGGTTAGCCATTATGATACCAGGAATATGAACCGACTACGCAATTTACTATGAATTTCACCTATAGACTTATAGTTTCATAATATAGGGCACAGGGAACTGATATTTCATTGCGTATGTAGTTATTGACTATTGACAGCTTGCTGTTTGGAATCGGTTTTTGGTTGTTCTGTTTGTGCACCGAATATCAGTAGTCTTGTTTGAACTTTGAACCCTTAAAAACTTACGCTTACTCCGTTATTAAAAATAGTTTTATTGTCAAATATAAAGCATAAACATATCACGTCTTTATCGCTAGTGGGGAAGGCAGAGCGTTAACGGCCACAAAAAGCGGTTGCTATCGCCACGTCTGACAATTATTTAGGCCGTTTCAGTAAAATCGTGTATAAGTTTAGTGACAGGTTGTCAGCTTATACCTATTTATGTCAGTCTATATGTCATTCTATACGACAAATTTTAGGCACAACTATAACTATTAGGTTTAGCTAGCTATAGGTACTCTACAACTGTATAATTTTAGGTGAATTCGACCCTTTATGCTGAACTTCACAAACCCATTGGTTAGGCAAGACAGTTCATGTATAATGTCAGCTTCGCTAGGGCGGTTCTCCCAATTGTCATCCGTTGCTACGTATTTTTAACACACACCGTAAGCATGTAAGGAATAAGTTTCCTAGTAGGTCAAGAGTCAATAATATGAATGTGCATGTTGCAGGCGGTACGCTTGGTGGGCGAGTTCGACTCGCACTTAGCCGGTTTTTTATGATAGCACCAAAAAAACTGCGCGAGTTCACTCATGCCACCCATCCAACCTCACGTTTCAAACACCGTCCTAGACACGTCCTTTCGGACGATGATGACGACATCACAGTAGCCGCTGCTGCAGCCGTTGCAAGTAGATCACACTCCACAAGCTCTTCAAGTAACCGACGCCTCCGCCAGTGGGGGCGCGGAGGTCCCTCATTTGTTCCCCATTTTGAGAACTACCGGCACGTGCCGGGTAGATTCAGTCCAATCCATTCTTCCCAAAACAACTCGTAAACCCATGCCCTTGGGGCGCGATTGAGCTGGTTGTTTGAACGACCACACAAACTTCTCCGGGTGAGCCGTCGCTCCCCATCAAACAATCAGGTGTAAATTTCAAAGCCCCGGGGCTAAAATTTCCACTCATGTTACTACTACTGGTGTGGTTTAAGGCATCTACCCCAGTATAGCATGTGTACCAGTGATTTTGAATGTTACTACTCTTACAAAAAGTTCAAACAGATGTAAAACATAACAATAGTGGGAACACTAAGGTTTATACGAATAATCAATAATAATAAATAATAAATATATCTTTATCTTTCCCGTGGGTGTCGTAAGAGGCGACTAAGGGACTCGAGGGTGTGTATTGCAATTTTAGGCGATGGGCTGACAACCTGTCACTATAGCGATACACAATATTCCGAATAACCCTCAAACATTTGTCAGACGTGGTGTAAATGGCCGTTTTTTGCGGCTGTTTACGCTCTGCCTACCCCGCAAGGGATTATAGGCGTGATATGTGTATGTATGTATGTATAAATAATAAATAATAATAAAAATTGTTTTTATTTTCTCCCAAAGACACTTACATAAAATTATCAATTTAAACATAAGTTAATCAATCTGTGATTGGGAGACAGGAGCCTAAACTAGGATGAAACCTGTGTCATAGGTCTCCTGGACCCCACCCTCGGATTACAGAGTAAGACATTAAATACTAGGGAAGACATTTTTTAAGAACACTGTTGCTTTGAGTAAATTACATGCCATGCAGAAAAAGAAATTGAATTAAAAGCAGGTATAGCAGTTTATGTGTAGGTGTATAGTATAGGTCTGTGTTATTGTAAAAAGTAAGTATGTGTGAGTGTGTGTAAAAGTGTATGTGTGTGTGTGTGTGCTTCACTTCAAGATAGTAAAAAGTTTCTCAGTCTCAACATAATCCAATGTCAAAAGCCATTTAGTCACGTACAATTTACATTCATTTTTTCTCATTGGATATATGTTGAGGATTTTATTTATATGGTTGTACAGGCGACCACCTAAAAAGAAGAAAAATCTCTGGGCTAAGGTAGCAGATACTGAAGGCGTTTGACATATATCATAGTTAATTCTTTTCTTTAAAATTGGATTACTGGCCGTATATTCAGTTTCATTGTGCTTTATAAGAATAGTTTGTAGGACAAAAAGTTGTCTTACAGTAAGAATTTTAGACTCATTATAAAGGCTTCGTGTGGGATATAGGCGAGGTTTGAAAAAAGAATACACCGGGTCATAGAGTAGAAATCACATAGAGATGACACTCCCGCTCCAGACGCGCTCAAGGTCAATCCGTCTGGCTGTCTCTTAGCGAACAATTCAGTCGGGAGTGCGCTTCGCCGCGGAAACGTTCGTCGTGCGGGTCGAATTTTCATTTTTTGTGAAAAATTTAGCAATGCCGAATTATTGTGGTGTGTATGGCTGCAAAAGTGATTAAGTTTTTTTAATTTGCCTAAAGATGAGCCAAGGTAAGTGATGATTTTACAGTAAATACCTAGGTACCTACCATTCGTTATTATACGTAATTGTTGTGTGTACTCCTATTTTTACTTACGTAGGTACCTAGTTTCCATTTTCTAATTTAAACTACCTAGGTGCCTAATCATTGTTAGCTGATAATAATAAATAAGCACATTCGTATCGTAGGTATGTTTTGCACCTATTTTAAAATTCTGTACCTACCTATTTTTTTATTTTATTTTTTATTAATGATGGGTTTGCTCTTGACTCTAGTCAAGGTCATAGGACAGAGACAGAGTCTAAGATGGAGCGAGCTCACCCAGAAGAAGCCTGTTAAGGCACTGGCACTCCCACACACTGACGGAACGCAGCAAGCTACTTGGCGCCAGACTTCGGTGGGATTATTATTATTATTTATTTTATTGACAAAATGGTAAGGTAAGACTTTAAAACGGGTAAATATTTTGTTCCCACGGGAAAACTGTTAGCAGCGGTCGCAACCGCTTGACTGGCCGCTAGTCTGGAATAAAATTATTGGCACGTGACAGCCCCGACTTAAAGCGCTGGAGAGTGCGGGGCGTTACGGGCTGCGGGGGGAAGTAGGTATATAAAGCGCGGCTTTTGGGGCCCAGACAAAGGAGTTTCGTTTCTATACGCAGTATTATTATCTATTCTTATGACCGGGTATAAAGGCACATTTTACAAACAAACATATATTGTTCACATTAAGACCAATACGGCGTAAGTCATAAGCCGGCAAAGCTGGTAGATAAGTTGATATTACACACACACACATATCACACCTATAATCCCTTGCGGGGTAGGCAGAGCGTAAATGGCCACAACAAACGGACATTCACGCCACGTCTGACATATATTTGAGGGTCATTCGGAAAATTGTGTATCACCATAGTGACAGGTTGTCAGCCGATCGCCTAAAATTGCAATACACACCCTCAAGTCCCTTCGTCGACTTTTACGACACCCACAGGAAAGAAATGGGGTGATGCTATTCTAAGCCGGCATCACACGGCATCTATGATATTACACTACCCTGCCATTAAGGCCTAATTCGGCATACATTGCCGGTTATTACTGGGTGTCATTACAGTAAACTGAAAATAACAAGCAATGCATACCGAATCGTGCCCTGTTGGTAGTGTAACACCAACTATAATCTCGATGGCTCATGTGCCCACCGAACCGAATGTAGGCTCAACTATTTGGCGTCACATACAATGCATTCCATTATTGTTTCTAGTGCACAGATCATTCGGGTCACGTCACAGCCTAACAGCCACTTGGTTTTGGCCTCAATCCTACCAAGTACCTATATACCCTAAGCATAAAGTGATAATGCTATCCTACATTGAATAAAGTTATTTCATTTTCATTTTTAGATAGGCGATATCTAAATACATTCATTCATTTATCACGCCTTCATCCCTTACGGGGTAGGCAGAGCGTTAACGGCCGTAAAACTGATATTAACACCACCTCTGACAAAAGTTTGAGGGTCAATCAGATAACTGTGTATCACTTTAGTGAAAAGTTGTCAGCCCCTCCACTAAAATTGCAATACACATCTTACCCTCGAGTCCCTTAGTCGCCTCTTACGACACCAACGGGTAAGAAATGGGGTGCACTACGAATAAATGCACTCTATGAATAAAGAATATGGACCCAGAACGATTCGAGACGGTATTTTTGACGTCTAATGTTTTAGATATTTATATGTTTTGACTTTTTATATAAAAAATTAAAGTATTTTTGTAAACAAAGAGTGTACGGCGCAAGCAACCACATATATATTGTTTTTCTTACTAAACGATATTTAGTCCTGTCGTTTTATCGTTAAAAATTGTTAATACTAAAAAACTAACAAAACTTGGGTGTTTTGTTAGTTTAGTTTTGACCAAGAAGCTTTAAGGGAAACTAACCACTGCTTTACATGTTTCCAAAACCGTTTCATGCGCAAAGCTACCGGGGCGCCCTGGTACATGCGTAACGCCAACCTCCACATCGACTTAGGCCTCCCTACCATTAAAGCGTATATGAAAGAAGCGTCTCGTCGCTTCTTCGATAATGCTCCCCATCATAAAAACCCCTTGATAGTTGCCGCGTCCAACTACTTCCCCCATCCAACCTCGCGTTTTAAACACCGTCCGAGACACATCCTTACGGAAGAAGATGATGAAATCACAGTAGCCACTGCTGCAGCCATTGCGAGTAGATCACACTCCACAAGCTCCTCAAGCAACCGACGCCCCCGCCGGCGGGGGCGCGGAGGTCCCTCATTTGCTCCCCACTTTGGGAACTACCGGCACGTGCCGGGTAGATTCAGTCCAATACGTTCTTCCCAGAACAACTCGTAAGCCCAATCGCGCCCCAAGGGCGCGATTGAGCTGGTTGTTTGAACAACCACAAGCTTTTCCGGGTGAGCTCCTGCTCCCCACCATACAGTCAGGTGTAGATTAACAGCCCCGGGGCTAAAAATCGTAGGGTCCACAACTAAAAAAAAAAAAAAAAAAAACTGCTTTACATTGTCCGTCACTTGTCATTGGCTGCACTCACAGACAGCAATGGTCTTTTATGTCTTACTAGCTGTTACCCGCGGCTATGCCCGCATGCTCATAAAAACTATCCTATGTGTTAACCCAGTTACCTGACATATGTGTGCCAAATTTCATTACAATAGGTTCAGTAGTTTTTGCGTGAAGAAGTAATAAACAAACAAAGATACATAGTTTCGCATTTATAATATTGTCAGATTCAATTTTAGACATAAAGCGAGTTATTACAAAAAAGTTAGACGCGCTTTTAGGCGATGTTTAAAATATTCTTAACGATTTAACGTTGTCCGTATCAGTCGTTTTACAAACACACTTAGATGTGATTTGAGCTTTTTGGTAGCGTCAAATCACATAGAAGCATTATAGTAATAAATTAAGCACTGCCTTAAAACGCGTCCAACTTTATTGTTATAAGGTTATAACACGGTTACTATTGTATTGAAACTGAACGAGATTTGCTTAGATTTGAAGCACACAGAGTGTAATGCATGTCACGTAGCGCACTAACTGAATCCCAGCCTCTTGCTGATACACGTGACTAATATCTCCAAGTCTCGATGCTCGACTGATAAATTACACAGGCACCTACGAGTATTCGTGTCTGCGACGGCCGATGTGGCGCAGTGGTAGTGCGACTGCCTGCGACGCAAAGGTTCCGGGTTCGATTCTCGGTGGGACACTCACAAAGTTGATATTTATCACTTTATGAATTTGTTCCCGGTCTGGTTAGGACATTGCAGGGTGAACCAACTGATTGTCCGAAAAGAAATAGTTCCGTGCTTCGGAGGGCACGCTAAGTCGTCGGTCCCGGTTGCTGTCTATGATTACTTAGACGGCGGTCATTACACAACCATGTCAGAGGCCTACTAGTGGTAGTAGGCGGTTGAAAAAACTCTGACACCAGGGTTCACCGGGTTGTTGGACGACTCGGTGTCCCACATGATATAGATTCGTGTCTGCGTAGTAACAAGTAGGTACTTTCATAAATTGTTAATCGATGTAACGCCAGACAGTCTTTTGCCTACGCAAAGGTTTCAATGGATTCTCCGCCGCCGCCGGGGCAATTATTTAAGCGATAAATTAAAATATGTAAAAATATAAACTGCAAATATTTTATGGGGTGAACGGGGAACCAGCGCATGAAACTGAACAGCTTTCAAGAAGGAATAAGGACTGAATGTTGTTTATGTGTGTTTGATGTGATGTAAGAGACCTTAGTGGGAGCTATGTGTTATTTTTTGTGTGGAAACGCGTCTAGACTTTTATTATTCTCTTATCTAAGTATTATCTTTATGTATGTACTTTTTACTTACAAATATGTTACAAAATATAGGTATTAATATTTTCGTGAAACGTAACACAAATCTTGCCCTACGCAAACACAGACATGTAAGTAAAAGTAGTATTTTATTTTAGCAAATAATATGATAAAGTCTACGTGTGTTGTTTTATTAATTTATTATCCTTAGCTATGATCTTTCATTATACCAACCTATTCGAAAGGTTCTTGAAGCCTAATTAGAACGTAAGTGGTTTTAAGCTCTTTGAGCCTAATTATAGAACATTATAAGCCGTTTTTCGAACTTACAGGAGAGCCATTTAAGATTTTGATATCTGCTTTGGAGTTTAAAATTCTATTACGGAAGAAAAAGCTAATTATTTGTGTAGTTTTCTTCAAATGAAAAGGTTAAATAATTTGCATATGTGTACAATATTTTAACGTCTGAATATTGATTGAACCACCAGTATTATAGTATTGTAACTTTAGTACTGAAATTTTAAGACTGAAATTACGAATATTTTGAGAAAAGTATTTAACATTAATTGATCTAGATTTATGTTTTTCACATCAAAATATGCGGAATGAACTATTGAATAAAAAAATCGTAAGTTTTAAATACAAAAGTTATATAACATTGTTTTTGTAAGTGATCTCAGTCGAGTGTTGAAATTGTAGTAGCTGATTTTTTTGTTCACACGAAAACTGTGCTGAGTATTTTTACTCACCTTTATGAATAAGTAACTTTTACTATGGGGCCACCGCTAAACCGCGAAAAACAAACACATTTTGTTGTTCCCTAAAGTTCTCCAATTTTGTAGGCTGAAAAACCAAACTAAGGCAATTATAGTCATATAATTGGTAGTTGATTGCTGTAGGCCTGTTGGAGGGCAGACCCATTGTGATCTAGCCATCTACAGTAAATTGTTCAAAACTATTCAAATCAAATAGAAAATACATCTTGAAAGTAACTATTGAGCTTGAATAACCGAATCAACGAACTCAATCATTAAAGAAAGTTAATCCTCTGTGTAAAGTCGTTCATTAAAATATTGAACCTATTTCGATTTAGCAATTTGAGACTAAAATTTATCAGATCCAGAATTTCATGCCACTGCGTCCCCATCAATAATAACTCCCAGATCCTCACAAGTAAGGAAAGACGCGGAAAGCGGCGAACACATGAGCGGGAAGCGGGGATCCCATGAGCAGAAGCGTGGATCACACGAGCGAATATTATGTGGAAAGCGAGGAACACACGAGCGAGAAGCTTCTTCCTGTGATTCAACATTTTTTGCAGTAAAAGTATTCAATTGAAATGTTTGAAGAGTTGATTAGATATTAATACAATAATAGTTAAACAATGCCGCAATAAACATTGAACACTGCGCCATACAGAAAAAATAAAAATCGGGTCGAGTGCGAGTCGGACTCGCGCACTATTTTGTATTATAATGGCATAATGTATGAAAATGGCATAAAAATTATGTTTGTTGTACGGGAGCCTTTTTTCTTTTTTGCAGCGTTTGATGTAATCAGCATCAGTTATACATGTTCTGGGAAAATTTCGTCTGACTATTACCGTACATGAAATACAGCTCCGAGCCATTATAGATAAAATCTAGCAATGAAAACAGTTTTTTTTTGTGTTGGAGCCCCCCGTAATTTTTAATTTCATGTTAATTATTTTTGTATTTGCAGTTACTTATAGTGGCACAGGAATACCGCGTATGTGAATATTTCAAGTCTGTCGTACTGTCATAGTTTATGAGATACAACCTGGTGACAGACAAGCAGACACACAGACAGCGAAGTCTTTAGGGTTCCTTTCTAACCCCTTGACTACGGAACCCTAAAAATTTAAAGAGGTAAGTATCAAAATATCACCGACTGATACGCATTTTCTGTGAAGAAATAAAAGAACCACCAAAATTGCAAATCAGGCTACCTTTCAACCGATTTCTATGGCCTTAACTCAACTTCAAAGATTGAGGGCCTTGGCAGCAAGGCAAGATGGCACGACAGCAGCGGCTCCAAAACTTTGATTACAACGTGGCAGCTACCCTCAAACTTTCGATAGATTCCACGAAGACACCCGCCGTATCTGATTAGCTTGTAAACTAGTTTCGCCGTCCGATATTGCTATTTCTATGACCTTGTCTGTCTATACATCTAGGTACCTACTTGTCTCTATTTCACGTTACTGACTAAACCTGCGTCTGTGTTTCCAAACGCATACAACAAAGTAAGAGTGAACAGGCTTCTTCTGGGTGAGCTCGCTCCATCTTAGACTCTGTCTCTGTCCTATGACCTAGACTAGAGTCATAGACTAGAGTCAAGAGTAAACCCATCAGTAATAAAAATTAAATAAAATTAGACATAGCACTGTCACTTTCCTTTAAAGTTTAAAAAAGAATAGTAGACGTCATAGACTATTTGAGTCTTTTCATATCTAAAATAGTCTATAATTTCCGCGCCTTTTCGCATATTTCCTTGTATGTTTAATCACCGTACTTTTAATCGCATTTTAATTTTACAGATTCTGCGTCAAACCATAGACTATTTAAGAGGCTATCATCTTCTATCCTTGTCTAAGCCTATCTCCTTCTATCCAAAAAGTGAGAGAGCTAATGGAATTGATACTAAAATCAGCAGCACCTCTAGTCTAGATACATACTAAATACACTTGCGTGTGCCTCGAACGAGGTTGACTTCCAAAATCGGCTTTTTATCGACGAGTGTTGGCTGACCGTCTACTTACCTACCTGTACAGGTTGAAATTTTACTAGTGACCGATAGCGAAAACTCAATACGGGCTGGTAATAATGAACAACTTTCACCAAGTAACTTAGGTCGAAATACGAGAAAAAAAAACCTCCCACACAAAATTGCCAATCAGCTGATTTGAGTTACTATGGAAACTGTTTTTTTTTTTTCAACCTATTTTCCTTGGTAAAGTTGTTCCTTTTCACCAGCCCGTCTTGATATTCCGCTATCGGTCACTAGTAAAACTTTACCCTTTAGGTGCATAATGTCCATTTTGCAAAATGTCCAGTGGTGAAAAAATGACCAGTTTGCATAATGTCTAGTTTGCAAAATGTCCACTCCATATACATACTTAGATAATCCGTGACCAAATCGTTACAGTCTAAAGTTACAAGTACATCAATAAATCTATTATGAAAAGGAACAGGAAATTGAAAAGGTAGTCGGCAATTTTGTGTGGGAGGTCCAAAAAATATTATTATTTATGCTTATTAAACCGACTTGTCTTTCTTTTGGAAACTTGTACGTTATCGTGAGTACAGATCATGTATAGTTTCAGTGACTTTTACATAGGCACTATCACTGGCTTACCTATACAAATCCGTACTAATATTATAAATTTGAGAGTTTGTGTGTGTATGTATGTTTGTTACCTCTTCGCGCTCAAACGGTTTGACCGATTTGGATGAAATTTGAAACACAGCTATAACCAAATAAACACATAGGCTACTTTTTACCACGGGAAAACGAGTGGCAGCGGGTGAAACCGCTGGGCGGAAATCTAGTATAAATATACCGATTCCCTCTGAAAAATCCAATCTGTCCACATTAGATAATACCCTTACCCGGGAACCCGGGAAAATGTTAATGAATTGAAAAAAGTGGCAAAGGCAACTCTGACGTTGATACATTACCTTGTCTCCTATCCTACATCCCACTTCATACACGCGTAATTTGTTCTGAAATTGGATAGCATGATGATGAATATAATCTGGAATAGTGGATATTAGTTTCCAACACTTATGTATGGGAGTGAAAGTTGGGTATGGCTGAAAGAGCATGAAAGTAGAATAAATGCGGTAGAAATGAGAGCACTAAGAAGTATGATTGGAGTGAAATTGAGTGACAGGATAAGGGATAGCGTGAAAAGAGAACGTTGCGGTATAAAAGAAGACGTAGTGACTGGTATAGAAAAAGGAATGCTGAGATGGTCACATTGAGAGAATTCATTAAAGAAGATTAACGAAACAGGTGTATATGGCGAGTGTGGATGGGAACGTTGGAAGGGGAAGACGACGCACGTACTTGGATCAAATCGGGGACGTTCTAAAGAAAGGTCAGGTCAAAAGTACTCTTAACCGACGAGCATGTATGAAAAGTTTGATGCATGTTGAAGAAGAGAAAGAGGTGTGTCAGGATCGTAGCAAGTGGAAAGCTGTATTTTCTGCCTAACCCTATGGGAAAGAGGCGTGCGTGATTATATGTATGTATGTACCATATTTTAGATTTAAGTAACTATACGGGGTGTAAGGGACAGCCCTTCAAATACTGATAGGGTGCATGCAGACCATGAAACTGAACAACTTTCAAAAATAAAAATCGACCTGCCATACATAATCACAATCAGCTGACTTCATATACGATGGCATGTTAAAAAAATTGACGTTTCCTGAATATTTATTTATGGGAAATTTTCAGTTACACGATCTGAAGGCTTCATCAGTATTTGGAGAGCTGTCTCTTACACCCTGTATTTGTCGTGTGATACCGGCTTAGAATAGCATCACCCCATTTCTTTCCCGTGGGAATCATAAGTGCCGACTAATGGATTCGAGGGTCGACTCGAGAATACACATTGCAATTTTAGGCGAATGGGCTGACAACCTGTCACAATAGTGATATACAGTTGTCTGATTGGCCCTCGAACTTTTATCTTTTGTCACACGTGGTGTTAATATCCGTTTTACGGCCGTTAACGCTCTGCCTACCCCGTAAGGGATATAGGCGTGATTTATGTATGTATGTATGTATAATATTAGTAGGATGTAGGATAACTGTACTGGAATTATACAGGACATGGAATGACTAGAGTATTAGTTTGATACTAGGTATCACACATTTGTCGCCTAGAGGAAGCCATGCCTGTCGAGAGTAGGGAAATCATCCTATAGGTACTTAGGTATAGGATTACGTAGCTGGTATTTTTTACTAATGTGAATTTGAGAAACTCGTTTTTGTTTGTTTGTCAATTGTTTTTTAACTGACTCGAGAATAGAATTTATTTTGTTGACATTGGCTTTATAATCTTAATAATTTTGTATTAATGTTAGTAGGGACTATTTAGTACTAAAAAAAATTGTAAGCTTGACGCAAGCAGAATACTGTACCGGGAACCTAGTTTTAAGATCTATTTTATTTACGTCATGTATTCTTGCAAATAAACTTTGATTGATTAATTGATTGGCTGAGTTTCCAAGATTCACTGTAAGATAGGTACCTAAAATTTTACTAGAAAGCGTTACCGTAAACTCAATAAACTCTTTCATCAAGGAACTTTAGTCGAAATATTATAAATTTATTTTTGACCTGCCCTACATATTGACATGGTGGACTGGGAAGAACAAATCTAATTTTTATTTCGACCTATATTGAGTCGTGAGAAAAATTGTTCCTTATCACCGGCCCGTCCGGAGATTTTGGTATAGGTCAGTAATAAAATTTCACCCCGTAAATATGAAAGGGTTAAATTAATATTAAAAACCACAAGAGAACCCTGCTGGACGTGGGCATTCCCCTTATTGCGGGGTATTCCCTTACTCTCCACGCTTGGAAGGCGGATTGGCGACTCAAGTGCAAGATGTTGCGTTCACAGGGAACGCTGCTGCCTATTCCCTGGAAAATTGTCCCTTAGTTGCTTTTTATGGCATCCACGAGTAGAATTGCAATAATGGTAATCTTTTCGAGAAATATTAGGTCCTTACATATGAAATTGGCGTTTTGTATGGGAGGAACAAAAAGTCGATTTTTTTTAATATAGTATATTTATTTAATCAAAGTATGAGCCATTGTAATCTATGCACTTTTGCCATCTCATAGGTAGTTCATTGATCCCTTTACTAAAAAAACCATTCGGACGGGAATCAATAAAATCTTTGAAGGCGATTTGGACTGCCCCATCTGAGTTGAATTTTTTCCCTTGCAAGAAGTTAACCAAATTTTGAAAAAAATTGTAATCTGTTGGAGCAAGGTCCGGGGAGTACGGTGGATGCCTTAGACATTCCAATTGAAGCTCTTCTAATTTGCTAGCCGTCTGTTGTGCAGTGTGTGGTCTAGCGTTGTCGTGAAGCAACAGTGGCGTAGAGCGATTGACCAACCTTGGTTGTTTAGCAGCTAGCTTTTCCATCATGGTTTGCAATTGCTGACAGTAGACATCTGCCGTAATCGTCTGGCCAGATTTGAGAAAACTGTAATGAACGACACCGGCGCTAGTCCACCAAACGCTACCAAGTAACTTTTTATTGGTCAATTTTCGCTTGGAGCAGGCTTTGGCTGGCTTGCCAGGGTCCAGCCATTGCGATGAGCGCTTCCGATTATCGTAGAGAATCCACTTTTCATCACAGGTAATGATTCGATTTAAAATCCCTTCGTTATTGTGCCGGTCAAGTAATGTAACGCAGCAGTTGACGCGCGTTTGCCGGTTTGCTTCACTCAATTCGTGAGGAACCCACCTTTCAAGTTTTTTAATCTTTCCAATTTGCTTCAAGTGGATTAAAACAGTTTTATCACTAACACCGAAGCCTGCAGCTAATTCGGACGTGGTTTGCGATGGATCCGCTTCCACAATAGCCTTCAATTCTTCATTATCAACTTGGGTCTCCGGCCGTCCACGGGGCTTGTTTTGCAGGTCGAAATTTCCAGAACGAAAACGTTGGAACCAAAAACGCACTGTGTTTTCTTTTGCGACACAACCGCCATACACATCATTAACCCTTCGAGCCGTTTCCGCAGCACTGGTGCCACGGTGGAACTCGTACTCGTAAATAACGCGATATTTCAAATTTTCCATTTTGTAAATTGAGCGATGCAAACAGAAAAAAGATAAGTAAAAAAAACAAATGAATGACGGTTTACGAAACACAACTACATGTGGAAATAGCTGTATAAATTTGAATTTCGAATTCCTAACCAAATAGGAGAAATTTGTGATCAAAGTGGCCAGTACGACAAAACGACAATTTCATATGTAAGGACCTAATAAAAAGAAGTTTACTATTCTAAGAACTCTGTAGTAAGAACTCTCTAGTAATGGCGAAAGTCGCAGGTTCAAATCCCTTTTAAAAGTTTTCTAAAATTGTATACCTAACACGGGAAGTGTTTTAAATTTGGTACTCAATTTATCGCGTGTAAATGCCGTGTGATGCCGGCTTAGAATAGCATCATTAAATTTCTTTCCCGTGGGAGTCGTAAGAGGCGACGAAGGGACTCGAGGGTGTGAATAGCAATTTTAGGCGATGGTCTGACAACCTGTCACTATGGCGATACACAATTTTCCGAATGACCCTCAAACTTTTGTCAGACGTGGCGTAAATGTCCGTTTTTTGCGGCCGTTTACGCTCTGCCTACCCCGAAAGGGATAAAGGCGTGATATATGTATGTATGTATGTAATTTATCGCGGGTTTTCATCGCTTAGGCTACATTCAATCTGTAATGGTATCATCTCAACTCAACTCTGAAGATGTTGTTGAACTGACTACTTTACTAGATGCCAAAGCCAAAAGGCATGAAAAACGGTTTTGTTCCTTCCGAATCAATCCTCGTTTTTGGCGGTTTGTTATTAATAAACACTCGTTTGTTTTGTTTAGATTAGAAAATAATCTGTGCTCTAGTTTGTATAGTACCTAGTACCAATCACATCTGTCAAATAAATAATTATTAGGTAATATATGTTTAAGTGGAAATAAATAAAGGAAATTTGGTATTTAATAAATATAAATGATTAAATACCAAACAACAGAATAGATTTTAGTGATCCTAATGATTTGAAAATTAATCAGCGAATTCGAACTTTACAACCTTTTGTTTCGATAAAACCACAACCAACTAACCAGCACCGTAACACGATATAATGAATGAAGTATTGTGTTTCATTACAATGTTACACCTGAATAATCAAATTGAAATTTACGCTTCGTAGAACAGCAAAAGCTTTAATGCACCAATTTATTGGGCATAAACCAAAATGACTGATGGATGATCCGAATACAAATAAGAATTAATAATCACAATGACTAAAATGACACTGCTACAGTTTTTTTTTTTGTATTTTTAAACAGTAGAACTCCAATTTGTACGCGCAAGACTGCAACGAATTGTCTTACCTACCACTCGTATTCGTATCACACTTGCTACTACTCGAATTTGTGCATGTCAAGGGTAAGTGCGAGTGATTTGTGTAGTAGAACGTGTGAACGAGCAGCGTTTCGTGGCATTCTTTCGCATGCGTAATTGTTTCAAAATTTAGCCCCAGACCCTGAAGCTACAGAGAAAAAATCTAGAACATAAGCGTTTTTTTTACTACCAACATTATTTGGTAGGCCGTGTGATGCCGGCTTAGAATAGCATCCCATTTTTTTTCCTGTGGGTGTCGTAAAAAGCGACTAAGGATCTCGAGGGTGTGTTTTGCAAATTTAGGCGATGGGCTGTCAACCTGTCACTAAGGTGATACACAATATTCCAAATGACCCTCAAATGATTGTCAAAGGTCCGTTTTTTACAGCTGTTTGCGCTATGCCTACCCCTTAAGGCATTATAGGCGTGATATATGTATGTATGTATATTAATTGGCCCTATAAATAAAAATAATCGACGTTCTTACAAAAAAATAGACGCGCGTTAAGATTGTTTTCCATACAATTTGACGGTGTCACACAGCTTAAAACATGTCGTTCTATTTTGTAATAACAAGGACTAATTTTAAGATTTCAAATATGTCAATAAAATAAGAAACGTAAAATAATTTTATGCTAATCACGCGCCTCAAACTTCCACCCACATTTTCAACGCAAATAGAATATAAGCTAAGGTTTTAATGGTAGGCTCTATAGATACCTACACTTTGACGCAGACACACGCAATGTTGTTGTAAGTTTAAAGCATAAATCAATTAGCCGAAAGTTTGCCATTATAATTCAAGTCAATACGTCACCATCGTTTGCTTAACTTGTATGCTGTGTAAATGTTAGTCAGGACCACAGACAACTTATTAAATTAGAAAGACTTTTGTCCTACCCAGAATAACCATAAACATTAACTAGAGCCTGTGCGGAAAAAGAACCGGCGGCGGCGTGAGATTTGGGGACGCCTCTGTGCCTCAGTATGAGACATGTCATAGCAATGTATAAAATCATGTTGCATGTTACGCGGTACCTGTCAAAATTAAGCGGCGATTAATAATATGGCGGGTAAACATAGGAAGAAATCTGCGAAGTGGCGCGGAACGGCGGAAATCATAGATTATCTAAGACATGACATGACTAAAATAGACTCCCCTTGAGCAGGAGGACCACCGGCATTAATAACAACAATTTATATGTATGTAGGTAAGTACCTAATATACTCTAATGATGATATTTTGCAGTGTCTTAAGTGTTTCTAAGGTCTGTGGGTGTGAATTATGGCAGAAGCTGGCATTGTTCACAGCTGTTACAGAACTACTCGCTACTCGCTGCGAATGTTATTCCAGCTCTCAGCGTTCATAACATCCTGGTACTGTAGTTAATGTAAATGCTGGATTTCCATACCGTAATTGAGATCAAATTGTGAAAACCTTGCACAAATTTCTGTAAATGTTCTCGACAAAATATTTAAATGTACCTTTCTAAGTATGGACTTCGTTTTTATATTTAAGTTAATTAAATAAAAAATGATCTCAATGGGGGTGATAATATTCTTCGCAGATGCAAAATAATGTACCTAATGCAAAATAATTTTCGATTTAGATACCTAAGTATATGAAATATGAAAATGTGGTAGGACACCATGGACGTACTATTCAAACAAAATGTTAGTTTGTTAAGACAGTGTTTAAATCATTATTCCATACGATTTGACGTTGTCAAACAGCTTAAACTATGGCTTACTTGATCTGTTACAACAATGCAAATATTTGATTTTATTTTCACTAAATTCGACTTTTTCGAAAAAAAGAGTGAGTTTCACCCAGCCTTTGGAGATGTAGGTAAATACAATTCCGATGGCGAATTTTAAATTGTTATACCTACCCTCCGCCCAACTTATATTTTCATACAATGTTGATACCTCTGCGCGCAAACATAGAGTAAGTATTTAATTGCTTTATCATCTAACGTAAATACGTAATGCATTATTCATACATGAAATTGTGTGACTCCAGCGTTCTATGTACTTATTCATTCCTAGTATCCTGTCTCTATGGCGTAGGTAATCAACATTTGTATATTGGGTGTAGTTTTTAAGAAGATCCAACCAGAATAGCGAATTAATATCAGATAAATAAATCAGTCTGCAATTCGGGCCTACATACATGTCCAGTCCAGCAGTACTACACACATTCATACACATATCACGCCTATGATCCCTTGCGGGGTAGTCAGAGCGTAAACGGCCGCATAAAACGGATATTTACACCACGTATGACAAATATTTGAGGGTCATTTGGAAAATTGTGTCTCGCCATAGTGACAAGGTTGTCAGCCCATCGCCTAAAATTGCAATACGCAGACTGTACATACAGTACAATACAATATTGCGAGACACTTAGTTGCCTCTTACGAAGAAGAGAAGTGTTTTTAATGGGTAAAAAAAAAGTCGAGTGACCAATTGCAAAGTGTTTGTTGTACGAATTTACGCAATGCTAGAGCTTTAATTTTGGTACTGTTAGATTTGTCTGTAAACGTACAAAAAGTTATACTCAATGTCAAGTCACCATCTGTTGACTATAAAATATGATGTGGCCATTCTGATTTTTACTGGTGCACAACCGAGTGGATACACTTAAGGTCGAATATCTCAAAAACTGTACTGCTTAGAAACATGATATTTAATACACGCCTACTAAAAAAAGTGTACTAAATCATGGCTTGGTTATTTCATGCCAAAATGCATGCATTCCCGAGATCTGAAAAAATGGCGTTTCTACGGAGTGACCACACCTTAAGCTGTGTAACTTTTTTTCTATATTATGTACAAATTTTTTGATTTTATGTACATAAAATTGTATTCACAAGTGCGTCGGTATATATATGAAAAGAACGCAAATATTTTTTCAAATTTAAAAAAAACTAAGTATTACTTACAATGTCAAAATCACCTTTTGAATTGCTGAGGTCTAAAGGTAAAGCTTGGCTACCCTGTCTTGCCTTGCCCCACTCTTCCCTGCGTACTTCATGTCATCAAAATGAAGTTGTCAATGTTGCAGTGTGAAGTTGTCTGTTCAAGGAAAAAGGCAAACCGGAATAAAATACTACAATATCCCTTTTTAAACAAATTGTGATACCGGTTTCTACTGTCTGTAGAAAATCTTTTGAAGATTTGGATCTAAAAAAAAATATTATTCTTAAATTTAATAAGGTGTTAAAATATAACAGTTTGCGGGCCACAGTTTGATTATTTTCTTTTATTACTGATTGAGAGCTCGTATCTATTAGTGTACAATATTATTTGTTTTGGAACAATACGAAAAACATTTGGTGATCCCATTCAGCCGGATAGACAGAGATAGCATGTTGTTAATGTAATAAAAAAACACATACTTAGGTTTCCTATAATAAGTAAGTATGTTCCTCACTGCTTCTAAACAGATTACTCACTTCTTTCTCAGTGGAGCAGCATAGACGGTTCTCCCACTTAACATCTGCTTACGGTTCATTGACAGTCGCTCCCGTCAACGCTTCGTAAACGCACCTTCGCCGTATTTGTATGACAATAAGATCGGAATTTGCCCTTTCCTTTCTTCTGAAAGACGCATCGGTTACGGATGCGCTAAGAAACGTAGCAACGGACGCCAAGTGTGATCCTTGCCTTACTCCACCCACTATCGTGTTAAGTAGTTTTAGTGATGAATATCATTATGTAGCTCATTAGTTATGAGCTATGTTTTCATAAAAAAATTAAAATAGTGACGAAATATTTGGCGGTAGCCAATTAAGGAATCTCTTGTTGGATAATGAATTTTACTCAATACATGAATTTCTAATGTTTAAATTCTCATAAATTCACTACAATTTTAATTGTAGACATCATTATTTTTATTTTGTAATTTTGATTTGATATTATTTTTATATAATTATAGGTATGAATCAGTTATTTACAGAGAATGACATATTGTTTTATTATTTTTATAGACTTGATTTTAAGTCGGATTTAAAATTATCGAATTGTATTTTTAATTTGACATTTACTAGTTTTATAAGTTCAGATATTTTTGATTATTTTAATTCTATTGACGATCATGTTATCCGACGATAAATAAGGTAAAAGCTCCTATTATCGCGTGTTTTCACGTCGCGCGACTTTATGCGCCAAAAATAAGATGTTCTTGTTGACTTACGGAGTATTGGTAATTTTTTTATTAATTGTCGAGTTTCTATTTTACGATTCACACACCATTATTTTTTTATCAGAACTTTTCAGAACTCAAATTATTTTTTAAAGTTGAGAAGGCGATTTTCCCTAATTTCGAGGCGTTTTTAAGGCTTGAGCCTAATTTCGCGGAAGCGGATCCTATTATTGAGGGTATAAAAAATAATGCGTTTTGGGTTCCGTTAAGGTAAAAACGTATTTATTTACTTATAGCTTACAAACTAGTTCTAAGAAACAGAAAAAAGGACGTTAGGTACTTCGTACTCATACTGAAATTAGCAATTTTTTACTCTACACCTATGTAAGTAGTTAAGGTTTTTCTTATCTTATATTCATTCTGACTGACCCCTAAATCCATTTTAAATTCTTCTATCACTCGATAATAGGTTTATATGAAAGTTCTATCTTCGAGCCATCATTACTCGATGTTAAGGTCTCATAGAGCCTATTATGGCGGTACCAAATTCTTATGGCTCGGTAAAAGGGGAAATCTCTCTTCCGTTTTAACCTAATTTCGAGTGATAAAAACTGACAGATTTGACAGTTTTTTCATATATGATAAATTAAAGTATCAAACAAAAATAATAATAGTATAAACGGAAAATGGTTTTTTAAGGCAGTAAACAAACTTGTTTTTCGTTAGCCCAATTCTATGAACTCAGTACAAAACACAGTTTTTTAGAGCTACACATTTCTTTAAAAAACAAGAAACTTACCGCGAATTACCTACCGCGAAAATATGTTTTTACGTTAGGTATGGAATGTAGATAACAGCTGAGTAGATAAATAACGAATAACTGAATCCTGTGCGCTACAAATCAAAAATAAATCTAAAACTGTAAATTCCCTATCACCGATGGTACCGCGATATTAAGAGCAACCTACAAAAAAAAGCGCCTGATATCGCGAATGATTATTTTCGTAATGTATCGTTTCGTATTTTTACCCTGATTAAATATCAGGGTAAAAATACCAAATAAGGCCTAAATCTAATTCTACAATTCTACATACACTAAAGCAACTAGCAATACATTTTTTTCTACTCATTTAACTTATTTACCTAAATTTGCTTAGCAAAATTCTTGAATTACTACCGTCGAGCGAGCTGCGTTTGTATGGGACGACCGGATTCTGCGCTGCCGTCGCACAAACTGGTGGATTTTAATGTGTTTGGACGGTGTTATGCAAACAACCGCCAGTTTGATGGTGCAAAAGAAAATAGAGCACGCATTCATATATATATTTGTAATATGCGGTCCTGGTAAAATTATAAAGCACAAAAACAAAATACCTCGATATTAGGTGCCAAAAAACGGTACCTCAATATTAGGAGCTTTTACCTTAATTTGTCGTTGTTAAATTGATAGTATGAAATAAATAAATCTAATCTATGATAATCATATTGACTATGAGTCATAACCTGATGGACAAATGAGAGTAGCCAGCCATGTGCTACCATAGTCTACAAGATTATCAAATCTAGCGAAGCGTGTGTCGAGGTACTTACCTACAGTACAGCTCAGGGTACATCTGCTAAGTGGGAATCCTCAAAAACTGAAGGTGCCTAATGCTGAATTTGATACATAAAAGCGACAAAAATAGGCATTGCAAATGCTTGCAGTATTATATCTGGTAAACCCTATGACTTTCTATCAAATACAGCAGAAACCTCACTACTAGGCTAAGTCATAATAGCTAATGTAATGAAATGAAACACTGCTTCCGCTGCAAGTTGCGGTCAATGCCGAATAGTATCAAATTCGATGTTTATTTCGTATTCGGTTAGCCATTACGATACCAGGAATATTAACCGGCTATGCAATGTACTAATAATTTTACCTGTAGACTTGCAGCCTGTAGTTTCATAACATAGGGTACAGGTGATAGAGGTGTCACTATTCAAAGTAAAACTTCGCATCTTACTATCGTCACATCCACGGAAATTTTAAAAACAAGTTTAAGGTTAGGTAATAGTTAGGAACTATTAGCTCAAAGTCTTCGAAAGACAAGATTAGAGTATATTAGGGTAGAGATTAACCTCCCCCAAGTATAATATATAGATTATACCTTCTTAATTTTGGTGCCAAAACTTGAGAACGATTGATTCCGGAGACGGGCTATAGTTACTCATGTGACTCAAGTTCCACCCTGAATATCAAAGCCGATACTAAACGAGGCACAGAGCGCGTATCGACAAGGCATTAATCTCAAAGGATTATTTTTGGGCTATCAATATAAGCTCTAGCTTCTGTTTAATGAATAAATAAGCATTTTCGTACAGAGCAGCGTTTGATGTGCTACAAAATTAAATAAATATCAAATGATTCAGTTTACGTCATAGCGTCTGATTTTGGAACGGAACGGACTATGTAAATGAAGAAAAAAACCTATAATTATGGACCAATGGATGGTAGGTACCTACCAAATATATTGACTACACTCGTTTCGAAATGTTCAAGAAAGTTGTACAGGGTGTAACAAAAAGGATAAGTATAACAAGCCGAAAGGAGGTCAAAGTACTTATTCATTATACTGAACAACTTTCGCCATGAAACATAGGTGTAAAGTGTCCGCAGGAATCGCTGGTGCAGCAATAAAAGATGGACTTTGTAGAAATAGTAGACTGTATTATAAAGAAAGCCAAAACTTATTATCTAGATCAAATCGGAGCGTTGATCGAGAGAAGTTGAATGTCTGAATGACAGTTGCGTCCCGCACCCCGCGGGGGGTGTCTGCCGATGCGTTCCGATACACCCAACATACTCCCGGGGTTGAAGTATTTCAATGAAGAGGAAGTGGGCAGATGTTGTTGAAAGCTCGGCGTATCGTGCCTTTCTTAGTTTTCAGTTCGGCGACCCGTGTGATGCCGTCGTTGCCAGGGTAGATTTTAATGACGCGTCCCAGCAGCCATAGAAGAGGTGGCAGAGCTTTATCCTTGATCAGCACTAAAGCACCCATTCTGAGCTCATTTGCAGAGGTTTGCCACTTGGTTCGCTGTTGCAGTTGTGTCACGTATTCAGTGCTGAAGCGAGTCCAAAAGTGTTGTTTGATGTACTCTATGCGTTTGTAGCGCTCTATGCGATTGATGTTGGAGTCTGTCACCGGTGGATGTGGAACAGTCATAAGTGGTCGACCAATTAAGAAGTGGGAGGGAGTCAAGGCGGTAAAATCAAGAGGATCGTGGGAGAGAGGAGTAAGAGGACGCGAATTTAAGACGGCCTCAATTTGCGTCAAACAAGTAGCCATCTCTTCGTAAGTCAAATGAGTAAGATTAAGTAAACGTCGAAGATGATGTTTTGTAGAACGTACGGCAGCTTCTGCCATGCCATTAAAGTGGGGACTATAAGCGGGCGTAAAGATAAATTTTATACCTTGCAAGGCCACATCAGCTGAAACGTTGGATTCTAGTACAAATCTTTGCAAATCGTTATTACCGCCAACGAAATTGGTGCCATTATCGGACGTGATGCTTGCTGGCTTTCCGCGGCGTGACGTGAAACGAGTAAGAGCGGCTAGGAAGGCTTCTTTCGTAAGATCTGTCACAAGTTCCAGATGCACAGCTTTTACCGCGAGACAAACGAAAATGCACAGGTAAGATTTTATGAGTCTACAGCCTCGTCCTCTTCGGTCAGCTATCATTATTGGCCCAGCATAGTCAACGCTGCAATTTAAGAAGGGAAACTCGAGTTCCGTGCGATTCGATGGGAGCTGGCCCATTATTGGACGAGCTTCTTGGGCTCTGAATCTAAAACACTTGACGCATTTTTTGACAACAGATTTAGATAGGTTCTTGCCTCCTAATGGCCAATATATTTGCCTGATGTTTGCCAGCAACAGCTGGGGTCCAGCGTGAAATAATTCTTTATGTTTGTTTTCAAAAATAATATGAGCTATGTGATGCTTGCTACATAGCAAAATAGGATGCTTAACGTCATAGCTATAGGGTGAGTTAGTAAGCCTCCCCCCTACCCTTACTATATTTGCCGAATCTAGGAAGGGAGAGTAAGAAATTAAACGATTTTTACGTGGCAATGGTTTACTAGACTTAAGGATTGCATATTCTTCTGGAAACATTTCAAGTTGAGCATTGCGCAATATAAAATTTGTAGAATTTTGTAGTTCTGTTACAGAAAGTGAGCCTGTAATTTTATTATTTCTATTACGAGAATTATAAACGAATCGATGCATGTATGCTACAATTCTTTGTAGTTTGCGAATATCTGAGTATCTTTGGAGCAAGTCATGAACGGGCGATTTGAAAGAAGCTGTGTCAACATTATTTAAGTGACAAACTACCTCGGGTAGATCTTGTTTCATGTTGTTGTTCGGGTTTTTGGGCCAGTGAACTTCATTTTTAGTTAAAAACGAAGGTCCAGACCACCAAAGATCTGATCCACTGATGAGGTCAGCATTTAACCCACGTGAAACAAGATCTGCCGGGTTTTCTTTAGATGGAACATAGCTCCACGAATGACCGCGTGTGCTCTCCTGTATTTCACTGACGCGATTACGAACAAAGGGTTTAAGTTGCTGCGATGGCGTTGAAAGCCAACCCAACACGATTGTAGAATCGCACCAGTAATGAATATTTTCTATGTGTGCTGTAAGTGACCCAATAACTTTAGAACACAGTCTTGCACCCAGCAAGGCTGCGCAAAGTTCAAGGCGGGGTATTGTCGTTGGTTTCAATGGCGCTACTCTGTTTTTTGACACTAACAATCTGACAGTAACAACGCCTTTACTGCTGACCGATCTAATGTAGACGCAAGACCCGTAGGCGCGTTCGGACGCATCTGTAAAGACGTGTAGCTCCACTGACGACGTGTCATCAGCAATAGCCCAACGAGGAATTTGTAACTTATTAAGAGCAGGTAGGGTAGTCACAAATGACGTGTCCCTCAAGCTGTAATCCTCACCTATGAAAACTTAACGAAAAGCAATTTTGGTTTTGTCAAAAAATAGTGCTGAAATAGTGACAAATAGTGACATATGCAAGAAAATTAGTGACTTCATATCTCCCAAGATATGGCTATCGTTTGGTGAGGATTACAGATCGAGGCTCACGCTGTAATCCCAACTCTCGTGTGAGCAAACGGTGGGGTATTTTCACTTGATCTACATTCCAAAAAATAGTGCCTAATTAGTGACTAATAGTGACAAAAGATGAGAAATAGTCGCTTTATAATTCCGTAGTTATAAAGGCATCTTGGTGAGGATTATACCTATAGCAATTTTTGCTGTAATCCTCACCTCATTTCTGCTAAACACTTAGGTCTTTTGACTCAAATTTAGTATCAAAAAATAGTGCTGAAATAGTGTTCTTAAACTGCATTGATATTTATTTAGTTTATGTAGTAGAAGCAATTAAAAAAACCGTAAGAACTTCTCCATACAAAATGGTCAGGTACAGTCGCGAACAATACTTCGTAGAATACAGACTTGATTTTTGCTTTAATTTAGGAAATGTCATTTCTGCCAATATATGTAGGTATTAACTTAAACATAAGTTGAGCCACTGACATTATTTTGGTCTATTTTATGAGTAGGTATTTTGGTTGACTATTTTTTAACGCCTTGAACTTTTTAACAGTTTTATAAAAATAAAGTATTTATATGTAGGTACTTATGCTATATCTTTCAGATCAACACATCGCATTAATTTATCACATCGTATTCTCTTAAGTCTGAATGCCCTGTTTGGTCGCGCCACCGCTAAACAAAACCGATTTGGCCGAGCCTCGAAAACTGACCGCCGCGCGTGTGAGCGAGAGACACACAGTAGACAATAGTGAAATTATTGCATGCACTTCGCCTGCGTGGTATTTTTTGGTTTCATCACGTTACGCGACATTGAGTATTATGACAACTCAAATATAAAATTTCTTAAATAACAAATACGGGGCGTATTTATTACGATTATTATGAAAAATTAAAATGAAACCGCACGTTTTGAAAATAACAAAAAATATTATTTAGGTATAATTAGGTACTTATAGTATTAGTCCTTGCCTCGAACGTCGTTAACTATATAGGATTAAAAATATTTAGTGACCGATAGCGAAAACCCAGGACGGGCTGGTGATAAGGAACAACTTTCCCCAAGGAACATATGTCGAAATATGAAAAAAAATTGGAACTCCCATAGTAACCCAAATCAGCTGATCGACAATTTTGTATGGGAGGTCTAATTATTTTTTCATGTTTCGACCTATGTTCCTTGGGGAAAGTTGTTCCTTATCACCAGCTCGTCCTGGGTTTTCGCTATCGGTCACTGATTAGATTTCACCCTATATACCTACTTTCATTTATTTATGAGTTCAATGAATTTTACCACATAAATATGTTTTTTGTTCCATTTTTACCAAACAAGTTAGGTACCTATATCTTTTATGTATTTATTTATGTACTACATAGATACAAACATATATCACACCTCTACCCCTTACGGGTTAGGCAGAGCGTTAAAAGCCGCAAAAAATACGGTCGTTATCATCGCCACGTCTGACTGATTGAGAAATATTTTGTACTGTCAGATATAAATAAAATGCTTGAAGGAAATAAATTTGTTTGATTACGTTCCTACCGACATAACAAACCAGTATTGAGCTTCAAGTACGACAATACGAAGTATTGTTCGCGACTGTACCTGACCATTTTGTATGAAGAAGTTCTTACGGTTTTTTTTAATTGCTTCTACTACATAAACTAAATAAATATCAATGCAGTTTAAGAACACTATTTCAGCACTATTTTTTCATACTAAATTTGAGTCAAAAGACCTAAGCGTTTAGCAGAAATGAGGTGAGGATTACAGCAAAAATTGCTATAGGTATAATCCTCACCAAGATGCCTTTATAACTTCGGAATTATAAAGCGACTATTTCTCATCTTTTGTCACTATTAGTCACTAATTAGGCACTATTTTTTGGAATGTAGATCAAGTGAAAATACCCCACCGTTTGCTCACACGAGAGTTGGGATTACAGCGTGAGCCTCGATCTGTAATCCTCACCAAACGATAGCCATATCTTGGGAGATATGAAGTCACTAATTTTCTTGCATATGTCACTATTTGTCACTATTTCAGCACTATTTTTTGACAAAACCAAAATTGCTTTTCGTTAAGTTTTCATAGGTGAGGATTACAGCTTGAGGGACACCAAATGACGACCACAAATCCTTAATGTCGGATGAAACTTCATCGTCCCAGTTAAGTTTGTGACTGGCCCATAACTTTTGCATGATAATTTTTGCTTCGACCACGCATGGACCTACCAGGCCCAGCGGGTCAAATATTTGGCTAATGACAGACAAAATATGTCGCTTTGTAACTCTATCATTATGTTCGATTCCGATAGAGAACGACAAGACGTCTAAGTTGCATAGCCAGTTAAGTCCAAGGGTTTTAGAAGAAACGTTTGTGCTATTAGACAAATCCAATGAAGATAAAGAAGGCGCATCTACGTTTGCTATTTCTTTAAGAATTTCCGGACAGTTTGATTGCCACTTGCGCAAATTGAATTTTGCTGATGCTAAGACAGAAAAGACCTGTTTGCAGAGTTCAATCGTTTGTTGAATAGAAGATCCTCCACTAAGGAAATCGTCAACGTAGAAGTCACGTTGAATGGCTCTTTTGACGTCGTCGTCAAGATCAGGCGTTGCTAAACTTACCAGACATTTGGTGGCAAGATATGGTGCTGATGCCGTACCATACGTCACCGTATTGAGCGTGTAAGTTTTTAAGGGTTCTGTGACGTCATATCGAAAAATGATTTGTTGAAGAGAGCGTTGAATAGGGTTGATTTCAATTGCCCTGTACATTTTTTCGATATCGCCTGAGACGACATATTTATGCTGACGAAACCTGAGTATTATTGACAGAAGGTCATCTTGCACTACGGGACCCACCATTTGGATTTCATTAAGAGATTTTCCCGACGATGTCCGAGCAGAAAAATCGAAGACAGTGCGATGCTTTGTAGTGGTGCTGGTTTCTCTAATAACACCATGATGAGGTGCGAAGTTGTTTACCTTGCCATTAGTTGAAGTTGAAGGCTCTGATTTGTTTTCAGACATATGGCCAAGTGCTTCGTATTCACGCATAAAATCTATGTAGCTTTTCTTAAAAGGAGGATTGCGCTGAAATTTGCGTTCCAAAGATAGAAATCGAAGCTTAGCCATTGAATACGAATCACCCAGAATTTGCGGGTCTTCTTTGAGAGGCATGGTGACGACGAAGCGACCATCATCTTTACGAAAGGTAGTTTTCGAGAAACTTTGTTCACAGGCTCGTTCTTCAGCTGAGAAGGAGTGTTTTGCGGAGACAGTATCAAGTTCCCAAAACTTTTCTAAGTTATAGTTTATGTCACTATTAAGGAAGTTACAAACATGGGTGGTTGACGAAATAGACTGAGGACGAGCGACGTACCTGGAGACTATCCAACCTAATTTTGTTTCGTACAATTGTGCTTTCTTGAGATTCATCGAAGAGAAAGTGAAGACGTCCCAAAATACCTCGACACCAACTAGAATATCGATTACTGACGGTATGTTAAAAGAGGGATCAGCTAATTGTACTCCCGATGGAAGAGGGATATGATCAAAATCGATGTAAGAAGACGGCATAACCGTGGTTATTTCAGGTAAGATTTTACAATCTATGTCGACCGTATAGTCACTGTAATAAGACTCAATTGTGAGCAAACAAGACACAGTACTTGAAGAGGTCTGATTGTTAACGCCTGTAACCGTGGAGTGTACTTTACGACGTGGTAAGCCTAGCTTTCCACAGAAGGATTCCGAAATTAAATTCGTGGAACTAGCATTGTCAAGTAGCAATCTTGCGTCATGTCTATTACCCTCGCTGTCCACCACTTTGACGACGGCTGTGGAAAACAAAGATCGCGAAGGTTTAGTAGGATTTGAAGCGTAGGTAGCCAAAGCAACACTATTTTCTAACGGCATAGAAATTTGTGGTATGTTTTCGCTCATCTGTTCTAAGTGCAAGAGGGTATTATGTTTTTCCTTGCAGTATTTGCAGTGTGAAAGGCTGCATTTTTGATGCCAATGACCTGGCCGGAGACAATTCAAACAGACCTTATACTCTTTTGCCTTTTCTATGCGTGTTTCAATATTTAATTGCCTAAAAGTCTCGCAAGTAAAAAGAAAGTGAGCTTTCCCACAAAGAGGACATTTTATAGGTGTTGATTTAAATTTTTGTGACTTGTTTGAAGTATTAGAAGCAATTACAAAGCTTTTTGATTTGTTTGGCTCGAGAGATTTACATTTTTCTTCAATTGTTTCTAAGATAGTAGCCCTGTCGTTCAAAAACTTACAAAATTCTTCCAAAGTAGGTAAGTCTAATAAATCATTGATATGTTGTTCCCAGTGACGACAAGTCTCAATGTCCAATTTGCTAGACATCATGTAAATCACAAAAATATCCCAACTATTGGTAGCTTTTAAAGAAGTAAGTGCCCTTATATTTTTGTTAGTTAAGTCAACAATATTGCGTAAACCTTTACTTGTCTCTTTTCTGATTGATTCTGCATTGAACAACGCTTGAATATGCTTATTTATTAAAGACCTATTGTTATCATACCTCTCACAAAGTTGCTTCCACGCTACTGGATAATTGTCACTATTAAAATCAATATTTTTGATAACCAAGGCCGCGACTCCTTGAAGAGAGGCGCGGAGGTAGTGGAACTTGCTAATATTGTCAAGATTTTGTGCAGTGTCTATCATAGAAAGATAAGTCTCTTTATACTCTAGCCAATACTGATAGTCACCGTTAAAGTGCGGAAGATTTATTTTAGGTAAGCGTACACAATTATTTTTACTCCCACCTTCCTGTGCATTTTGGAACTCCTGGTCAGGTTTCTTACGTGATTGTTCGGCTTTTTGTAACAGAGCGCGAGCCTGAGCCTTCAGCAAGTAGTATTGTGACTCAATTTCTTCGCGGCAAGCAAACATCTCGTCTGGCGTTTCCGTAAGGATCTCGATTTCCGTCTGTATGTTGTCAAATTCAGGATAAAGTCGATTAAATACATCAAAACGGCCCTCCAAATCGATTTGCTGCAAGTCAGATAATTTTTCACAGCTAAGTAGTATTTTAATATATTTATCAAAGGTAGTCATCTTTGCTTTGATGGTACTTCGCTTCCTAGTAAGCTTCGTTAACTTAATTTCAGCTTCAGCCATATTTTCAATGCAATATAAAGCAAGAACAATAATACTAAACGGTTGGGAAAGCAAAGCGCTTATAGAAAAAAAATGTGGCAGAGGTGTAATTTATAATGAGGCGGTATGATCATTAACTTGTGGCAGAGGCGTAATTTATAAAGAAGCGGTATGATCATTAACATGTGGCAGAGATGTAACTGATAAAGAAGTAGTATGATCAATAACCTAATTCCAACGGTGAAGAAACCAGAAAAAAAAAACTGACAGCTGATGATGTACCGCCACGTTGGTACTGAATATAGGTCAAATACAGTAGTATGAATGCACAGGTAAATATTTTTAACAAATTAGCGATTGGGATGGTTAAAAACAGACCCACGTATTTATTTATGCAAACGTACTGATAATTTAAAGCAATATTGAAATGTTTTCGTGCGTAAATTAGGTACAATAGTGGTACGAAGATTAGACCACTGTTTGTCTCGAATTAAGGCAAAATAGCAAAGTATTTAACGTAAATAGGTAAAAATAATAAGGTACGAGGATAAAGAAAGGAATGTTGAAGGAATAAATTGGAATGAACTCACAAAATATGACTGTCCAACAACAAAATCATGACGACCTCCTCTCTTCTTTGCTGACGACAACTTGATTGTTGGAAAATGACGTCACAACACGGATTTTTTTGGTAGAATTCCGCTGTTTTCTTCCTGCCAGCCTTGATATACGGGTCCTCAATGCCTTCCAATACGTATCCTTGACGAAACCGCAGGTATCTTCCTTGGAAATTGGGCCCACAAGCAGCCGAAGACAGGAACAATTTTGCGTCTAAAATCTTCCGTGTCGAATCGTGATTATCTTGACTTTTCACGGATGAAGGACCATTGTAAAGTGTCCGCAGGAATCGCTGGTGCAGCAATAAAAGATGGACTTTGTAGAAATAGTAGACTGTATTATAAAGAAAGCCAAAACTTATTATCTAGATCAAATCGGAGCGTTTTTTTTTTTTTTTTTTTTTTTTTTTGTGGCTTCACATCTCTTTATTTGAGACGTATTTTGCCAATGACCGTAAACTTGACCTGAATACGCAAGGAGATTGTTCGGTATATAATTTTGAATTGTTGGGTCTGGAGCGAACAGGAAACCTAAAACAAAATAACAAAGTGTGTAGGGACATCACAGACAACACAAACAGCAAAATGTACAAGTAACTTTGTTATGTGGAAAGGACAGTAGAAATTAAAACATGTAGTAAGGAAAAAAGGGGGAAAATGAAAGTATTATAAAGACTACTCTATATTATGTGTATAAAATAAATATAATTAAATAAAATATAACTCATTTATAATTTAATGTCATTAAATTGAATATACTTAAATAAAAGATTTATTATGGGAGAGTCCATGTAAGAAAGTAATGACTGAAAGTTGATAGGCCGCGGAACATCATGAGGAAGTACATCGTACAAAGAGAAGGGATATTTTGAACAATTGAAAAAGATATGATCAGAAGAACGATCGAGAGAAGTTGAATGTCTGAATGACAGTTGCGTCCCGCACCCCGCGGGGGGTGTCTGCCGATGCGTTCCGATACACCCAACATAGGTCATCATGACTATGTACGACACAGCAGTCATTGGTTCAATAACGGAGCCGGACCAAGAATGAACAGCGGCACAAATTTCAGTTTAGTTCATAAAAATTTGCAGATCCAGATTTTTGATTGATCCAGCTCCGAGCCAGTTATGACTACTCTGTCTTAGTGTAGTTTCACGAAAAATGATTTAGTAAAACTAGACAGAAAGGGAACTATTAATGCACGAACTAATTTTGCCCGACACTGTTTTGTACAATACGGCTTCGGGCCAGTTATTGAACCAATGACTACTCTGTCTGTACAGTCATGTTTTACAAAACAGTTTCAGTGTAGTGCATTGACCGTGTGATGCCAGCTTAGAATAGCATTACCTCCTTTCTTCCTGAGGGACTCGTGGGTTACATGTATATTGCAATTTTAGGCGATGGGCCGACAACCTGTCACTATAGCAAAACACAATTTTCTGAATGTCCCTCAAATTTTAGTCAGACGTTAAATGTTCGTGTTTACGGGCATTTAGGTTCTGCCTACCCCGCAAGGAATATAGGCGTGATATATGTATGTATACATTGATGGTGCCCGGTCTAGTTTTACTAAATCATCTTTTCATGAGACGAAATTTGAAATAGTATGACGAAAATGTCGCGCTGCGTAGGGTTGGCAATGTTTAAAACATTTGTTTAAAACAGTGTTTAAAACACCTCAAAAAAACACGTTTGTTTAAAACAGATTAAAACATGTTTTGTTTTAAACACGTTTAAAACATCAAAAAAAACAGACCCGTTTTAATGCTCTTTTATTCACAAGTTTTTAAAAAATATAGATTTTTAGCAACCCAACACGCGGGAGTTTCCCTTTGGAATGGTTTTGTTCGGCAGTAGTTCAGTTCTCCGCATTTCGTCGTGAGCTCTTGAGTCTTGTGAATACGTAAATATGAAAAGTCGGAATTTTGAAAAAAAAATCGTTAAAACAAGAGTTTAATGTTTATTTTATGTTATGTGAGCTTAGCTTGGTATGGTACACCTACCTATGTTTGTTATTGGGTATGATCATGTTTTAAATCGAAAATTTTAATTTCAAAGTTATTGTTTAAAACTGTTTAAAACATGTTTAAAACAGTTTTAAACAATTACTTTGAAATTTAAATTAAACTTTGATTTAAAACATGTTTTTTTTATATTTGAAATAAAACAAAATGTTTTGATCTTTTAAAAAAAACATGTTTTTTTTCCAACCCTGCTGCGTCGCGTCGTATTGTGGCGCAAGTACGATAAGAATGATTGTCTTCTAGCAACCTTGAACCTATTTCTGAAATAAATAAGGTTTGTCCATTCCTTGTCGTCACTTACTACTATCACTTAAAACTAAAGTACCTATTATAATATTTATAATTTAATGTGACATCGAAAAGATATGACAGTGGTTAGGGGTTTAATAGTTAAATTTCTCGAAAACAAGCAGTGCTTTGTGGTTGAAATGGCAACACTCCTACTTTGTAACCTCTTTTATTTGGCTTCTATTCCTGGGACTGTGCAACTGCAAACGTGTTAGGTAGGTACCTACCTAGAGATTATATTTTATCTGTCCAGAATGATGTAGAGAAGATCCTAAGTCATACAGCTCTGAGCTACCAGCCAATATGCCGTGATATGACGATCGATATAGCCCTAGGGACTCCGTAGTTCATAACGTAGGTAGGTTGAAATAGGTTCCTACGAGCCATCAATATAATATGGACCTTGCGTACTCTATTTGAGTGGATTTCTCAAGCGGAAATTGTTCATGTCCTCGCTGAAAACGAGGTGACGCTTTGCAGATATGACTATGATATATTTTTATCTAAATATAAGACATTTGTTCCGATATGAAGCCAAATATAATGTTTGGAAAGTTATTATTTTTTTAGATAAAAATTAGTAAGTGTCGAATTTCAATGTTCGGTGGCTTGACCCCAATCCCTTTTTTACAACATATTCATCTCTCAGGAAAATTGTGTCCAACATATTTAGGAAAATAAATTTTGATTATGTTAAGGAAGAGTGACCCTACGAGAAACTATTAAAAATTAAATTTTTAGACGAATAGTTTATGAACTGTGGCAAAACTAGATTTGTCCCAGCAAAAATAGCAATATCGGTGGCAATTTTGTTTCGACGCTTCCTGCTCATACTGTTGGGTATATCCAGGCCTAAAACCCCTCCCCTGCTAGGATCAGCCGAGCACTCATGCGCAGTGTAAACGGTTGTGCACTACCTCCTTGCGTCTTCCCGCCAAAAATGGAAGTACATGATTTCAGTTTACTCGGAACAAAATTTTGCAATTTCGGTGCTCGGGATTAAAATGTTTCCTCAAGGTTTAAAAATATAACAGTAATAGTCATTGACACCCGTCAGTGATAGCCGAAGACGTGGCTACTATTTGTAGTTGCAGGTATCAGTTGATTTGTCGACCGGCAGGTGCTATCAGGTATGGACGGCTGCCGCTAACAGAGGTCTACGGCTATCTTCAACACAATGCCACCCATTTGTAAGCAGCCAAACAAGGCATCTTTTTTTTATTAATGATGGGTTTGCTCTTGACTCTAGTCTAGGTCATAGGACAGAGACAGAGTCTAAGATGGAGCGAGCTCACCCAGAAGAAGCCTGTTAAGGCACTGGCACTCCCACACACTGACGAAACGGAGCAAGCTACTTGGCGCCAGACTTCGGTGGGATGGTTCTGAGGCACAATTGCAACTTCAGTGGCACAAACCCAATTTCGGTGGCATGAATTCAATTTCGGTGACAAGGCAATTTCGGTGACCCAAATAACTCACCAAGTACTATTGTTACATGTTTTCCTGTTAATATATTATATTCAAAATGAGTATCTTTTGCTATACAGCTACAAAAAACATCAAAAAAGCAGAAAATTAAAAAATCCACCGAAATTGACAAAAATATGCAGTTGTTGAAAATGACTCATTTAACTTATCCGCTAGGGGATTAGTAAACATTGCCTAATAAATGACTCTTATTTATAATGAGAGATACGAGTGTCGTTATCGAATTAAAGTTAAACAGTTTGAGTGTTGGTAGAGACATACTTAGAAGATACTTCGTAGTGGTAATGTGTGTAGGTATACCTACCTACCTACGCTTACAGACTCACGCTCGTTTCATAATAGATATATCGCTTGCTTAATAATAAAGAGAATTAAGTCAAAAAATGCGAAATTTTAGTTTTAATCATAAAAGGAAATAACTTAACGAGGAGAATAGGTACACTTCAATCGGCGTTGAAATCGGAGCGAGATAACTGATTGCGCCATTCATGATTCTCTTTTTTATAAAAAAGATTACGAAACCGCTTCTGTAAAAAAGAAGTATTTTGTTATGCTCCCTATATGTTTGGGAGAAGTATTATTATTATTTTGATAAAAAAGAAACATCTCCAATTTATACTCTTTAATATTAAATGCAGGTAATGATGTATCCTATTTATTTTTTTGTAAAAAGAATCATTTCGACTTAATTCCCTTTTTTAGCAAAATATCTGTAGATGTTAGTGAATTATTTTGAGTTACTTCTGTTTATTTTTAAACTTTTTTCACAATACGTATACTATTTCGATTTAATGCACTTTTGGTTTTAATACTTATTTAATTTTAAGTCATATTTCATGATAATTCTGTTTTTTACTTAACTAAAATGTTAATGTCTGAAATATTTTTAGTTATTTCCGTTTATGACTAACTTCATTTCTTTATTGATACAAACATTTAACTTTATTTCTATATCTAAGTAAAATGTACGTGAAAACGTTTAATTAATGCAGGCGGTTATTCATAGGTTCCGAAATTATAATGTCTATTATGTAATATAAATACCTAATCAATGTTCTTCGTTAGAAAATTTCATTTGAATTCTTCGTTAATTATGATACAATTATTATTTTTGTACGATTAAACAATTATTATATTTGTAGAGTACTAGGGATTTACCTACTTTAATTTTTGATAGCTCTTTGAGTGACTTGCAACCAGTGGGCCTGTTACACTCTCAGATTTTACGTTTTAGCTCCGTAGGTATGACTGGTAGGACGCACTGATCAAAAACCTTGGTCTAGAGGCATTTTGGCAAAGATAGCTCAAGGATTTGACGCGTCTTCCGAAACACTGCCTATCCAACGGCACTCTTATGGTGATTTCACTCTCTAAGTTGTCTTTACTTAACTGCAATTGTCCAAGGTCCAATACATACGTACTTCTGAACACCTGTAAGAGCTACACCTTCGAAGGAGACCGGCTCAGGGATGATTGTGTTGTATGAACAAGACATGCCTTGAGGTAGTCAGTCTGTGCAGTCTAAATACTACCCATAGCAATTCAGGCTAGTGGATACATAGTCATAATTGACTATATCATTGGCAAAACGAAGATGTCTGAGATATTCACTGCTAACGTTGATGACTGCAGACTTTTGAAGAAATCCTACAGCGTGTTGGTGAAGTTTTTCAGGGATACAACTACACCTTGTCTTACACCTCAGAATTACTGAATGAGTCTTGATTTGTGGTTTTGGACTTGAAAGAACATCGTTGTCATTTGGTTTAATATTTCTTAGGACCTCCACATATCGCCAGTCGGCTTAGAAGCACTGCAAGGACTCCCAAAAACCATAAACAGCTGTTCCTATTCTTATATTCCTCTGACTTCCGTTTAACCTGCCATACAGTAGGTATGGATGTGGTCCACGGTGCTAGAAAATTAAGAAATCTGGCCTGTTCCTGTGACTAGAAGGTTTCAAATCTAAATATCAAACGTTTCTTAACGACTTAAGAAAAGCTTATAGTGTTATTCAGTGACTCAGAAGTGTGATAAACTTATACGACTACGACTTACGCCAGGGTGGTTTAATTGGCTATAGCGGACTTGAATAGCCTCTTCAGCTTTTTAAAGATTGTTTTCCTCCAGCCTAAAGAAGCTCAGAAGCCATTCCATCTACCCCCGGGAGCATTCTTGAGCTACCAGAGAGCCGCTCCAATTTCATCTATACTTACGTCCGAAAGATCATCCGTGAAGTGGCAGGTGAAGTTAGTCTAGGTAAAAACTTGTAAAAAGAGATGTTTTTCAATCGCCTCCTGCGTATAAGGCGAGTTTTCTAACTACGTAGGTCGCCTATCACCATCCTTTGGACCTTATTGATCTGGCTAAAGTCCCCAGGGCCTGGTGTTTTGTTGATGTTTAAAAGCCCAAGTATTTCCTCTAAGTGTCTACATTTTCCGGGTCTCTACTGCTGTTAACCGGTTTTTAGATGAAGTTGATACTCATTGTATTTTACTTTGGGCACATAAGGGCCTCCCTGTGTGGCTCATTTCCTGGCTGAAGTGGAAATTTAGGTTAATTTTGCAAATCAGTGTTCACTTCCGGTATGAAAAATGTTGTTAACCTGAGACATCCCTGTATGCTTTAAGGCCTCATCTACGCCGGTACAGTTTAAACCGTACCACTCTTACTTAAAGTTCAAAACCTATGAAAAAACATAACAATAGTGATTACACTAGGAGTTAAACCGTCATGATGGAGCCAATCTCGATTTGTTTTCTATCTTTAAGACGCTTGCAGCTCCTTTCATGTTCTCACATGTTATGTTTGAACACATTTTATAAAAAAAGCCCCAATGTAAGTAAGTATGTAGTAGTGTAAGTATGCAGGGGCGCGGACGTTGCCTTTCTGCATTCTGCGTCCGTAGTCATGTGGTCCAAACCTGATAAGCCGCGCTCCTGTCCCACTTTGACGTTGAAATCCCCTATGATAACAGCGAAGTGGGTAGTTCAGTGTATAGCTTTCAACACTTTGTGTTTAACCACAGCTATTCGAAGTTGGCACCTGTACGATCTTGAGAGAGTAAATTTCATTTCAGCCAATTTTAGGACGAGGAACCATACCCGGGTCGACACGCTGCAGTTATAATAAATAGGTGGCCTGATTTTATAGTTATCGTGTCCTCCCTCACTATTTGTACTTTTGACAACCCAAAATTGTCCCACCGTATCATTATAAATGCTGCCTACAGGATTCAAAGGCTTTCGTCCTACCGTAAACTGCATCCGTCGAAGACCGGGTCCCCGGATCCGTCGGTTTTGGCAGTTGTCATACCCTGCCCAACCATTCCCTACTATGTACCGGGCCGCTACCGTGGCTTTGAATAGTAGGGCGGAAGGAAAGGGGTGGTTTCTTGTCGGAGCTGTTCATCGGGGGGTTTTGCCCGTAGTCACCACGTTGGGCAGGCAGGTTGGTGACCACAGAGTGTGATTTTGTCATCACGGGAAGCGCTGCTGCCCACCTCCTGGAAGCCTTTAATTGCCTCTTAGGATACCCACGTGCAACCATAAGGTGGTGCTATTCTACTCTGCTAGCACCATACATCACATTCATAGTTTATTCTATTTAAATTAAATAAAATATAAAAAGATTTTTATCTAAACTGAATTATTTCATAGAATAATAAAAAGATTTAATATTAAACTGCATCAGTAGCAGTTAGTCCACGAATACACTTATTCTGTTTAATACTAAACGGAAGTATATACAAATAATTCATGAAAGTCTTGCAATCGTTTAATCATATAAAAGGAACTAAGTCTGAACTCCATTAAGAAAAGTCCCATAAATACGGATTACAAGTTAAATAATCTAACTTTTTTATTATTATTTTAATGTACTAAGTATGCTCTTAAAGTGACAGGCAAAAAAAACCGGACCTACATATCAATTTCTATAAAAAAATACTGAATCGTTCAATGATATTGATGAACCAAAACTTTGATCACGATTTCCCACAAATTTGGTTTTTTGAGTTATGGCTGTTTATTATTAAACAAGCGATATAATAAAATGGAAAGGGGAAGACCTAGACGAATGTACCTGGATCAAATCGGGGACTTTCTAAAAACAGGTCATTTCAAAACTATCCTAAACCAACGATCGTGTATGAATAGGTTGATGGATGTTGAAAATGCCCTAAACCGACGATCATGTATGAAAGGTTGAGGAAGCGAAAGAGGCGTGTCAGGATCGTAGCAAGTGAAAAGATGTAGTCTCTGCCTACCCCTCTGGGAAAGAGGCGTGATTATATTGAGATTAGATGAGACAGGGCATTTAAGTTGCAAAAACGGGCTGTGCGTATAATTGCCGGGGTGCCATGGGATCACCCCGCCCAGCAATTGTTTATTGGTCAAAAAATATTAACCCTCCCAAGCATTTACATCCTAGAGGTCGCAAAGTACATGCGTCGTAACCTTGAGCAATTCCCCACATGTGGTGATGCCCACCGCTTTAACACGCGACATCGCAGAGACCTGCGACAACCATCGGCTAGACTTGCTAAATCGAGGAAATGTCTTAGTATAATAGGACCGAAAGTATACAATAGAATTCCAAAGGATATTAAAGATGCTTCTACGTATGAGTCATTTGTTACTAAATTAAAACAAAAGTTGATTACGGATGCACACTATTCGGTTAACGACTTTTTTAAATAAAACCAACTCCTTGGCCAAAGCAATGTACTGAAGAAACCCCTGACATGTAAATTTATATTATTTTTATGAATAAATAAACGAAAAAAAAAAAAATGTATGTAAAATGACTTGATGAATATGGCTTATATCTAACAACATGAAAATAAAACCTAGGTGTAGGTAAACTATTAGGTAAACTACGAACTATTGTTCTTATTTCAGTAGGTTAAGGCGGTTCTCCCACTTGTCGTCAGTCGCTGCGGATTTTTAACGCATGCGTCTGTCAGACGAAAGGAGACGTTACGTTACGACGGTCGACAATTATCATTGGGAGAAACGCCTATTAATTTTAAATTTATAAAAGTGCAATTTGGTATGATACTCGTAACTTTACGTCTAGCCTAGTACGTACGTTTATATCAATTTCTTCCTAGCCCCAGACTAATCCCAACATAAAATTATTTGCCAATATTCCCTATGGCAAGAAGGGATAAAATTTACAAATTGGTAAATAGCTCCACAGGCGGGGCGGGCCAATATATTTTATTCAATTTACTAGCAGATTCTTACATCAATATTCAATTTGGCCAATATGCATTTTTGAAATCATTTAAAGGCAATTCCAAATAAAAAGCCTAGAATGAAAATAAAAGATTTAAATTTTGATTCTAGAAAAGAAAGATTTTAATAAACGAGAGGACTTGTATAATGAATTAGAAATGAAGAAATTGCGTAGGTACTACAAGTACCTACTTAAATGTAGGTACATTGTACCTACACTACAGCGTAGAGCTCGTAAGTTTTTTGAACGAGTCTCAATACACATACACATACATACACATATCACGCCCTCTATAAAACGGACATTTATGCCACGTCTGACCAATGATTGAGGGTTATTCGGAAAATTGAGTATCGCCATAGTGACAGGTTGTCAGCCCATCGCCTAAAATTGCAATACACACCCTCGAGTCCCTCAGTCGCCTCTTACGACTCCCACGGGAAGGAAATGGGGTGATACTATTCTAAGCCGGCATCACACGGCAAATTTTATTATTTAAATACAGACTAAACGCAGCTTAAATGAAAAAAAAAAAGATAAGTAGACCGGGTGTCCCAGAAAAGAATAATAAATATGAAATCTTACAGCAATTTAAGTAGCTATAATTATTTTTTAAAGTATTTATTAAGTAAAATAAATAAACAAAATAATAAAAGGAATAGGGTTATATGTTTGAACTAGCTGGTTCCCGCGAACTTCGTTTCGCTGACTGAAGGTGACTGTGTTTCAAAAATAAATGAAGCCTTTCGAAACTGCTTTAAAAAATGACTAAATTCCTAATCGTTAATAGAAAAAATACTTTGAATTGGATAACCAAAGGCATAAGGGTTGCCAGTAAAATGAAGCGATTTTTAAGTACATCCAACTCAACAGCTCATGAGTCAATTACTATACATGGTGTAAAAAAATTAGCTGAGAATATTTTAAGAGGTGGACCAGTACGTGAAACTGAACAACTTTCCCCAAGGAACATAGGTCGAAATATTAAAAAAAATTGGCCCTCCCATACAAATTATCCCGGCCGGGCGGCCGGGTAACACTAAGTATGGGAGGGTCAAATCTTTTTTTCATATTTCGACCTATGTTCCTTGGGGAAAGTTGTTCAGTTTCACGTACTGGTTCAAAATATTCTCAGCAAATTTATTTACACCTTATATATAAAAAGCGTTACATTTCCTTATATAGGAAAGTTCTTAGATTGGCACGACGAGCAGCCACTCAGTTTAAAATTTGCAAGGCCAAGAAGTCAACTAAATCAATCTGGGAAGTTGTAAACAAACATAGGAATAAGTTTAACACAATTGGTTGCACAAATATTTTACTAAAAATACACAATAAACCTGTAAGCGATCCAAAACTAATCACGGAGACCTTTTCTCAAAATTTTATGAAACTTAATACGCAGGCAACAGGGGATATCACTCAAGCGATGAGGTTATTTGTTATCAAATAATGTAAGTAAACAACAATGTAGCATGATATGGACTCCGGTGACCCAGGTAGAAATTGAGAGAACCGTTAGAAAGATGGCTTCTAAAAAATCTTACGGGGTCGATGAAATTCCCATTACAATAATAAAAGAAAACATAGACATTCTGGCAAAGCCTTTTGCAGAGTTTTTTAATGAGTGTCAGGGTGCAGGAAATTTTCCAGATCAGTTTAAGATTGGTAGAGTCCTACCGGTATTTAAGAAAGGATCTAAGACCGACCCAAATAACTATAAGTAGACCTATTTCTCTTCTATCTTCAGTCTCTAAAATCTTTGAAAAGGTCATAAAGTCTCGTCTGTTGCGACACTTTTACCAAAATAATCTACTCAACCCGCGCCAGTATGGTTATCAGTTGGGTGTGGGTGCAGGTGACGCAATAGAGAATTTGCTAGATGATGTTATATCTATGCTAAACGATAAAATGAGAGTGGCTGGAATTTTCCTCGATCTTAGTTCTGCATTCGACACGATCAACCATGATATTCTGCTTAACAAGTTGGATTTCTACGGAGTACGTGGGAAGTTATGGCAGCTTTTGGAGTCCTATTTTAAAAACAGATACCAATTTGTAGAAATTTCCACGGTCGTACATGGCAAGAAAACAACATATCAGTCGAATCAGGAAGTAATTAAATGTGGTGTACCTCAAGGCTCCATTTTGGGCCCACTTTTTTTTCTCATTTTAAGTATTAGACCGGGTCTATCGCGATAGTATTTAGGTAAATATTAGACAACTCGCTGGGACGTCAGTCAACCCGCGACCACAATACATGAAACTGTATTGAAACGTCGGGACACAGGTAAATTACTAATATTTACCTAAATACTATCGCGATAGACCCGGTCTAATACTTAAAATGAGTGAAAGTGATCGCGAGTGCTTGAAAAGTTATATTGCTAACCACTTTTTTTTATCATATTTATCAATGATTTGATTAATTACGTAACAGCAAACATCTCGGGAGTCAAATTAATATTATTTGCTGACGACACCAATGCCATGATCTCAGGCGAAAACAATACAGAGCTTAACATAAAAGCTGCTCAAACGCTAGAATTATTCCGCTGCTGGTTCTCAGTAAATGGTTTAGTAATTAACGTAAACAAAACAAATTTAATTTTATTTAAAACTACAACTAAGAATTCTGAGACTTTAAATGTTAGTTTTAGCGGAACCAAACACCAACCACAGAATACAGCAATGTTTCTCGGAGTTCATGTTGATAGTCTGTTAAACTGGAAAGTGGAGCTATCCGCTGTTGAAGCTGCTATAAGCTCTGCTTGTTACGCAATCAGAACATTGCGTGATGAACTGGACACGAATCATCTTAAAATGGTTTATCATGCTCTTGTAGAGTCTCGTCTGCGTTACAGCATCAAAAACTTGATGGGGGGGGAGCTATGTTTAATATTTAGCGTTGTTATGCTGGGGTGAGTTAGGTATTAATGACGGTCTATGAATGCGGCGCGGTGCTCGATCGCACGCGTCGCTCTGGGCGTGTGTTGTCCCTTTCTCACTCGCAGGGCGAGACTGGCGACGTGCGCGCAGACCGCCTGACGGCGCCACGCGGTGATTTCTGCACCGCAGTCAGTCACTCAAAACCGTTCGGAGGGTATCGCGTATTGTGCGGATTTCCCGCCACGCGTTTTGTGATGCCGCGTGTAATGGACGATTCAATTTGAGATCGCGCGTGTTGATGCATCGTATTATTGCGGTTCTCCTGGGTTATACTAGAATACCAGGCTTAGTGATTGTTGGATGTCTCGACGTCTTCCACGTGAGCGTCGCGTTGAATAGGCATCAGGTGGCCATTTTGGCCCGCGTTTGTACGGCCCAAATTCGGGTTGGGTCACGCGTAATGACTAATATCAAAGTGGAATACGAACAGAAGCTGTGAGTGGTTTGACGTGAATAACGCGCCAAGGCTGTAGTGGAATGCTGGGTGTCGATATCTTTTCCACCCAGCCCTGTAAGTACCAACGGAATTCCTATTTGATCCATTCCCTGAACTTCCTTTCTCCGTTGGGTATTTATGCATTTGCGCCGGCACGTGACTGTAAGTGATAAAACTGTTTATTCGTGTTAATGGTGTGTTCCCTTTAGTCATATTTGTTGTACCATATCATTGTGACTCCTTAGTACGAGTTGCGGAATTCGTGGGGTGATATAATTTGGAGGTACTTACTTATAATCTAGTGCTTATACGTGTGACGTAACGCCAGATCGGCAGACGGTATTTACTACCGACTTGAGTTATGTAAGGGTCAGAACACATCATTTGCCAATTTCACTCAACTTAGTTAATTAAGTTAAATAGATTTAGGTTCACGTTTAATTCATAGTATGCGCTGCTATATTGTGCAGCGTATGCTATTTAGCGCTGCGTAACGCGGCCATTGTCTGCCTTCAGTTGAACTCCTGGTATTTTACTAGAAATTTACCTGTGTAGATCGCTTCCACTGCGGGAGTTTAGCTTGGAATTAGACAAGCTATATGTACAACATGAACAAGGCGTTTACTATCCAAAAACGCGCGATACGCACAATGGTCCGCATACCTCAGTGGGAATCATGCAGGGATCATTTTGTAAAGCTGGGATTGTTGACAGCCCCTTGTCTCTACATTCACGTGATTTTAACTGACATGGTTAAGCGACCGGACAAGTTTGAGTTGCAGCCTGATAGGGAAAAAAGACTTGCGACACGTAACATGAACTTTCCCAGTCTTATAAAACCTCGCTTGGAAATAAGCAAACATTCTACGCGCCACCAAGCCACTGTGCTATACAACAAGCTCCCCAGATCGTTTAAAGATGTACAGAGTCCACACAGGTTCAAAAAACTGCTAAAAGTATACCTCTTGCAAAAATGTTATTACTCCATTAATGAATATTTAACGGACCGTAATATAAATAATTATCAAATAAATCCATGACATTACTTTCCCAACATTATTGAATAAATATTGACAAATTGTATGTTTATTGATATTAATTGAAATTTTGCATTTATTGACACAATTTATTGTATTTACATGTGACATAATTTAAGGCTATATTGTATCGAATTGGTGTTTTGCTACTGTGTAATATTCAAATACAATGTATGTTGTGAATGAATAAAGAAATTGAATTGAATTGAATTGAATGTTATGTTTAGCATACCACCAACAAAACCAGTGTTTCTTGCCTTTAAATTTAACTAAACTCCAGCCAGTTACCTAACTTAATATTATGAAAAAGTTTTTTCCGCGCCATCGTCCTTTAATTTACTTGCTCTGATAGGAAGATGATGTCCATCATGCTGCGGCTTATCATGCTGAACAACATTCCTTATCAACCAATTTCCGTATCCCTTATAGTTTTGGTGGGCTCCTGGAGTACCACATCGGGTACTCCAGACCCTCGATGTCAACGTGCCAGGCGAAGCGGCCTATTATGCTGAACATTTTGTGCTATGCAGACATTTCTGTATCTCTCGTACAGTACGCTGGGCTCCTGATGGGCTAAATAATTTACGTTTAATCGTATTTCCCGTGGGAATACGGCCGATGTGGCGCAGTAGTAGTGCGACTGCCTGCGATGTAACGAACCCCACTAATGGCTCCTATGAGTGATCGAATGGATGATGGGGCTTGTTCAAGTTCTAACACCTGAAGGAGTATCAGACCTCAAACAAGGTCCCAAAACAATATAAATAAATGGCTCGTGATGTAAATTATTAGTATGATCGTCTAGTTAATTAGTAGGACCCATTACGTTGTGTTTAATGTAGAAAATAAGTAACCCGAACAGTTCTTTAAGAAGGTACATGGATTCCTTGACATGAGTAAAGGTTGGACAGTCGGGAAAGGTATATGAGAGCCGAAGGGCTCCGCCCCGCCCTTCACAGTGATTCGCCTCCTGCTGCATGTACAAACATTCAGAATTGATGCCCTTGTATTCCAAGCCGTCCCCGCACAAGTATCAATTATGCAAAGACAACCTAGAGCCGACAACAAAACTGAATCCTGCACACATTTTGAACCCCCTGAAAGTAGGATGGTGGGTTTTGACACCCAGGGTTAAACAGATTGCACCAACAGACAGGTGCTGTGATGTACTAGACACCACGGAGAAGTATTTAGGAATCTAATAGATTCAGATGTTCATAGAACAGCATATTTAATATTTGTATTAGTATAGCTAATCTCATGACCAGCCGAATTGACACCATTGTGTCTGGTTGATGAAGTATGATAAGTTAGGTTATCAGTCAAATGACATGATTCCAACTAGTATCTTTGATAATATTTCAGTAGTGGTCCTTAGACCAACGTTCAGATATAATCTGCACAAGACATTTGTCTACAATTAATATGATCCATACGGAGGTTAGTTAGGGAATGCAGTTTATGCTAGACCCTTTAGTACTTATGAGCTTCATATCGCGAGCCAGATGAGTGTTTGGGAATGCTATCAGCAGAACCCATATTAGAGAAAGGCTATTGCAAAAATGAATCTCATAATAACCGCCTGTGGTCAAATAATTGGTCTTAGATCATAATGCTGGTACAGAAATATTGAACGCAAAATATATGGTATGGTTTGATGCTGGAAGATAGAAGCTGTCACATGACATCTGATGACAATTATTTTTCTTTAGGTAAGTATTCTGTATTCACAGATCCACATTGGCATCATTCTGCCAGTCATGATAGGTTTCTCGAACAAAGTATGTAGATGTAATAAAATTAAACATCTGAACCCATTATAGGGTAGGATATTAGGATGGGAGTATATTATCTACCCACCATATAATCTGATGAAAGTACTACTATAAAATAGCAAGTACAATTTATAAGTAGATATTTAAACCACTGATGGACACCGCCATGCTCATTATTGAGATGTAAGTAATTTGATTGCAAAGCAAATCAAATTATTGGTAAGTATAAATAATGTTGTTTCACTGCTGGACAAACTCCAATTATGTATTAAACACAGGAACATATAAATAAATTCCATAGTTGCCTTAGCAACAAAAGGATTTCCATGATAAATAGTTTCTGTTGAAACAAAGTACAGACAAAACTTAGGAAATAACTAGTCCAATCTGATACTTAGGTATATGGTGTGGTAGATAAAATAGAGATAGGATGGAATCAGTAAAAGGATTTCCTACCTAACCCCTACTAAATATTATAAATCATTAACAAAACCTAACCGCTTGGCAATAATTTAGTGCCTAATTTGTAATGTTTTCTTACTATCAATCTAACAAGAATTAGGATGGCAAAACTACACTTATCTGGGTTTGGGTAGATAGTAGGTCAGCCCACAGCACTCCAAGGTCATCCACTCAACTCGCAGTCAGCTGATATCCACAGAAGACACACGAACACAGCTCCAAACATGTATCTCCACACTCCAACACACAGCAGCCACTTTCCAGGGCAGAGGCGCAGCGACCACGGGACAAAATCCACCTTCCACATGAAGTGGTGTGACGCCAATCCAGCAGCACCTCAGGGTCAGGACTTTCACACTGCACTCCTCTTTTTCTTCCACTTTCACTACTTTTCTTCTTAGATCCGCATACTTCACCGATTAAAATCAGACTTCCCCTTTCACCCACACACCAGGCCTTATATATCCCTCAAAACGGAAGGTCCAGATACCATTTTCTCGAAAAGTCTCAATCTAGAATAATCCAGCTCCGTTTGAGGCACAATCGCTTATTTCGCTACTCGACACCAGGTGGAGCTAACGAACTGGAACCATCTCGATTATTCGATCTTCGATCCATATTAGATTTATTTGATTGTGGGTTCCGTACAGAATAAAATTATTTAAACTTTTTTTTCAAATATCGTCGTAACGTTAAATTGATATTATGAAGATCATAGAATCTAGTTTTCTTCAATAAACTCAGACTTTGTTATTATCAATATTGTTCTAGTATGAGTGTTTCCCATTTATCACTGATATTTTAATAGGTTATTTTACGTTCAACTAATATTCAATGATATAATATTTAAAATTGATTGGCGAATATGCTGAACAGACAGACTTAGTAGTGTATTCTTTATCTTCTTCTTTTATTCATGCGAGACACCGATGTTTTTTGTATGTGACTTAGATTTGCTGGTAACCCATATATTTCTAACCCATTATTTTAAAATAATGTAAATATTTTCCCCAAAAGAGAAAACCAAGTCCAACAGTAGTCCACTGCAACCAATAACGTTGTTGTTCTCAGATAATTTAAAATGTTTACTTATTATTTAAAGGTTTTTATATTCCACCCTTAAACGGATCCCTAAATAGTAAACATATCTAAGCTTAGCTACTCAACACCAGGCGTCGCTTCTGTCGCAATTAGAATATTCTCGAAACATAATTTATTTAAATTATTTTTACTACACATAGCCTAAACCAGTTTATAAATAAAAGAAAATTTATAGTTATAAATAAAAGAAATTATTTCAAACATAAAATGCGTATATAAACACCTAAATTGTGCCTTTAACATTTGAAATTATATTTTACTGCGAGTGCCATCTCTTGTCAATTTGATGAACCTCTTAGATTGATGCCATCTACCGACATTATCCTAAACTACTAATGAGTCTGATCGAACGCATTGAATTGATTCTCATTATATTGAATTTAGTTCTCTACTAGATGTCGCTATTTGAAAAGTATTTTCCAAGAGGCCAGGGTACTATTTATTACAGCGACTCAAAGGTTCCGGGTTCGATTCTCGGTGGGAAACTCACAAAGTTGATATTTATCACTTTGTGAATTTGTTCCCGGTCTGGTTAGGACATTGCAGGGTGAACCAACTGATTGTCCGAGAAGAAATGGTTCCGTGCTTCGGAGGGCACGTTAAGCCGTCGGTCCCGATTGCTGTCTATGATTACTTAGACGACGGTCGTAACACAACTATGTCAGAGGCCTACTAGTGGTAGTAGGCGGTTGAAAAACTCTGACACCAGGGTTCATCGGGTCGTTAGACGACTCGGTGTCCCACACGAAAAGAGAGAAGAAGAGTGGGGATAAGCAATTTTCTCGGGGTAAAAGATGTTGACCAGGTTTAATAGCTACACACAACAAAAAGTTTCATACGAATCGGTCTATTAGTTTTGGAGATTAGTCCGGACAAAAAATTAAAAAAATTTAATTGTCTTCTAATCCTATTTTCATATCATCTACGATTCGTTTTTCTTAAATTTGTTCAATGTACAGACACACGGGGTTAACTGTTTTATTATATGTATTGATGGTCGAAAGGAAAGTGAAGAAAAAATGCTGTAAAGATATACTTACTTATAACAGTTTTGTTATATTTATGTTTTTTTAAATATATTATTATTACCCTTCGCGGACATTTTTTCTCTTGGATTCCTTTATATTTTAAATATATACCCAAAATAACTAAGTCAAAACCAGAAATGCTGATTTAGGAAATTCTTCAATTGCCATACAAAATGACGCAGCGGATCAGGATTGCTCTCACAGTAAATGATTAAGTACTTAGGCCGGTACAACAAATTACTCGTGTAGGTACCAAATACATACCTAAAATTACCAGTGAAGGTATATATACCATGTTACTAACAGGTACTTAATTAAGTTCTAAGGCGGTTCTCGCTCACACCGCACTATTTTGCGGTATATTGTCGGTCCGGTTTTATTGACGAAAACATTTGTATGAAATTGATATTGCATACATCTTGGGGCACGGTAGTGCCTCCGCCAAGACGAGGCAAGCAAAGCGAGAGCGCACTTCCTACCTTCTCATGAAATTCTTTATCGATTTTGAGAACCCTCATTATCTTTGGTTACCGATTTAAAATTATCAAATTTTCGGGGTATGTTGTCAATGGCAATTTTATAAAACATACAAAGTTTTAATTGCATAGCTCCGATACTTTAAGTTATATTTAAATGAAAAAAGAACCTAATAGCGTCCCTCACTGACACACATGACGATCATCAAAACGTTAGAGTACTTCATAAAGTGCTATAAAGCTGAAGTACTTGCGTAGATTAACACTTAACCTATTATATTGACTTGGCCGTTTCAGTAAATACTTTGGAAACAATTCGTATAACACATTACTTAAGAAACTTAATAAAATTGACTGTACCGTACATTTTATCTGAGACAAAGAGTTTGGGTTATTTGGGTTGGTGGAGCTTGGGCGTGTAGAATTAGAAGCTTAGCTCTTCTTGAGATCTGAAATGTTTTTCACACGGAGTAATCCAGCTCTCGTCTTGGCGACATTTTACAGGCTTATTTTTAGTTTAAGGTATTTGTGTGGGCCGATGGCGTAGCGGATAGTACCCCTGCCTGCCTGCTACGCCCAGGGTCGTGGGTTCGATCGCCACAAGACACAACTATTTGTTATGTCATTTTCAGATATTTGTGTTTAGTCTGGGTGTTTCTAAGTAAGTATAATATATAATATTTAAAAAAAGTATATAAGTATTAATATCAGCTATCTAGTTCCCATAGTACAAGCTTTGCTCAGTTTGGGGCTAGATAGCGTTGTTTGAATTGTCCTGGATATTTATTTACTTACTAGCTTTTACCCGCGACTTCGTCCGCGTTAGATAGTTTTTTTAAGCAGAAGTTCTAAAGTAGGTATGTGTATTCATAGTAAATGTGTGTGACAGTGATATTAGAACAGTTCTTATCTCTACTGTTTAAAGATGACTTGCTTGGTTCTGTTGTTAAATTCAAAATTTGTTATCTGGCCTGAGAGATCAATATTTATAATTATAGCCATTGAATACAAAAGTCAGTAGATAACAGAGTACTTACTCCAGAGGTGCCGATTTGAGCACACTAAAATGGTCAGCATAAGTAGATAAGACAGATAAAAAGGTAATTCAAGTAACTGTAATACATTTTTATACCTCTTTACCACATTTTTTGTTTTTCTGTCCTCGGTAAAGAAGGCAATGTCCTTTCACAACTTATTCCCGTCATACTGAACAACTTTTGTGCTGGAACCATTTCTGTATCTCCAATAGTTTAGGTGGGCTCCTGATGATAGACCTGGTGGTCTACATAAGGTACTCCAGATCGTCAATGTCCTTGTGAAAAGAAGCGGGGCATTATACTGAACAACTTTTGTTTTGGAACTATGCCTGTATCTCTAATAGTTTAGATGGGCTCCTGATGGTACACCTGGTGGTCTACATAAGGTACTTCAGATCCCCAATGTCCTTGTGTATATAAAGCGGCCCATTATACTGAACAACTTTTGTTTTGGAACCATTTCTGTATCTCTTATAGTTTACGTGGGCTCTTGATGGTACACCTGGTGGTCTACATAAGGTACTCCAGATCCTAAATGTCCTTGTGATGAGAAGCGGCCCATCATACTGAACAACTTTTGTTCTGGAACCATGCCTGTTTCTCTAATAGTTTAACTGGGCTCCTCATGGTACACCTGGTGGTCTATATGAGGCACTCCAGATCCTCAATGTCCTTGTGAAAAGAAGCGGCCCATCATACTGAACAACTTTTGTTTAGGAACCATTTCTGTATCTTCAATAGATTAGGTGGGCTCCTGATGGTACACCTGGTGGTCTACATAAGGTACTCCAGATCCTCAATGCCCTTGTGAAAAGAAGCGGGCCATCATACTGAACAACTTTTGTTTGGAACCATGCCTGTATCTCTAATAGTTTAGATGGGCTCCTGATGGTACACCTGGTGGTCTACATAAGGTACTTCAGATCCCCAATGTCCTTGTGTATATAAAGCGGCCCATCATACTGAACAATTTTTGTTTTGGAATCATTTCTGTATCTCTCATGGTTTACGTGGGCTCCTGATGGTACACCTGGTGGTCTACATAAGGTACTCCAGATCCTCAATGTCCTTGTGAAAAGAAGCGGCCGATCATACTGAACAACTTTTGTTTTAGAACCATTTCTGTATCTCCAATAATTTAGGTGGGCTCCTGATGGTACACCTGGTGGTCTAAATAAGGTACTCCAGATCCTCAATGCCCTTGTCAAAAGAAGCGGGCCATCGTATTGAACAACTTTTGTTTGGAAGCATGCCTGTATCTCTAATAGTTTAGATGGGCTCCTGATGGTACACCTGGTGGTCTACATAAGGTACTTCAGATCCACAATGTCCTTGTGTATATAAAGCGGCCCATCATACTGAACAATTTTTGTTTTGGAATCATTTCTGTATCTCTTATAGTTACGTGGGCTCCTGATGGTACACCTGGTGGTCTACATAAGGTACTCCAGATCCTCAATGTCCTTGTGAAAAGAAGCGGCCGATCATACTGAACAACTTTTGTTTTAGAACCATTTCTGTATCTCCAATAATTTAGGTGGGCTCCTGATGGTAGACCTGGTGGTCTACATAAGGTACTCCTGATCCCCAATGTCCTTGTGAAAAGAAGCGGGCCATCATACTGAATAACTTTTGTTTTGGAACCATGCCTGTATCTCTAATAGTTTAGCTGGGCTCCTGATGGTAGACCTGGTGGTCTACATAAGGTACTCCAGATCCTCAATGTCCTTGTGAAAAGAAGCGGCCCATCATACTAAACAACTTTTGTTTTGGAACCATTTCTGTATCTCCAATAGTTTAGGTGGGCTCCTGATGGTAGACCTGGTGGTCTACATAAGGTACTCCAGATCCTCAATGTCCTTGTGAAAAGAAGCGGGCCATCATACTGAACAACTTTTGTTCTGGAACCATGCCTGTATCTCTAATAGTTTAGCTGGGATCCTGGTGGTACACCTGGTGGTCTACATCTATACTCCAGACCCTCGAATGGTGATAAAAAGTAGCCTATGTCCGTTCCCGGTATGCTAGCAATCTCTGTGCCAAGTTTCATGAAGATCGGTTCAGCGGTTTGGCCGTGAAAGCGTAGCAGACAGACAGACAGACAGACAGAGTTACTTTCGCATTTATAATATTAGTGTGGATTTATTATTTATTTATACATACACAAAGGCTTTGTATGTAATGTAAGTATGTATCTACATAGCGCCCTGAAGATGTCACAGGCTTTCCGGCTGTAAATAACCGCATTATCGTACGGCACCATGTGGGAACCACCTAAACTTGAACCAGTGAAATTGTATCAAATATACACCTAACCCTAGAACATTAATCAACACATTATGACCGCAGAAGCTAGTGGATTTGCACCAAATTTAGACAAATAAGGCCCATTTATAACTGCAACGCTCTCAGGTCTGCAGAACTATGGAAAACAACAATTTAGAACGTTGTGGAACCGTAGCAATTACCTATTTATAGTACCACTAAAGTTTTCATACCACTATTCGCCTTTATTATTTGCAAAATTTGTAACAAGCAAGTCAGTACTATATCTGTGTTATTACAAAAAGTTAGACGCGCTTTTAGGCAATGTTTAAAATAATTTTCTAAACGAATTTACGCTATCAAGGAGCTTAAACCACGTCTAACTTTTGTATAGCAAGACCGATATTTACTAAACATAATATATGTTTATCATGCATGCGATTAGATAGCCACGCCACCTGGACATTTAATTTTAACTCTACATGAATGAGTAATTTTTTTTATGAAACTGAAGTTCATTATAATAAGTAAGTACCTAATTGTTTTTAGCTGCAATCAAGTAAGTGATCAGAAAGTCAATAAACGATATATTTACAAATAGCGATACAATTTAATTATCCTTTACCAATAATGTTCTTTTTCCGATAAACGACTCACAAAGCTCTTTCATAGCTTCGCAAGTTTCCTTTGTATGGTTGCATTTGCTTTAAGCGCTTGCATTCGGTAGAAAACCCATTACTTTGTTTCCGGACATTCCGGAACTTACCTTATTACCATATTGTGAAGCACCACGTTTTGACTGTTCGGTTCTGATCTCATTACAACTTCGCACCACTTGTTTAATTGGCTACCCAACTCAGGTACGAACTAAAATAAAATACGGTGTTATTCTGCAAAGGATTTTATTTCTTCAATATAATTTATTCGACTGCTAGGTGATTTCCGCCCCGTGACTACTTAAAATGCTTTCAAGTGGCGGAAGACCACTTCCTGCTTGTACCTACTTATCTATTTGGGTACCTTCATACCCACCTACCTGCTACCTACCTATTCTGTGACGAGTAGGTACCTTCTTGGTGAACTAGAGACATTTCACAAATGAATCAATCCAAACGTCTAGATACTTTTCGAATTAAAAATTTAATTTAGAACTTGCTGGCTCGATGAAATAAAAGCTTTTTTCACCTCTCCAGCTTGAAAAGAATAGTTTTGCCGCGTAAATTCAGTGGGCAAAACTCGTTTTTATCCACTCGATGGAGAAAAGTGATTTGAATTTCGAACATCTCATTTTATCAACTAATCGTGACAATGGCGGCGGTGCATTCTGAAAACTATTTCAGCCAGTTATTTATTTCTTTTTGTAAGCGTTTTTTTCTATTATATATTTCTGACATTTCTGAATATTGGTACATTATGTAATATTTCTGAACGAATCTTGAATAAAAATTTGACGGGTATTTTTATTTTTTCTGAGGCAATCGAGCAGTACAGCCAATTTTCCAAACTTGACATTGGCAGAATTTTCTCACTGGTAGAGGTGAAAAGTTGTGTGTACCACACGAGAGCAAATTCATTCACATCTCGTGCTGTTGAATCCCTCACTGAGCTCAGGATACAACTTTTAAATCACTCGGTACGCTCGTGATTCAATTTTAGTATCCTTCGCTACCTCGGGATTCAAAACTAACACTCGACACAAAAATTACCTTTGCCCTCTTGTTGTGCAAATAACTATTTTACAGGTTCTCCACCTGATTGTCCGTAAGAAAAACGATCCCGTGCTTTGCATTAAAGTTACCAAAACTGTTTTTTTTGCTAGTAGGTTCTTGTTTGTGATTTATTTTTTGTGAAGTAACGCCAAAACCTGAGCCGGAATTGTCGCAACATTTCCATTTCTTCGATCCTTCATCAACCATGAAACCCTCACTCACACCAGTCACACCTTACCCCATTCTCACTTACGTCAAGACAAAATCTACACAAAGGGGTTCGCGGAATAAAGCCACCTGAATGTGGAACTACCAGTGAAATATGGCCCCAGTTTTGGCTGACGTTGGTTCGGTCTGGAAACAGGAAGAACTGCTATTTAAGTCCCGGAACTGGATTATTTACGAGTTATTTAGAACGAACACGTGTAAAGGCTTTGAGAAGGGTTTATTGAACGCTAATCTGACAACGATCTTCGCTTAAAGTGGGTATAATTATGTTAAATAAGTAAACCTGTTATATTGGCTTATTATTAAATAGAAGAAAAATATCTGCATAAATCATTAAGTATTGTGATTAAGTAAAAGTAAGTAGTAGATGAAATTGCCTTAAAATAAATAAACTGATGTCAATAAATATAAAACCGACCTTATGTCAAATGTATCTGTAAGTTTAAATGTAAACATATATTTTTAAGGCGGCGCCGAATCTAGAACAAACATTAAAAATTGAAGGCGGACAAAACTTTTCGTTTATGCCAACAATTTTTCCGTTTTAGATTTTGATATTTGTTTCAGATTAAGAGAAATTAGTTAAAAACATGGGAGGGCGCCACTGGACGGTCGCATTTCGCTCGGTGCTGGCTTAAATGTTGCTATATCCCGACGGGGTGTCATAATTAATAAGACCTATATAATTACTCTTTATAATTATATAGTTCTTATATATTAATTATTTACATTTAAACTTACGGATACATTAGACCTATTTAATTATACATAATTATAAATGTATAATTATATAGGTCTTGTATAGTAATTATGACACTCCGTCGGGTTTCTTACGAGTATAATGATACTCGTAAGAGTGTACATCATTGATTATAATATGCAATAAAATTTATAATTGTGATAATGATAAGTAACATTCAACAATCCATGTATTTAGTAGATACCAAAGTATTTATTCTACTTAATAAATATACAAATTCGTGTTCACAGAACTATTTATTTTTCATCTTACATTAAATTGCCGTGTGATGCCGGCTTAGAGTGCCGTGTAATGCCGGCTTAGAATAGCATCACCCCTTTTCTTTCCCGTGGGAGTCGTAAGAGGCGACTAATGGACTCGAGGGTGTGTATTGCAATTTTAGGCGATGGGCTGACAACCTGTCACTATGGCGATACACAATTTTCCAAATAACCCTCTAATATTTGTCAGAGGTGGCGTTAATGACCGTTTTTGTGGCCGTTTACGCTCTGCCTACCTTGCTAGGGATAGGCGTTATAGGCGTGATATGTGTATGTATGTATGTATTAACAACTTATTAATATGTTTATGTTTAGAGTCTGTCCCATCGAAAGATAGTCTCCAATGATGGGTAGGTTGAAGAAGTAAATTTTTTTTTTTTTTAGTTGTGGACCCTACGATTTTTAGCCCCGGGGCTTTTAATCTACACCTGACTGTATGGTGGGGAGCAGGAGCCTCCTCGGTCACAGAATATATACTAGCCTCGGTGCGAGGAATGGGGCGCGAAGGGAGGTGGCAAGTAAGAACCGTGATTGGATAATTAGACGTCATCGGTAGTACTTACAGTCTGACACAGAAAAACTTTTTGCCAACCTGAATATTTAAGTGATTTGATACCAACACGGCAGCCAAATAAATATCAATAAATTTATTTAAGTCATTTTATACCAAAACATTGCGCGGATCTCGATAAATTCATTGATAGGGTAATTTATTTAGGTTATTTTACTCTGGTACATGATGCAATTAATGTTTAGTTGCTCGTATTGTATGCCGAAAATAGGTTTGATATAAGTACATAAATTTTGAACTGCGCGCTCTGCCGGGACTTTATGTGCACCACCGTACACGGGTTCATCCCAACTGTAAAAAATCTGTTTACACATGAATTGGCCAGGTATCACATATTTACCACCCCAAGGGAAAGTTTGATGTAAGTAAGCATTATTTGATTAGATTTCATTTGATGTGGATGCAGAGTTTCCGTAGTCTCTACTCACGCGACCGAGGTAGGCAGACCGACGACCCATTTAATAAATTTAAATGTTTTTTTTGTGATTGTTATTAGGACATGCATAGCATAAATCATCGTAAGTTATACAACAGATCCCGTTTACCGAGTTGACAGTGTTCATATCCCGGATCACCATTAATTCCTTCTCCACATTAAAGGACCAAAATTAGCAAGCCGAAGTAACAAAAGGGACATTTGGACGTTTGGTAGGTACTTTGCTTCCATTAGACGGAATGAAAAGTCGCCTTAAAGCTTTAATTGTTCTCACAATTGCCCCGTCCTTATTGTTTCATCCTAAGTTATTTTTTATGAGCACTCTCCCCATCATGGAAATTGCACAGAATAGAAGGTCATAAAAGTATTTGGTCGAAATCGGGCTTCGGTGCTCCGAAATGAAACTACAACCCAATTAAATACTTTTGTTGTTGTTAATATTATCCTACTTTGGAAACATTGCACTTAGATACGATACGATCTAATGCAAATAAGAATACCTCCATGTTGTAGAAGTAAGAAGTATACTATGGGGATAGTATGGAGAATCTTTTTTTTTTCTATGTTCGGTTAACCCTTTTTTCTTGATCAGAAAAAAAAAACTATTTTTGATTATTTAGAAATATATTTATTTACATATTGTGTATATATTTTCGTTTGAATTATGAAAATATTTCATAGTTATTTAGCTATCACAATTATTTCATTAGTTTACTAAAGCATCATTTAATGGAACTGAGTAAAAAGGCATGAAATCCGACGAAAGCACAACAGGCGGCTCTGACTCACTTCTGTATAAGGAAGTCATATCAACAAGAGGGACAGCATCATTTTCTGCTTGTCGTTTAAAATACAATACACTAATTCCAATAGAGGCAGCAGTCATAGTAATACTGAAGGCAATGGCCCAAAGGAACAAGTTATACCTAACTTCGGGTATCACAACATGTTTCCACTCTGAACATGCACTGAAGGACCCCAAAGTGGACGAACATACTCGAACTTGAAACTTCTTATTAACTTGAGATTTCACTATTAAACTTCGCTCTTCGGGGTACACACACCAACTATCTGCTAAAGTTTCTTTTGTAACAGCTTCATCAGGCAGCATTTGAACAAAGTACATGAAAACTGGACCATTCGTCTCTTCTGCTGCCTCCCACTTAATATAAATACTTTGATTTCCATCGGCACTGGCCAAAGTTATGGAGGGAATATCCGCTTTCTGTGATCGACGTGTTCTTATTACAGCTCTAGTTGATCTGCTACATTTGTTTTTCGCACATGATCTTAGTCTTATCTTGTAATCTCTGAACGGAGCCAATCCTTCAACACGAAACGTTTTTTCAGTCGCAGGGATATTTAAAGCTAAAGTATTAACATACTTCTTTAAACTAGAATTCTTTGGCCTTGCTTCTTCGTATGCATCGCAATCTGATCCTAAAAAATTGCAAACGTCAAAATGATCTTCCACCAATGAAAACTTTTCGGGAGGAGGAATAATAGTTCGACAATTGTTTTCGCAACTCTTGTATTCTAGGGGAGGACGGAACAGAAGAACATGTCGAGAAAATTCCTCTTTTACATAATATTCATAGAAATTCATCTTGCAGTGATCTCTAACCGACACATCTTTAGAAGGAATATCTATTAAAATTAAGTCTAGCTGATAACTGGTTATATGTCTTCGGTAATCTCTATGATCCACCCATTGTAGGTGAATGGCGTTTGGGGAAGTTGAAACTATCTCTAAAATAAATGGCGGCTCTGGTTTAACAAAAGGCATGGTGAAATAAACTATCGGAGATCGAGCTAGAGAGCTTCGTAGAGGCATCTTAGAATATACCAAAGCTTCGATGCAAACTGCGTAAGTAGAAGCGGGATGTAAAGATGTGATCAAAACTCGCCCTTCATCTGGATGTATGGTAAACCATTCCGACTTACTGCACAACTCTGGTACGAAATCCATTTGAGATTCGGCTGGTATTTTTGCGAGAAGGACTGTGTAGTGATTGATATTGGAGTCATTTTTAGGTGAAAATAAAATTGTTGCTGCAGTTTCATTTTCTTTTTCCACATACAGGCCGAAATCGTCACAATCGCCGCTATAGCCATTTAGTCCTGGGGGTATATCAGTTTCATTTGATTTGACCACAAACTTTTCTTCCAGTTCATTAATTTTATTCATACACAAGACTGGATTGTTCAATATTTTCAATTTACCTCGATCTATCTGAAGGTCTTTCATGACCTTTGGTGAAAATAGTTCCCGAAGGCTTTTCATGTACTGTATCATAATACTGTATGTATTATCTTTCAGATTTCTGCCCGCAATTTGTTTGAGATTGGATAAGAAGTCTAGCGAAGTGATGTCAATGGAGGAGTATATGTACACATAGTCGGAAACAATTTCGATATATTTCAAGTATTTTCTTAAATCATCGATAGCTCTGGGCACAGAAGAAACATGTATTGAAAGGGAACCTTTGATTCTCACGCATCCATCAGCCTGCTGAATGCTACTCAAAGAATGAATTGTCAAAGACCCGCATACCTGTAAAAAATGGAACTTACTTTATTTAACAACCTAAAACTAACCATGTCTATAAAGTTTTCGGGACCACATCAAAAAGTTTTATCTAGACTAAAGGGCCCTCAAGGGTCAAGTATAATGTTGTCATTGTATAAGTACAAATAGATAAATCTACTTCACAAATCTAGGGCTTTCTAAAAAGTAAACTATGGATCGACTTTGAAAATCTTAGCCTTGCGTGTTGGTCCAACGCAAGCGGTATGCCGTATATCATACAGTCCCATACATTACAACGTCAACTGTCTGTCTGTCTGTCTGTCTGTCTGTCTGTCTGTCTGTCTGTCTGACTGTCTGTCAAGACCCTTTACCTCCGGAACGCGTGGATATATCGAGTGGAAATTAAAATCATCATCTACTCAAGTCTGCGGCTGCTTGTAGATATAAAAACAAGCTCGTTACTAAACCTTGAAAAAAGATACGCGTAAAGATATATACGCGTGTTTTTGACCCTCTCAAGGCAGTACAAATTTTGGGAGAAGCCCTTAAATCATGTTTTATTTTATACTTAAAAAAGGGTTGTAGTTCGCGTGGGGTATTACCCCACTCCCCGGGAGTGGGTTATTTATTAAGGTGGGGTTGGGGCCAGTCCGATTCGCACTTGGCCGGTTTCGTTTTCTTTTCTCGTCATTTCAATAACCTGCCGTGAAATGTATCTACCGAAAAACCAAAAGAAATATTATGGGATATTTAATAATAAATGAGATAGTGTACCTACTAACCTTTCTGCAACTTGGGAAGTAACACTTTACACAAGTAACAGTACCGTTGTCTTCGAGCTTTTCGTATCCAATAGGGCAGTCGAACAGACAGGTTTGGTTCCAAACAAAGCCGCTATCAAGAGATTTGCATTCGTCAGCTGTAATGCAGTACTGATTGTCAGGTAGAAGTATGCTGAAAACGGAGAATGTAATTATCATCTTGTGATTTTCCAACTTACCGATGATGCCAGCAAAATGATTTATTTATCATAAATTCCCCACAATTCGATCATTAACATGAACAAAGGAAAAGCCAGACAAGCCAGAATATTTGAACAGGATAGGATAAGTATTTGAATTATTGCGGTAAAATCAATAGTTGACAGGTTCAGCCTTTACGCAAAATTGCAGGCCGGAATTCGACAGACTTCCATCAACAATACCTAGATATAAGTTTTCAGTTACTATTACTATACCTAAAAATAATCGTTCGTAGATTTTCCCACATTTTTGACTGGCCTGATGGCGTAGCGTATAGTACACTGCCTGCTGCGCCGAGGGTAGTGGGTTTGATAAACACATGACACAAATATTTGTTAAGTAAGTTTTTCAAACATTTTTGTTTAGTCTGGAAGTTTTCTATGTATAATATATAATTATTTACAAGTATATAAGTAATAATATTAGCTATTAAGTTCCTATAGTACGTAAGCTATGCTTAGTTTAGGGCTAGATGGCTCTGTGTAAAATTTCCAGGATATTTATGGATTATTTATATTTGTTTGTGTGTGACTTCGAGTAACGCGGTCTTCTGTCTGGGTTAGGATAGGAAGGCCGCGTTAATCAAAGGTGTAGTGTTGCCCAATAATCGATTATTAATTAATCGATAACCTTGACCAAAAATAATTCTTGTTATCGATTAGCTATCGATACTATCGATCCTATCGATACCATCGAAAACATCGATATCAATATCTAGCACAATTTATTCGATTATAATAGATTAATCGACTATAATCGAATAATAACATAAAATAATCGATAGTATCAATGTATCGATGTGGGATATTAAAGCGATACTATCGATATAACCGATTATATCGGGACTATCGAGAGTATCGACCTATCAGGTACAATATAATTGTTGCACATCAGTTAACAACGAACTCGGACTCAGTAAACTCTTGCTTTGCTTTTTCAATGGGAAATTTTCTAGAGATTCTCGAATAATAGCAAGACAACAAGTTTATTTTGTAGCAAATCAAACTAAAAGAAATAAATAAGTAACGAACACAACGTGAAACGGAACCTGAGACAAAACTATGGCTGCCGCCAGCCATATTAAACGTCAAATTTTCAGTTTAGCACAGTGCCCTCTGGTTTGACATTCAGAATTATCAACAGAAAAACTCCCATTGTAATGTTTCACTAGACTAAAAGGATACAGACTAAGCAACGATTATATCGAAAACGATATACAAATTGTATCGATTATTGCAATATAATTGATTAAATCGATACTATTGTAGCAAAGGCAATAATTTAAGTATCGATTAATCGATTATATTTGGTTTATTTGTCGATTATTATCGATTAATCAATAATAATCGATAATATTGTCTGAGATATTGATATCGATTGTTTCGATTATATCGATATGATCGATAATATCGATTAGGTAATCGATATTTAGATTATTTTATTAAAAAATCAGGTATCGATTATTAATCGATACACCGTCGATTATTGGACAACACTACAAAGGTGTGCGATATCCAATCTATGCCCGTGCAAGATGGTCTAACTCGGTGTTGTTACTATAGTATAACCGTGCTTTAGGAACAATGTTACTTACGTTTCAGGCGGACACTGCAAAATGCAGCGGCCACGGTGTGTGTAGTGACGACAGACGGAGCACACGTTCGACTCGTGAGTACAACCCAGACACTCAGGGTGACAGGAAACCGATCCTTCGTAGGATTTTTGGCAACTCCTACAACAAAATTCATTATTTTATCGATCATTTTGGAATTTAGACTGCCAGTCTTTGTTTATTTCATAGTTATAGCGTGGTATATGTAGGTTAGGGTTTTTCTCCAAACTGTATTCTATCCTTTTTTAAGTGAACCAAAATTTACTAAAAGCATTCTAAAACTTGTAGGTAGGTATGAAAAGAAAAGCTGAAAAAGGCTCTATTGTTCTTTACTTGTTATGTTATTGAGTAATTCGTGAATAAACTTCCATCTAAATATACGAATAAGTAAAGAACCTACATGCAAGACAATTGAAACGATAAATCTGAACACAGATATTCCGATACCTAAAGGTTTGATTTGCAGTTTAGTTGCGAAAATGTCCAAACTCGTGAGTTCTCAAATCGTGAACACAGTCTGAATGAGATTAATCAGAGTAAAAGAATTCCTTCACTAAGTAAAACATAAAGATCGAATTCTTACCAAAACAGATATCTCAGTTCAAGACTGTTAAAAACTTCTAAAGAAGTTTGGCTAAAGTTTTCAACTAAACTTCAACGTTAAGTAATAATAAACATGAACCTAAGTACAGGACAGGAATGAAACAAGTTCAGGATATAGACCAATTAAAAAAATTGCGAGTCGTAAAAGAGACAAGATAGGAAAGTGTCTATTTTAAGAAAATTACGCAGTCGACCTGAGGGATTTTAAATATTACGTTGATATCTCCAAAATAATAGGTTTTCAACAAGACGCGATATTTCTCCGTGTCGCATTGAATTATTATGTTGTATTTGATCAAAAGCTTAGTATGTAACAATAAGGAACCAACAGCGACGTTGCGACCCAAGAGGGAATAGAAGAGACATTTCCCGGACACAGTTATTGTGTAGCGATAATGTCCGATATCCCCAGGGTCCTATTGAGCTCAACTTGATTGTACAGAAGTTCCACTGGCTGGGTCATATCTCAATAACTCTATTTGAAGCGTTTTCCTTGCCGTAGCTTCAAGGTATTCCAAGCATACCTATGACCAGGCCCTGAAAGGATTTCCAGGAAATAAATGAGCGTTGCATTTTATCTTAACTTTATTATAAGCGCTTCCCCGTACCAAAGTAGTCCAATGAGAATCGATTTTATATTCTTTTTTTCATACGTAAAAATACTATAGATTTAGATTTATTTATTTCACATTATCAAATTCATAATTACAGTAGGTACATACAATATAATACAAAATAAAAATGACAGAGGATAATGTGATCGTCAAAAATATTATATAGAAAATAAAAATAACATGTCAAAATTCTTCAATAAAAGAATATTAGCTACGATAAAATTACAACAATGTCAAAAAGAAATTAATAATACAAATTTAAAACAAGTCATATAAATGTCCACAATAAAATAATATAAAATTTAATTACTCAGTGTAAATAAAATAATGTCTACAAAATTTTCTATTTATAAATTCATCAACTGAATAAAGTTCACAATCCAACAAAAGGTTTTTAACACGGCGACAGAACGTTTCGTCATTTGGCTCCTGTTTTAGGTCGGTTGACAGATGTTCATAGAAAGTAGGTCCGATAACGCGCGGGTTCTTAGTAGCAAGTGTAGCGGCACAGTCGCTAATCTACCAGCATTTCGAAGCGCACGTCCACCACAGAGCCGCTGCGGAAATGACGATATGTTTTTCCGCACAAACACCAGAATACCGTATAGGTATAACGAGTACAAAGTCAAAATGTTGTGCTTTTTGAAAACTCCTCTGCATGTGTCTCTTGCTTTAAGACTTTCAATTATTCTCAGAGCCCTTTTCTGAAGGACGAAAACTCTGTTCGATTCACTTGAATCGGCCCATAAAATTGTTGCATAAGACATAATTGAGTTAAAATATGCAAAATAAGCGTAGGACGCTGGCTGAGACAACGGGTTTAATTTTACGAAGGGCATATTTAGCACTACCTAACCTGTCGCATAATATTTGGATGTGCGCTTTCCAGTTTAGGTGTTGGTCTAGTGTGAGCCCTAAGAATTTACACTGGTTGCAAGTCGGCATGGGTGGTACCACATCAATAGGCACAGGTACACTCCTTCAACTAAACAGTATCACATTAGATTTCGTCATGTTCAGCACAAGTCCATTAACAGAGAACCACTGCTGGAGCTGATCACAGATACTTTTTATTTTTCGATCTAGCTCTTTGTAAGATCGAGCACAAGTTACAACGGAAGTGTCATCGGCAAACAAGGTTATTGAGCCCTCAGAAATATTATGAGATGCAAGGTCATTGATAAACACCAAGAACATGGTATTTCCCAACGCAGATCCTTGAGGAATCCCTATAGTTACTTCGCCTGCCTCAGATCTGAGCTTACGGCCGCCTATCGTTACTTCTACAGTTTGTTTTCTGTCAGCGAGAAAGGAGCTAAGGATTCTGTGTGCGGCGTGTTTGATGCCGTAACGTTCAAGTTTCTGTAATAACAAATCATTTCCTATAACATCGAACGCTTTTGACAGGTCGCATAATATACCCGCCGTTTTATACCTACTATCCAGCCCAGTAAGGACGCAGTCAACAACCTGCTGTGCAGCTGACGTGGTAGATATTTTTTTGTCTATAAGCATATTGCACCTTGGTTAGCAGGTCATTTTGCTCTAAGTGTTGCATCAAACTTGAAGATAAAATCGATTCAATAATCTTTGAGATAGTAGGTACGGTCGGATTCATAAGTGGAGTCATAGTTAGACCACTTGACAGATTGCAATACGGGTTATTATCCTCTGTACTTACTTTACTAACTTACGCACACACGTAAGATTATCGACTGTAAGTAGAAAAGTCCACCTTAAGGCGTAGCATTAAAACTTAAACAGATTACCACCTATAAGCGACATCTATGTAATCTTTGAAATAATTACTCGGTGATAGCCTATTCGCCACCACATCACCACAAAGTATACATCACACTGGTTTGTCTAAAACCGTATTATATTTATCCTTATTCGTTCACTTGTAGTAAAGAAATAGATTACATATCTTAATTTCGTCGTATTGATCACAAGCTACCGTAGCTTAGCGGTAATAGTTCTTACCTTCTAATCAGAACGGAACCGGGTTCCCATCCGATCTCTGTATGTTGAATAATGTTTTTTTAAATGTTTTTACCATATTAACTCCAGTAATAATTATTTTATATAATATTGTTCTATATATTCATCTATGTATTATATCTATAAATGTTTATTGTAAATTATGTATCAAAATATTATATCTAAAAACATAAACCTATAATATTGTAATAAAACAAAAAGTAAGGTAAGAAATTATTTTATTGGTAGGTATGGTATCACTTTATGTAAATAACATGAATGAGAACTTTTGGTAACCATAAGATACGAGTATGTAAAACTACATAAAATACTTATAAATAAATAAATAAATAAAAATATTGTTTATTGCCTTTTTAAAGTTTACAAATCTTTTATCTTATCTAGACAGGTACTAAACACAACTTGCTGTCGTAATACTTAGTTAATAGTTTTATTTGAATGATAAAACACAATATTATGTAAAATGATATTAAGTGTTCATTAGCTGAAACATCGATAGGTAATTATTTATAAGATCATAGGAATTATCCAAATCTTGGATTGAATCTTTCAATAAAGTTATTTAAGTAATAATTTCGTTAGTAATTATTTTATTGTTCTATGTTTAACGATGATGCACTTTCCTCGGAAGTAAAAGTAATTGTAATAATAATAAATCAGTTATTTGCCTACATCTCAAGGTTTAAGCTTAAGTACTCGTTTTCGTAATGAAAAGATATTGAAGCAAGGCCTTAAGATAACTGACTAATAATTATCAATCTTATATAAATATATATCGATGTTTTAGCATAATTTAATTGCTAATGTAATGCTCCACAAATACCTACTGCAATAGTAGGCGGGTAAGCAGGTAAACAGAGGTTGAGTGAGCAACGATTTATCAGGCCCGCTTCGGCATACATTGCTGATTATTTTGTGTATATTCATATATTATAATGAAATACACAAGATAATCAGCAATGTATGCTAGATCGGGTCTGATTGGAATCTTAAGTAAAAATCGCCGCTTACATAATTAGTATTTGGTGTTACCTCCGCTGTTTTCAACAACACTTAATAAACACTTAATAGACTCGATCAAATAAGTGCATATATCTGTTCCTCTGGTACTCTCCCACACTCCCAGGCAGTGAGCCTCTAAAGCTTCTGTAGTTCTTTCATTGCGCATGTCCTACCTTTGCACCATTAAACCCCATAAATTCTCTATGGGATTTAAGTCCGGAGATTTTGCTGGCCAACGAATAACTTGGATATCTGGGTGCTGGCTAAACCAATTATACACCACGGCAGCTCGATGCACTGGACAATTTATCCTGGACAAATGCAAAACGAGGAACTTCACTAGCAGGATAAACAGTTAAACATTTCGCACCGTCGTCGGTAGCATGCTTTCCTGTAGCATATCAACATAATTAGCGGCAGTTGCACGCCCTCTTTCTTGTGCTACTAATTTGCCTGGACCAGCGGCAGAACCATTTTCTTCATATTGTTACACCATCATCCTCCGCTGTGAATCATTAATAAGACGAGTCGAGTTTTTACGCTACCTTCCTCTTCAAAACGTGTAACCCAACGTTTAACAGTCTTCCACTAAAACAAAGTAGCATTATTAATAAAAAAGTTTATACTAATCGGTTCACAGCTACCAACATACTATGAGTCAAAGTTTTTAATATTTAAAATACAATTGTAATGAAATAAAACTATACTTACGGCCAGACCAGTCTGATTAGCAATTTGAGTTAAATTAAATCCAATATCATGCAGCGCCACAGATAATTGCAGCGCAACAATACGCTGCTTATCCTGCAAACTGATAATAGTATGCATTTCGAAGAAATAAACACTGAAGTTTAATAAATAAACTTAGGTTAAAAAAAATCACTTAGCACACGCACTATCTCGCAAACGATCTAGCAACAACTAAAATGTAATTCAAAATTTACTAAATTTTGCTTCATTTGATAAAATAAAAACTATAACGAAGAAATAGGGATTCGATCCATTGTCTCCACAATAACGGTCAAGAATTTGCTTGACCGCGCTACTGACCACGCTACCGAAGCTAATGATTCATGTAGTGAAATAGTCAATACTACTCAGCCTATTATACAATGGTAGTTCGTCAAATAATAGTATGTTATACGTCATTTGTGTCATTGTGTGAGTGTCGCCGCGGGTGCGAGCGACTTGTTTTCTGAGGTTTGTGTTAACTATGACTCCACTTTAGAACGCGACCGATAGTTATAGGCCTGTGGTTGTCTACATTATCTGTCTCACCTTTGCCCTTGTAGACCGGACATACTCGCGTACACTTAAGCGCATTTGGGTATATTCCATGGGAAATCATCTCATTTATAAGATGCACTAATATGTTACACAATACTGGCCAGACTGACAATAGTATTGACCGTAGTATATACAATATAAGTACTATGTATTTGCAATATTATTTATTAATACCTTATAGATGTTTTCAATATTGTTATACCAAAATGTTTACATTCTGCTTCGTGAGCTAATTATAAACTGAAAAACATGTTTTTCTGTGATAAAAATAACTTAACAATATGTTTGTGATAATTTAGGTAATTTAATGAAAGCAGAAGCCTCAGTCAGAAGCAAGGGCAAAGAAATAGACGATGCAAGTAAATAGATTGAACGCAGATTAAAACTGACAGTTTAATATTTAGAAAGACTGCTGGTACCCTGCTGTACCTATCTTAATGAGTGTCGTTTAGAAAAACCATTTTTAAAACACCTTTCGTGCATATTTACTACTATAGAATAAGATTTAAGTACCTTTTTAAACCGAAGCCGAGCTAACTCGATGAGCAGTACAATACTTGAAAAGAACTCAGTATTTCGTAGTTGTTATTAAGTTCACGAGGTCCATGATAAAAACACGTCTTCGTCTTCCAACTGTTATATTTCATCCGCCAAAGTTCATCTATCAAAGTCCTAAAGTCAGTCACGTCTGTCTCTGTCCGCTGGCCAGCAGCAAGCCACCAGCCAGCGTCCGTAGAGGCCGTAACATCCCCAATCAAATCAAATATGTTTCTTGCATAACTATAGGTACATAATCAGGTGTAACAATAATACAAATTCAACTATAGTCTACCATAGAGGTGTACAATAAGTAGAAAAATAATTTATCTCCAGCATGCTTGTCATTATGTAATTAGGTATGTTATATTAAAAATGCCAATTAAAATAAATATGGCTTCTTTTAACAGGGACAATTTCTGCCAATGTCGAGGTTGAAAGATACGCGGGGATTTGAAGAACAGCCAAATGACCGGTCCCTCCGATTAAAAACAATCAGATAAGATAATAAAATACTTAGACTTATAAATATCATAAACTACAACAACATACAATACATACCTCTATAATTTAAACATTACAATTGGTCAAAATTTTCTTATTTCCGTCGTTAAAAAAGTCATCGACATTATGATATTTAATTTAGACATTAAACGTATGACATTTATTTTAAATGTATTTTGACCGAAATTCACAATTTTCTTTCGTCTGACAGACACATGCGTTACGGTGCGTTAAAAATACGCAGCGACGGACGACAAGTGGGAAAAACGCCTGAAGGGATCATCCATCATACTTTTACCTAGTTAGTTTTTGCGAAACTTTACGCGAACACCGACTGGCCGTTACGAGTTTTCGTGGTTGTTGAAATACAAATTGAATTGACAGGGAAACAGGCAGGTAAAGCTGGAAACTGTAGGTTTGAAATTCTAGGAAACTTTGGAATCGCGGAGCAGTTTTTGATGAACAAACCAATCTGCTTGTATTTTGATTTTCATACTAACGTAAGTGATTCCACCCGCTTCTTTCCGTTTTCCGCTGGGTACCTTTAAGGCGTCAACCTTATGTTACTCAGGAATAATACCCGACGGAAAATGATTTTGACAGAAACCGCGTAAAAGTGCGTAAAATCATAGCAATATATAAAAGGCGATCGGGCTTACATCTTATATCCTTGTACCCATTTATCTGAAAGTGACAGTGCTATTTTTAGTAAGAGATATAAGTCGGTAACAAGAAGATACATTTGAGACTAATAAGAACCTAAATGACCTTTCTCAGATAACCTTTTTTAGAAAAAATACTGTTTAAGAAATTGTTGTTCTTGCACAAAAACTCACAGAATCTAAACTTCAAGTGGAACCCAATATCGACATTATAGCCTGCGGCAATCTCCCTCAATTATGCCTTAGAGGATAATATATTTGATTAGTACTCTCAGTCTGTTTGGGAACCTCTTAGACGCATGTTCTATAGGCTTGCGGTCAGATTAGGAATAGTCTAAATTAATTGTGTTTGTATATCATCGTGGTTATTGAGTTTGCTCGTGGTTTGCTCACATTTCAAGTAAATACCTAAACAAATTTTTTGATACCTAATATATTTGACGTTAATTGCATACAAGTCACGATATCACAGGGCCAATGCCAATAAATCAAAATTGCGGACAAATTAAATTATTCTAAAATCTAGAACAAATGTTGAACGAACAAAAAAATGGATAATAATTAGGTAATTTCTTTTACTAATGTATTATTTTATAAAGGACACGAATACCTCTTCTGTAATATATACATGAAAATTCGCATTTGCAACATGGCCCCATAATACATACCATACGTAGTTTTAGATTAAGGTGCACTTGCATTAGTGTCATGACATGTATGAGTAGACATTGTAGATGTTCTTGCATTACACTGCTCGACCATCGTAAATAAAAGAAATCACGCTAAGGGGTTCATAGTCTATTTTCTTATCCCCTACAAAGGTACCTAATTATATCGCGTTAAACACTATAACCCCAAAAGTAATCCTTTATTCCACTTGGTTGTGGAACTACACTTGATTGGCGTTCGTAATAAATAGCCGAGATCGCGCGACAATCCGTGCATAATACATCCTTCGCTGGATCAAGTGCCTTACACACTGCGATGGAACACAACAAACACGCAGTAAACTGGCAGATTCTACTTCGATTCGGTAGGGTTGAATTGAATTGAATGCGTTCATGCACACTAACTCAAGAAGTTTTCGCTTACACAAACCATGTATATGTTGTGATATGCTTAGTGTGGCTAGTCAAAATCTTGAAACATCGTTTGCCTTAGGTAAAAAGTTAGTAGCTTTGTATGTTATACTGACCAATGAAATCTGCAGCAGATGTGATCTGAGGCCCATTTTCTTAGCTTATTGCATACATTGCTAGTCTTCTAAAGGAAAAAATCCGTGTGTATAAACCTTCGTAACGCGTCTGTGTCGAGCGCAACATCTCATACAAAATGTACGGGAATATTTCACGATGTCGCGCCTCGTGCCTTGTCACGCTGCCCTAGTTTAATATGAGCTTTGTGATTATCCTGAAGGAATTGAGATATTGTGTTCTAACCTTAAAATCCGGCAATCTCACTAAAATTTTCAACGAAACTATGATTAGATGATGGCGAATTTGTTACCTTTAGATTTCAGTCCATATTTGCAAGTTGGATTATTTTTCTCACGGATCATATCAGCCATTTTTGATTCCGGAACCATTCTAAAACTTAATCATTATAATTGACCATGTGATGTTCAGCTCAGGTTCACGTGGAGGTTTTTTTTTGTTAACTAACAACAAACCTAGAACGCAGATTATGTAAACTATGTTTTTAAGCAACTGCATTTGATTTTGTATTAGAAGAAAATTGTTGACACAACTGTGCGTAGATGAAATGTTTCACTTGCCTGCTATTCCAACAATGATTCCTGCCTTTCGGTCCACATTTGCATGGTTTGACATAATGGCAATTGACAGCCATATCAGGGTAGGTCAGTATGTGTTTCGAGTTTGGGGCTATGGCGTTCCAATCCACGGTTTCAATATAGCAGGTGTGAGGAGTTCCCCATATTACAACGCCGCCGCGATCGATTTTCAGAAGACTATATAAACCGACCTGTAAAAAAACGTATCGGATACATAACATCCATCGGTGCTGGAAAAGATTTTGTACAGAGTGGATGCCATTTTATACTTTTCAAACTTCGGCTCCGGATAGTATTGACATTATATGAACTGATAGATCGAATTCGGATCCTGTCCGATAATTATGTAAAATGCAAGTATTCCAATTAATAAACGAGTTTATGATCTATCGAGAGAGACTTCCACTCTCTTCTGCGATAAGAAGCATTATCTATCAACCAGCTTAAAGTTAATAATGGGCTGGCAGCCTTCATTCAATATTATCCTTACTTACTTGGAAACATTATTCTGACACAAGAAATACATCTTCATGTACATTTCTAAGATGCCTTATATAACGTACATGCCGACTCGCAGTGTTTTTTACTGAAGGGTCCGGTTTATCGTCCGGTATTTTTACCATAAATCCTGCCACCTTCGTTTGTACCGATAGCAAATATCGCTGTATTAAATCCTATATATTTTTATCAAGTTTTCAGTACCTCTTTCAGATGAGGCACGTCGCTCACAACCAGTCCGTAGTTGTTGATGAGCTGTCTTCCTCGTATCCGCGCCAGGTTCGGAAACAGCTGGCTGAGGGACTCCAGGTTCTTCACGCGGTATACTAACATGTACCCTGTCACCTGAAAGTGTTTTTTATTCATGGAAAAACAAGAATCAGCTATGGAAAATTATATTATTAATTTTTATTGGACACAAATACAATACGTTTGGGTCACAGACCAAAGAACTAAGAACAGTGGAGATGACTGCGCATGAGTGATCTGTGGTTTAGTTGATGAGTAAGAACCACTTACAAAGCTCTATGAAAGGATAACATATAGGCGTAATCCAAGGATTACACAATATCATCCCTGTAACTATAGTACGTCGCTTTGCACGTTGCAAGTGTAAAATTAGATATGCCAATAGATTTAACTCTAACTAGGTAGGTACCTACTTTACTTGCTTTACTTGCTCTACTTTATTAGATACCTATGCTCTAAACTGTCTTACCAGTTGAGTAAAGTCGTCGAAAGGTCTTCAAAGGACTAATTCTTGTCTAATTGCTCAGATTCTAGTAAGTTGAGTGCTACTGGGAGTTAATTTGTAGTTCAAGATGGGATTAAAATAACATTCGAGTTGGGACTTGGGAATTTGTAGGTTTATGTATTTGATCCTTTGAAGCTGATCCTTGTCTAGCACTAAGTTGACAAATTCAAATAACCAATCTCTTTCTTGATTGGCGTGTACTACCGTAATCCTAATCCTAATCGTAGTCCGTTGTTAGCAACTATAAGATAATCCTCCCATACTTTATTTTTTTTAAACTATAGACTCTAAAGTCTATGCGGAAAAAAGAGCCGGCGTGAGATTTGAGGGCGTCTCTGTGACTCAGTATGAGAAATTTCATAGCAACCTTTGAAAAAATATTGAATCACTTTTTGCCCACGCCTATTCTTTTTCCGCGCATACTATACTAGCGTAGTTTGGCGGCGTCTATAAATTATGAAGTGGTAAAATCTCACAAAATCTTAGGTTTACGCAAAAATTTAATGCATCAGGGTGAACGATTTGGTCGAAAACCAGGCACAAGTCATTGCCGAATTTAAAACCAAGTAGGTACTTACCTTTTTGCGCCAATATATTTTTTAGTTTAAGTGTCGGATGCTATATCATAGGCACTGAATTAGTGGCGGTGAATTACAGGCTTTTGATCTACGCTTTTGATTTATTATGATTACTGAAAAATACAATATTGAGTACAATGCAGTTAATACTTGCGATTGTTGGCGCTTGGTAAAATTCCCTGTTTAATTAATTTTGTCAAAAACACTTGTACCCGTTTTACAGATTTATTGCGGGGTAACCCGACCGGTTTCACACAGATACAACGAATAAGTATATACATAATTGTAGGTAATTTAGTGGATGTGATGTTATTTCTTTAACAATGTTTTGTGTTTAAAAATCCTTGAAAATGCTCATGTGAGCGAAACCGGTCGTGTTACCCCGCAATAAATCTGTGAAACTAGTACAAGTGTTTTTGACAAAATTAATTGCCGTGTGATGCCGGCTTAGAATAGCATCACCCCATTTCTTACCCATGGGTGTCGTACGAGGCGACTAAGGGACTCGAGGGTGTGTATTGCAATTTTAGGCGACGGGCTGACAACCTGTCACTATAGTGATACACAGTTATATGATTGACCCTCAAACTTTTGTCAGACGTGGTGTTAATATCCGTTGAACGGCCGTTAACGCTCTGCCTACCCCGTAAGGAATATAAGCGTGATTTATGTAATTGAGTACAATGCATTTTTACAAGGGGACCACGGCGTTAATACATCAAACAGTCAATTCGTTTAAATAAATATAAAATCTCTTTTTAGACTCACTTCTCTAAGCTCCGGAAAACTTTCATCGAAAAATTTGGGGACACGGTTACCTTCCATCAGCACTATACGTAGATTCCCAACGATTACCACGCAGCCTCTCAACCTGGAATATCCACACTAATATTAAGTATAAATTGTAAAGTAATATATCTGGCTGCTTGGCCTTTGACTAAGACGGAAAGAAAGGCCATAGGCTACTTGTTTACGCGGGAAAACAACCAATAGCTGCTTGCTCCCGTGATAAGGCCGTTTAGGTTTTCCTGTTATGTATTTTGCATAGGTTGTTTGAATGTGCAATAATATTTTTAGATAAGTACATGAATACTTAAGGGACGTTCAAATATTACGCGAGGTAATTTTAAATCGGTAATCACCGGTTTCGGTGATTTCCTCTTTATCTCCCCCTCTCTTAACAAGGTAAATTCCTAATGTGAAATAGCAAATAATAAATTAGACTTACCTTTGCAATGTACGCATTGAGTTGACTTGGACGCTGAGGCATATGCCTGATGAATTAGAAGAGGTTCTCACTTCAAGGCGCTGGCCAGAAGCACAACATAGAATCGTCAAGAACCTGTAAAAAAATAAAAAAAATATTAAGAATAAACACTCGGGTACAGTGATCGCACCATACATCATGCATGAATAAACAACTGAAGAAAAAATAACGGTATTATTATTGTATCCAAAATTTTCAGTAGGAACATATTCCAAGGATTTCGGAGCCCGGGCATCCCTTTTATGTGTATTACGGAAATGAATTTGTGTTGTAAATTTCTGAAAGCTCTCACATTATAAACTTTAAGGAAGTCCACAACATCGCCAGTGTTTCGCACAAAGCTCAGGTGGCGAATAAAGTAGCCTATTTGTCAAGTAGGTACGAGAGTGTCCCTCCCCTACTAGTGATGGCACAACGGTAGAGATAGAAAATAAGATGAGTAAACCACTTACTGTGAGTGTTATTTTTTTAAAGCTTGGAGTGAGCAGAATGTTAACGGCCTCCAAAGACAGAAAGATTAGAGATGAGAATTTTAGAGGTTTAGTTATTGGATTGGATCAATATACCACAACGTTTGTCGACTTAGTTTACCACACAATATCAATTACTGTCAAGTCAAGTCCATATCTCGACAGTTCACCTCAGACCATACGGACTTATCTCCTTATCAGTCGAATACTTGTCGAAGCCAATTATGTGGACTAACATCACGATCAGGAGGATTAGGTATCTAAGGAAAATCCACCAGGGCATAAGTGTCTCGAAAAAGAGCGTTGTTACAAGACCCCTTGAAAAAATCAAGCAATACCGAAAACGTTGGAAGCAACTACAGGCTTTACCTACCAGTTCAACGATAAAATACTAGGTTTAAACAATGCCGGCTTAGAATAGCATCAACCCATCTATTTCCAGTGAGTGTTGTAAAAGGCGATTAAGGGACTCGGGGAAACATGTGTATTGCAGTTTTAGGCGATGGACTGACATCCTGGCACTATAACCCTCACCTGTTTTATCAGACGGGGCGTATGTAAATGTCCGTATTTACGGCAATTTATACTCTGTCTACCCTTCAAGAGCTATAGGCGTGATATAATAATAAATAATAATAAAAGCCTTTATTTACTTTAAAATGAAATAATTACATTGTGTGAGTTCAATATTATTAAAAAAACAAAATAAGTAAAAATAACATGCATTCTGAATAGTAAATAAAATAAAATAAAATTAATTTAAATAATCACACAATCTCACTACGATTGTCGAACACAAGGCCTCCTTTTCGAAAATAAAAAGGGGGTGGTGTTTTTTCCCAGGGTTACCCGCCCTTCTAGGGAAAGATCATATTTTTATTTATTGATCTGTTTCAGGATGTCCAGCTATTTTTCTCTATCTTTCGCTACTTGTCCACAGCGGTACGGCTTCACGTGGCTTCACTAGGACATTGCTTTAGTAAAAAACAAATAACTTGGAGAACATATCCAATTACCCGTTTTATACGGCACATCACTACCTCACTCCCTTATGCTACTTTCCCGGTCAAACAGGCTTTGTTGGAATCTGAAGCCACTTTATCCCAGCTCTTTTGGCATGCGTCTGAAGCCCTATTAACTAAAGTCGCAGAGCATTCCCTTGTGATGAGTGCCGCGGTAATTAGATAGGTACTAGTTTTCTACCGACAAAAAAACTTCAACATGTGTGTAACTGTGTAATACATACATAAATCACGCCTATATCCCTTACGGGGTAGGCAGAGCGTTAACGGCCGTAAAACGGATATTAACACCACGTCTGACAAAAGCTTGAGGGTCATTCAGATAACTGTGTATCACTATAGTGACAGGTTGTCAACCCATCGCCTAAAATTGTAATACACATCCCTCGAGTCCCTTAGTCGGCTCTTACGACACCCATGGGTAAGAAATGGGGTGATGCTATTCTAGGCCGGCATCACACGGCTCAAATATCATGTCAAAAATGTCAAAAATCATGTGTGTAATCGTTGGTCTGATTTAGTAATATTTTTGCCGACTACTAGCTAACCCAATAGGAATACCGGATGATTGTTAATGATGTTATAAGTCTTCCTTACGTAAGCAATTCCGTATTATCTCGGCATAGAATAGCATCATCCCATTTCTTTCCGGTGGGTGCCGTAAGAGGCGACTGAGGGACTCGAGGGTTTCATGTGTATTACAATTTAAGCGACCGGCTGACAACCTGTCACTTTAGTAATACAGGATATTTCTGAAACGGTCCTCAAATATTATTTATACGCTCTGCCTACCCAGCAAGGGATAAGGGCGTGATATGTGTATGTATGTGTGTGATATATAATGTACTTACGTGTTACCAGTCTACCTTACGTAACTATGTAGTGTGGGATGTGTATTTTATATCAAGCCTAATAAAAGTTTTTGAACAATAAAGAAAATAATATATTTACTCGTTATAAGTAGATATACTCTTGGTAGTAAAACTTGTTTTAGTCTGTAGTGACGGCCGATGTGGCGCAGTGGTAGTGCGACTGCCTGCTACGAAAAGGTTCCGTGTTCGATTCTCGGTAGGACACTTACAAAGTTGATATTTATCACTTTGTGAATTTGTTCCCGGTTTGGTTAGGACACTGCAAGGTGAACCAACTGATTGTCCGAAAAGAAATGGTTCCGTGGTTTGGAGGGCACGTTAAGCCGTCGGTCCCGGTTGCCGTCTATGATTACTTAGACGGTGGTCGTAACACAACCATGTCAGAGCCTACTAGTGGAAATAGGCGGTTGAAAAACTCTGACACCAGGGTTCATTGGGTCGTTGGACGACTCGGTGTCCCATATGAAAAGAGAGAGAGTTTGCAGTCAGCTGGAGATTTCAAACAGTTCACTATTTTTGTTTAAGTGAAAATAACAAAATTTGTTTGTATGTGTTTCCAAACACATACAACACTAATCCCTTCAAAGTAAGAGTGAACAGGCTTATTTTTGGTGAGCTCGCTCCATCTTAGACTCTGTCTCTGTCCTATGACCTAGACTAGAATCAAAAGCAAACCCATCATTAATAAAAAAATAAAAAAGTACTTACAATCTTTTTCTTACGTATAGAGTCAAAAAATATTTTAGTAAAAAGCTTAGGGTACATAAACTCACGTCAATTCTGTAGGTAATCATAATGAATCATCATTATTTCAGTTACTGTTGGTGCTTTGTTGAACATTCCCTAATTTGTAGGGCAATTGGTAGACGGAAGGGCGGGCCCAGTGACACATTTACCTAGTATGAGATTAAATTCACAGAGAATGCTGCTTGTTATTGCCAAGCCTTACCTGAGTAGTGGTTTAGTGTTAGGGAGTAAAGATTGAGAAGATTTGACTCTACTTTTGATCTGATTACTCGTATTTTTCACTGGTTATTATTATTGAATACCAAATTTTTAAAACACTTCCCGTGTTAGGTATACAATTTTGTTTCAGTATATATGTAGTTTATGTAGGTTTATGTAGTTGTATGATATTGAGGGGTATTTTATGTAGTTGATATTAAAGAAAATTAAAATTATTATCTAAATTTGTAAATGATAGTGCACGTTTTATCTGCCTCACTTTATGAGATCTCACTGCCCAAGGTCTGCTGGAAGAGATTTCTTTTTAGAAATAAGTAGACCTGTTGTGAATTGTTTCATATATGTATGTGTCCTATGTTTTTATTGTGTGCAATAAATGGTTTAATAATAATAATTATAATAATTTTTGAAAACTTGCAAAATTTTCAAGAGCGGGTGGGTTTTCATCGCTTAGACTACATTTAATCTGTAAGGTAGAATTAGTCGCCGGATATTAGTTGCAAAACTAACCCGGTAGATGGAGCCGTGCCACGAGTTACTGGCATTACACATACTTGCAAAATTGGCGGGCAAGAAATGAGCTGCGGTAGCTCAGATGGAAGAGGCGTCGTCGTCACTGGTATTATTATTATTAGTTTGGCAGAGCCACTGGCGTCGCAACCATTTTTTAGGGTTTGCCATGTAAGTACGGTCAGTTTTTTAGTCAAAAGTCGTAAGTCAGTAAGGTATGTGGCACTACGCCGAGGAGGGAGAATCCGCAACACAGAGAACCTAGCTAGCCTTACGATACATTTTTGTTGCTACGTTTTTTGTAGCAACAGGAACATGATAGTACCTACAATTTCTGCACCACGTGGTGATCCACTCGTCACTTTAACACAATGTCAGATATTTACGCCTTCAATACAATTTCCTATTTGAATGTTCAGTTTAAGAATAGTTTCATGCTCAAGACTATCATATTTTTTAACCAATTCACATCCGCCATAACGGGAAAGCAACGAAAGAAAGCCATAGGTATGCTTTCATAGCGTAATTTTACATGAAAATGTTTTTAATGGGATTTTATTTATTTTTGTAGGGTGAAAACAATCTTAACCAATACTTTTAAGTGTTTGAAGAGTGACTTGTAAAAATAATTCTTCTTCTTTTTCTTTTCGTGTGGGAGACGCCGAGTCGTCCAACGACCCGATGAAACCTGGTGTCAGAGTTTTTCAACCGCCTACTACCTACTAGTAGTAGGCCTCTGACATGGTTGTGTAACGACCGCCGTGCCGTCGAAGTAATCATAAACAGCAACCGGGACCGACGGCTTAACGTGCCCTCCGAAGCACGGAACCTTCTTTCTTTCTTTTCAATCAGGTGGTTTAGCCTGCAATGCCCTAACCAGACTAGGACAAATTCATAAAGTGATAAACGTCAACTATTGTGAGTGCCCCACCGAGAATCGAATCCCGAACCTTTGTGTCGCAGGCAGTCGCACTACCGCTGCGCCACATTGGCCGTCAGAAAGGCTGATTCACGTAGATGTTCGTTTCTTACAACGAGTCAATGTACCAAATATCCGACCTTTAAAATAAGTAATTGTGGAAGTTTGCCGTGTGACGCCGGCTTAGAATAGCGTCACCCCATTTCTTACCCGTGGGAGTCGTAAGAGGCGACTAAGGGACTTGAGGGTGTGTATTGCAATTTTAGGCGATGGGCTGACAACCTGTCACTATAACGATATACAATTTTCCGAATGACCCTCAAAAATTGTCTGACGTGGCGTAAATGTCCATTTTTGCGGTCGCTGTTTACGCTCTGCCTACCCCGCAAGGGATTATAGGCGTGATATGTGTATGTGTATGTATGTAATTGTGGAAGTTTCACACAAACCACCACCCCCTTATTTGACGGTTGAGGGGGGTTTTTAATGTCGTTGTTGTTTGTAAACCTTATTTAGTCTACACCATTTTTTTCTTTCTAGTAATTCAGGAAGTATCCAACCATTTAAATGATCATCAGTTAGTTCGTAACGAAATTAACGTATTTTGGATATCCAACTATGCAAATGAAACTACGTTTGTTTAAGTAGTTAAATCGTTACTGAGAACATATCGCGAGAATTGGATCACTCTAGTACCTATATCTAGTTATGAAAGTAAAAAAATAAAAGAAAAATTATGAAGCACTTCCAGAAAGGTACCTAGGTCACTAGTTACTACCTACTTTTTCCCCCGTAACCTTTACCTTACCCCCAGATTGCACTAAGATACAATGTACAGTCAGTTGAAGCACATAAGGTACCAGGGGTACTCCAAAAGAACTGAATTATTTATGTCCTCAGCAATATTTTTTTCTGGACATGAATATGTACTAGTAGAAAATGACTTCTTTTATGAGAATAAGTTTAAAATTTTATTATGTATTAACTGGGGGTAAAAATAATTCAATTCTTTTGGAGTACCCCTGGTACTGTTTGTCTACAACCGACTGTACAATGTCATATTACCTACACTTGTTTGGTCAGTGATGATATGCATGGAAAAACATAGCAGTAGGTATAACAGCAGTATAACCACACTACCGAATTCACTAGGTACCTAGACCTACCTAATTATTTGTTACTGATTAGTACTAACAATACCTGCACTTCATTACTCTGCGGTTATAGCTAAAATTAATTACGAAGTATATTACGTCAGCATAATTATTACACTGTGATAAGTACTTGTAGGTATTGCACATTTAACGATTCCATTGTTATGTTTTGGTAAATATAACATGCATGTTTAGATTTAGTAGATTCGCCGTGTGATGCCGGCTTAGAATAGCATCAACCCATTTCTTTCCCGTGGGAGTCGTAAGAGGCGACTATAAGGGACTCGAGGGTGTGTGTTGCAATTTTAGGCGATGGGCTGACAACCTGTCACTATGGCGATGCACAATTTTCCGAATGACCCTCAAATATTTGTCAGATGTGGCGTAAATGTCCGTTTTTTGCGGCTGTTTACGCTCTGCCTACCCCGCCAGGGATTATAGGCGTGATATGTGTATGTGTTTGTATGTATGTTTAGATTTAAGCGGTTCTCCCATGTGTTCACCGTAACGCATGCGTCTGTCAGACTTCGATCTTATTCCTATACAAATAAAGGGTGAAATTTAACTAGTGATCGATAGCGAAGTCTTAAGGCGAGCTGGTGATAAGGAACAACTTTCTTTAAGCAACATAGGTCAAAATATGAAAACAAAAATTGAGCCTACAATACAAAATTGCCGATTAGCTGTTTTGGGTACTATGGAAGCTAATTTTTTTTTCATAACCCTGCCTAAGTTTTCAAAAATGGTATACCTAACAAGGGAAGTGTTTTAAAATATATTCAATTTATCGCGGGTTTTCATCCCTTGGACTACATTCATTCTGTAAAGAAAGAATTAGTCGCCGGTTATTAGTTGCAAAACTAATGGAAGAGGCGTCGCCACTAGTAATGGCGAAAGTCGCAGCTTCAAATCCTACCCGCGCTTGAAAATTTTGCAAGTAAGTATACCTAACACGGGAAGTTTTTAAAATTTGATATTCAATTTTTCACTTATTGTAAAACATAAAAGTAATTAACTTGAAGTGCCCTAATATAATGAATTTAGATAGTACATCTTCAATAATTCAATTAGTCTTAATTAAATTTATCTTCGCGGTAACGGTAATAAACATTTCTATGTATGTAATATACCTATGGTTCGTTATTTACAACAGGTGTGTACTTTACTTACTCATTCATACAAAATGTAGAGTGATATGAAGGTATTAGCTCACTGCATTGGAATTCGACTGTGCTTGTTTGACTCATATCTCTGATCAGTCTGCTCATTTCAGTGTTTAAATTTGTTTTAGGTAGGTTAGGTACCGACTAAACTGAGGATAGGGCAGATTTAGACGTATACGCGTGCTGTACGCTTGTTGAACGCGTGTTACCATCACGCGATTAGCCAGCGTGTACGTTTCAATCCACTAATAAAAAGGATTGGGTAGACGGGGATAGATGAAACTGGTATTACTGCATGTTTGGTTCCTAAATGAAATTCCTAACCTGCAGTAATGTAAGGGTTCGGGAAACTGTGGAACTACCCTCTAACTAACTTTACCAGCCACCTAATTACTTATTCGTGCAACCTGTGCCAGGTATCAAATAATTAAAATACATTGAAGGTTCCCCTCACACTAAAGTTAGTATCATTAACGGGTAAAATAGTTTGGCTCTACCAAATTTTATCAGTAGTTAAGTACTAGAGTAGTAGTGAGGTTTAAATATTAGAGAAGCGATTTAGCGAAGCATTTTGTAGGTCTGTACCTGTAGGAAACCTTTCCTGACATGAAGAAGTCAGGAACTTAAATTAGTATAAGTAAATAACTATTGTAGGTTCAGTTATAACTGTAGGTAACAGGAAAACCAACAATAAATTTTACTTAACGCGAAATCACAAAGGTCAAACTAACAACATTAACAGCCACAACAGTCCACTGCTGGACATTGACCTTCCCCTATTGGGGGGTTTGTCCAGATTCAGTTGATTGGCGAGCACAGTACAAGATACTGTTTTCATAGGGAACGCTGCCCATTACCTCAGTCACTTTTTACGACATTCACGGGTAGTAAAGCGGTGATGCTTTTCTAAATAGGTTGTTATTAAAAATAATAAAACGAAAACGTTCGAACGTGGTTATTAAAACGAAAATAAATTACTTACCCTATCACCGCCGCTTTGGCTGCCGCCGCCATGACACTTTCACACTTTTCCCAAGTTTCCCGCCAAATTTTTTATACTTTTTCGCAGACTTCGTACGTCGACGCAGCACAAAATACCGCAACACTCTCAATCGCAAATAATTTACTCGGATGGGAAAACACATTGTGCATTTCCCATAGTTCTCTTACTTTGTTCTCATTTCAAATAATTATGGTGGTCGTATAAACCTTTTTACACATTAACCATTGTCACATGTATTGTATAACGTTAGTATGCTGAATCCTTTCTCTCAATAAAATAAAAGATTGCACAATGTTTCACACATATAGTAGAACAAAACAAAAACTGATGTAAAGGTTGATTGTTGACTAATTTGCGCAGTTTAAATTAAAAGTCACATTAATTATATGCATAAAGGATGTTCTTAGAAGCTTTTCACGCAACTAATAATTATTTAGGTTCTATTTTTAGGTGAAGATTTATCTTTTAGCCAAGTTTTTAATAGGCTGCTTTTTATACTTGGCTACCTAAGTGCAATCACTACAAACGCATTCATGAACTTAAATATTAGCAAGTAGGAAACTAACGAAATTATTGTACATGCAACCGGACAGAACAAGGTCTAAAACGAGACTGGCTATTGCTCATTCATCAATTATTTCATTAGCTTTGTGTGAAGATTTCGATGGACAGCAATCATTTGGGTCACAACCCCAGTAAAGGTGATCGCGGCACATGGTGCTGCTTTTTACTTATTATAGCACGTTCACACATTGTCAATATGGGCAGGGAAATAGTAGAGATTGGGCAGCGCGAATGTGTGGACAGGTTACTCGCGCTGCTACTCGTCATGCCACTGCCACTTCCAGCTTTCCTCGAATGTCGGCTTTTCGTGCGCGAGTCAAAGGAACGGCAGCACGAGCGCTAGTGGAATGTTATGCTATCTCGCTCGCTCATATTGGTGCGAGAAGAGTATAACGACAGTGTGTGAACACTACTGCGGAAGTATTTCGAGCAGTGTTCGCGACAGCGGCGGCAGGAGCAGGTGCATGGTGTGAACGTGCAAAATTATTAGGTACCACCTGCCTCTGTAGGGCTGGATAAGTATAGCATCATCCTGTTTCTATCCGAGTGGTTGTTGTAAAAGGCGACTAACGAATAATTTGTTCCATTTTCGAGTGTAGTGCCAGAAGTTGCATTTACAGGGAACGTGCAACAGCCGCAAATGCATTCACTGTGATTGCAAACATCTTGTATTGCGCCAATAGGCGTGCCACTGATCTATCGAATTTTTCATCCTTAGCTGAAGGTACACACACCAAAGGAATTAGCTACACAGGTGAACTCCAAAAGGATTGAAATATTTTAATTCCCAATGATAATATAAGAATTGTGAAAATGGATTCTCGTTGAGGAAGTTATTTTATATCAAAATAAATTTTGAGAATTTTAATATTTTTACTGGATATAAAATATTTTAATTCGTTTACGGAACCCTTGTGTAGCTTATTCATAGTCAGACTGTACGTACCTATATATTTTTTTTATTGAATTGAAGTGGAAAAAATTCCTTTTACACTGTAGTTCAAAACTGAATGATTGAGACCGGGCCATACAGAACAGACCCTGCTTTTTTCTTTTTGAATGCTTACTAACTTTAGCCAACCTGAATAAATAACTAAAAATAATATTTTACTGTTTCTTACTACAAAAATAAAGTGAGTGTACGGTTTAATCTCGAGTCTCGACTCCAGTTTAATAATATAAGGCAAAACTTGGAATTCACAATTTTCATTATGCAAGCCAGAGCACACCCTATATACGTGAGCCCAGGTCAAGTGGGCTTAACGAGCAATATTGCATTTTATAGAACACAGGGCGCTCTGTAAGCGTTGTGATTTCAAAACATTTTGTAAGTATAAAACGTAACAAGATTTTAATTAAACAATTTTATTAAATGAAATGTGGAGTAGGTAAAATGATAGGATACTAAGAAGGTATCAACCAACAATTTAGGTACGTCACATAAGTAGGTACTTAACTTATTATAGCTTAAAGAGATCTACGCTTACTTACCAAACTTAGAACGACCTAAGAACGGCTAAGTATTTGGCAAGTTAACCTTTAACACGACCTATACGTCTCACAGACGTCAATATTTTTGTATTAAAAATATTTTCTGAAATACGCGGTGCTTAGCTTCCCCTCTCCCGCTACCTTCCTCTGCCGCCATTCTGAAGCCGCAGTCGACGTCGTTGCGAGTGACGAGTGCACAGGAGACCGTATCGGAGTCATCGCCGTCTCACAGACGTAAGTACGGTGTTTATGTACAAAACTTTATACGTCTCTCAGTCGTCACCTCAGTGTTTGTGTGTCGTCACAAGGTCGTCACCCATAGTGTCTCCTGGACGTGATGTCGGTGTATACGCTTTTTACAGAATGACTAAGAAGAAGAAGACTGCTACAAAGAAGCAAAAGACTGCTTCAAAAGAGCGGGAAGCACCCGTGGTGAATGAAGCGTCATCTAAAAATACTATAACGAGTTCGAAACCTATAATTTTGAAACTCTCCGCGGTTGATAATATTCAGATTTCTGCGCCGCTGAAAATGACTCGATAAAATATTAGAGCTAAAAGCTTGTTACTATGATCACTGACTATAATAAAAAAGACTAAAGGTGGCATGGACGAAGTGGACAAAAAGTGCTCTAATTTATTCGTGCTATCGAAGGACACGTAGTTGGCCTATGGTTTTGTACTTCAGATTGATAGATCTGAGTGGTGTCAATTCTTATGTGCTGTATAAACAGTGCACCAATAAAGTCAATATGAGACGTGGCCCTTTTCTACTTTCTCTTGCACGGAAATTGGTTCTACCTGAAATGAAGTTACGCGTGTACAACGAAAGAATCCTACGCGAATTACGGCTTACTATAGAGCGAGTTATTTATTGGACCTACTGATATGCCTGAGCTTACCTCCAAAACAAATCCCGATCCTGATCCAGGTATTCGAAAGACTTGTGCAATATGTCCCAGTAAAATGAAAAGGCGAACAAAGTACTTTTCCCATCAATGCAAGAAACCAATGTGCCTTACTTGCTGCCTTCAAGTCTGCAGTGACTGCAAAGTGCGAAAGTGAAATGTGCCAAATATATGTATACGTTGTCAATATTTTTATTTTTGTAGTTAGAGGTTCTTATTTCGTTTTATTTTGATAAATATTTATAGAAGTAAGGATTTTAAAAGTCACTTTATGGAAACATATGATAGTTCAAAAAAAATAGTACTGAACTATGTACCTAAATTTAGTAAGCCAATTATGCGATATCATAAATAAATGTTGATTATTTTTAAATTTCAAGCATAAATTAATATTACTTTTATCTTATTTCGTTAGCTAAGACTTTTATCTAACAACTATAAAAATTATTAGTCGTTGGCACGCTTATTCACGTTTTTTTAAATTATTTATATTTTTACGTCTGTGGGACGTAACCGCGGCGTATGTGTGTCTTTTAGACCAGGTCGTCAGCCAAAGGTTAAAACAACCACTGCTGGTAACCTCCAGGTGCCTTTGTTATGAAACTGGCTACAAGTCTACAGGTGAAATTCTTAGTACATTGCGTAGCGAGTTCATATTCCTGTATCTATAATGGCTAACCGACTACGCAATGTACATCGAATTTCACCTGTAAAATTGTAGCCTGTAGTTTGATAATATCGGGTACTGGGCTAAGTGTTGGACACGTTAAAACAACCACTGCTTGGTTATTAAACTATTCTACAGGTGAAAATCTTAGTACATTGCGTAGCCGGTTCATATTCCTAGTATCATAATGGCTAACCGACTAAGCAAAGAAAAACATCGAATTTCACCTGTAAAATTGTAGCCTGTAGTTTGATAATATCGGGTACTGGGCTATGTGTTGGACACGTTAAAACAACCACTACTTGGTTATGAAACTAAAATCTTAGTACATTGCGTAGCCGGTTCATATTCCTAGTATCATAATGGCTAACCGACTACGCAATGAACATCTAATTTCACTTGTAAAATTGTAGCCTGTAGTTTGATAATATCGGGTACTGGGCTAAGTGTTGGACACGTTAAAACAACCACTGCTTGGTTATGAAACTAAAATCTTAGTACATTGCGTAGCGGGTTCATATTCCTGTATCTATAATGGCTAACCGACTAGGTACGCAATGTACATCGAATTTCACCTGTAAAATTGTAGCCTGTAGTTTGATAATATCGGGTACTGGTACTGTGCTAAGTGTTGGACACGTTAAAACAACCACTACTTGGTTATGAAACTAAAATCTTAGTACATTGCGTAGCCGGTTCATATTCCTAGTATCATACATAATGGCTGACTAACTACGCAATGAACATCGAATTCACCTGTAAAATTGTAGCCTGTACCTAGTTTGATAATATCAGGTACTGGGCTAGGTAAGTGTTGGACACGTTAAAACAACCACTGCTTGGTTATGAGACTAAAATCTACAGGTGAAAATCTTAGTAGGTACATTGCGTAGCCGGTTCATATTCCTAGTAACATAATGGCTAACCGACTACGCAATGAACATCGAATTTCACCTGTAAAATTGTAGCCTGCAGTTTGATAATATCGGGTACAGATGGTATCAAATTGTCCAAGTAGGTAGAGGCTGGCGCTAGTGGTCAATACTTACTTACATCAAAATAAGTTTTTACCCCAAAACGCTAGCTTTTAGTAACGCTAGTTAGTTGCATTTGTAGGGTAAATTATACGGCTATTAGTGAAACAAAGATTTCCTTTGGTAGGATTGGTCCTTAAGACCCAAGGATGAATTTTAGAAGTGGAGCCACCAAGATTTTTGATGTTTGTTTTTTGAGATTCTAGCTGCTTTAGATCCGGAGGAAAATAAGTTCTTAATCTCTATAGAGGTCTTAATTAGGCTACTTCTCCAAGTTTGGTACCATGTTCGTATGACTTAAGGGTGCTGAATCCATTTAAGGACTTATATTTGAAAAGAAAAGTACATCAAATAAAAGAATAAGTACTAATTACAGTATTAAAAAAAAAGAAATACAAAAAATACAAGACAGTTTCTAGCCTTAGTCCTCTAGATCTAGGTCTATATCATCTTCGATGAGTGCTTCGCGGTCCATTACACTGAAATAAAATAAAAAACAATGATTACCTACCCAAAAAAGAAAAAAAAGACAGGCATGCAAACTAAAAGCGAAAGTTATTCACATAAATATACCTGGAATTATCGCAGTTGCCATTACAGGTTTTGCATAGGAGTGTACATGGCATCCCTTTTCGCCTACAAGAACAACGTCCTCTACAGCTGTTCTTACAGCCACATTTTACCAGCTCTCGCGCCGCATCCCAGATACTCTCTTGCGTTGTCCATATTGGTTGCCATTTTCCATCTTTCTCAGCCCATCCCCAGTTTGATGGAGAAGGTATATCGGGCGAGGAATTAAAAGCTTGTCCCCATATGTAGCCTGTTTGGTAGGCTGCCCTAAGTGTATACATCATAAGGGCATCTCTTGTTGGAGGAATATTCTGTAAAGGCTTACTTTTTGCGAACAAAACCTTGCGAGCTTAATTTACAGAAACTATTTCACTGGCACCACAGTAAAGCTTGATGACGAACTTTTCCAAGCTTATCAGGATGTCATCGGTCAGTTCAGTGACCGAATGTGAAAGCGCTTTAAAAGCCAATGTGGATGTGGCATCAGTACATCCTTGCCAAGCCTTCCAGGTAAGTGTTTTCCCTTTTGAGTAGAATGCAGAAACGGTGTCACAACCTGTAAATGCGTGGTACCCTCTCATGGCTTCTGCTTTCTCTTCACCCAGATGATGAGTCAAATCATGCACTACTAAATAGCTGTGATGCTTTCCAGTGCCAAATGATACCCATAATCCTTTTAGACCCAACCGCTCAAGAGGAAAGTAATAGGATATGGCGATTATGAGAACGTCAGAGTCAACAGTATGTATTATGTTTGTTGCCCCATTCTTCACCATGTCATTGGCATGCAGAATAATGCAGCTATCAGCCTCCTCGCAAGTTACATTAAGCCCTGTCAACAGCGTTTTTGTTGGTACAGATGATTTGATTGTCGGCCCGTTAAGGTTTCCCTCCCCCCCCCCTGCATAAAATATTCGGGTGGCTCCACTTCGTAAATCCATCTTAGGGATCTAAAGACCAATCCCAACAAAGGAAATCTTTGGTTCTGCAACAGCCGTATTCTTCGTTTTTTTGTCTTGTACGACAGCAACTAAGTTACTAGTTATTATTCTGTGCTTTTAGTAAGAATTCTTACGAGTCTATTTTTAATCTTGCAATTTTGCAAGTAAAAAAAAAACAAAATGTAAAGGTGGGTTATTTTTCTAGGTATTCTATAATATTTATGATCTTTGTTTTGCGCCAGTAACTTAAGCGCTGCGTTTAAATATTAAAAATATTTAACAAAGTTATTACTTTACAAGATTAAAGCTACTGACATATTTGCTTGCTATGAGCATGATTTTATGCATACTCATAATAAGCAGGCTCAGCCAAGTGTTCACACTTGCTCGTAATGAGCATGCATGTTAGTAATGTTGCCAATGTTTATGCGACTGAACGATAGTTTAAACGATATTCATATTTTTTATACAGCGGCGAACGATGCTGAATCCTACAAAAATGCATATTGATCTGTGATAGGCCACAAAATAAAGAAAGATAACCGCTTGACACACCTGCTTTTTGGAGATGAGCATGCTGATTAGGTATAACTGATAAAGATAATCTAAGTAGAACTGTGCATACATGACTGATATTAGCATGCCCATTATGTGTGTCAGTAAGTAACTTAACATTTAAATTCAAATAAAAGGTGAAATTTTACTAGAGATCGATTCTGAAAACAGAGTAGGTATATAGGTACATACTACGGGCTGGATGAGGAACAACTTTTTCAAATATTTTGAGCTTCCATAGTAACCCAAATCAGTTGATCGGCAATATTATGTAGTAGACCTAATTTGTATTTTCATATTTTTATTTGGGAAAGTTGTTCCTTAACACCAGCCCATCTTGAGTTTTCGCTATCGATTTCACCCCTTAAAGGTACAGATTTTGAATGCATCACAGACAGGCAACGAAACTTTTATTCTAATAGCATATTGTCAATTTTTCAGTCTGTTTGACATTGAATTGACAGTTCATTTCATGTATTAGTGATTTTGTGGAGAATTTCTGTTTGTTTGCTTCTCGCCGTAAACATTGGAAAAACAGTGATATTGTGCTCCAAATAATAATATAACACATTAGTGCGTGTTCCTGGAGTGAATATTGTTCTGTGAATGAACAAATCAGTGGTACTTTAGTGCACTTGTAAGTAACTTAGTCAAAGAGACGAGTTGTATTGTAACCTACAAACACCCAATAATAAAGAGTATTTTAAGCATAATGAGCCCGACATACATAAAAATCACAATATCTAAGCCACGAGGAAAAGATACAGAGTCGGCGAGTCGGGTTTTGTGCGAGTCCTATCACACACAGTACTTTACTTACACATTTTTAATAAATATTATCCCTCACTATGATATACATTTATTTTCTGATAAGATAAGCTTGTTAGATAAACATGACAACACCACAAATTTACAGCCATAAAAAAGGAATCTTCTCCACAATGGGAAAGAAAGGGAAGAAAAAGAATAAGCAACAACAGCCAGCATTCAAACCTCGGGCACCCGACTATTACTATACGCCAGGACCAAATAGAACACTGGTTAAGGTGCCAATACCAAAGACAACATCAACAACGACAAACCAAGCTCAAAATAAGCAACAGGTAACATTTTAATACCTATTTCTATTAAACCCCATCATGTCTACTCTTAGTTTGTGGGCTGATATAAAAAAGAAATCTAGTCTTCCTTCTATTGCTTCCACCGCCAGCCTGCAGCTTACCCTGCTAAAAACATGAAATGTTTTTTGTAAGATTCTGTAATGCAGGACATCTTTTAGATATATGTTAGCTTAGTCTTTTTCTTATAGCTTGTCATTACCTAGAAAATCCCATCTTGGCAGCGAGTAGCTATTTTTTATTTATTTTTTTGGTTACTTTTTCTACACTCATCTCATAATGTTGGGATTATGAACTTGAAAACAGTTGTTTAAAGATGTGCTTTACGCATTCTACCTATATAAATTACAGTTTAATAGAAATTACAGAAGCATAATGTCTTAATGAGTAGAGTGTCCTTTCGATTAAATTGAGAAATCAAACAAAGATTTTTTTGCCAATACTCAAATCACCATCTTCTGCCGTACCTGTCAGATATTGTTATATGGTAATTGTCTGGTTGTTGTTCAGTTAGTGATGAGATGTTGTTCAGTTGTTGTTTCGTTGTTCTGATGTTGTTGAGATGTTGTTGAATCAACATCTGAACAACTGCTAAAGTATAGAATTTTCGAAAATTCATATCAAGCCATATTACATTCTAATATTAAATTTTACCTTGTATTGGACCTTGCAATTGCCGGTATGGAGGTTTGGAAAAGTGTAAAAGTGTGATCAACAACTAAACATCTGAACAACAATTGAACAACAACTGAACAACATCTCAAAAACAACCTAATAAAAATCTGAACATAACCGAACAATAAACAAACATTTACCATACAACAACAACTGACAGATGCGGCGGCAGATGGGAATTAGAGACATGGCAAAAAAAAACTCAACCTTATCCAATAGAGCCTTCTCATTAAGAAATTATGCTTCTGTTATTTCTATTAAACTGTAAATTCTATAGGCAGAATGCATAAAGCAGGTCTTTATACAACTGTTTTTGAGTACATAATTTGAAGCTGTAAATAAAAAAAAAATGCAATAATGGCTTATTTTATTGGTTGGTTTATTAGATTGTTGTTCAGTTGTTGTTGAGATCTTGTTCAGCTGTTGTTCAGTTATGTTGTTCAGTTAAGTTGTGACTGACTCTTGCTGACTCGACGGAAGTATGCAATTTTCAATAATTTATTTCAAACCATATTACATTCTCTAAATTTGACCTTGTATCGGGATTTGCAATCGCAGCGCCGGTGCGGACGTTTGGAAAAGGGTATAACTGAGTTTTTGGAGAGTGTGGATAAAATAGTGTATGCAAATGCAACTGCTTATAATAAGGCATTACAAAGCTTGTGTCAAACATTAAACAGACACTCACTATCTGATGCGCCATTATATGACAGTTGCATAGTAGTAGTTTATGCAACTGTCATATAACATTAATTCAAAATTATATGAACAACATCGGAACAACATCTGAACAACAACTGAACAACAACTGAACAGCATCCGAACAACAACGGAAGTACAACTAAGCAACATCTGAATAACAGCTGAACAACATCTGAACAACATCTGAACAACAACTGAACAACATAGAATAGAATAGAATAGAATGAACGTTTATTTGGTTCTACAGTCATCTACATCTACACTAATATTATAAAGAGGAAAGATTTCATTGTTTGTTTGTTTGTTTGCATCGAATAGGCTCCGAAACTACTGGCCCGATTTTAAAAATTCTTTCACCATTAGAATCCTACATTATTCCTTATGAACATAGGCTATATTTTATACGAGAAAAAAATAGGGAACCGCGTGAAAATTTCGATAATGTAACCCAACGTGTGAAAAATGTACCAAAAAAATATCTTAAATCGCGTACGCTGTGTAAATTATTGACAATAGAGCAAAGTGATGTACTACAGTTTTATAGAGGACATTAATATCTATAATAATGTCCGCGATACCATATGTCTAACTATTACAGTTATGCCATAATAACTACTTTTTCATTTGAAAATGTACAAACTACGCCACATTATTAGTAGTAGTGTAATGATTACATTAAATCATTACTGTATTAAAGGGTGTAAGGGATAGCCCTCCGAATACTGATAGGGTATATGCAGACCATGAAACTGAACAACTTTCCCCTAGGAACATATTTCAGGAAACGTAAAAAAACTGACTTCCCATAGTGAATGCAGTCAGCTGATTGTGATTTTGTATGGAAGGTAATTTTTTTGGCGTTTCCTGACATATGTTTCTAGGGAAAAGTTGTCCAGTTTTATGTTTCTTGTACCCTATCAGTATTCGAAGGGCTGTCTCTTACTTGGTATTAAAAAAGACGACAAAAAACATTAAATAATGCATTAAAAACATCTACTCTAAAATAATACATACATACACATATCACGCCTATTATCCCTTGCGGGGTAGGCAGAGCGTAAACGGCCGCAAAAACGGGCATTTACGCCACGTCTGACATAATATGTTTGAGGGTCATTCAGAAAATTGTGTAATGCCATAAAGACAGGTTGTCAGCCCATCGCCTAAAATTGCAATACACACCCTCAAGTCCCTTAATCGCCTCCTACGACTCCCACGGGAAAGAAATCGGGTGATGCTATTCTAAGCCGGCATCACACTAAAATAATAATAATATAATCTACACTAATATTAGAAACAGGTTTTTTTTTATTGTTTGTTTGAATTGAATAGGCTCCGAAACTACTGGGCCGATTCTAAAAAATCTTTTACCGTTATTTGAAATTGAACTTCTTTATTCAATGTAGGATAGTATCATCACTTATTGACGTCATGAACCGTCATTCTAAAAAAATAAATTTGTATCACACAATTTTCTTTTTTTATTATAATGTTGTTATGACCTGATAGAAAACCGGCTCGGGCGGGATAAAAATAAAGGCACTGCCATGGGGCTGGCCAGGTTAATCACACGGCATGTAACTTTACGCCACCACCATCTGAAAACGATATTTGTTTCAAATTGAAGTCAAGATTTTTAGAATCCTACATTATCCCTGATGATTGATGAACATAGGCTATATTAAACTTCTCGGGGAGAAATTGTTAGCGGCGGGTGAAACCGCTGGGCTGGCTACTAGTACAAACATAATTATTGTTAAACAATATAAAACCTACTACTATTATGTATAATTTAAACATTGGGGACGCAGCCCCGACTCAAAAGTATGTTTGTATGCTGTAGCAGCGCAAAAAGGAGCTTATTTGTCAAGGAGCAAAATCGCTGATATTCAGCTATAACTTAGAAGAAGACGCAGGTTCGGTGACTAGCCAACAAACAGTATGATATTATGAAAAGGTGTAATGTGACTCCTGGAAGGCACGTCAAAAATAAATCAATGCATGTTGCATTCTGCACGCGTTGTACCAGACGACAGGTTTTATACAAAAGTCTAGGTCCATAAACAAGATCTCCATAATTCAATCGAGATAATACCAACGACTCGCAAAGAATAATCCTTACTCTTTCGGGTATTAAGTGTCGTATGTTGTATAACACTTTTAATCTGTAGAAGCAATTCCTAGCCAGACTCTCAACATGTCTTTCATAATGCGATTGACTATCCATCAAAACACCCAAGTTTTTAGCTACACTGACTTGATCTATACGTTGACCCAGAATGCTAACAACCGGGGACATGCTTTCAATTTCCATTATCTGAGCCTTAGAGCCGAGTACCATGAACTTAGATTTATTCGGATTTAATATCAATGCATTGCCCATAGACCACTCCGCTATTCTGTCCAGATCATTATTAATCATTGCCAAAGCTTGTGGCATTTTATCAGGCACTTCGGAAATATACAATTGCAAATCGTCGGCGTAGATGTGGAATTTGCAATTTTCTATCACCTTGGGCAAATCAGCAGAGTAAATAATAAACAATAAAGGGCCCAGTACAGAACCTTGAGGTACACCTCGCTGAACTACCTTAAGTTTGAAATCAAAATAGTACCATCAGGCTTTTTAAGTTTTACAGACTGATGGCGACCATTTAAGTAGCTCTTAAACCACTGCAGAGCATGAGTGTCAAGGCCACAATAAGCTAGCTTTGTAATCAGAAGCAAGATATTAATACTGTCAAATGCTCGTGAAAAATCCAACAGCGCAAGGATTGTGCCACGGCCGGCATCCTGCTCTGCAAGTATATTATCTGTGACATCTATTAAAGCCGTTACCATCTGAACAACAACTGAACAACATCTCAAAAACAACCTAATAAAGCAACTGAACAACAACCCAACAATTACCAAACAACAACACATGACAGATGCGGCGGAACATGGCAATTTGAGTATTGGCAAAAAAAACTTTGTTTCATTTCTCAACTTTATCCAAGTAAGACCCTTCTCATTAAGGCATTACGCGTGTGTAATTTCCATTAAACTGTAATTTATATAGGCAGAATGCATAAAGTAGGTCTTTATGCAACTGTTTTCGAATTCATAATTTGAACATTATGAGTTGAGTGTAGATAAACTATTATTTTAACATACATACTAACTCCGTGATACTAACAAATTAAATAACACAAAAATTTAAATATTTCCATTTTTTCTTCATAGCTTTAATGACTTATTAACTTTAGTTTATAGCTTGTTTTTCGCCCCTCCCTCCAAAGGTTTAAATTTTGACCGGTCTTTAGCAGTACAGATCCAAGCTGGCTTTACTAACTTACTGGCTGGCTGGCTTTACTTTAATATAATCCAGATTAATACTTTTGGAATTACAAATAAGGTATTATTTGTAATTCTAAAAGTATTAATAATAAAAAGGATACCTTCTTTTTAAGGCACCAGTATCAAAGAAACCCCCATCGAGTTATATAGCTCCTGATCATCAGCAGGTAATGTAATATTCATAATTTTTTGTTGCTCTATAAGGCATATTTGTTATTAAAATCAAATAATACTTTATTGTGCACAATGTTTATTCAAAGGCTGTGTGATGCCGGCTTAGAATAGCATTATCCTATTTGTTACCTGTAGGAGTAGTAAGAGGCGACTAAAGGACTCGAGGGTGTATATTGCAATTTTAGGCGTTGGGCTGACAACCTGTCACTATGGCGATAAACAATTTTTTGAATTACCCTCAAATGTTTGTCAGACGTGGCGTAAATGACCGTTTTTTGCGGCCGTTTGCGCTCTGCCTACCCCGCAAGGGATTATAGGCGTGATGTGTGTGTGTTGGTGTTTATTCAAATAAAATATAATAAATAACTAAAAAAATAAGTAAAATTTAAAAAATCATAAGTAATTTTTGTGTATGTTTCCCAGGAGTCGATGGTTGAGCTATCTGATGACACATCCCCGAATACACCGCTAGCAACCGGTAGTGGTGGATGGAAACCAGTTCAGGCTGCAGGTGGATCCAGCCAGTCTAGTCCAGCAAGTGAAATCAAGTGAGATCATATGTATTATACAACTGATTGCAATAGCATTACCCCATTGTTACCCGTGGGTGTCGGTAGGTATGAATCCTGCATTTTTGAATGGCCCGATGGAGTTGCGGATAGTAACCCTGCCTTCTATGCCGAGGGTCGTGGGGATCGCCCACAAGACACAAATATTTGTTAAGTCCTATTCAGATATTTGTGTTTAGTCTGGGTGTATATTATGTATTTATTTACAAAAAAAGTAAGTATATAAGTATTTATATCAGCTATCTAATTCCCATAGTACAAGCTTTGCTTAGATTGGGGCTAGATGGCGCTGTGTGAAATGTCCAAGATATTTATTATTTCTGGAGGCATAAGTGCAACTGTTGTGGCCATTGTAGTTGTAGGAGAAGACATGTTTTCATCCACTAAACCAAGGTAACTAGACCAGCATGTGGTACTTATGAAAATTGGCTGGTTGTTCCAAACTATTATGGACCAACATTGACTAATCAAATAGCAGGAGAATTAAGTTATCTTGAATTTTTTTACTTTCTCAATTTGTCTGTATCTAATCGGTAATATCCTGAAATTCTGGGCTAGGTCTCAAAATTCTTTGTTTGTTAACAAGCTGTTCGCCGACTAATGCCGGCTTTGAATAGCATCACCCCAATTATACCTGTGTATGTCGTACAAAGCAACGAAAGCATAAATAACTCCAGGGAATGGGCAGTAGGGTTCCCTGTGAATGGAACATTCTTGCAGTGCGCTTACTAATCTACCTCCCAAAATGATCAATATGGCAATACCACCCAGTAGCGGGAATAAAAGATTCCTTCAACGAAAATGGGTAGTAGAAGGTAAAACCACTCAGCTGTAGATATTAAATGATATTAAAATATAAATCTTAATTTTTCACTGTGTTTTCCAGAATGACCAGGGCAGAAAGAATATGGCAGGACTTCAAAAATACGCAAAAGTCAAATGACATTAACAAAATTTGGCCTAAAGAAAAAGAGATTAAAGCACCACAGCCCTCACAAAAGCCACCTCCGAAAAAATCTGAGAGCACAGAAATTAAATGGGAGTTGAATGTTCTAGAGGAAAAAGAAGATACTGCTTTTATTGGTAATGCAGAAAAAGCAGGTGAATTATAAATGCATCCATTTTTATATTATTTAGTCAGTACATAGTAGGTACATTTTTAAAATAAAGAATAAGTTTTTGGCTCCCACACAAAAATACCATGAGAAAATCCATTTCTGTGGATGATCCAAAATATGCTATTAGTTTTGTAGAATAACTAATAAATACACTTAGAGGTAATGTGTCTTATGCTACGTTCACTCCATTCTTCCGCTCCTGCTCTTGCCGCTGCCGCGAATATTGTCTAAAATACTTCCGCGGAAGTATCAACGCGAGTGAGTGTTCACACACTGCAGGATTGCTCATCTCGCAGCAATACGAGTGAGCGAGATATTCCTGCCGTGATCGTGCTGCCTTTGACTCGCGCACGAAAAACCGACACTAGTGGGAGCACGGGAAGTGGCAGCGGCATGACGAGTAGCAGCGCGAGTAACCTGTTCATTCATGCTTGCACTGCCCACTTTCCTTAATATTTCCCTGCCCATAGAGACATTTTGTGAGCGTGGCATTTATTACAAAATAATAATATAAAACCATAGATATGTAGCCGTCTCGTTAGGCCGTTCGCCTAGGTGATTAGATTTCTATTTTATTTTGTTTGTTTGGCACACAAAACAAATTACTGTCAATGTGAGTATAATAGACAGGGTAAACTTTAAAAGCCATAACTATAAAACATGTATGCACAGGCAGTTAATTGTATGAAGTATTATTATTGAGGGTTAGTTAGTTGTGTTTTTTTAACCGCAGTTAGTTTTTCATAACTCTAAATTATTAGTACATACGATTTAGAGCAATAAATATTAAGTAAAGACTTACTTACCTCTATTATAGGCAGCACAATATTCTTGCCGTGTGATGCCGGCTTAGAATAGCATCATCCCATTTCTTTACCGTGGGAGAGTCGCAAGAGGCGACTTAGGGACTCGAGGGTGTGTATTGCAATTTTAGGCGATGGGCTGACAACCTATCACTATGGCGATACACAATTTTCTGAATTACCCTCAAATATTTGTCAGACGTGGTGAAAATGGTCGTTTTTTGCGGCCATTTACGCTCTGCCTACCCCGCAAGGGATAATAGGCGTGATATGTGTGTGTATGTGTGTACAATATTCTTCAATTACCCCGTGTTGTTTACCATTTTATTTGTATTGATTTATTTATCATTTCAGTAAGCACCATACCTTTACCAAAACCTAAAGTAGTCCAGGGCACGGCAGCAGAAATAAAGCTATTCCAAACTAAAAACAAACCGGTTGTTCAAAAACCTGATACAAGGACTGAAGTTACGACAGCACCTGGCAATGTTACTGGTAATACGCCTCCTACTACTGATAGTGTTGTAGGTGAAAGTAAGTACCTACTTGTTACATTTTGCATTCATAAAAAAAAATCGGCCAAGTGTGAGTCGAACTCGACTCTTGTCTCTTTTGTTTTATTTGTTAAATTAAATGTAAGTAATATTCGCAGAATCGAGCTAATAGTATGGTAAAAGTCAATTTGACATAACTGACTATAATAGTACATATAATTGCGATTAAATTGTCTTAAAGGACAATGCTCACAATGTATGGAATAAAAACCCAGGCCCGGCGCAAATGAAATGTATCTCAGATTTTAGGTATTCGTATGGGACAAAATATTCGGTAGGGGGCGTTGTCGAAATCTTTTTTTAAATGCCATTAATTGCTAGTTGTTTTTTGTAAGGAGATATATTTAATACTTAGAAAATGGGAAATTCTTTTTTCTTTCTTTACTTTTGGGCTAAATATGACATTTATGCATCTATTTTGGTAACGACGCCTTCTACATAACCTGCAATATAGTAAATAAAAAATCACCGAAATATGTTTTATTAATAGATATTACAATGGCTTTTCCTTCAATGGTTATCTAAATCTAAGATGACATCTTACAACGTATTGCCGGGATGATTGAAATTATCTTGGTATCTGGCCCAACCCAAGTAATATAGAACACTCATAATATGGGCGCAGCTACCCAAAGTCCTTTTTCCATGTAACACAACCTAAAATGAAGCAACCTTTAAAAATACTTTTAAAATTGATTCTGTTTAAAAATATTCCTGCAAAAAAAGAATTAGCAAAATATTACTTAAAAAAAATGAATTGTCACTATATTTTATTTTTAGTATGTAATTACCATATTAACGAAAAATTTGAGATATGTACCGTTTATGCCGGGTCTGGGTTTTTTTTGAGCATTGTCCTTTCATTTCAGGTTTCCGACTAAAATATCTAACAAAACTGTCACCTTCTGTTGAATAGGCTTATACAAGGATAGAAGATGATTGCCTCTATAATTTTATATCTGTATCTGTCAAAATTTAGCGGCGATTAAAAATATGGCTTTTAAACATACGAGGAATAATGCGAATTGGCGCGAAAATCATAGACTATTTAAGACATGACATGACTAAAATAGTCTATGACATTTACTATACTTTTCTTAACTTATATAACGGAAAGAGACAGTGCTATTTTTAATTAGCCGTTTTAGTCAGGAATTTGGAATCTTGACAAATTGCCAGTTTAAATTAAGTTTATGAAAACATCCTTATTTTCATAATTTCAGTAATGAGACAGAGAGAGCTAAGAGACGTACCAAAACCGCGCAAATCAAAGCCGTTGCCGCCAATGGTGCCAACGGCCAGTATGGGTATGGCAGGTAAGTATTTTGTTTTTACTTTAGAAAAGTCAGGGCAAAAGTGATTAACCCCTTGTAGGTTTCTTGGTCTAAATAAATAACATATAATTTACAATAAAATTATAACATTTACTTATGTAATAAGGTACATACATATTAATTACATGTACTGCTGTGTGATGCTAATATCAACACCCCATTTCTTTCCCGCATGTGTCGTAAGACTCGACCAAAAGTCTCGAAGGTTTTATGTGTATTACAATTTTAGGAAACAGGCTGACAGTCTGTCACTATTGTGATACACATTTTTTCTGAAACAAACTTCAAATATTAGTCATACGTGGCGATAGCGACCACATTTTCACGGCCGTTAACGCTCTGCCTGCCCCGCAAGTGTATGTATATGTGTATATTATATGAAATAATTAATTTGTTAATTCAACATTTTAGGCATCCCAAGATCGTTTTTGAAACAGCGAATGCAAGAAATGCAAGAAACAATTGAATCACAACTATCACAAGGTGGTCAAGGTAAATTGCAGTCACCCATTTATTTAACAGGACAGTAAAACCACACCTCGGACACTGGCGCTCAAATGTATGAAACAAACGCGTTGCTACGCACACAGTCTAAGCTCGCGTAGGTGAACGCGGACCATGCTTGTGTGTGTGAGACAACATGTCAGGGTTGCCGCCATTTTGCGTTCGCGAATCGGGAATGCAATGAGCGGCAGTATGAAATGACCTTCGTCATCGCGTCCTTGCTAGCCGGTGTCTGAGCGTCCTCCGAGCGCGGGTGGGCGGCGCTTGTAGGGGGAGGCAGGGAGTGACCATACTGTACGCTAGTACTATTAACTATACTGTGGTAAAACAAAAAAAACTTATCTCTAAAAAGCAATTTCTTACATCCGTCCCAAGGAAGAGATAATTAATTATATCAAAGATGGCGGGATCTTTATTTTAACTGTCTTGTGGGGTATCAAATGAAAGGACTCTAAGTAAAACAAGTAAGAAGTTAAAGAAGCCAAAGATTCCCTGTTTGGGGTACCTACTCCATTTTAACTTCTTCAACTTTTTAAAGATAGAGCGAAAATACATTAATATGTGATACATTTTTGAAATCATAAAGCCCTTTCATTTGATACTTCACACGACAGTTAAAAAAAACACTTAGCCATATTTGAACCTCCCATTTAGACCACAATACAACCTGGCAACATCTGTGAAATTAAAGTCAGGGGTTTCAACAAACAACAACATATATCAAAAGCTAGGATCGGGTTCTTATATTATGCAATCGAGATTCTGGCTGCCGCCTGCACTACAGTATGCTCCAACAACCACTGTGCCGTATAAGAAGATTTCCAAATTTCTCCACGTGCTTTCTAAACCAGCATGTAAAATCAGAATCAGAAACTTAGAATTTTCTTCCAGATTCGGGATTGAACTTTGCCGCAAATCTGTATGACAATCCCTATGCTGCAAGTTTGTATGAAAATCCTGTTTATGCTGCAAATGTGTATGACAACCCAGTGGAAGTGAATACAATTCAGTCTTCGGACAGTCCTGTACAGGAACAACAATATTCCCCGTCCGATGTGTATGATGATGGAGGCCAGGGAACGGCCATGGAACAAGGTATTTCTTTAGACAATTCGCCCTTCTGAAAAATCTCATCACATGTTAATAAAAATACCTACTTAGGTAAAACAGACTTCATTGCATTTCGTATCTCACTCGGGGAGCTGGGGAGAAAAGTATTATTATGCAGAATGTACCTAATGCAAGGGACAGGTTGGCAAACAATTTGATCCTGAACTCATAATAGTAGTTTATGCAACTGTCGTATAATGCCTAATTATATGCAGTTGCATACACTATTTTATCTACACTCTCCAAAAAAAAACTTAGTTTTACACTTTTCCAAACGTCCGTGCCGGCGATTGCAAGGCCCGATACAAGATCAAATTCAATACGAGAACGTACCTCTAATATGGCTTGATATGAATTTTCGAAAAAACTATACTTCAGCAGTTGTTCAGATGTCGAGTTGAACAGAAAGTTGTTGTTCAGCAACTGAACAACAACTTTACTATACAACTGAACATCATCGAAACAACAACTGAACAACAACTAAACAACAACTGAACAACAGCATCTGAACAACATCGGTACAACAACTGAACAACTTCTGAACAACATCTGAACAACAACTGGACAACAACTGAACAACATCTCAACAATAACTGAACAACATCTCAACAATAACTGAACAGCAATCTAATAAAACAACTAAACAACAACCGAAAAATTACCATACAACAACAACCGATAGGTGCGGCGGAAGATGGCGATATGAGTATTGGCAAAAAAAACTTCGTTTCATTTCTCAACTCTATCGAAGTCAGAGCCTTCTCATTAAGGGCGGGCCGTGAGAAAAATGGGTATTTTTGGATGCACGCAATTTTGTTAGTGAATACGATAAACATTTTATTTTTATGTATAATGATTTTTCACTATATTATCTAGATTTTTGTCGCAGAAAAACACGATTAAAGAAAGTTTGCTCGATAGATTTATTTTTCATAGTTTGGTCTATTTTTACACTTTTTTGCGTAGTGTATAGCAATCTTATGAACATAACACATTATTTTTTGCTAATACAATACGTCTTGTACTTAACTAGATTCTTGTCGTTCAGTTTTTTTATAACTTGTTTATTTGGCGAGAAATTTCCAAAAGAGTGAAAAATCGACTGAATATGGCGATTCCGCTCTGTTCTCACACACAGGATTTGCCATTAGTAGGAAAGGGACGTTTAAAAGTTCGAGGCAAGCCCTTTTAAGTCATTACGCTTCTGTAATTTCTATGAAACTCTAATTTCTATAGGCAGAATGCGAACATTATGAGACGAGTGTAGATAAAACAGATATTTTTATAAGCGCCTACGCTGCGTCGAGCAGGCTGTACGCGCGGGCTAGATTCGGCAAAATACAAGAGCAGCGCTGCGTGACGCGGATTGCCCGAGGCAGCCCGCTCGACATAGCGTTAATGCTAAACTGTCATTTACATGCATTACAGCAAATGAGGGTTCACAATCTCCCGAGGGGCAGAGCGGGCAGAAACGACTGAGTGCATTCCACAGGCTCGGGCCGGTGTCACAGCCAAAGAAACCGAAACTAACCATCAATTTGGTCTGCAATAAGGAATCTTCGGTTCGGTAAGGTGTTTTTAATATTTTTGAAAACTTGCAAAATTTTCAAGCGCGGATTTGAACCTGCGATTGTGATTTGAAAATTTGCAAGTTATCAACAATTGTATTCAGGAAGTGTTTTTAAAATTATTTAATTATAGCTGTGTATGTTTGCGTTGCTAATTCTGAGCTGTTTAGAAATCTTCAAAACTGAAACCCTTTGGAATAACCTCCATTTGATCACTCTGCCAAATAAGCTACCAACTACCAAGGTCTAGCTTAGTATTATTTTCTATTTTACTTTCTTTATTCTATATTTGTAGTTGCCGTGTGGTGCCTGCTTACTAAAGTGTCACCCCCTTTGCTATAAGTGGCGAAATAGGGTGAAATAGTCAAACTCTGTCAAATAATTATTCCTTCTTTGTTTTTTTGTTCAAAATGTCTATGCATGAGGTAGGTATATAATGAGGTCAATTCGGGATTTAAGTTTTCCTTACTTGCCTTAAATTAGTGCTGTCACTTTCCGTCAAATAGGTTAAGAGTCCTATTAAGAATTTGGCCGGCCGCATTGTAGGTATTTGACGACTCGGTGGCCAGCCCGCGATCCGTGCGACCAGCGCGACCAGAACCAACTTATCTTGACCCGCTGGCGCCGCCGCGCTTTCTTTGTGGTTTATATTAGTGTTTTGAGTTTCATAATTATAATGCAGTACGGTAAATATATGAAATTTAAATTCAAAATATACACCTTAGATAGGATAACTTTTGTATTATTTTTAGACATGTCAAAAGTAGGCAGTAGCAGGTAGGGTACGTAATTTCTTGGCTTACTAAAAAAACAACCTTTTATATTAGCATTATTGGCCTCTAAGAATCTAAAGCACAAAATTAATAACTTAGCCACAAATATTTTGTTGCAAAATACTACCAGTATTTTATTTAGCACAAAATTAATAACTCACCCACAAACAAAGTTGTCGCTAAATAGTAGGGTAACATAATTAATACTCCGAGTATTTTGCGACAAATGGTTAGTGACTGAGTTATTAATTCTTAGCCACAAGTTACTTTAGTAATTTAAGGTAAATGCTAAACTCGCCACTTTGGGCAGGCAGGCTAAATTTCCCTTCCCCTTCACCCCTCCCAATGGAGACAACCCCTCTCATGTCTTGAATTACTTGCGCCATGTCCTCTTTGTATTTCGTCCATGCTTATCACACATACTACCTATACAAAATGAGTCTTTCAGGAAAAAAGATATTCGTTTCCCACCCAGTCTTTGCCACCACGCTATTGAACTGTTCTGCTCAATTGCTACATATAGCAAGTTGTCGAACATTTTTCTCTAATTTAACATTAATGCCTTTACTTTTGTTGTAACATCCTCTTCTTTTCACAATAAAACAATTTGTTCTATTGCTATGTTATTTTCCCGGAGTTTTCGTTTTACTATTCCATCCTTGACTAGAACTGCAGTGAAAAACGATTGGACGTCAAAACAATAGAATATGCAGAACTTTTAGAATGGTGCCTAACATCTGGTTACCTATTGTGGAATGATGAGTTCTACATACAAGTCGACGGCGTGGCTATGGGCTCTCCAGTATCCCCCTTGATGGCTGACATTTTTATGGAGGACTTTGAGGATCGAGCCCTAAGGCACGCTCCGGCTATGCCGAAGATGTATAAGAGGTAAGTAGACGATACCTTCACCATCCTTCCACAAGACCAAGTTACTGCTTTTCTAAATTATTTTTTAAATTCAATTCATCCCAATATTGAATTTACAATGGAATCAAAGCAAAATAATAAATTAGCATTATTAGATATTCTTATAATTAAAAACAAAAATGGTACAATCAGTCATTCCGTTTATAGAAAGCCAACCCACACAGATGGGTACCTAAATGGTAACTCCTACCATCATCCGAGCCAATTAGCTGCCGTTGGAACCTCTTTGTTGTGACCCCCAACACATAGACGATGAGCTTAAGCATGTGAGACGAGTACTCCATGAAAATAACCTGAAGCTACCCCGTCAACGTCACAGAAACCGTGCCAAACCATCCACAGTCGAACGACAACCAGCATACTTACCATACTTGAAGGGAGTAACTGATAACATCGGTAGAATTCTGAAGCGAGCTTCAATCAAGACTATTTTCAAGCCGCCGAGGGAGATCAGCCAGTACATCAGATCAGCCAAATGCAACATCCCTCCAAGACCCTGGTATTTATAAACTTGACTGTGACTGTGGACTCTCATACATAGGAGAAACAAAGAGAAATGTATCTACACGTCTAAAAGAACATATTGCTGATGTAAAAAACCGTCGTGACAGACAGTCTGCAATGTGTGAACATATCATGGATAACCCCACCCATTATGTCAGATTCGATAAGGCAGCAATCCTAGCGAGAGAGAAGAGATTCATTCCAAAGCCATAGAAATTCAAAAACATCCGAATTTCAACAGAGATACTGGATGGGAAATCTCATCAACTTGGAATCCACTGATCACACAGCAGAAGAACCAGATCCAACATACTGTAGACCTACTACACAAGATACGGTTTCAGCATTTTTTGTGGAACCCGAACGTTACGCTAGGCAATTAAGAAATAGATGGCGGTAGAACAAAAATAATTTATATTCTAAATAATGACGTCTAACACCTTAGTCATCCGTGACCACGGGCTCTGTAAAGAGCTCGAAACGTAGGAGTTGTAAAATCCAAAATAAACACAACTTAAATCCGTTTAAAATTGTTCTATTGTGATGAGTAATAGTTGTGCAAAATCAAGAAAATATTATCCTCTTCTTTTTTCTTATCTTCGGTGCAGTAGTAAGCTTCACAATCTCCGTGACCGCCAAATATGAGTTTGGGGCTGTTTAAAATATCTTTCTGAATCTTGATGATTTTGACACTACTGAGCCGTATGCAGAAGTTGAATGTTCATTATGTTGATTCTCACCCGGTTCTCTATAACTGGAGAAGTATACGTCTTCGTTTTATTAGTTGGTTCAACTAGAAATCAAGACAGGGTTATAGGTAACAGATTAAAAAAACACGGTATTTGTAAAGTATTATTAAATATTTGATTAATTGAAACTTACATCTGACAAGCTTCTTTTTACAGCATTTTAGCTTCTAAGAATGTAACTCGGCTACTCAAGTAATGACTCAGCCACATTTTTTTTTTGTATCCTTCTTATTAATTACAGTTCAGAAATACAAGCGTACTCACACTAGTAAGACGAATGCAGAAGTTGATTTTGACGATTGTTCATTAAGTTGGTTCTCTTCTGGTCCTCTATAACAAAAGTAGGTACAGTAAGTTTATGGTATTTTCGTATACTTTTCATTTATTTAACATTTCACAAATATGAGGGTACTCACACTACTGAGACGTGTGCAGAAGTTGATTGTTCATTATGTTGTATCTCGTTAGGTTGTCTATAACAGGTGAAGTGTACGAGTTTGTTTTATTGATTGGTTCAACAAAAAATCAAGACATGGTGATAGATAACTGATAAATCAAAAATACTGTAGATGAAACGTGTTCTAAATATTTGATCAATTGAACTTTACATCAGACTAGCTTCATTTAAAGCTTCTAAAAGTCCAATTCAGCTACTAAATTACTGACTCAGCTTCTAATTTACTAATTTTACTCTAATCAAAATATTTCAAAATGTTATTTAGTGGGTATATTAATTATAGAATAAAAACTCACGTTAATAAATCATTCTCTTGTTGTCAAAACATTTATTTTATTATCCCTGGAAATAAAGGTTTTTTTAATTTGAACGAATATACAGCATCACAGCGGAATCATAGAACCACGTTATTCTCTCTATATTTTGATAAATACTCACAGGTCAACGTCGCGTCAGCTGTCGAAATACGTCCGCGTGTCGGGAAGAGCACGAGCGACACAGATCCTACCTCTAAAAGCGCTGGCGCGATACTGAGGTCCAGAGCATCGCTGCGCGAAATATATAGGATTTATTGAATATTTTTAACAAAAAAATTCAAGTTAATAAAATATTTTTTCTTTTACAATTTGATTTAGTACACCTTCCTCTAACACATATTTTTTTTTTGAAGTAATCCTATGGCAAATTTTTCCTACAGAAGCCATTCAAACAGCAAGATATTTCAACGAAATGTGAATGAGAAAACGAATTTTTAAACTATGTTTTAAAATTAATTTGAAAAATGTACAAAATAAAGTTTGTTCTCAAGGATATCCTCTATTTATATGTAAAATTAGTATTTAGCTACAGTGTACCATAGATCTAAAACCCAGGCCTAATTTAAGGTCTTTTTCTTCATTTTCAGTAACTTGATTTAGTTTTCGCTTTTATATTATAAGTTACAATCTAAAATATCAAAATGTTCATAATACAATTTTTAGTTAAAGATATCTTTGACAATATAAACCAGAAATTTTATTTTTTTACCAAACAGTTTAACTTAAAAACGCTTCTTTATAACGCCTATATTCGGTAATTTGCTAGAAAAAGGTGATAGCCCTCTTAAGAAAAGGATCGAAGATATCGAAGTCCTGTCATTTTTTAAAAAGTCAAGGGTTTTTTCGCCTTTCCTAGTCAATTTAGTCGCCATTGTTTTGATTGTCGCCTTATTTTGACAGATAACACGTATTTTGCATGAAATTATAAGACATGACACGACTAAAATACCTCCTATCCTTTTCTAAACCTATTTGACGGAAAATGACAGCACTAATTTAAGGCAAGTAAGGAGAATTTATATCCCGAATTGTGGCCAATTTAGTCTTTTCTTTATAATATAATATGTATTTAACTTACATATATTTATTAATAAAAAATGGTATTTATTTAGCTATATTATATTAAGGTATATTTCGAACTTATTGCATTACTAAGTATTATTATTATTTTTGCACCTGCCTGTACTTTCCACATGCCCTAAGGTAGACTGGTAGATAATGCCACTGGCATTAAGTCCGCCCATGTACACTGTTTTGTGCATAACGTTCAATAAATAAACCATGTCAGAGGCCTACTACTAGTAGTAGGCGGTTGAAAAACTCTGACACCAGGGTTCATCGGGTCGTTGGATAACTCGGTGTCCCACACGAAAAGAAAGAATAAATAAAATAGGGTAGGGCCCGAAAATCGACTTAGGGATCGATCTAGGGTATAGGCAATAGCGTTCCCTGCAAAAGCAAAAAGCGCGATGAGAATGTCTAAAACCCCCCGATTGGGGAGGTCCATCCATCTCCAGCAGTGGGCTGCTGTGCTTGTTGATGATGATAATGATGTACTTTACAGAGAAGTGGTAGAAGACGAGATTGAAGATAGTACACCGGTACATTTACGTAAGGAGATCATTGAGAGTAAGGATGAAATCGTAAGGAAATACCTCCCCTTCTGGCCGTGGAAGCGATACATCCAACCGAAAAAATCTGTCTGTCATAGAAATTCCAAGGTAAAGTTTCACGACTGTGAACGGCCTCGACAAAAAAAAAACACTTTATATAAACAATCTATCAGAATGTCCGTTGCTCAAGTTTTTGCACTACTGCCTAACCAAAAAAGGGGTGTAATGTTTTAAGATGTATGTATGTATATTTGTGCGATTCCTCAAAGTGCTTCATTTCGTTAACCATTGAACAGATTCGAATGAGAATTGTATCGGTAGAATCCTTAAATTATCCCAAGTGTCATAGGCTAGGCTTTATCTCCAAAATCAGTCACGTTTTAATTTTTTTTAATTTTTTATGCTTGTTAGTTGCTTAAGATTTTAGTTTTCTACAAACTCAATTAAATATAAGCCGTAATTAAAGTTATAACAAAAAGTTCTTAAAAACGGCCACTTTTGGTATAAATTGCCATAATTTTAATTGCAGCGAATATTTCATTGAGTTGGCAGGTTCTAATTTTACTAAAAGACAATACTAAAAACTTAGGCAACGATTCTGATAGATTGTTTGTATAAAGTGAAAACTTTTGTGAAGTGGCGCCACTATCAAGGTCGTTGACGGCTACACTCGCCTTAAATGAGTCGTCCGTAATCATCTCAAACGTGTTTTATTTTCCAGTCAGTAATGCTACTGGAACAAGAGCAAATGGAAGAGTTCTACGACAAAGACAACATTTTCATACAAGTACAAGTGCGTGGCTACCCCAAGTTCTGGAAGAAGGAGCACGTGCTGGACGCTGTCTTAGACGCCGTCAAAGGGAAGAGTTTGGTTCCCTGCTTTATTGAGGTAAGTAAGGGCTTATTTTATTGAGGTAAGTAAGGGCTTACTTTATTGAGGTAAGTAAGGGCTTACTTTATTGAGGTAAGTAAGGGCTTACTTTATTGAGATAAGGGCTTACTTTATTGAGGTAAGTAAGGGCTTACTTTATTGAGATAAGGGCTTACTTTATTGAGATAAGGGCTTACTTTATTGAGGTTAGTAAGGGCTTACTTTATTGAGATAAGGGCTTACTTTATTGAGGTAAGTAAGGGCTTACTTTATTGAGATAAGGGCTTACTTTATTGAGATAAGGGCTTACTTTATTGAGGTTAGTAAGGGCTTACTTTATTGAGATAAGGGCTTACTTTATTGAGATAAGGGCTTACTTTATTGTGGTAAGTAAGGGCTTACTTTTCACAATAAATCAATTGTAAAGGGATTTAAGTTGTGTTTAGTTTGGATTTTGCTACTTAATTCTTTTAAAATTGTTTTATTGTAATGAGAATAAGTATAAGTTGCGCTAACTAAAAAAATATCATATCTACAATAATCTTATTTTATAGGCCTACCTCGATTACTTATGTAATAAACAAAGTCAAAAAATATAACTAAATATTCCTTATTCGCAGGATTTTTTTTTTATTAAGTATAATGGTGTCACTATTCTTCTTTGGTCAACTCCACAATTAAACCCGGAACGGGGTCTCCGTCAGGCGCGTGTGACAGAGATCTACCGCGCGGCAGACTCCTGCAACCGACCTGGCTCCGCACGTATCGACTAGTCGTTCCTGCGGATCCAGCCAGGAAGGCCGAGAGGGTGGCGCAGGTCCTGGGCAGCCCTGCGTTTTCCATAATTGCGTCCCAGGCAACGCAGTGTCTGTGGAGAGGACACTTCACCCGCGTCACGCGGATACCAACACGGGAAGTGGCAGTGATACAGCCATGAAAAGACACTGATTAAATCGTCTGTCACAGACGTGTGAGGCCAATGATGATGATTCTTCTTTACCGTGTGATGTCGGCTTAGAATAGCATCACCCCATTTCTTTCCGTTCGTTGGAGTCGTAAGAGGCGACTGAGGGACTCGAGGGTGTGTATTGCAATTTTAGGCGATGGGTTGACAACCTGTCACTATGATGATACACAATTTTCCGAATGACCCTCAAATATATGTCTGACGTGGCGTAAATGTCTGTTTTTTACGCTCCTAAGGGATAATAGGCGTGATGTGTGAATGTCTCGTTACTTTAGAAAAGTTTTTTAGCACTTTTTTAGAAAATTATTAATTCATTTCTGTGCTTTTCCAGTTCACAAGAGACCGTTGCAAGTTCCTTGTGATCCGTAGTCGGTTAGCCCTCCAAGCGCTACATAAACTGGGATTCTTCATTCGCAAAGAGGATGTCGAAATGAGCGTCTCTATATCTGTCACGGACTTGAATTTAAACCATTTGGACTTTATACCGCGATTGGTGTTGAGAAAACTGTTGTCTGCCGACTACGACGGGGAGAGAAAGCTTAGTTTAAAGGAGTTTACGCTGAAACCTGGTAAGTATATTATTAGTACTGATTGCCACGCCGTGTGATGCCGGCTTAGAATAGCGTCACCCCATTTCTTTCCCGTGAGAAGTCTTAAGAGGCGACTAAGGGACCCGAGGGTGTGTATTGCAATTTTAGGCGATGGGCTGACAACCTGTTACTATGGCGATATCCGAAAAGCCCTCAAATATTTGTCCGACGTGGCGTAAATGACCATTTTGCGGCCGTTTACGCTCTGCCTACCCTGCAAGGGATTATGTATGTATGTGATTGCAACGCTACGTAGTGCCTGTTTAGAACAAGATCATCCCATTTCGATCCGTCTTCTTATTATTATTAACCATTTATTATGCCGTGTGGTGCCGGCTTAGAATAGCATCACCCCAATTCTACTCGTGGGTGTAGTAAAAAGCAATTAAGGGATAATCATCCAGGGAATGGGCAGCAGCGTTCCCTATGAATGCAACATCTTGCACTGCGCTCGCCAATCCGCATGCCAAACGTGGTGAGTATGACAATACCCCTAATGCGGGGAGGCTCATGTCCAATAGTGGACTGTTCTGGCTGTTAATGTTAATCATTTATTGCACACAAGAAACATTACAAAAGACTTATACAAAGAATGACGACACAACCGAACAACTTATTTCTACTAAGAAATTTCTTCCAGCTTAAGTGATACTTTTAAAGGACAGGCTTCTTTTCTTGACCATTGAATTGATGATCAACAATTAATCTGCTGTATACTGCTTCTTGATATGACACGGCATTAATCTTCTCCTTTACTTGAGTGAAGAATGTGCGTCTAGGTCTTCCTCGTCCGCCGAGGTCAAGTCGCTGGCAGAAGATAGAAAAAAATGGCAATTCTCCACCGACAAGAGCCAAGCTCTTAAATTTGAATGAATACTGTTAATAATAATAATATACTTTATTGCACACAAAAATAACATCGAGAAAATAAAATTAAACAAAGACAAACCCAATGGCGGGGAGGAAGCATTTATAAGCTCGAGCCGACAACGACGGTTACTCAGTCAGTGCTCGGAACTCGACTGTCAAAGATCTCCTGATGATGCTCCGTGGAGGGGCGAAACACGTGTAGAGTGTAAAACGGTGGAAGTAGTGCGAGTAAAGTGCATCGCTTGTGCATTTGCATTAACTTGCGGTCGTACGCGTGGTGCATTCAACTAGCTGCATTACTAGCCATTATAAGTGCGGAAAAAGCTAAATACCTTTCTATCTAATTCAAACCACAGTACAATAAGGCGGCCTTAATGCTAAAGCAGCATTCTCTTCCAGGCAACCTTTGGGTGATATGGAAAGTGCAAACATATAGTGGGATAGTGCAAACACCTACATATACTACTTATTCTATAAAACACTTTAATACATACATAGACAATATAATAAACTTAATAGATACCTGTTTCTTATTTTCAGACTTAAGTAACTTCATATATTTCCCTCTGAACCGCGTCACCAACCAAACCGAGCTGGTGCAAATACAGAGCACCGTGGCCTGGAACTTCCTCACCGACTTGGACTTGTCTCACAACAGAATCACGTGAGTTACCAATATGGTATTTATTTCACAGACGTACACAACAGTTTACAATCAATGCAGATATCTTATAGCACGTTATCGTGTGATGCCGGCTTAGAATAGCATCATCCTATTCTTCCCCGTGGGTGTCGTAAGAGGCGACTAAGGGACTCGAGGGTTACATATGTATTGAAATTTTAGGCGATGGGCTGACCTGTCACTATGGTAATACACAATTTTCTGAATGACCCTCAAATGTTTGTTTCCCATAGTAATTGCAATCAGCTGATCGTGTTTTTGTATGGGAAGACATTTTTTTTGTCTACATATGTTTCTAGGGGGAAATTGTTCAGTTTCATGGGTCTGCATGCACCCTATCAGTATTCGGAGGGCTGTCCCTTACACCCTGTCTACTGGGAAAAGGTCTTGTTGCCGCGGATAAACGGGTACGCAAACGCACCGCTAGTTGCTTATTTTGTGCTAAACTAAAACTGCAAGTGAGTGAGATTCAATTTCTTCATTAACAGATCCATAGACGCATTAGACCTACCGAAAACAACACCGAAACTGAAACATCTGGACCTGTCTTTCAACTATTTGGAGCGCGCGACGTGCCTGCTGCGCAGCCGCGGCCTGTCGCTGCGCAGTGTCAGGCTGGAGGGAAACCCGCTGTGCCACGACCATATAGACCCCGCGCGCTACGTGCGCGTGCTCAAGATGATATTCCCCGCTTTGACTGAGATTGTGAGTGTCCCTTAAGGCGAGTGTACCAGAGGACGACCTCGACAGTGGCGCCACTAAAACAATCTTTCATACAAACAATCTTATCAGAATATCCGTTGGTCAAGTTTTTAGTATTATCCTGAAGTATAATTAGAACCTGCAAACTCAATGAAATATTCGCTGTAATGAAAGTTATGGCAAAAAGTGCCTAATAACGGCCACTTTTGGTATTAAATGCCGTAACTTTTATTACAGCAAATATTTCACTGAGGATGTTATGTAAGTATATGCTCAGATATGTGTTGTAAATATTTTCTTATGTACGACATGTTGTATTCCTTTTCTGTTTTCATTTTCACGTTCTAGTGCACCCGCTTCTTTTTCTCTCTGTTTACCCTCTGGTTGGCCGGTAGAGAATGCTGCGTGGCATTAGACTCGCCTTAAGTACGATGTGCAATCCCGACTTAATATTATAAATCTGAGAGTTTGTGAGTGTGTGTAGTATGTATGTTTGTCGTTGATCGATTTGGGTGAAATTTGGAATACAGGTAGAATAACCTGGAATAACACATGGGCCACTTTTTACCGCAGGAAACCGACTATTATCCGAGTAAATCGCTAGGCGGAAATCTAGTATAGTATAAAAAATATATGTCGGCAACATTATTATCTTTTTCCGTAGGACGGCGTTCCGATCCATCTGAAAGGCGACCTGCCTCCGTCCAAACGCAACTATTGTTCAACAGAAGCGGCAGCGGTCGCGAATCGATATTTAGAAGTGTTTTTCCCGCTGCTCGAAGCGCCGTTTGACGAACGAGACCGGATTGAGGACATGTATGATGAGAAGGCAGTGCTTACTGTCACGTATCGATACTGTTTACGTAAGTATATAAGATAAGATAAGATAAGATAAAAACGTTTATTTTAGTCACATTCAATTAGACACTAAACTTAAATACAGATATCTGAAATATTGGTACTTATTATATAGCCAAATAGCGGGCTGGGTGACCCGCGTCACGCAGCGCTGCTCTTGTATTCCGCCGAATCTAAACCGCGCGCGGGCAGCCCGCTCGACGCAGCGTTGGCGCTTAGTATACAGGGTGTAAGGGACGATGTACCGAAAACTTTGCAGTCATGAACAAGTTTACTATGGAAGCTATGTTAAACGAGAAAAAAATCGAACTTACATGAAAAAAAATCCGATCAGTTGACGGACTTTCTGTGGAAACTCAAAATAATAATCTTTTCCTAACATAGGCTTCATAGTAGAAGTCGTAGGTTTCATAGCCTGATCATGCCTGCCAAGTTTTTAGTACACTGTCCCGTATACCCAGTATTCTGAGTACATGTATGATGAGAACGCAGTGCTTACTGTCACGTATCGATACTGTTTACGTAAGTATATAGCCAAATAGCGGGCTGGTTGACCCGCGTCACGCAGCGTTGCTCTTTTATTATATCGAATGTAGCCCGCGCGCGTGCAGCCCGCTCGACGCAGCGTTGGCGCTTAGTATACGGGATGTAAGGGATTGCCGTGTGATGCCGGCTTAAAATAGCATCACCCCATTTCTTTCCCGTGGGAGTCGTAAGAGTCGACTTATTGACTTGAGGGTGTGTTTTGCATTTTTCGGCGATGAGCTGACAACCTATCACTATGGCGATACACAATTTTTGAATGACCCTCAAATATTTGTCAGACGAGGCGTAGCTTAATGTCCGTTTTTTGGGGCCGTTTACGCTCTGCCTATTCCGCAAGGGATTATAGGCGTGATAATATTATGTGTTGTTGTTGTTGTTGTTGTGTAAGGGACAATGTACCGAAAACACAGTCATGATACGATCTTGAAACTGAACAACTTTTTATATGAAATCTATTTTGCTATACGAGAAATATAAACGACATTTCATACAAAATTCCCGATCAGTTGACGAACTTTCTATGGAAACTCGAAATAAAAATCGTTTCGTAACATAGGCTTCATAGTAAAAGTTGCTAAGTTTCATAGTCAGATCATGCCTGCCAAGTTTTCAGTACACTGTCCCTTATACCCAGTATTCTGCCACATGGACTTGCCCTAGAGTTCCAACGCATTTATCACTTCCTGTTCAGTAGCCTGTTAATTTGGTAATGGAGATTTTCAATGATAACAAAATATATAGGGTGTAAGGGACAGGCCTACGAATACTGATAGCTTCTGATAGAGTGCATGCAGACCATGAAATTGAACAACTTCCCATCAGAAAATATTTTAGGAAACGTCAAATAATTTTGGACTTCCCATATTAAATGCAGTCAGCTGATTGTGATTTTGTATGGAAGGTCGAATATTTTTTGTCGTTTCCTGACATGTGTTCCTAGGGGAAAGTTGTTCAGTTTTATGGTCTACATGCACCCTATCAGTATTCGGAGGGCTGTCCCTTACACCCTGTATATCGGCGGTGCTGTAACGCTTTTTTAGTTTTATGCAGTGCACTCGGTCGAGCGCTTGTAAATATAGGGTGAAATTTTACGAATAACCGATAACGAAAACTAAGGACGGCGGTGATAAGTAATAACTTTCCGCAAGGAACACAGGTCGTCCTACACAAATTGTCAAGGCGGCCTAGGCAATTTGTATGGCAAGTTTTTATTTTATTTCGACCTATGTTCCTTAGGGCAAGTTGTTCGTCCTTAGCATACGCTATCGGTCACTAGTAAAAAATCACCCTATGAATCTATATTGTTTGCTTTTCGTGTGGGACACCGTGTCTTCCAACGACCCGATGAATCCTGGTGTCGAGAAATTTTCAACCGGCTACTTCTAGTAGTAGGCCTCTGATATGTTTGCAACACGACCGCCGTCTATGTAATCATAGACAGCAACCGGGACCGACCCCTTAACCATCTTTCTTTCGGACAATCAGGTGGTTCAGCCTGCAATGTCCTCCTAGTCATAGTAGGCGATTGAAAAACTCTGACATCAGGGGTTCATCGGGATGTTGGACTTGGTGCCCCACACGAAAAAAAAGCTTATTTACTTATAATCATATTTGATCACAGTGGCACAGGACCGAAGAGAGTGGCGCATTAAAGAAGAGGCCTATGTCCAGCAGTGGGCTAATATAGGCTAATTAAATAGACAGATAGATAGATATTTGATCAAAGCTTATTTATAACCTCTTACCAACTTTATAACTTCTGCCGTGTGATGCCGGTTTAGAATAGCATCACCCCATTTCTTACCCATGGGTGACTTGAGGGTGTGTATTACAATTTTAGGCGATGGGCTGACAACCTGTCACTATTGTGATACACAGTTATCTTTATCTTTATCTTTATCAAACTTTTGTCAGAAGTGGTGTTAATAACCGTTCAACGGCCGTTAACGCTCTGCCTACCCCGTAAGGGATAAAGGCGTGATTTATGTATGTATGTTTGTATGTACCAACTTTATCACCAGGTTACAACCCGCTCTACCGCAAGTTTCGCACCTTGTTCCTCCGCGCTCGCACGTTTGACGAAGGCGAGTGTGATAGCGTGGAGGGCGCCCCGGCTATAGCGAGGCTGGTCTGCAAGTGGCCGATGCTGCAGCACGACGCGTACACCTTCACTGTTGACGTTTTACATCACAGCGTGAGTAGTCAATATGGACCGCATTATATGCAACACTAGCGTCCCGCTGCTAACCGATTTTTCACGAAAAACGAACCTTCTCTCGACGTAAATCATACATAAAAACGGAAGGTATTTGACGAAGGCGAGTGTGATTGCGTGGACGGCGCCCCGGCTATAGCGAGGCTGGTCTGCAAGTGGCCGATGCTGCAACACGACGCGTACACCTTCACTGTTGACGTTTTACATCACACTGTGAGTAGTCAATAGGGACCGCATTATACGCAACACTAGCGTCCCGCTGCTAACCGATTTTTCACGAAAAACGAACCTTCTCTCGACGTAAATCATACATAAAAACCTTCCTCTTGAATCACTCAATCTTTTAAAAAAAGGCCCATCCAGATCCGTTAGGTGGTTATGAAGATTTAAGCACACATACAAACAGACATAGGGACAGACGCGGGAAGCGACTTTACTTCATACTATGTAGTGATAAAAAGCCTGATATAAAGCTTGAAATATGCACGAAAAGTGACAAAACCAGGCAAAATATGTAAGATCAAATTACAAGTTTTAGTTTTAGGTTTTATGTATAGTGGTAGGTATAGAATTAAAATCGTGACCTTTTTTAACAAACTTGACAATGTAGAATAAATAATAATAATGAATATCCTGGACAGTTCACACAGCGCCATCTCGCTCCAAACTAAGCAAAGCTTGTACGATGAGAACTAGATAGCTGATATTAATACTTTATATACTTTTAATTACCTTTTACCGCGGTAAAAAGCTTAATACTTACAGGAAACGCGTAATCGCTGGGCGGGATCGCTATATTTTATTCTCGTGTCCTGGTAAAAAATCACGTTTTGGATTTTGATGCGGTTTTTTTCATTTGATAGAGTGATTCAAAGGGTAGGTTTATATGTAGTAAACACATGCCGGGAAATGACTGATTTCCGCGGGAAAACGATTCGCAGCGGGCGCTAGTACAGCTTAATCCTAAATCTGATAGGTAAATGAAAGGCGTGTTTCAGTTCTGTGTCTAACGCAACCATATCAGAAGCCTACTACTAGTAGTAAGCGGTTAAAAAACTCTGATACCAGGGTTCGACAGGTCGTTGGAACTCGGTGTCCCACACGAAAGGAAGAAGTTCTGAGTCGATTTTTTCGTAAATAGCTTTGGTTATTTCGTGTTCCTCAAACAGTTTTAAATATACAGGGTGTAAGGGACGGTGTACCGAAAACTTTGCAGGCATGATCAGACCATGAAACTGAACAACCTTTACTATGGAGCCTATGTTGGGAAACAAAATTTTTTTTTCGAGTTTCCATAGAAAGTCAGTCAGCTGATCGGGAATTTTGTATGGGAGGTCGAAAAATTTTTCTCGTTTACCAACATAGCTTCCATAGAAAAAGTTGTTCAGTTTCATGGTCTGATTATGCCTGCAAAGTTTTCGGTACACCGTCCCTTACACCCCGTAGAATAACAGCAACGGAAAAATAAATCGGATCCCAAGGCCCCTGGTCACTCGTCGTATGTTTACTAAGCATAGATAGATTTTCTGTCCATTTTCTAGTAACCAACAATCAACCTCTGAACGCCAGACGTAACTATAAACTTCGAGCTAAGGGCAAGCGTCTAGGCAGTAAGACCGTCAAGTAGAGTGCCTTAAAAATAACAAGATGCATTTATTTGCATTAACAGCCACAACTCAGTCTACTGAAGGCCGATTGGCGAGCGCAGTGCAAGACACTTAGAAACATTTATTTGCTTATTTACACTTTTATATACTCATCATAACTCATGAACATACCTTTTTCTACTTGTTTCTTTCCACAGGAATATTCCACAATCCTTCGTGTCGACGGCATATTAAAACTGACATCAGACACTCTAGCCGAAGACGAATACCTCTTAGCTTTCACTAGAACGGTAGTCCTGAGAAGCAAAGATGGAGCTGACTATAAGATCCTGAATGAAATGGTGTGCTGGGACGAGCCGAGCAGAGAGTGGGCTAATACAGCTTTCCAAAGGAATACGGTAACTATCTATCATCTATCTATTAACTCTTCACCTTTTGAACGCCAGTCATCCAGTCGTGACAAACACATTTACTATCATCCAGCTAGGCCAGGGCACACCTCGGACACTCCATACAGCGGACTCTTTATAGACAACTGTCATTTCTACATGTGCATGTGTGGGTGATGTGATCACAGATGTGAATGCAGGGTTGGCATGCAGGTTGATTTTTATACCTAACCTGATGAATACATACAGTTACTACCAAATAGGATGTAACACGCCTAGCGCTAGTTTCTACTTAATTCTCCACTGGTATTTTGTCGGGTGAGGGCGGGTCGGGGGCTGCGGTGCGGGAAGGTGAGTGTCCGTTCTGTATGTATAATACTACATACTATTGGTTATTCTGTGGCCAGGGTAAGCGCAGGAGAGACACTATAGTACCGCCGCCGATAGAAGTCGGTTTTGACAGCTATCATCTCCATACTAAAAGAGAAGTCAACAAAGGAAAATGGACCCTCTGCCATAGTATTATCAAGAATCTGGCGGCGGTACCATAGAGTGGACTCTATGGTACCGCCGCCAGATTCTTAAAAAGAAAAAATGAAGAGATGGACTCGCGTTGGTTATATCATAAACAAGTGAATACTTTTGACATAGGGTAAGAGAAAACCGAAGTCGTTTGGATCTAGGCCTACAGGAGTGACAGCTTACGAGGAGGCTGACCAAAATGAGCTGTCATGACTGGATGACTGTTTTATTGATTCATTCTTGTCACCCGAGTTTACCCGTGATCATGACGCTTGCAACAGCGTCGAAATATCGGGAACTCGCATTAAAAATAATTCGTCGGTAAGAACCCGTTTAAATTACAACTATGAACACCTAAACATACGGCTCAGAGAGTACTTTTATTTGTATACACACCAGCCCCGAGGCAGTGCCTTTATTTTAATTTTTTTTATCCCGCCCAAGCCGATTTTCTATTAGGACAAAACAAAATTGTTACAAAAAGAAAGAAAATTGTGTTATACAATTTTTTTTTTACCATGACGGATCATGACGTCAATAAGTGTTAACACTGTCCTACATTGAATAAAGTAATTTCATAATTAAAAAAATCATTATATTGACTATTTTACCCAAGACAACCGGCAGGGAAACTTAGGGGCTGAGTCGGAGTATGAATACGAATAATATTATTAATTTATAATTATTTATAAAGGGAACATATCCACAAAACACGAACTTCATACCAAAAATTACTTTTATTTAGGTACATCAAGGATTCAAGTTTAGATATAATTAATGTTAAAACAGTAGGCACCTAATTTCCCTACCACTTACATTACAATTTTAAGAAAATAAACATTGGTTCATCAGGTTTGCTAGCATTATTTTAAAATTTAATTTGTATGAATTGCACTTAAAATCTATGGATATCCAATAAAATTAATGGCATAAAACAAATGTCTTGGCACTATTGGTTTGAACAACACTCTTTAAATATTAATAGGACGCCAGTCGCCAGACAATGTAAAACTACTTTTAAGTCTGTATGCCTCGTATGAAGCACCACCTGAATGATTCTCAGACAGTGTCCATAGACTCTTCATTTGTGAGTTCAGTGTCCATCTCCATATCTTTGTCGTCGGCTCCTGAAGCATACTTCAATCTCAACTTCTCATAATGGAGTTGCTCTTTAGTTGAAACAGATGGTTTGCATTTCGCCAAAGCAGCCCTGAAGTCGTCGAACGTGACGAAGATATCGCCCTCGAGTGTGCCATTCGCGATGTGATTGGTCAACGCGTTAGTTGCAGCTGCACGGACCAATCCCGCCAGATCTGCTCCAGTGTAGTTTTGTGTAAGATCAGCGACAACCCTCAGATCAACGTCAGGACCCAGTTGCGGTTTCGTCCCGTTCTTAGTGAGCTTCCCTAGAATATCGAAACGATCTTCTCTTTCCGGCATACCAACGTACATGACTCGGTCCAAGCGGCCCGGCCGCAATACCGCAGGGTCAATAATATCCGGTCGGTTCGATGCCGCTAAAACGAACACACCTTCACGACTTTCAATACCGTCCATTTCCGTCAGTAGCTGATTCACAACTCTAGCAGCACCATTGTTATCCTGCGATGTACGTCTCGGACATAAAGCGTCAAACTCATCAAAGAAAATGACGCAAGGAGCGGAGTTTCTTGCGCGTCGGAAACAAGTCCGTACTGCCCTTTCACTCTCGCCAACATACATGTTAAGAAGCTCTGGGCCTTTGACAGAAATAAAGTTTACTCCAGCTTCATTAGCCACAGCTTTAGCAAGCAAAGTTTTACCACAACCTGGTGGACCACAAAGTAAAACACCACTTGGAGACGCCAAGCCAAGTTTCTTCAGTTGTTCAGGATATTTCACTGGTGCTAGCACTGCTAGTTGTAAGTCTTTGCGTACTTGGTTCAAAGATCCAACATCTTCCCATGTCACATCAGGAACAGTAACAATACCTTCTCTTACGGCACATGGTTTAGTAGTTTTTATGGCTTGTAAGAAATCTTCTTGTTTGATAGCCAAACCGGACAACTCTTGCTTAGAATATGGAATTGTATCTCCAAGGAGACGAAGAGTTTCCTCCAAGGGGTCTGCTGGTTTAATCTCTAGTTTTGGTTCGTCAGTTGAAATATCTTGAATGGGAGCTTCTTTTACCTCCTTAGGAGGTTCAGTTGTTTCTGTTGGAGCTGCTGGGGCAGCTGATGGTTCTGATGCGTTTTCTATTGCATCATTTGCTTCTTTAGGCTGAGCTTCTTCAGTTTCTTTCTCTCCATTGAGTATCTCAGCGACTGCTTTGTTAGTATTTGCTTTTTCGTCTTCTAGAACTTTTTGTGCAAACTTTTTCTCTCGTTCACGGATTTCAGCAAACACTCTTTTCACTGCATGGGTGCTTGCTTTATTTACCAGGGCTTGTAAATCTGCCCCAACAAAACCTGGAGTTATTTGAGCAATGGAAGCTGTATCAACATCTGTGTCCAAGGTCATATTTTTGCACAGAATCTCCAGTATTTCTTTTCTTGCTTTTACTGTTGGTATACCCAAAGCAATCTCTTGCTCCAGGCGGCCTGCTCTTCTTAAAGCAGGATCTAAGGCATCAGGGTTGTTGGTAGCAGCTAAGACAAGAACTGCAGCATTTGTATCACTTAAAGTGTCTAAACTAGCTAAAAGTTGAGCAACCATCCTCTTCTCCATATCCTTTTGAGCATTGATTCTATTACCACAAACTGCATCTATTTCATCAATGAACAGCACACATGGGGATACAGAAATAGCCTTTTCAAAAAGCTCTCGTATTCGTTCCTCAGACTCTCCAGACATACCACCAACAAGCTCTGTGCCAGTAACGGCAACTAATGGAAGCTTTAATTTTCCAGCAATAGCATGTGCAAGTAATGTTTTTCCTGTTCCGGGAGGTCCATGCAATAATGCACCTCTGGGAGACTTAATCCCAAGCTGATTATACACTTCTGGGTGCTTCATATGCAACACCAGATCACAGATTTGTGTTATTATCTCAGATATGCCACCAATATCCTCAAAACTAACCTTCACATTTTTAGATGCACCAATTTCAAACTTCTTCTTTGGCGCTGTATTTTTGCTTACATTATCAGGCTTCTTTTTCTTATCTAAATTATTCTGGTTTTCTTGTGATTTTGCCATTGGAGTTTTGTTATAATTTTTAATGGGTATATGTGGGGTTATAGTTATTTGATCACTGATTTTTGGTAATTTAGGTGCATGGCCACCATCATCATCACTACTAAGTACATCTATAGGTTCATTAGTCTTCTCTGGGCGCCTTGCCTGGGCCGGTCGTTTCTTGTCCTGCATTTTGTACATTTCCAATATCCGGTCGTTCAACGCGCTGTTGTTCTCGTCTAGTAGCTCCAAGTCTGATTCTTCTTCTGATCCCTCTGAGGTAGACGCGCCATCCAGTCCGTAGCTTTGTAATACCACTTTGTATGCATTTTCTACCATCTGGCAAAAGGCCGACTCATTTCTATTGCTGTATTCACGATAGCGCTCTTTCAGAGAACGCGCCATTTGGGCTACATCGACGTAAGTCTTATCCACATTTTCCGCGAGATAATTCTTGACCCGCGACACAATTTGAGGATCGCTGAGAACTTTTTGACGAGTCTGGTGTTTCTTCATCTTCAACAAGCACGCGGTAAAGTGCAATTATTTTGATTCACAACGTGAAAACAAAATTCCGCGACCTCGCAGTTTGACACTTTGACAGACAGCGTCGCCGACCGAGCCGAAATCGATGTAATGTTGCCATATGTAAATAAATTGTCTATGGCTGCATTTGTTAAACTGAATACAGTACTCAATAAATAATAAATTAATTTTCAGATTAGAACAACGAAAAAACTGAGTTTGAAGTTGGATTCCGCGCCTGATGAAGACCTCAAGGAAAAGCTCACTGAAATCTTTACTCAAATAACGGGTCTAGATAAAAAGGCTAGTGTTCGGTAAGTAGTGGTGCGGTAAAAATTATTTCGAATTCTTATCTTAAGTTAGTGTTTCTAATAGAATCAACCACTTCTTACATTTGAATTGAACACGATTTTTTTTTAATATTTCAGATGTTTGGAGCTTAAAGAGTGGAATCTCAAAAGTGCTATTGAGTATTTTATGAAGTTAGTGAAATTGGATGATCTTGATTCGTTGAGAAAAGATTCATTAGTAGAAACGGATAAGGAAATAACTGCTTAAATTATATGTTTAATTACCTATATCAAATAAAATACCCGGGATACCTACTATTTTGATTTTCTTTTCTTTACATTTTGTAGTTAATTCCATCAAGTAGACCAAGGCCGGCCTATTGATTTTCCAGGTGGGCCTAAATTTTTACTTTACTGGGGTGCCGCCGGGCCTCGATTTTTAGAGGCAAGCAATACTACCTACCTACTGTCATCACATCATTATACACAAAAATACAGAAAATCGCGAGTCAAACTTGCCTACCGAGGGTTCCGTAACCATTTATGAATTAATTTTCGTAGATTTCGTACCATTTTTTATGATCTCGTGTAGGTACGGATGGAAAACGGAACATTGCGATCATGTTGCGATTTGCTATCAAACCTTTTCATTATTTCTTTAGACATGTGACGTCTTTTATACATATAAATACCTACCTTCCAGACGTGGTAAATTTTGTATGTACGGTAGTGTAAGTAATGAATTTTGCCTCCCTTGGGAGGTTGAGAGGGTCAAAACACCCGTTTTTTACCCTCTTGGCCACTTTGTGCGTTTTTAAAGAGGCCGGCCTGGCCAGGCCTGGGGTCCCTTACCTAAAATATACAAGTAATAACAGTAGGTATAGTAATTACATCAAAGAGAACTATGTAAAATATAGACCACAATCAATATAGACCTAATTGCTAATCAAACCAAAAATGCAGGCAGCTTTATTTGTAAAAAAACTACAGGTTTCATTGAAATTATTTTTATATGAAAGAACGTAATGGCTATTACAATATAGAAACTACACAATCATCTCGAGGTGCTTAGCGTATTCAATGGTCTGCTCGGCGAGCTCGGCAGACGGGAGGATGCCGTACGCCGCCGCGCAGGTCTCCTCCGCCGCGTTGAAGTGGTAGCAGTTGTCGGCGCCGAGGACCCAGCCACGCTGGAATTAACATTTTAAGCGTTTACTGATATGCACAGTAAAATAATAGGTAATGTAGAAGTTGGTCATTCATTACGCCCCGAAAGGAAGCAGTTTAGGGAGGAATATCAGTCAATAAATAGCCAGGGTACACTCCAACCTGACCAATCAGCCTCCCAAGGGTCTCCAGGAAATCCGTAAATCAACTATATCGTAACTGAAATAAAGGTGACATTGGCTAGAATGACAAACAGAACAGCTCTCACGGTTGCCCGGCGATAACCGTCGGCTTTTGCCAATCTTAGGCAATGTCACATTTATTCAAATTACGTAAGGTTTATTTTCCCCCATCAGGCCCCAAATCTAGGAATTGGGTGCTCTGTCTGCATCCCAACCCGAGGAAAAAGAAGAGGGTTAATTTTGGAATTTCTATGACAAGTGCTCTTGGTGTCCCTCGCAAAAACGTATAATTAGTTTGTAGCAGCTTCAAAGCAGCATTGGTTGCACACCTCGCAAGGCATAAAGATATTATCTTATTCTTTAAAGGAAGGCAAGGCCTTTCTCATTGGTATGAGGGATTCTATTTATAGCTTTTTAGTAAGTACCACAAATGAATGAAGAGAAAATTATGCATGACAAGGGATTCAGATATTCATCCAAGACATCCATATTTATAACAAATTATACCTTCTTTCCATACTCCAATACATCTTGCTGTGAAGGCAGATTCAACCGCCTTGCTGCCTCAGACACAGTGATGCAAAGGTATGCCTTCTCAATGCAAGCTGCAATCTCACCACGGACCGTGTCTAGAAGTGTATCCATGAAGAATGTGTAAAGCTCAGCTGGCACGTTTCCCTGGAAATGATAATTGTCATGTTATAAAGCATTGCACTTAAAACTTTGAATATCCTTAGAACACAAGCAATAGTTATCATAATGTGGAGGAAATCTCAAACTTTATTATTACAGATTGCAACTGTTCCTAAATGTACCAAAAAAAGCAACTGAGGTTCAACATTTTCAACCAATCACAGATAAAAGTGCAGTTTATAGTGGCACCATTAGTTCCCCACTTTAGCACGGGTGGTGCCTGCACTTGAATAGACTACAGTTAGATGAATGAATTCAAAAGCTATAATTCAAAGAACTGTTAGTATGATTTTTTAGTTACTTTGCTTTGCTTGTATGTTATGTAAATCATAATTGTGATTAAAGTAGAGTTCACTGCCTTATCAATCACACATCACATATAAGGTAAGCCTAGCGCTGTCAAGCCTGCCATGGGTATGCCATAAAGCATGATCTCCCATTTCTGCCGTCCAGTCCAGACACTACCACTGCTATAAGGGTAAAAAAATAAAGCAAACCTTAGCTAGGAATATCTTGTTGTAGCTTCCCTCCATTAGATACTGCTCCAGTGCAAGAGGATGTTTCACGTAAGGGTCTTGTCTGATAGCATCCACTGGTAACCTCTCTAGCTCAGTGTGGAACTCGGCAACTCTGTTCTGGGCCAGCAGGAATAACAGGTTCAGACCCAACAGCTGGTACATAAATGCTGATTGTGGGAGGTGGTCTCTGTAAGAAAAGAAAATGTTAAAAATAAAACCATTCTGCATGATATTGAAAATGACTCCAAATCTACTGGTTTTTCCAGGTTTACATCAACAAAACCCTTGAGTGTCAGCAATCTGTGATGAACAACAGCTTACGATAAAGACAATTGCTGAAGTTGAAGGAAAATATAACTGAACTATAAGTGCTATATAGTGACGAACTTGAACAGTGAATAGGATGCAGGCATTATCAGTTGTTTCAACTGCCTGCCTGTTCAAATAAATAATAATAATATGCTTCTTTTTTAGGTCATTTGGTCAGAGTATACTTTTTGAATCAACCCAGCCATCAAGTTGTTGGTGTTCAATAATTTCATAGTGATATATTTTTGTCTTTCTAGATGCACAAACTGCTAAGGGTAAACTTTATTATTTCTGTTGTATTTTGTGATGTGAATTGGGAGTACTTACTGAAGGAAATGATCTACAACAAAACAGATCTAACTCAAAAACAGAGTAACTTACTTGTAGTCGTAGTAATAACACTTTAGCTGAGACATGTATCTTTCGAATGCTTTGACATCCTTAGCGGCGACGGCCCATTGGACTCCAATTTCCAACACATCACGGGCCAAAATTAATTCCTTCTGGTTAGCAGTCGTGTGATTGCTCGGGAGAAAGGTGAATTGTGTTAATGCAATCTAGAAATATACAATTTATTTTAGAATGAGTCCATTAACAAAATTCATTTCGACAAGTCATCTTACACTCACCTTTATTTTGTTCAATAGTTCACCGCATTTGTCTAGCTTTGGGGGCTTCTTTGCCCACTCAGTCTTCAAGTTTTGATACAGGGAAGCAACGTCTTTCATTGAAGCCATTTTAATGGGATATTTCTGAATTAAAATACAAATAAATTTCAATTGAGGTTGCTTTCTTGATTTATTTCTTGTTGACTTGACTGACTGAGAGGTACGTTCATAAATTAAATATCATTATACCTGTGTGACCACCGTCAAAACTGAAAATTAGCCTTAATTATAATGTTGCATCGAATATAATGATCTATGGAACCGAAATGTGGAACCTGACAGTAAAACTGGCCCGTCACAATAAAACAATTTTAAACGGATTTAAGTTATGTTTATTATGGATTTTACAATTCCTACGTTTCGAGCTCTTTACAGAGTCCGTGGTAACGGATTACTAAGGTGTTAGACGTCATTATTTAGAATATAAATTATTTTTGTTCTACCACCATCTATTTCTGACTTGCCTAGCGTAACGTTACGGTTCCACGCAAAATGCTGAAACGGTATCTTGTGGTAGTAGGTTTTACAGTATGTTGGATCTGGTTCTTCCGCTGTGTAATCAGCGGAGTCCAAGTTGATGAGATTCTCCATCCAGTATCTCTGTTGAAATTCGGATGTTTTTGAATTTCAATGGCTTCCCGTACTTTCCTAGGAATAAATCTCTTCTCTCTCGCTAGGATTGCTGCCTTATCGAACCTGAGATAATGGGTGGGGTGGGGTGTGTGAACATATCATGGGGTTATCCATGATATGTTCACACACTGCAGGCTGTCTGTCACGACGGTTTTTTACGTCGGCAATATGTTCATTCAGACGTGTAGATACATTTCTCTTTGTTTCTCCTATGTATGAGAGTCCACAGTCACTGTCCAAATCCCAAGCCATCATTATTGGAGGTCATCATCGTATTTCCAAATTAAGATCGAGTTCTATTCCCGAGGTTTTTCTTGATGACTCTCCCATTCCTTTCTCTTCAAAAGTAAAGAACCTCGGAATATACATCGACCAAACTTTATCCTGGACAGATCAATTAACTGAGGTTAGTCGAAGAGTGTACGCGTCACTTCACTCGCTCAAAAGGTTGCAGAACTTTTTGCCTCTCAAGACAAAAACAATGCTCGCTCAAGCACTCTTATTACCATTGCTGGATTATGGTGATGTGGCATATCTGGACCTCACTGAAGAACATCTTAATAAGATGGAACGGCTCCAGAACCAATGCATCCGCTTCGTCTTTGGGTTGCGTAAGTTTGACCACATCACCGAATACAGGGATCGCTTGAGGTGGCTACCTATACGTCTTCGCAGAGACCTGCACACCCTCTCACTTCTCTTCAATGTACTTACAAATCCTGCTGCACCTCAATATCTGTGTGAGAGGTTTGCGTACAATATTGCGGCCGCTCGTCAACGCTCCTATGGTGACCTTTCGCTGCAGATAGCGGTTTGTTCCTCTACGACTTTTAAGAAGTCTTTCACTGTCCATGCTGCGCGCTTGTGGAATAGACTTTCTGTAGATGTGAGGATGAGTGCTAATGTGAAGGTGTTCAAATCCAACATCAAGAAGGTTTGGGGGTACGATCTGGGTGACATGGACAATTTATAGGGTTTATGATATATTTATTTATGTGTATATTAATTTATGTATGATATATTATTATGTATTTGTTTGTGTGTTTTATTTATAATCAAGTACCTACGTGTACTTGTTATTTGTTTATCATTTATATTGATAGAGTAAGCTTATTTTAACCATGCTGAAGTACCGCGTAATTTACCTGCAAATAACATATCCTCTGAGTCTCTCAAAGGTTGACTGGAAGAGATCCCTTGATGGGATAAGTCCGCCTTTGTGCCTCTTGTTTTTAAATTTATTTCTGTAACTGTTCTTATAAATGTGTCTGGTGGTACAATAAAGTTAATACATACATACATACATACCAGGGTCTTGGAGAAGGATGTTGCATTAATTGACTGATCTGATGTACTGGCTGGCTGATCTTCCTCAGCGGCTTGAAAATGGTATTTTATTGTGATGAGTAATAGTTGTGCAAACTCAAGATAATATTAAAACTAGCCCACCCCACCGGTTACATGTCACTCAGAGAGCTATGGAAAGGTTTATGCTCGGTATCTCTATAATGGATAAAATCTGGAATGAGACTATCCGCAAAAAGACCAAAGTAACGGACATAGTCTGGAATTGTAGCAAACTGAAGTGGCAGTGGGCTGGGCACGCCTCGGCAAGCGTAGCGTTGGACGACCTCTGGCCAGATGGACCGATGACTTAAAGAAGGCGGCTGGTAGCGACTGGATGGTGACAACGGGAGATCGTGCCCCGCTCCCGCCTACGTCCAGCAGTGGACTGCTATTTATATATAAGTTAGATATAATAGAAAATGTTTATTTGTTATCCAAAAACAAGAAGCTTGTAGGTAATGATGATAAGGTTGATCTATAGTTCCATGCATGACAGTCACCAAGAACATGGGACATTTTAGTATTAAGCCTGGAATATATTATCCATTCTCTGTAATTAAATTTGATCCATCAATCGTTCGCTTGTTATAAAATTATTCAAAAGGTCTGCTCTATCCTGGCTGCACCGGTCAATTTGTCTTCTGAAGCTACGTTATCATCACCACATAATATCCTAAATAACATACGACAGAAACGAAATGACAAAAAATCGCCCAAATGCGAGTCACAGTGTGTGCAGAACCCGTATAAAATAGCACAAAAATCACGTTTGCTATAGCCCTCTGAATATTAATGTTATTCTATTTTTTGTTTGTTTTTGGCAACAGACATATGACATCGGTAAAAATTATTAACTATCTGACTATCTGAAAATTATTAACTGACTGAGCTTAATGTGGATGTGGATGGACAGAGAATCGCATATGTTAATGAGTACATATACTTAGGCCAAATAGTCTCTTTTCAGGCCAGGCAAGACAAAGAAGTCGAGAGACGGGTCGAAAACGCCTGGAAGAGCTATTGGTCTATAAAGGAGCTTATGAAGGGAAATCTTCCATTGACACTGAGACGCAAACTCATGGTCATGTGCATTCTGCCCATCCTTACCTACGGTGCTCAAACTTGGTCTTTGACTGACATCCAGAAGTCCAAACTCAAGGTTTGCCAACGAAACATGGAACGTAGCATACTCGGGGTCAGGTTAATTGACCGAGTCAAAAACACAACGCTGCGTTCCCGTACACAAATAGTCGACGTAGGTCAGAAGGCAGCACATCTCAAGTGGGATTGGGCTGGACATGTTGCCAGAATGCCTGCTGCACTATGGGCAAAGATAACAACTACTTGGGTCCCTCCCAACGCAAAACGAGCACGTGGTCGTCCAAGAAAAAGGTGGAAAGACGAGTTACACGTCCACGCCCAAAACTGGATGGAGGCGGCCCAAGATAGGGAGGGATAAATGGAAGAAACAGAGGGAGGCCTTTGCCCTGCAGTGGGACATGTCTGGCTCAAAATAAATAAAAAATAAATCTGACTATCACGGTGTAAGAGAAACGAATGATTTTTTATTTTTTTTATTTCATTCTATTTTATTATTGTTAGCTTGTCGTTGGTATATCTTATTATTTTATTTATGTATGCATGTATTTATTTTATGTAGGTTTATGTATTTTTATTTTATTACGTTAAATTATTAAGTATAATATTTTAGTTTATTCGTTTTATGAACTTTAAGTACTATTATATTTCGGTTTTTTTTTATATGTTTTTGTATGGGCACCCTTGTATGGGTTTTGACTCTTTCTGTTTATCTTTTGGTTGGCCAGTAGAGAATTCCGCGTGTCTTTAGGCCCGCCCTTTGTACTTTCTGTGCAATAAAGTATAATAAATAAATAAAAAAAATGGATGGACAGAAAAACAAATGGATAGTGAAGTCTCAATAATAGGGACCCGTTATGACCGTATTAGATACGGAAGCCTAAAAATTAAATTGTTAAATATGCTCAATCTTGCTACTAATGGTAACACTGATAGTGGTTTATCTCGACGTTTGTATTTGCGTTTTGTATGTTTTGAACGCACCATGACATGACGTTTCCTAAATCCAGAGACAAAAGAGTTAGATCAGTGCTGCCAATTTGTATTATAAAAGACGAAGTCACATCCTCTTAACAGAATTTTGTGATAGCGTGATAGTTTAGTGTCTGTTTGCCTTGGTGATTTAAAAATAAAACTGTCAGTCCTTTTCTGTGAAAAGTGTCAAAACTTCGAAAATTTTCATGACGATTTTCTTGTTGTAAATTGCATTTTTCTTGCAAAAGAAGGCGATTACGTTACAACAATGAATTTTACGATAGGCTATTGTACTTGCCTTTGTTATAACGAACATTGTGTGTTTGTGGTCTAGTAAAATGTGAAGTAATCATGAGTTCTCCGTCGGCTGTGCCGTGCCGTGAGATCTTTGATGAAAACAGCCAGCCCTCGGCTGAAGGTGTGTTTTTTATAATAACTTATTAAAGGCTCTTGTATATCACGTATAGTTCAACAGTCTTGAGTTCCTCAACTAATGGGATATCATACAAAATTCACAAATATTACGGCTTTCGAAATTACCTGCCTTGGGGTATAGAAATAACTCAAAATAATTGATAATTCTTCACTAATACATCGTTTATCCATACGGTTCCCTGATCAACTGTTGCATCTAAACATTTATGATAATTTTTATATTAAAAGACTACCTCTTAAAATTAATTTGTTGGTGCCACAACAGTTTCTTAGTGTTCATTGCAAATTCGTTGTCTGTGTAGAAATATCGGAATATGCTCAACAACTGGGGATTGATCCTGACAGTGAGAGCCATCTGCTGCCACTGGCTAGGGATGGTCTCATGCAAGCCCTGCCAGCACCATGGAAAGCATAGTAAGTACCTACTTTTCAAACTTTAGTGTAGGTATAGAAGTGGTAAAAAAAGAACAATAAGTAAAAGGCGTAAGTTTTTAATACCAATCTTTTAAAGATTTATTAGTTGGATTGACTTACAAATTATTAAGGATGATGGTTTATATATTGCATTGAGCCCTTGTGAACTGAACTAACTGACTTACTCTGTGTAGCATGGAGACAAAAAAACCCATAAGATAATGCATATACCTAAAAAAAAATGTTGAAAAAAGGGAGAAATTCAGAACTATTGGTAAAGTTAAAACCTGTCAAGTATATTTTTGGCATTAATACCAGTTCAATATTCTACATATCAATACATTAAATTTTTATGAAGATCTGGTAAAAGTTATTTCAAGAGAACATGTTATTACTTTTTATTTAATTTTATAGCCTTTAAATCAGATTTCCATTATTTTTCGTCCCTCTCTTACTATTTTATTTTTCTCTATCTGTGTGCTTTTCATCAAAGGCCTCCCCCAATAGTTTCCAATTATCTCTTTTGAGTGCCACTCTTGGCCATATTCTTACTATTTCGTCTTCTTAGCATCTGATCTGGTCTACCTCTTTTCCTTTTATCTCCTCTAGGGCCCACATTGTTATTGTTTTTCTCCACTTTTCTGGTCCATGGATAATGTGTCCAGCCCATTTCCATTTCAGTTTTTTCACTTTGTAGGTAACATTAGCAACCTTTATTTTACTTCTTAGGTTACTGTTTCGCATTCTATCTATTCTTCTCTTATTTATCATGCTCCTTTCCATTGCCCGCTGTCCTACTTCTAATTTCTTGGTGTGTGCTTTCGTCAGATGTTAACTATGAAAAAAAATGCTACTTTGGTACAAGAAAACTAGATAAGTTTTTAATTTATTTCAAACCACTAAAAGAATATGACCATTCCTGATTTCTAAATGCATTGTGCATCACAAATCACATTAGAAAAATACATAATATCACTCTTAACACGTTCACTGTGTACGACCCATATGTGTGGCATTCTGAGATTTGAATGAGGCGTGAGTGCGACATATATGGGTCATGCTCCCTTGTGTAGTTATAGGCTTGTACAAACTGCACATGTGAGTTTCAGAATTATAACTGGCATACACATATGGGCTACGAAACTATGAAAAATAATTTCAAGAATATTTTTTTGTGCCATAATAAATCCAAGTAGCAAAATCCCAATGCGCCTATGACATAAAAATTTTGCACCTGAGGGATCTATCCCTAATTTAGAGCTACACAGTAAACATGTTAATGTAGAATAGCCAAGGCTATTGTAGCAAAAACAGAGAAACTAGTAAAATTTTTAAAAGTTCATCAACTAAGGGCGGGGCACACCGGCTCCGTATCCGTTCCGTATCCGTTCCGTATCCAGCTCTCGTCCGTAGTCACGCACAAACTTATGACGTTGTAATATATGGGACTGTATTACAGGTGATATCACCTGAGTGATCATGGTGGATCAATTCATACATACATACATGAACTCTTAAAAAAAACTCTTAAAAAATATACACTCCTTTTTTGGTTGGGCAGTCGTGTTAAAACGACTTGTCTCTAGATAGGTCTCTAGACCTATAACTTCTCTCCATTCAGAAAGTACTTTTTCACAAATCTTTTGTACCATACAGTTTCGACGAGAAGCTCCAAACCCACTACTATTACAATGAGGACACGAAAAAGACCCAGTGGGAGCACCCGCTCGACAACGTGTACCGGGAGCTCGTCAAGAAGGCGCGCGACTCCTCCATAGTGGACGACACTTGTGCCTCCGTTCAGGTAATATTATCATTAATACATACATAAATCACGCCTATATCCCTTATGGGGTAGGCAGAGCGTTTACGGCCGTAAAACGGATATTAACACCACGTCTGACAGTTTGAGGGTCAATCAGTTAACTGTGTATCACTATAGTGACAGGTTGTCAGCCCATCGCCTAAAATTGCAATACACATCTAACCCTCGAGTCCCGTAGTCGCCTCTTACGACACCCATGGGTAAGAAATGTGATGCTATTCTACGCCGGCATCACACGTCAGATCATTAATACATCACACTATTATGTACTACAGAGCTAAGATTTGTTTGTATTGTCATCGATGCACATCGAGCATTAAAGAGCTTGGCGGTGTTTCTCATTTACAGGAATTACTAACATTTGAAGAGAACACGAAACATCTAGAAAGAGGGCAAACGAAAGTAGACAGCGATGATGACGATTTATTTACCGATAGCGAACTACATGCATCCGACAATAAAGACCCTAAGGATCCTACTTTAGTCCCTAAGAACATCCGATTAGCACCTTTAGGAAGACCGCCTGTCGGACGACCCAGCAAACTAGAAAGACGGCTTACAGACTTGAAAATAAATCCCAAAATCGACTACACGAAACTAGCTTTACGAACCAGCTTCGAAAGGGATTTGTCTAACAGAACGCCATTGGAAAGGCCAAAATTGTTGTTTAAACAACAGTCGGAGATAATAGATTTGAAAATGCTCGTGTTGAATAGTCCGGAGGAAGATAATTTTAGTCCATTATTATCTAGTGCCAAAATAGAAAGAGGCCTGCCATTTCAAGGTAAGATTTTTTAAATAATACTTACTTAAGATTCTGTAATATTTATATGTAATATTAATTGTCCACTGCACAATATTTTATGACTGAGAAGTATTCATGAAAGCCTGCTTTCTGAGACGATTACTTAAGTTTTAGAAAGTATAGTAGGAGAACCGTACCATATACTCCAAGACCACTAAGTTAATAATAATATCGTTTTCGTTTTAAAGGCAGAGGCAACCAATACTTTAGAGTATCAAAATCGGACTTGCCAAGTCCGGATACTGACAAATCCTTGCCTTTAGACTCTATTACGAAGAGTGACCCGCCCAAAGGTATTTTGCGGGAGAAAATCTCGGACAGTTTGCAGAGGAAGGCTGAGGATTTGCTGTTTAGCAGACAGAGACATAGCGCCAGCTTAGATGAAGACAGGAAAAGCGTCAGGTATTTACGTGATAAATAAGATATCATATCTGGTAAATCGTGGTAAATCAGAATCATATTTACTTTAATTAAAGTGTCTAAGGAGGCTTGAGGGACGGTGGACTTAAGCAGTCATAGAGTTGTGGCTAAGGGAAGCAAAATGGAAAGCGGGCAGACTATTAGCCCGTTGTTCCGATGATATCACCAAGTCGATGGGATCTATATGGATGAGTTTAAAACAGGACCGTGGAAATTTGCGCAATAGAGAAGAGGCCTATGCCTTGCAGTGGATGGATGTGGGCTGATGATGACGATGAAAGTATTATCCATCTCTTTTCGTGTGGATCACCGAGTCGTCCAACGACACGATGAACCCTGCTGACAGAGTTTTTCAACCGCCTACTACTAGCAGTAGGCCTCTGACATAGTCTGACATAGCCGTGTAGGTAATCATAAATAGCAACCGGTACCGACGGCTTAACGTGCCCTCTGAAGCCCGGAACAATCCTTTTCGGAAAATCAGGTGGTTCATCCTGGAATGTCCAAACCAGACCGGGAACAAATTCATAAAGTGATAAATATCAACTGTGTGAGTGCTCCACCGAGAATCGAACACGGGACCTTTGCGTTGCAGGCAGTCGCACTACCACTGCGCCACATCGGCAGTATTATCCATGAAACACTGACATGAATAAAAAATACCAAAGAAAAAATATACTTTGGATTTGATTCAACTGACGATACTTTTCTCGCATTAAATTTTTTGCTGTTGAAATTATTTCGACGTCTTAGTTTAATTTAATGAATGCAAATTTCTTTTCACAGATTTAAATTGGAAACCCTACCCGACCCGACAATAAGCCCAGGGTCCAACAGCTCTTCAGAACAGAATGATCAAAACTCCATAGCATCCGCCCCTCCCCCCGCCATACCGATCCCCTCTCCTGTCATTCCGTCCTCCCCTGTACTGTCCCCTGTAAAACTAAACCCTAATACTATAGTCCTATCGCCTTTGGTACATAGACCGCCTTTACCGCCTCGACCGCTAGAAAGTCCTCGAGAAGTTAAGAGCTTTTCTGGAGCTGAAAGGGAATCTTTGGGTAAGTATAACTTTAAAGCACAAATTATATTAGAACCCACCATGGAAAGAGCCTTGGAAATTTTTGGTGGTGTGACTGAAAGAGAAGAAATAAAGAAGAACCTAGTGTAATTTGATCTTTTTCATCAGGGAGAAAGCTAATCTAGTCATAAAAACCTTATAAATCTGAGTTAGTACTTCGAGCTTGTGTCTACTCCTTATCAAGCCAGTATTAAAAATACTGCTCTTGTAAGAAAGTCGCAAGCCAAGCGGGCTTACAATACATACATGGTGTAAAAAAATTAGCTAAGAATATTTTAAGGGGTGAACCAGTACGTGAAACTGAACAACTTTCCCCAAGGAACATAGGACGGTATATGAAAAAATAATTTGACCCTCCCATACTTAGTGTGTTACCCGGCCGGGATAATTTGTATGGGAGGGCCAATTTTTTTTCATATTTCGACCTATGTTCCTTGGGGAAAGTTGTTCAGTTTCACGTACTGGTTCACCCCTTAAAATATTCTTAGCAAATTTTTTTACACCCTGTATAAGATGCAAAAAAATCAGATGTACCAGCCATGGGAAAGTTGTTCCGTTCAAGGACTGGTTCACCCCTTAGCAGCTAATATTTTAACATCCTGTATAGTCATGAATATTTCAATTGTCCAGAGAGCGATCGCGGCACGTCACCGCGTCGCCGCGTGGTGCGCCCCCCCGCCGCCGACTACATCAAACCGGATCTATTTCAGAAGAGTTTCCAGAAGATTTCTGACCTGGTCCGTCCCGGCGACGCCGAGCCTTGTACTGCGTACTTAGAAGAACCCGTCACTGATAAAGAAGCAAGGCCTCGGTGAGTCCTTAATGAGACTTGTTGTAAAATAATTTGCAGAAGGTTGCAGGCGACAACATCAAGCGTATCGTAAAGAACCCGGTTGACATAAAAAATAAAGCCTAGAGTTTCAGTTTAAACTTTGATGGGCTGGTTCATTCTCCTGTTAAAATATTTTCATCTATTTCTGTAGAAGACTTTTTCAAGATCTGGCATTCAGATACTCAAAACCGGGACAGGTGGTGCAAAGAAGATAGGCTTTTGCACGACAGTGAGGTTATAGAACAGGAACACACATAAAAATATAGTGACATGTCACACCATTAGCGTACTTTGTCGTAATTTAAACGTACCTACTTTACAGGTCACCAATGATACCCCAGCAGAAAAACAAAATCTCAATCAATTTAATGGAGAGCATAGAATCGGAGACCTCCATCGATTCACCAGATAAAGAATTTGCCAATCTAGACCTCAACGATTTAGACGTTTCCAACGAAAATAATAACCAAAAAGATTCAGCAGAAAATGGCGAAACCAAAGACACTTCTAAAGAAGAAAATTCGGAAAAAGCAACAATTTCGAAAACATCTAATTCTACTCAAAACAGATCACCTGTCGTTGCCGAAAGCATTCCTATACCGCAAATTAAAGTTCCTAAGTTAGACCTGGCAAAACCAAAATCTTTGCTCTCAGATTCAGAGGATTCAAAAAAATTAGACGACTTTAGAAATTCCAAATCAGAAAGTATAGAAATCAAAACTCAGCAAGTTAAAGTATCTCCTACTCCTAGTTTAGGTTCAGACATTAGGTCTCCCAGATACGACTTTAGTAAACCTTGGTCTAATCCTTTGTCTACTTTTAAGCCTCCTTTAAACAAAGCAGTTATAGCACCTTTGAAGTCTTCCGAATCTGCTTCTAGTCTCGGCAAAGGGTTAAGTCCACGATTGGACGGAGTCATTTTGTCTCAAGGCAAATCTAGTTCCGATAATGTAGTAGTCGTTTACCAATTTGAAAATACGCAAGAAGAAATATTCCCTAAGCCGATAAAATCTCCGTTGATACCAGACGTAGCAGCTAGAGATATGTTGGAGAGAAACAAAGCAGACGAAAGGAGAAGACTGGAGTTGTCTCTTCAAAAAGAGTTGGAGAACATAAGAGTAGAGTGGTGTGCCAAAGAAAGAAGAATGAGAGCAGAGTTGCAAGAAGAGTTGAGAGAAGCAGAAGAGAAATTCGTAGCAGAAAAGAAGTTTAGACTGGAAGAGCAAACTGCGAAGCATAAGCTTGATATGGAAAAGGTAAGTAGGCATCTTAATCACATATTTTTCATTTCTTGACTTCATGTCCAAATATCTGTTTCTTTGGATTTTGGAATGTTTGAAAAAAGCGAAAGAGCGTGTTAGACTTATTGTCAATCTGAGAACGGCAGTATTATTAGAATTCTATCTTCGAGCTACCCATTTAAGAGATCTAAATATTATACTATTTCTCCACGCTGCTGGTATTCGGGTTGGCTGAACTCTTCCGTCTCTTTACATCCTAGCTGCACACTCCCAATCGTATCTACGAGGCCTCCCGGTATCTAGGACAAATAGGTTAAAGAGTCAGTGTGTAAATTTGTACGGCTAGCGGCGTTACTACTTTAAAGCTATAGCTGCTACACTATTCAGCGTAGCTGTATAGCCTTTTGGTAATAATACCAAGAGCAACCAGTGGTATTCCTCTAAACCACCGGAACGAAACGAAATGGTTTCTTTGCGCACTTATTGCAAATAACCAGTATGAACGGAGTGAATCCTTAGTTGATTTCCAATATGTATAGTTCAAGGTGATGCTCTATAGCTGCTGACGAATCATAGAGACTTTATGAAACACAGATAAATTTTAACTAATGCCCTAATTGTTTTATAATCTTTTAAGGCTTTAGAATTAGGAGAGCGGGACCATGAGGCAGCAGTAGAAAAATTCAGGTTAGAAATGGAAGAACGAAGGAAACGCGATATAGAAGCGATGGAACGTAAACACTCGGAAGATATGGATAGACTACACGAGCAGTATCAAAACAGACTGACTGAAAAAAGACAACAGCTTGAAATAGGTAAGATTGTAATGGTTTTGTTAAAACTTCACTTGCAAATGGGAAATGGTGCACCAGCCGTCATAGTGGCGCCGCCTGCAAAGGCGCTTATTCTTACGCAGTTGAAGCCTAAATTATTTATAAGTAAATTGGTTTTCTATTAATGTTGTTATTTTGACTTTTTTGTCTTAGAAAACGACCGCGCTCTATCGGAGTTACAAGAGCAGTTCCAAGTGAGTTTACATCGGGAAAGAACTCGTCTTTCGGAGGAAAACAGATCCACCATACAAACGCTACGCGAGGAACACGCTGCAAGGGTTGCTGACCTACGGACGGATTATAGAGCAGAGGTAATCTACTTTCAAGACACCCTGTTTTGTATGAGGAATGCCAGTGTCGCTTTTGGGCTTGTAAGGTGTGCAGTTAAATTGTTATGAGCTTGAGAAACTGCTCTTCCGCAACTTTGTTTCTTTTTTTTTTCAAATGAAAGTAAAACAACCCTTGAAGTTTATCATCACTTACGACACGGCGAGTAAAAACAGTGCATTTTTTGTATATCGCAAGAGATTAACACATTGTGCCCACTATTGTTATGTTTTTCATAGGTTTTGAACTTTATGTGAGGGTGGTAAGGTTCAAAATTATTGGTACACACGCTGTACCAATTTTAAATATTCATTTACTACTGCAAGGATTCTTTCTAGTGCAGAATTGTTGTATTTATATTCTCAGGTGGATCGCATTAGGACTCAGCATGCGTGTCATTTAGAAGAGTTGCGAGCTCGACTTGCTACCGAGCGTACCGCGCCCAGGCAGGAAGAACGTGCCTTAGCCGAAAAATACAAGTGCCTCAAGGAGAAATACGCAAGACTGAAGCATGACGTCAAGGTTAATAACGTCCTTTAAATCAAATGAGTCGTAGGTCAAGTTCAAGGGCACCATAGGTCAAGTTCAAGGTCACCATAAGTCAAGTTCAAGGTCAACATTAGTCAAGTTATGTGACACATCCAATTTGTTTCCGAGTGTAGCGCGCCCAGGCAAGAAGAAACTACCAAGAAAACGACTAAGGTCAACATAGGGCGAGATAAACGAAGGTCAAGGTCAATTTAGATTATATACGGTCGACTTGCGGCATAGTGTAGGTAAGAAAATCGTGCCCTAGCCCAAAAATAAAAGTGCCTTAAGGAGAAATATGAAGAATAGTTATTTAAGTATTAAAGTAACCTGAAATGAATTGCCTCTTGCCTGTGAATAGGACCGCAAATTTGTGCATTTCTATTTATATTGCGTGTTTCTTTTCCTGTTGCAACCATTCTGTGCAATAAAGTATAATTCTTATATTATCTCTAATATGCTAGTCTATACATATGGATGGTTTGAAGCATGACATCAGTACAACTAGGTCAAGGTCAACACGGGTAAGTTTAGATTAGGTCGAAAAGGTCGTCAAAGTAGATAGATAAAATGATTTATTTGTAAAAACATTTTCATTGGTCAAAGTCAAATACGAGGGCGAACAAATCTAAAAAAAAAAAAGATTTTCCTATAAAATCTGTCCGTCTGTTTACAGATGTCAATAGAACGTCGAAATAAAAGAAGAGAGATGAGTATGACCACGGGGTCTGAGACGGAGAAATCTAATTCCAACAAGGGGAACCAATCTCTAGAAAGGTAAAATATTTTTTTTCTACTTTAATAGGTTCCTTTGCATTGTCAAAGACGTTATACAATTATTCACTAGAACCTAGGCGGTATATTAAAGAAAAAGCAAACTAATCTGCAGTGGGCTGTTGTGGCTAGTAATGTAAAAACAAATCTTAATAACAAGAATAATAAGTAAAAAGAAATAAAAACACGTCTGCTTTCTGAGATAAAGCCTAGCCTTTGACATTCGGGATAATGTAAGGATTCTTCCGATATAATTCCTATTTAAATCTGTTCATTGATTAACGAGTTGCAGCACTTGAAAGAATCGCACATATACGGAATGTAAGGGACAGCCCTCCGAATAACGATAGGGTTCATGCAGACCATGAAACTGAACAACTTTCACTTAGAAACATGTGTCAGGAAACGACAATAAACTATCGACCTCCCATACAAAATCACAATCAGTTGACTGCATTTACTATGAGAAGCCATTTTTTTATGCTTCCTGTTTTTTTTATGGGAATTTGTTTAGTTTCATGGTCTGGTGCATACCCTATGAGTATTCGGGGGGTGTCCCTTACATCCTGTATATATAAATCAAAAACGTTACATTCCTTTTTTGGCTGGGAAGTCGTGTAAAAAACTTACATATATTCCGCCCGGCGGTGAGGTCTGTTGGCAAAGCAAGGGAACGGTTTTCCAAGGTCCCGCCTTCAACTCTCGTGTGCGATGAAGAATTTTTTAAATAACTTTTTTATCCTCAGATGCAAAGAACTGCACGAGACTTCGGTGAGCGCGGTAATCGAACCTGAACCCCGCGTGAGATCAAACAACAACACCAAATACAACGACAACGAAACATCGCATTCGGAAAGCAACGCCAATAACAATGAAAATTGGAGAACGAAGAGGGAAAATGTACGTGCTATGAAAAAGTATTGAGGCCGAATGCACTGACGCAAAAAAGAAAATATTGATGATAATAAAAAAAGGCAAAACTAGCTCATAAGATAACAAACATTACCTGTCGAAACATTACTATCTCGAAAGTAGTTCCTTATTACCAGCCCGTCCAAAGTTTTCGGTATCGGTCACTAGTTAAAATTCACCCTAAATACGTATATTATATCAATTTCAGAACATAATCGGCACGCCACATCAAACGGCCAGTAAGAAACATCGGCGTACAGCCGTCGCCTTCCGCGAGCCGCCCGCGCGCAGCCGCACCAGGGAGCGCGACAAGGACGGAGGTATATGTCCTTCTCTCTCCAACATCTCACATCAAACTACCAGTAAGAAACATCGGCGTACAGCCGTCGCCTTCCGCGAGCCGCCCGCGCGCAGCCGCACCAGGGAGCGCGACAAGGACGGAGGTATATGTCCTTCTCTCTCCAACATCTCACATCAAACTACCAGTGAGAAACATCGGCGTACAGCCGTCGCCTTCCGCGAGCCGCACCAGATAGCGCGACAAGGACGGAGGTATATGTCCTTCTCTCTCCAACATCTCACATCAAACTACCAGTAAGAAACATCGGCGTACAGCCGTCGCCTTCCGCGAGCCGCCCGCGCGCAGCCGCACCAGGGAGCGCGACAAGGAAATGAAAATGAAATGAAATAACTTGAAAATGAAATAACTTTATTCAATGTAGGATAGCATTATCACTTATTGACGTCATGATCGGTCATTGTAAAAAAAAGAAATTTGCATAACGCAATCTTCTTCTTTTTATAACAATTTTGTATTGTCCTAATAGAAAACCGGCTCGGGCGGGATAAAAAAATAAAAATAAAGGCACTGCCTCGGGGCTGGCCAGGTTAATCACACAGCACGTAACTTTACGCCACCACCATTTGTAAACGACATTTGTTTCAAATTTTAGTCAAGATTTCCAAAGCGTGTTATTAACATGCGTATAATTAACCGGACCCCCTGAACAGGAAAAACCCCCCAAAAAACCTGCCCAGAAGTGCTCCTACTCTAAATTAACAATCTTTCTAGGCCCTAAACTGCCCTAGCTAATTTTGGAAATAACGAATAATATATATGTATAGCCCAAAAATGGCTACATAAAAAAAAAAAAATATAATAATAACAAAAAATTGCAGTAGATAAATCTACTTGTTTCGTCTAATAAAATATTTTCTTTATACATTTGAATTAAACCCATGGAGATTTATCTTGCATATAGTCTGATATTTCATAATAGCCTTTCTTGTACAATTTTTGTTTAATTGACAAGCGCTAAAATTTCATAATATCCACTTTTTCTATGACCATTTCGGAGATTTCTGATTGCAGATTCATAGTGAAAAAGTTTCAAATTTTTCTGTTCAAAATCTAGGAAAAAATTATCAATTTTCTGAAATCGTGCTTGTGACGTCACAATACGGTGATTATCCTGCAAAAAAAACACATCCGTTTGTAGACGTAAATTTACAAAAAAAAGCGCATCATGAGCGCCAAAACTGTCAATAACGTCAAAGTACATAGTTGGCTGGGTTGCCAACTGGGATTTTTTTTTCGTACTGAAAACACTTAAGGCTAGCGCAGACTGTGGCTTGTACGTCTACGCAAATGAAGCACGCGCGTCGACGCACCGGTTGTAATCTATGGAACCAATATGGAACTGGAAGCTTAAGAAACATGCCATGAACATGCCACACCAGATGCGGGCCGTGTTGACATGTCACACGCCAACAAGTACTGTAGGTAACTACCGAAGAGTACCAACTGACTAAGTTACTAGATTAGATGCCAAAGGCAAAACAAAATGCTTATTAATATCAATATCTACCTGGGTGTCATAAAAGTCGACTAAGGGATGACTTCAGGAAATGGGCAGCAGCGTTGTCAGTGAATACAACACCTTACACTGCGCTCGCCATTCCACCTGCTAATCGTGGTGAGTATGGCAAATAACCCCTTATAGGGGGAGGCCCATGTCCAGCAGTGTGGTATTCCCACACTTGTGTCTTTCCTGCTGGGGTTTTGACCTCTTAGTACTACACGACTCTACTAAAGTTACGTTAGTCACGACTCGTAGACTCTCCGTTTCTTAATTTGAGTAAAGTTTGTGCGTCTTCGTCTTTCTCTTTTCCCTTCCACCCTCCCATTCTGCAACGTTTTTTACTTCCTAATTAAGGCGGAACTATACTATCTGACGCGTCCATCAGCCGCGTCCGTCAGCCGCGACTTATTTGAATCTGTGTAGTAGTTTATGTGAAACTGCAAACTATCTAAGTCGCGCACAGTCTGAGAGATATATCTAGCCGGTCGGATGCCATAGACAATGTGCACTGGCCTTTAGACTCTGGAGTCGCTTTTAATTTATTTCGTGGACGCAAACACGTAAACGCTTCTTTTTATCTTATTTCTTGGTAGACAATACAATGTGGCCACAGTTAAATAAAAAATTTCGTCCTACTCGTTGCTCGACGTCATCATCGCGACCGCGACCATACACGAATTTCGTCCGCGGACACTCCGTGCACACTGTCTTAAGCCGCGGCTGATGGATGCGTCAGATAGCATGTTTCCGCCTTTAGACTTCTTTAACATCCAATTTAATCAAAACATTTCAATACGTAAAATCGTTTGCAATCAGCATTTGCAAGCAAAATTATGAAAAATTCCAAAACCTCGTACAGAAGTGAATACTTGTCCTCGCGTGTCATACGGGAGATCATAGTTTCGTATTCGTACGAGGAACCTTGTATTGTACGGTTGGCAACCCTGGAAATGTATGGTAATGTCGCTGTCAATCATCTTTCAATCATCAGTATTGCCATTATATTTTATTATTTTCAAGAATTGTAGTGATACCATTTTAATAATCGTATTCTGACGTCATCATGCACTTACGACCTTTTAGAATGAGCAGTTTTAAATTATTTAAATAAAAGGGATAAAAGTGTTGTTTTTTCTAAAATGTTACTCGGGGGCTCCACTTGTTCACTAAAGTTTAATTTAAGCTAATAATATCGGTAGGTTTACGAAATGAGCGGTCATCAATTACTGGTTTAAATTTATTTAAGGGTAAGTCTTGAATATCTTTAGGAAGTTTGTTATAAAAGCGTATACAATTGCCCTTAAAAGTTTTGCTTACTTTACTAAGCCTGCTCATGTGCACAGCAAGTTGCTCCTTATTTCTAGTGTTAAAATTATGCCTGTCACAATTTTTCTTAAAAGAATCTATATTTATTTTTACGTACACTAGATTTTCGTATATGTACTGTGACACAAATGTCAATATGTTGATTTCTTTAAATTTCTGTCTCAAGGAGACTCGAGGTCCCAATTTATAAATTGAACGAACAGCCCGTTTCTGCAAAACAAATATATTGTTCACATCCGCAGCATGGCCCCATAATAGTAAGCCATAAGACATTAAGCTATGGAAGTAGCTAAAGTAAACTAGTCTTGCAGTGTCTACATCAGTGAGATGTCTTATTTTTTTAACTGCGTATGCTGCTGAACTCAGTCTCTTCGACAATTTCTCAATATGTGGCCCCCATTGGAGCGAGGCGTCCAAAGTTATGCCTAAAAATACAGTTGAGTCCGCAAGGTCCAACTTTTCATCCTTTACCTTAATAATTGTAGAGCTTGGTTTAACATTTGGTAATACAAATTTGATACATTTAGTTTTCTTTTCATTCAATAGTAGGTTATTTACTGTAAACCATTGCACTACATCGGTAATAGCTTTGTTCACGTCATCATAGTTGAAATCGGACGGAGGTATATGTCCTTCTCTCTCCAACATGTCACATCAAACTACCAGTGAGAAACATCGGCGTACAGCCGTCGCCTTCCGCGAGCCGCACCAGATAGCGCGACAAGGACGGAGGTATATGTCCTTCTCTCTCCAACATCTCACATCAAACTACCAGTAAGAAACATCGGCGTACAGCCGTTGCCTTCCGCGAGCCGCCCGCGCGCAGCCGCACCAGGGAGCGCGACAAGGACGGAGGTATATGTCCTTCTCTCTCCAACATCTCACATCAAACGACCAGTAAGAAACATCGGCGTACAGCCGTCGCCTTCCGCGAGCCGCCCGCGCGCAGCCGCACCAGGGAGCGCGACAGGGACGGAGGTATACGTCCTTCTCTCTCCAACATCTCACATCAAACGACCAGTAAGAAACATCGGCGTACAGCCGTCGCCTTCCGCGAGCCGCCCGCGCGCAGCCGCACCAGGGAGCGCGACAAGGACGGAGGTATACGTCCTTCTCTCTCCAACATCTCACATCAAACGATCAGTGAGAAATATCGGCGTATAGACGTCGCCTTCCGAGAGCCGATCGCGCGCAGCCGCACCAGGGAGCGCGACAAGGACGGAGGTATGTGTCCTTCTCTCTCCAACATCTCACATCAAACGACCAGTAAGAAACATCGGCGTACAGCCGTCGCCTTCCGCGAGCCGCCCGCGCGCAGCCGCACCAGGGAGCGCGACAAGGACGGAGGTATACGTCCTTCTCTCTCTAACATCCCACATCAAACGACCAGTGAGAAATATCGGCGTATAGACGTCGCCTTCCGCGAGCCGCCCGCGCGCAGCCGCACCAGGGAGCGCGACAAGGACGGAGGTATACGTCCTTCTCTCTCTAACATCCCACATCAAACGACCAGTGAGAAATATCGGCGTATAGACGTCGCCTTCCGCGAGCCGCCCGCGCGCAGCCGCACCAGGGAGCGCGACAAGGACGGAGGTATATGTCCTTCTCTCTCTATCATCTCACATCAAACGACGAGAAATGGCGAAGAACCCGTTGCATTTTTTTGAAACATTATAGGATTTAGGCAAAGATCACTTTGTGTCAAATTGGTTTAGCGCTAATTTAAGGTAAGTTAAGAGATTTTTTCCCGTTCCGTGCTTCCAGAGATTTTCTCTCCGATCTGTTCATCCTGGGACAAACATGCATTTCATACATCATTTTTATGTGATTGAAATAACACAATACGCCTTACGTGTTTGATAGAGCATTGCAGGCCTAGTCCTAAACGGATAAGGATAAGATGTTCTGAGTAATTAGTCAAATGTGTTTTTTGCAGCCGTAACAACAGACTGCCAAGATTCTTCCGACGCTACAACCGCTGATGAGAAACCTAAGGAACCTATCAATGGTAATGCCATTATTGCCCAAATAGACGGAATAATCTAGAATAATCCACCACCGCCAATCAGAAACTTAACATAATTAAATACTTTCAAGAAACTTTTTAAATCATATCTTTTGAAAGTCAAAAATTGTCGTGTTATAGCTGAAAATTTAAATTAGGTAAATAAATAAACTACACAAGTATTACTTATTTCTTAAAATAAATCTCTTCCAGCAATCCTACGGTAGAGAGATAGCATAAGGTGAGGCTGATAAATCGTGCACAATTTAATTAATGAATATAGTAAAATATTACAATGAATTGTCATTGTAAATTACAATTGTCAGCCTTATTATATGACCGACTTTCTCGAGCGTGGCCTCCACTCAAGAACCTACTGACCCTAACAGTCGTCGGTTGCAGGATGCGCAAATAAGTCTAATCGTAATAACATTTTTATGTTTCCAGGCCACGGTCGACGTAGATGTTTTACAAGATTAAAATCGGCGTCAACTTCTCGATTAAATTATTCACCAAAGTAAGTTCAGTATTTAATAGATATTTTTAAATCATCCCATTGTTTTATACAAGGTATAAGGGACGGTGTACCGAAAACTATGCAAGTGTGATCTGAGTATGAAACTGAACAACTTTTCCTATAAGGAATAGTGGGAACGTCGCATACAAAATTCACGATCAGCTATGTATGGACAGTCGATTTATTATTTCGCTTCTCAACATATACTTCTTGGAGATTTTTTTCAGTATTGCGATCACCCCGGCTAACATGCTTGCCACGACCTATAAAAAACTTCAGGTATATTGTGCTGAAATTATTCACAGTGAGCCGCATACGAGATAATGCGGTCACAAAATTTATTGTGGCACGCATGTTAGCCCAGCTGATCACATCTACAAAATTTTCGCTTCACTGTCCCTCACATAATAATAGTTATGTTGGCTGGCTGTTTACCTAAAGGGCGGGGCACACCGGCTCCGTATCCAGCTCTCGTCCGTAGTCACGCACGAACTTATGACGTTGTAATGTATGGGACTGTATGAGATACGGCACACCGTTTGCGTTCCGTATCCGTTGCGTATCCGTTCCGTGCTGCACGCAAGCGGTGTGCCGTATCTCATACAGTCCCATACATTACAACGTCATAAGTTCGTGCGTGACTACGGACGAGAGCTAGATACGGAACGGATACGGAGCCGGTGTGCCCCGCCCTTTAGATACAGGAATTCCAATTTTTAGTTTAGGAAATGGCTAAGCCTCATAATTATTTTATATAAGTGTACCTATTTGTAATTAAGTTGATTTAAGAAAGAGTTATCTTATCTTACACACTCATTCACAATATATATATCCTTTTTCTCAAACATGCTAGGAAATGAGTTCATTTCTTTCAAAAAAAGAAACCGCGAAGTTTCACATTGTTTGTCACGTCTCAGATCACGCCAGCAAAGTTGTATGGAAATCCTTTGCTGGTGTCCATTAAGATAAATTCGTTATACGCTAAACCCACATAATTTGATTTCAAAATTATCTCGATGACTCTCATAGAAACGGAACCTAATTTTGTATGAAACAGGTAACTAAAGACGAGGCTGTATGATGTGAAGACCCTTGCCTGTCCAGAATTAAAAAAGAAAAGAATGAACTAAACATTTAGTATGGCAGAATATTACGTAATACTGTGCCTTACAGGCGAATTTATTTTAAAAAATTACAATTGGTGGGAAAATTGTAAATTTTTATTTGTTTCGTTGTGTTGTGGTCGCTAGCTAACTTTTATAAGAAGTACAATCTTTCATTTCCTAGCCTTTTTTTGAGAAAAGCACTATGTAAGCCTCGGGGAAAATTACTTTGCTTGACTTGTATAATTGAAGTCCTCGCCTGCGGCTCGGACTTCAAACTATACTCGTCCAGCAAAGTCTTATTTTCCATACCTCGACAACAATGTACTATTGTTATCGTCTTTTGCCTAGGCGGGGAGAAGGTTGGTCGAGCCCATTGGAATCTCTTCGCCAGCAGCTGCGCAAACTTGACGATTTGGAAGATCAGTTCCCAGACCTGGCCTGCCAACCCGCGTACAGTTTGAGATATCCATTCGCTGAGCTCGGTAAGCTAATGTCTTTTCTCTTTTCATATCTCTATCTCTGCTGGAGTTATGCCTCTTCTTTATTCATTTATTTTATTTTTTTCGGAAAACTAATATAATGTTATAAGTAACTTAAATAATTAACATAAGGCCATTAACAAAGTTTTCCCCTATGGATCTAAAAAGCTAATTAATAACATGGTTCGACACTTCAGTCTACTGCGACGTAAAATAAATAAAAAGTAGCTCGTTGGATAAATAGCAAAAAAATAAAAAAATCATTGGATACAATTTTTTTATTTTTTTTTAATAACTTACAGCCTAAAATATAATGTTATGAGTAACTTAAATAATTAACATAAAACCATTAACAAAGTTTTCGCGTATGGATCTAAAAAGCTAATTAATAACATGGTTCGACACTTCAATCTACTGCGACGCAAAATAAATAAAAAGTAGCTCGTTGAACAAGTAGCAAAATAAAAAATTCATTGGATACAAATCTTTATTTTATTTTTTTTGAAAAACTTACAGCCTAAAATATAATGTTATGAGTAACTTAAATAATTAACATAAAGCCATTAACAAAGTTTTCGCCTATGGATCTAAAAAGCTAATTAATAACATGGTTCGACACTTCAATCTACTGCGACGTAAAATAAATAAAAAGTAGCTCGTTGGATAATTAGCAAAAAAATAAAAATATCATTGGATACAAATTTTACTTGTATCCGAAAAAGTTTCTATTCACATACTGCCTGATATTGCCGCCGCTAGTAAAAAATAGGTCAAGGAATTATGATTTTTTTTAAATAAATACATACTATACATAGAAAACACCCCGACTATTTAACACAAGTATTTGAAATATAACTAACAAATACATAATATTATGCTGTATGGAGATCGATCCTACGACCCTCAGCATAGCAGGTAGGGGTACTATCCACTACGCCATCGGGGCAGTCAAAATAATTAAAATATATTGTTTTGTATGTGTTGAGACTTAATTATTGATATTTATTTTTAAGGTACGGTATCCCGCGCCGAGGCAGACACTCCGGAACTAGAATTCGTCCGTCACCGCGCCTTGGTAGAGCGAGAGGGCATGCGTCGCGCCCGGGCCGTGTTGAAACGAAGGCGGGCCGCGCTCAGAGAGACCCGGGCCTCATTGTCCCCGCATAGAGCACCTTCGGTAAGTGTTTAATAAGGGCCACTGATGTCGTCATGTCGCGCCCGGGCCGTGTTGAAACGAAGGCGGGCCGCGCTCAGAGAGACCCGGGCCTCATTGTCCCCGCATAGGGCGCCTTCGGTAAGTGTTTAATAAGGAACACTGATGTCGTCATGTCGCGCCCGGGCCGTGTTGAAACGAAGGCGGGCCGCGCTCAGAGAGACCCGGGCCTCATTGTCCCCGCATAGGGCGCCTTCGGTAAGTGTTTAATAAGGGCCACTGATGTCGTCATGTCGCGCCCGGGCCGTGTTGAAACGAAGGCGGGCCGCGCTCAGAGAGACCCGGGCCTCATTGTCCCCGCATAGGGCGCCTTCGGTAAGTGTTTAATAAGGAACACTGATGTCGTCATGTCGCGCCCGGGCCGTGTTGAAACGAAGGCGGGCCGCGCTCAGAGAGACCCGGGCCTCATTGTCCCCGCATAGAGCGCCTTCGGTAAGTGTTTATTAAGGGCCACTGATGTCGTCATGTCGCGCCCGGGCCGTGTTGAAACGAAGGCGGGCCGCGCTCAGAGAGACCCGGGCCTCATTGTCCCCGCATAGAGCGCCTTCGGTAAGTGTTTAATAAGGGCCACTGATGTCGTCATGTCGCGCCCGGGCCCTGTTGAAACGAAGGCGGGCCGCGCTCAGAGAGACCCGGGCCTCATTGTCCCCGCATAGGGCGCCTTCGGTAAGTGTTTAATAAGGGCCACTGATGTCGTCATGTCGCGCCCGGGCCGTGTTGAAACGAAGGCGGGCCGCGCTCAGAGAGACCCGGGCCTCATTGTCCCCGCATAGAGCGCCTTCGGTAAGTGTTTAATAAGGGCCACTGATGTCGTCATGTCGCGCCCGGGCCGTGTTGAAACGAAGGCGGGCCGCGCTCAGAGAGACCCGGGCCTCATTGTCCCCGCATAGAGCGCCTTCGGTAAGTGTTTAATAAGGGCCACTGATGTCGTCATGTCGCGCCCGGGCCGTGTTGAAACGAAGGCGGGCCGCGCTCAGAGAGACCCGGGCCTCATTGTCTCCGCATAGGGCGCCTTCGGTAAGTGTTTAATAAGGGCCACTGATGTCGTCATGTCGCGCCCGGGCCGTGTTGAAACGAAGGCGGGCCGCGCTCAGAGAGACCCGGGCCTCATTGTCCCCGCATAGAGCGCCTTCGGTAAGTGTTTAATAAGGGCCACTGATGTCGTCATGTCGCGCCCGGGCCGTGTTGAAACGAAGGCGGGCCGCGCTCAGAGAGACCCGGGCCTCATTGTCCCCGCATAGAGCGCCTTCGGTAAGTGTTTAATAAGGGCCACTGATGTCGTCATGTCGCGCCCGGGCCGTGTTGAAACGAAGGCGGGCCGCGCTCAGAGAGACCCGGGCCTCATTGTCCCCGCATAGAGCGCCTTCGGTAAGTGTTTATTAAGGGCCACTGATGTCGTCATGTCGCGCCCGGGCCGTGTTGAAACGAAGGCGGGCCGCGCTCAGAGAGACCCGGGCCTCATTGTCCCGCATAGAGCGCCTTCGGTAAGTGTTTATAAGGGCCACTGATGTCGTCATGTCGCGCCCGGGCCGTGTTGAAATGCAGGCGGGCCGCGCTCAGAGAGACCCGGGCCTCATTGCCCCCGCATAGAGCGCCTTCGGTAAGTGTTTATTAAGGGCCACTGATGTCGTCATGTCGCGCCCGGGCCGTGTTGAAACGCAGGCGGGCCGCGCTCAGAGAGACCCGGGCCTCATTGTCCCCGCATAGAGCGCCTTCGGTAAGTGTTTAATAAGGGCCACTGATGTCGTCATGTCGCGCCCGGGCCGTGTTGAAACGAAGGCGGGCCGCGCTCAGAGAGACCCGGGCCTCATTGTCCCCGCATAGAGCGCCTTCGGTAAGTGTTTATAAGGGCCACTGATGTCGTCATGTCGCGCCCGGGCCGTGTTGAAACGAAGGCGGGCCGCGCTCAGAGAGACCCGGGCCTCATTGTCCCCGCATAGAGCGCCTTTGGTAAGTGTTTACTGTATAAGGGTTTATGAACTTAATTGACTTTTGGAAATACGGTTTGCCTGTTGTTGAAGCCCAAAAACCCAACGGTGACCGTATACTGGTACGCTTCAAAGTATCAATGAATGCGGCAACAATTTGACACATAAATAATTCCAGAATGGATACTTTACCTGATTATGTTCTGTGGCTGAATGTTGTTCAAGCGTAGCTACTTGCTAGATCAATTGGCAATGTTTGTACTTGATCCTGTCTCAATCCACTCGAAGGAGGAGCGCGAGGTCACTGAACTAGAGGTGGCGCTACACCGGGCGCGCGCCCTGCTCGGCGAGAAGGAGATAAGGCTGCGGCACATTGAACGCGCGCTCAGGAAACTCACTGACGCACACTACGACAACCCGCCACTACCTACGCCGACACTACCGACTGCACCTCTGATACAGGTTTCTATGGCAACCCGTGATAGATTTCAGTCGTCTTTCTTTGGTTCTTTCCTGCTTTTGGTGTTGTTTTATTTCAATTTCACTTTATAGGTACTTGCGCAATGCACTATTATGACTACTACAATCATTATAGTTTGATGGCTGTAAAGTCGCCGCTTTACGCTGATACTTCCGACCGCACATCTGATAGATGTTTCTGTTTCTAGTTATCATTCTTCAGTTCTTTTATGCTTTCGATGTTGTTTTTCAATGTCTCTTCATAGGTACTTTCGCAAGTTTGCACTGTTATGACTACTACAATCATTGCAGTTTGATGGCTGTTAACTCGACGCTTTACGCTAATACTTCCGATCGCTCATCTGATAGATGTTTCTGTTTCTAGTTATAATTTTTCAGTTCTTTTATGCTTTCGATGTTGTTTTTCAATGTCACTTTATAGGTTTTTGTGTTCGTTAACACTAATGCTACTACGACAATCATTCATTACAGTTTGATGGCTGTAAAGTCGCCGCTTTACGCTGACACTTCCGACCGCACATCTGATAGATGTATCTGTTTATTTTTCTTCAGTTCTTTTATGCTTTCGATGTTGTTTTGGGACCTTTGAAACAGCCTTAACCTAGACGTAACGTAAGCAATGAATTTAAATTACCGTTCATTCTGTTAGTATATTATTCTGGCTGGCTAGATAACGTATTAATAATCGTTTTCACAGCATTCTTGTTAGGTTTCAATAACTGATTGCTGTGCTGTTTCTACTTTGTTTTATTCTTAAATTTGATTGTTCTGTTTTCGTTTCTCAACCATGTCATCGCTGGATATTGTTTTTTGAAAATTACTAGTTCTTTTAGTTGCATAAAGTAAACTGTATTAGTCTCAATCCGGGAAATAATTTATCTTATCTTACCTGGAGTTTGCGCTGTCATTTCCTTCAAATTAAGATATCTAAATCATGTTATGACTTTTAATTTGACGCAAAATGCGCATTAACTGTCCAACTAAGGTGACGATAAAAACAATGGTGACTAATTTGACTAGAAATGGCGAAGAACCGTTGTTATTTTTTAACATGGCAGTACTTAGATATCTCCTATCCTTTTCTAAATCTATTTGATGGGAAGTGACTGCGCTAGTTTAAGGTAAGTTAAGAGAACTTCTTTTAAAAATTTAGGCCATTATTATAGCAGTTCAGTGATACTAAATATTTCTTGGAAATCATCGCACTGTGTTTAGTCTTAAATTACTTCATTATCGGAAAATTATTAATTCATTTCACTTTTTTTAGCACTTACTTCTTAAGGTCAAGTTTCTTTCACTTAGAATTGCTAGTTTCTGGTTTCCATGCTGGTTTATTTTAATTTGTCATGTTTTAAACACTTGTGTATTTTTTACCTTCATAATGAGTGACACTTGTTAGGTGGTAAATTATCTTCATTCTTCGTAACAACAAAGGAAACTGCAAAACTCTTAACATAAATATACCAGATTTTTACAATTCAGGAAGCAACAACAAGCGAAGCTTCGTCAGGCAGCGAGGGGGTGGAAGTGGAAGCTACCTCGGGCGCCGTGCTGCGCTCGCTGCGAGCCCTCCACGCAGACGTGAGGGACATCTGGCGCGCGCTAGAGGTGAAGCCCACCACTGGTCAGTATACCAACATGACAACAACAAGCTTCGTCAGGCAGCGAGGGGGTGGAAGTGGAAGCTACCTCGGGCGCCGTGCTGCGCTCGCTGCGAGCCCTCCACGCAGACGTGAGGGACATCTGGCGCGCGCTAGAGGTGAAGCCCACCACTGGTCAGTATACCAACATGACAACAACAAGCTTCGTCAGGCAGCGAGGGCGTGGAAGTGGAAGCTACCTCGGGCGCCGTGCTGCGCTCGCTGCGAGCCCTCCACGCAGACGTGAGGGACATCTGGCGCGCGCTAGAGGTGAAGCCCACCACTGGTCAGTATACCAACATGACAACAACAAGCTTCGTCAGGCAGCGAGGGGGTGGAAGTGGAAGCTACCTCGGGCGCCGTGCTGCGCTCGCTGCGAGCCCTCCACGCAGACGTGAGGGACATCTGGCGCGCGCTAGAGGTGAAGCCCACCACTGGTCAGTATACCAACATGACAACAACAAGCTTCGTCAGGCAGCGAGGGCGTGGAAGTGGAAGCTACCTCGGGCGCCGTGCTGCGCTCGCTGCGAGCCCTCCACGCAGACGTGAGGGACATCTGGCGCGCGCTAGAGGTGAAGCCCACCACTGGTCAGTATACCAACATGACAACAACAAGCTTCGTCAGGCAGCGAGGGCGTGGAAGTGGAAGCTACCTCGGGCGCCGTGCTGCGCTCGCTGCGAGCCCTCCACGCAAACGTGAGGGACATCTGGGGCGCGCTAGAGGTGAAGCCCACCACTGGTCAGTATACCAACATGACAACAACAAGCTTCGTCAGAGTTGGCAGGTAGCTGGAGATTCCAGAATCTCGAAAAACTCGGACTCGGATATCATATTTCCGATTTTCAAGGAATAAACCGTTTGAACTGTATATTGATAACGTTTGGCTATATTTTTGTGCATTTCCATACGCATACGGGGTGTAAGGGACAGCCCTCTGAATCCAGGGTGCATACAGATAATGAAACTGAACGACTTTCCCCTAGAAACATATGTCAGGAAACTACAATCAGCTGATTTTGATTTTGTATGAGAGGTCATTTTTTTGTCGTTTCCTTACATAATGTTTCGAGGGAACATGACATATGAAATAGTTTTGTATGGGGAGTTATTTAGTGTCATGGTCTGAATCAGTATTAGGAGGGCTGCTCTTAAATCCTGTATACTGCTAAAAATTACATTAATTTCTGATGTTCTTTTTTTCTTTCACAGCTTCCCCGGAAACCAGCTCTGCAAATGCACCATCCACATCGCACACTAGAATGACATTATCAGCTGTAAGTACCAAGTATACTCTTCAATAAAGAGTAGAATTTTGGTTAGTCTTCGACCCAAAATACGTATAGTTTGAGGCGCCTTTGAGCAAACTGCAAAACGTTCAAAGGTTGTCGCATATAGTTTGAGGATCTTATCAGAAAATTATACTTTGCTATACAAACGTGCCTGTATTTTCCAATTGATGACCGCTCATTTCGTAAACCTACCGATATTATTAGCTTAAATTAAACTTTAGTGAACAAGTGGAGCCGTAACATTTTAGAAAAAACAACACTTTTGTCCCTTTTTATTTAAATATTTTAAAACTGCTCATTCTAAAAGGTCGTAAGTGCATGATGACGTCAGAATACGATTATTAAAATGGTATCACTACAATTCTTGAAAATAATAAAATATAATGGCAATACTGATGATTGAAAGATGATTGACAGCGACATTACCATACATTTCCAGGGTTGCCAACCGTACAATACAAGGTTCCTCGTACGAATACGAAACTATGGTCTCCCGTACGACACGCGAGGACAAGTATTCACTTCTGTACGAGGTTTTGGAATTTTTCATAATTTTGCTTGCAAATGCTGATTGCAAACGATTTTACGTATTGAAATGTTTTGATTAAATTGGATGTTAAAGAAGTCTAAAGGCGGAAACATACTATCTGACGCATCCATCAGCCGCGGCTTAAAGGTCGTAGCACACATATCAACTCGTAAACGGAACGTAAACGTATCAACTCGAGCCGTTCAGTATTCTTTGTATGAAACTCCCTACTTATCGGAATCGTAACGTAATCGCCTCGCCTCGGGACAAGCTCACAAACCGCAGTACGGTGCGTGGTCGACTTGCCGTACCCGCGCTTACGTCTCTCCGTACGCTGTCTTACGACTCTCCGTACCCTAGGTTCGTCCAGCGACCGGCGAGCCGTAAGCGCGGCGTCGCCTAGCCGTAGCCGAGTCGATTCGGAGCTACTGATCGCACGGTGACGCGCTTACGATAGGTTGACGCCTGGTTGACCGATACGGTGACGATCCTTTTCCGAGTTGATATGTGTGCTACGACCTTAAGACAGTGTGCACGGAGTGTCCGCGGACGAAATTTGTCTATGGTCGCGGTCGCGATGATGACGTCGAGTAGGACGAATTTTTTTATTTAACTGTGGCCACATTGTATTGTCTATCAAGAAATTAGATAAAAAGAAGCGTTTTCGTGTTTACGTCCACGAAATAAATTAAAAGCGACTCCAGAGTCTAAAGGCCAGTGCACATTGTCTATGGCATCCGACCAGCTAGATATCTCTCTCAGACTGTGCGTGACTTAGATAGTTTGCAGTTTCACATAAATTACTACACTGATTCAAATAAGTCGCGGCTGACGGACGCGGCTGATGGACGCGTCAGATAGTATAGTTCCGCCTTAATTAGGAAGTTAAAAACGTTGCAGAATGGGAGGGTGGAAGGGAAAAGAGAAAGACGAAGACGCACAAACTTTACTCAAATTAAGAAACGGAGAGTCTACGAGTCGTGACTAACGTAACTTTAGTAGAGTTGTGTAGTACTAAGAGGTCAAAACCCCAGCAGGAAAGACACAAGTGTGGGAATACCACACTGCTGGACATGGGCCTCCCCCTAAAAGGGGTTATTTGCCATACTCACCACGCTTAGCAGGTGGAATGGCGAGCGCAGTGTAAGGTGTTGTATTCACTGACAACGCTGCTGCCCATTTCCTGGAGTCATCCCTTAGTCGGCTTTTACGACACCTGGGTAGATATTGATATTGATAAGCATTTTGTTTTGCCTTTGGCATCTAATCTAGTAACTTAGTCAGTTGGTACTCTTCGGTAGTTACCTACTTGTTGGCGTGTGACATGTCAACACGGCCCGCATCTGGTGTGGCTAGTTCATGGCATGTTTCTTAAGCTTCCAGTTCCATATTGGTTCCATAGATTACAACCGGTGCGTCGACGCGCGTGCTTCATTTGCGTAGACGTACAAGCCACAGTCTGCGCTAGCCTTAAGTGCTTCAGTACGAAAAAAATAAATCCCATTTGGCAACCCAGCCAACTATGTACTTTGACGTTATTGACAGTTTTGGCGCTCATGATGCGCTTTTTTTTGTAAATTTACGTCTACAAACGGATGTGTTTTTTTTGCAGGATAATCATCGTATTGTGACGGTTTCATAAAATTGATAATTTTTTCCTAGATTTACAACAGAAAAATTTGAAACCTTTTTACTATGAATCTGCAATCAGAAATCTCCGAAATGGTCATAGAAAAAGTGGATATTATGAAAGAAGACGGCGCACTTTCATACAAAATTACCCCACGTCCTATAACAATGTGACATATCTCAAAAAAAAATAAAAAATGCATATAAAAATATGTCATACTCAAAAACTTATATTTTTCACACCAACATAAAAAAAAATTGCAATGAAAATTACTTCAGGGGCAACTGTAAAAATACGTTTTTACGAGTATTTATGAATCGATTAAAAAAATATCATCATCATCATCATATTGTGTGGGACACCGACCCGACGACCCGATGAACCCTGGTGTCGAGAATTTTTCAACCGTCTAGTTTTTCAACTAGGCTCTGACATGGTTGATAACGAACGCTATTTAAGTATTTATAGACAGCGACTGGGACCGACGGCTTAACGTGCCCTCCGAAGCACGGAATCATCGTACTTTCGGACAATCAGGTGATTCAGACTTGCAATGTCCTAACCAGACTGGGGACCATACCCAAAGTGATTGTCAGCAGTGATCGACATAGGTTGATTCACTTAAATGGATTTAGAAAATGAATAAATAAATAAATGTTATGTGTGAATTGTATGTCATTTATTTATGTTTATTTAATCTTTTTATAATTTTTTACGACCGGTTTGGTGCAGTGGCTAGTGTATCTGCTTTCTGCGACGAGGTCCCGGATTCGATTCCCGGTGGGGACAAAAGTTGATATTTGACAATTTATCACTTTGGGTATGGTCCCCAGTCTGGTTAGAACATTGCAGGTCTGAATCTCCTGATTGTCCGAAAGTACGATGATTCCGTGCTTCGGAGGGCACGTTAAGCCGTCGGTCCCAGTCGCTGTCTATAAATACTTAGATAGCGTTCGTTATCAACCATGTCAGAGCCTAGTTGAAAAACTAGACGGTTGAAAAACTCTGACACCAGGGTTCATCGGGTCGTCGGGTCGGTGTCCCACACAATATGATGATGATATTTTTTTAATCGATTCATAAATACTCGTAAAAACGTATTTTTTACAGTTGCCCCTGAAGTAATTTTCATTGCAATTTTTTTCATGTTGGCGTGAAAAATATAAGTTTTTGAGTATGACATATTTTTATATGCATTTTTTCATTTATTTTGAGATATGTCACATTGTTATAGGACGTGGGGCAATTTTGAGCCTTCTTCTTTGAGCGCTTGTCAATTTAGATATTCGCAGAAATTTTCTTACCTTCTGAGTGACAATTATTATTGAATACCAAATTTTAAAACACTTTCCGTGGTAGGTATACAAAATTTTGAAAACTTGCTCAGAATTTTTCAAGCGCAGGCAGGACTAAAAGTTTTTTTTTTTGCAAGTTTTCAAAAAAAGTAAAATATCATAATAGAATAAACTTGATCAAGTTTACTCAGACGTCGGTGGCTACGCAAATCGATGATTTATTCGAGGCACAAATCCATAACGATAATAGTATAAATATGTTAATATACCGCGTCGCACGCATATTACACCTTATCTAAATAAAAATGGTCTGATGAACATGGCCGCGCGTAGAAACTTACATTTTTCAACTTTACTTTTTGGAATTATAATAAATGAACAGCCACAATATCTATACGATAAACTTTTATTTTCTAAGTGTCACGTAAGATCCGCGATTCGTTTAATTTGTCCCAGACACAAAACAACCGCATTTCGTGGCAGCTTTCGATATGCTGCCACGAAATGCTGGAATAATCTCCCGCCGCCAATTAGGAATTCCTTGTCCGTTAGTAGATTTAAAACTAAATTAAAATTACATTTACTTGATGTACAATTGATTGTTCCACAAGCAGTTGCACTGGGACAAACTATAACTACGTTCCTCTAGCTGTTTTAATTTATGTCTTGTATAAAATAAGCAACTAAAATGTCTGCGTTTGCCAATAATTTATAATTTATATATCAAAGAAAACTTTAAAATATGTACTACCTCTAGATGTCTCTAATTGTTTGTAGCGTTATATAGTATCGTATAGCTGTATAGTTTATAAGTTTATAAGACTCGAGAAAATATCTTTGGTACTTTAAGATTTATTAATGTTTATTCTCCGTCCGTATGGCTTCACAGAATACCAGCGCTGTAGATAGCTACTGCTATCTGCCGCACATGCTGAGTGAGGTCCATTTTCGGTGCATATGCGCAATAACCTGTGCTTACGATAGCCTAAGTTTAAATGTAGTATTTTTTGTTGTTGTGTTGTGTGGACCGAAATAAATGTGTTTTCTTTCTTTCTTCTTTCTTTCTGTATATGAGTTTATGTGAGTGAGTATTCATGGTTGTACCTCTTGACGCTCAAACGGCTTTACAGATTTGAATGAAATTTGGTAGGTACACTTATGGAATACTAGCTTTGTGGCTTTGCCCCCGTACTCATAAAAACTATCCTATGTGTTACTCCATGTTACCTTCTATATGTGTGCCAAATTTAATTACAATCGGTTTAGTAGTTGTAAAGAAGTAACAAACATAAAAAAATTCGCATTTATAATATTAGGATAGCGTGGAATATCACAAAGACTACTTTTCAACGCTGGAATACACACCTTTCCTACGGGAAAACCGAAAAACAGCTGAGCGGAAACTGCGGGTGAAACTGCAAAGCGGAAATCTAGTGTTATAAAAAATATCTGGGCCGATGGCGTAGCGGATAGTACCCCTGCCTGCTACGCCGAGGGTCGTGACTTAGATCACCACAAGACACAAATATTTGTTAAGTCATTTTCATATATTTGTGTTTAGTCTGGGTGTTTCTATGCATAGTATGTATTTATTTACAAAATATATATGTGTATTAATTGCCGTGTTTTGCCGGCTGAGAATAGCATCACCCCATTTCTTGCCCGTGGGAGTCGTAAGAGGCGACTTGGGGACTTGAGGGTGTGTATTGCAATTTTAGGCGATGGGCTGACAACTTGTCACTATAGCGATACACAGTTTTCTAAATAACCCTCAAATATTTGTCAGACGTGGCGTAAATGTCCGTTTTATGCGGCTGTTTATGCTCTGCCTACCCCGCAAGGGATTATAGGCGTGATATATGTATGTATGTATGTATGTATTAATATCAGTTATCTAGTTCCCATAGTACAAGCTTTGCTTAGTTCGGGGCTAGATGGTGTTGTGTGAATTGTCCAGGATATATATACGGGGTGGACGGTGTACCGAAAACTTTGCAGGCATGATCAGACCATGAAACTGAACAACTTTTTCTATGGAAGCTAAGTTAGTAAACGAGAATTTGTTTTCGGCCTCCCATACAAAATTCCCGATCAGCTGACTGACTTTCTATGGAAACTCGAAAAAAATATTTCGTTTCCCAACATAGGTTCCATAGTAAAAGTTGTTCAGTTTCATCACCATCTTACACCCTGTATATTTTCTTGTTTATCTCGTTCTAGCCGGATCCAATGGTGCAAGATCATTCCGAGGGCAGTGTCGCGGAGCGGGCGCGGGGCATACGCGCGTGGCTGCAAACAGCGCCCTAATGCTCATACTACTGTTCAACTGGAATTAGGTATTGCCGTTTCATATAACTGTAGCCACAAGTCGGTAGTTAGACAAGGTATTTTTTATTTGTTTAGACTGAAGTAATACGGATTTCTTATTGGTGTATCATTAGTTCTACTGGTAGTACTACTTTAGTAGAACTTCTGCATCGGAGGGCGGTTAAGCTGTCAAAACATGACAGCTGATCCGGCAAAATCTAAGCCGCCGCCGTATAAAAGGTCTGTTGCGTTAAAACAATTGTAAAATTAAATCTTTACAGTTATAAAATTTTGTTTAAGAGAGAGAGAGAAAGAGAGAATCTAAAGCATTCCAAATGTTTTTGTCTACACTCTTCTCATAATGTTTAGATCACATATACGACAACAGTTGTATAAAGACCTGCTTTATACTATATATATTATATAAAAAAGAACTTGAGTTCGCAATTGTTTGTCCTAAACGCACGCACGCGTGCCAGTTTTTCCCTAATGTGAGGTGTCCACTAGGCCGTTTGTTTTATGGAATTCATGTGAAGAGTGTAGATAAAATAGTGTATTCAACTGCATATACAGCGAATAAGGCACGGTGTTAGTACCGAAAACTTTGCAGGCATCATCAGACCATGAAACTGTACTGAACATATGTTGGGAAACGTAATTTTTTTTCCGAGTTTGCGGAGAGCTAATCAGGAATTTTCGGAAATATGAGGTCGATTTTTTTTCTCGATTACCAATAATATATCCTCCATAGTATTTTTTTGAGTTTTATGGTCTGATAATTTCAGCGTAGTTTTCGGTACACCGTCCCTTACAGCCCATAAAAATGCATAAACTAGGTACTTTTAACTATTCTATCCTGAGAAAACTGTGTAGGCTTGATTCAACTTGTTATTATAGTGATATGAAACTGCGATATGGATGAAAGGTGTGTGCTATTATACTTCAATACATTCCATTTTTCACAAATTACAATGAATTATTTATTTGTAAATACTGAATTATACAGGGTGTAACGGAAAAGTTATATCAAGCGGAAAGTGGCAGAACGTATAGGTGATGTGGAACCTTTGTGTGAAGTACAACTCCGGAAAACGTTAAATTTTAAAATTCCGGAAATAACATTTGTAACCTAGTATGCTACGCTAGTACAAATTAGAACGTTCCCATCACTAAAGATTTTGATGCCCTCACGATTCCCTCAAAAGCCTCAGAATGTTCACTTTTTACATTTTCTGAGAGCCTGGTAGGTCTGAATACAAACTGACAATACCGTTCCGCGCATCCAAAGTCGCGCATGCGTCCCCCGCTCTACCACTTAAGGTGCAAGTTCGTGTATTGCGTCTTATCGCAGCCGCACCTGGTCGATAACATGCGAATAACTCGCATGGTCGAGCGATGCGACTAAAGTCTTAGTATGAAGTTAATTGCGCCGAGTTCGAGCTGTGTAACAGTGCGCGATGAACAAACACACTACCTTACACAGTCAAGCTCACGTCCAACACTCTGACCGCTAATGTAAGTCTTAATTAATAAAGAACGGTCCAAAGTCCAAACTGTCTAACCTAGCCCGAGATTGACTGTACCTACCTTTAAGGTACATCGCGGCCGACCACATGCGACTAACGTGCGCAGCCGATGCAACTATTGTCGCTTCGCCAATGCAACAATATCCGCGTTAATCGCATGTCGTCAGCCGTAATGAACGAACTTGCACCTTAACCAAACGAGAAAGTTAGGGGTTTCCTACAAAATTAAAGTAAATAAAACAAGCTTTGAAACTTATCTTATAATAAAAATTTAAGTATAAAGCGTAGAAGTATCCTACACTGTCCGCAAATTTTCAAGAAATACACTTTCTGATATTTAGTCTTGCGTGCTTCCTTATTTATGTATTCTTCTCCTTCTACTTCTTGCGTCTGGAACAAACCACGGTTTAGAAAGCCACGCAGGACAAAGCAGCTCAATTTGTTTTGATACTCAAGTCTGCTACAACTGGTCTGTTGTTTATTGTCCTTGTAAAATTTGGTCACCGATCAAACATGTTGCCGTCACTTTCACCAACACAGATCGTCGCTAGATTTTATTTGTGTATTTTTGAAAAAGCAATATGTTCTACTAAATAAATTTGCTATTTACAATTTCTTGATTTTATGGCGTTTTTATTATTTTCCACCAAAGCTTCACAAAAAAGTCAAACGTGACAGGTATCAATATGTATTTTTATCACATTGCTTTTTATCTATGGGATGCAGGAGCAATACTTTTTGCTGAAAAGTTATTCTGTTGATCTTTCTAAGTCTAAGAATATGAAATCCTAGTGCATTTTCACTGCCTGCTGGTTTTCTTGACTCAATTGGCTCAAACTTGTGTTCACTTGATTTTCTGCGCTCCTGGTAATTCAGGCTTCGCGGGTAGACTTTGTACTTACTCGCGCAGCCAGCGTTTACTGAGATGATGATGATGAGTGACTTCACCCTGAGCGTACGTCAGGGGCCCGTTTCACAAAGCTAATCAGAAGGCGTGTTGGCCATACATTTTTGTACCGTACACTATCCGCAGTTCTCGTTAGACGCGCCATGCAGCCGCATGCAGCACACGTGTTTTTTGGTATTCTTTTGGTACAAAATATCTAATCCAGGAATACTTAAATCAACAACTTCCGGATCGAAACGTCTAACAGAACCCGGTTTGCCGCATTACTGGTTCGTCACACATAAAAACGAGACCTGATTCGTCACAAAGCTACATTATTCTTTAAAAAATCTTAGCCCCGTTCCGTCACCACTTTCGTCATTCAAAATCTACCTAATGGTAGTATTCCAATCTGGGCAGTCGGGACCCTGCTCTGTAAAGATTTGTATGGAACTCTTACTGATGACCGCGACTGTGCAGCACGGCCGGGTGGCGTGGCTTGCACGTGACCTCCAGCAGCGACGCCAAACCTGCTCCGGAAGCAGAACGTAAGCGCCGCTCGCTTATCACATCACGGCAATCAAAATTGCTCCCGTTTGACGTTTATGCCGTGTGGTGCTGGCTTAGTTTTGAATCACCCCATTTCTAAGGCTACTAAGGTATTTATTGGATTCATCCAGGGAATGGGCAGCTGCGTTCCCTAAACTGCGTTCGCCATTCCGCATGCTGTTGTTAAATTGAAAAATTCTGATCAAATCAGACCCATGAACCTATCGCAATCCGTCATCATCATCACAGCACTATGTGAGGTGGCTACGCGTGTCGCTTGTCGTCGCGTCCGCTTGTCGCTTCATTCTCGCGCAGAACCACTAGGGTTCCACCTAGTGCGATCATACCTTCATAGCGTTCATCCTGAATATTAGGAAAGCAAATGGCAAGGCATCTTCAATATTTTTTTAGTTTATTTGCCTACAAACCATAACCAACCTACTACCTACGTAGTCTCCTTAGTAGTCTCTGACTTACCTACTACCATAAACTTAGTTGCTTAGAATCTTTATGATTTTGACCACGAAAATTTTGACTGTTTGTCAGCTGGTTCGTCATGTCACGTGTCAAGTGAAGACTGTTGTTGAAAACGAAATTGAAAACCATTGAACACACTTATTTCATTTACCAAGAATACATGACGATTAAGAGTATTTAAGTTTTGAACCCATTTTGGAAAGTGAATTTAGACAAAATATCATTGTTATAATACCAGGAAAACATAAACAACTGAAAGTTTTGAAAGTGAACTGTGCCATAGCATAGCTAAAAAAACGGCCATGTGCGAGTCGGACTCACTCGAAGGGTTTCGTACCATTATTTACTTGCAAAAAAACACGTGTTTTGTATGGCAGCCCGCATAAATATTTATTTCATTAAATTTTTTAGTATTTGTTGCTATAACAAAAATACAAAACATGTAAAAATTTCAACCGTCTAACTTTCGCGGTTCATGAGATACAGCCTCTGTAAAAGTTTTTTTGTATAGGAGCCCCCTTAAATACTTACTTTATTCTAATTTTTAGTATGTGTTGTTATAACGGCAACAGAAATACATCATCTGTGAAAATTTCAACTGTCTAGGTATAACGGTTCAGAAGATACAGCCTCGTAACTGTAGGACGGACGAACGGACAGACAGACGGACAGCCGATCCTCAGTAATAGGGTTTCCGTTATTACCCTTTCGGTACGGAACCCTAAAAATATCATTGTTGACATCGCTATTTCATAGGTAATACCTACCAGGAAAACATAAACATACTGAGAAGACTATGTTCATTGCTGCTTTTTAGTGTTGTGTCTGTTGCAAATCGTTTTGAGAAACTCCAATGTAAATTATCGGCGAGGAAGCATATTTAATAGGAGGTGGAATGACTTATTTCACTCTTTGCAGGTGAGGGTTGTGAGGAGCTACTTTAGTGATGGGAAAATATTTGTTTGGGGAACTGGTATCTTTTTTTTGATAATGTTACTTTATTAGATGAAAGAATTAACCATTACAAACCTCGCTAATGCATTTAAAATCGACGTCCAAAGCCCAATTCTCGCTTGTTATACCCCTTCCGTTACACCCTGTATTTACTTTTTGCAAGATCTTTATAAAGATTTTATTACGAGTCATTTTTGCATTTATTCAAATATTAAAGTGTGTTTTTTCATTAATTTGTATTTTAATGTTAGCTTCTTAAATGTTTTAAAGTACGAAAGATAATTCTTTAATAATCCTTTATTCTCTAATATTGTACTAGGTAATATCAAATATTAATAATATTTTTTGTCAAAATCATATTTTTTACTCTAAACGCATTTATCTTTAATTAAATTAAATTGAATTAAACTGTATAAAAAGCTATTAACATTCAACTATTTAAGTCTGATGCGCACTATAAGGTTATCGTCATTTAGCACAAAAAATGTGATTCTTCGTGTTTTAGCCAGTAAGGTCTAGTCTTTAGTCGTGTTTTTACTGCAGGAAATAACGGGAAACAATCTGTTTCTAACCTCAAACTCAACATTCTTTGAGCAATAAGTATAGTTATAGGTTACTTTTATTTATATGTCTAAAGTCTGAATCTCTTTAATCAATATACTGGGTGTAAGGGATAGCCTTCCGAATACTTTTAGGGTTCATACAGACCATGAAACTCAACGACTTTCCCCTAGAAGCATATGTCAAGGAAGACGACGAAAAATAAAACTAATACTAATAAAATTGCAATCAGCTATCATTTCTGAAATATTTTCTTATGTGAAGTTGCTCAGTTTCATGGTCTGAATGCATTCTATCAGTATTCGGAGTGGCAGTGCTGTCCCTTAGGCCGTACGCTCGCTTACGCGGTTTCACGCGCGGGCCAGCCCGCGCGTGAGGCCGCGCGCGGTCTCGCGGGATCCGCGCGGCGGTCTGACATCGCCGCCATTATTACCCGTCCAAATTTAGAAGGCGCATAGTGCCTAGGTAGTTGTAATATGGCAAGTGTCGTCGTGTTCGTACGGGTTATATTATGTCGCGGGTTGCTGAAGCTGCGGCGCGGGTGACCGCAGGCCGCGTCACGGGGCGCCAATCTTGTGTTTTGTCAAATCTGGCCCGCGCGGGCCGTCCCGCGCGTGAAACCGCGTGAGCGAGCGTACGGCCTTACACTCTGTATTGCAGCCAAGCCGCAAGTATTTTTGGGATTTTAGTTCAAGTTTGAGTTATTCAAAATACTAACTACTTAGTCGTTTATAAATAAGTATAAATCGATATTTCGTTCACCGATTGAATGAAATATTTATTCTTTGTAGTGTAAACACGACTTTTATTTTTAAATTGCTTTAATATGATTAAGGAATTAATAATACAATTATCATAGCATTCCTAAGGAGTAAACTTTTCCAACTGTATGTTGTGACGATAATAAAAGTTTGTAGTACAGAGCGATATTTCAGAATATCTTACTTACCTTTATGTTAGCCGATGTGGTATTTAACGCTTTACTGAGTTTTGTTCAGACTTGACTTAAAATAACTTTTTATTTATATCTAGTTCTGTTCTAGGAACTCTACGGAAAAAGATTGTCTAGTCTAATAGTTTAATGCCTTGTCCTTATAGAATTGTAGTATAAATTGACGATGCTTCTAGAATAAAGTACGTTAAGAATATTTAGGAGGAGAGTTCTGCGAATAAAAGTGAAATCAGAAAGAGATAGTAAATAGTTGAATACCAAATTTTTAAAACACTTTCCGTGTTAGGTATACAATTTTAGAAAACAAAAAAAAAAACTAGTGCGGGCAGGATTTGTACCTGCAGTTTGCCATCACATCACTAGTTGGGAGGCCTCTTCCATCTACTCTCTAAGCCACGGTAGCCCAGATGGCGAAAGTTGGAGGTTCAAATCCTGCGCTGCGGTAGAGAATTCCGCAAGTTTTCTAAAATTTGTATATAGTTATTTGTAGAACAAGCGAGCAAAGTAAATTTTTGCTTCGAGTGCTAATTTTGAATCCCGAAGTTGCGAAGGATATTAAAATTGTATCACCATCACAGTGAGTAATTCGAAAGTAGTATCCTGAGCTCAGTGAGGTATTCAAAAGAACGAGTTGTGAATGAATTTGCGATCGTGAGTTTTCACACATTTTTCACCTCTAACAGTGAGGATATTCTGCCAATACAATGTTAAGTTAGGTAAATTAGTTGTCCGGCTCAAATGCTCAGGCAAATTAAAATTCCCACCATATTATTTTTTGAAGGTGCGATCACAAATATCACAAAAGTCTTAATATTCAAATAAAATAAATTAATATTCTGGGCCATTCACCCAGCGCCATCTAGCCCGGAACTAAGCAAAAATATACTATGGGGACTAAATAGCTGATATTAATACTTATATAGGTACCTTTTTTTGTAGAAAACAACCAGGCTAAACAAAAGTGTTTAATACTTTAAAGGAAAAACGCTTTTAAAAAGAATAAATGGCTGAAATAATTTTTAGAACGCACCGCTGCCATTGTTATGATTAGTTTTGATAAAGTGAGATGTTTAATATAAAAATAAATTTTCTCCATCCAGTGTATAAAAATTACTTTTGCCCACTGGACTCACGCGGCAAAACTGTTCTTTTGAAGCTGAAGAGATGAAAACACAACATTATGGGTACAATACAAAGACGAGTAAATCTACGTATTTTTAACATTTATGTGTGTTGCTAAAATATTATACAAAAATAAGCACACCAAGACCAAACGTTATAAAATAAGAGATCTTGTCCCCGCACGTATTTGTTTCTTACTTAGTTTTACAGGTTGGCTGGAAGAGATCTCTTTATAGAGATAAGCTCACCTTTGTGAACTACTTTTAAAACAAAACTATGGTATTGTTAATGCACAATAAAGATATATATATATATATATACATTTCGAAATATATATATTTCGTATAAATCCAATTAGCCAAGGTTAATTATCTCTTTTTTTCATTTATTTTAGGCTCTAAAAACTAAATACAATAACATTAAATGACGTCACTAAATCTGATCCTTCAGAGCATACCTTCTAAACGTGAGTGGTCCGTGTGAACTTTTTCTGATTTCACTTTGTTTAATTATTAGCGGCATTACTCTACCTCTAATTATTCGTTCTGGCGCTAGATATGTCATTCTTCAAAAGTCATGCAATAGCTGTCATGAAATAGGATTATAAAATATACCTACGGAAGAAATTTAACCTGAATACATTTAATGAAAATTGTCGTCTAGCTAGTTCAAAATATTTCTAATCAAAATATGAGTGTAGTAAGAAATTGCTAGATAGGTGTGTGCTAGTGTTGTATATTCTGATTTCTGAAAATGTCCTCTAGTTCCAAAAAAAACAATAAAACCCTAAGTTTTTAAATTAAATTTAGTATAAATAATTTGACAAAGTAATACTTTCGATACGCGGTAACATTTCAAAGTATTATTATGGCAAACATCTCCTGAAAATAGATGCTTTTGGAACCAGAGAATATTATCTAGTTTTATTTTTTATATATACAAAATTATTGTTCACTTCTATGAATATCAATTTGTTCTTGACTTTTTGGTATGACCATCAAGTTTAAGTAAGACGGTTTACCATTGTTTTGGTAACTATTTGTACTTCATTTATATTTACTTGTATGTATCGGTTTACGAATTTATTTATGCATTTTTATCAATTAAGACACATTAAGAATAATTCATAGGTGTTATAAGTATTTCCCTTAGTGTACTTCACGCCCTAAATAGGCGTTTCGACTGAAAGTTTGTTGTGTTTGAAACTTTCTACAATTTTACTAACTAGATACCTACTGCATATCGTGGTTCCATACTTGAAATCATTTAATAGCGATTTTGACTAAATACTTTCAAACAATTCACGCTGAACAGGATGTATAAAAAATTTGTTGCAAATTCTTGAAGGGGAAAACCAGTCCATGCAACTGAAAAACTTTCTCCAAGAAACATAGGTCGAGATAAGAAAAAAATTTGGACCTCCCATTTAAATTGGTTCGGTCAGCTGAATTTTTTTGTATGGGCTGTAATTTTTTTATATTTTGACCTATGTTTCTTGGGGAAAGTTTTTCAGTTTCATGGGCTGGTTCACCCCTTAAATTATTTGTAGCTAATATTTGTACTTCCTGCATTTTCAGATGTTATTATTTGCGAGAATGAGGTGGTATCAAATCTAACGATGACGATAATGAAGTCCTCTTATCCCTCATCAGTTCATCAGGGCTAATGATGACGATGATGAAGTCCTTTTATCCCTCATCAGGGACATTTGATGGAGACACGTAAACACAATCACTCGAATAGTTTACACTAAATTTACTGTAGAGTACTTTTCATATTGGTCACGCACTGAAACCCCCAGAATCAGATAGATAGATGAACACTTTATTGCTTACAACATACACAACAGAAACAAAACAATTCAGAGAACTTAACACACCTATTTAGGCAACCTATACACAGAAATAGAGACAAAAAAGAAAAGATTTGAGAATCGGGTACAAATATTATTTCAAATTTGTCTGCCCTGACCGAAATTCGAATTTGGGGGACTTTCATCGCGTCATAGTGACTAATAAGTACTCCATATTAGGAGTAGAATTCCTATGGAAAGAAATACTCGCAGCTAATTGGTGAATGCGCGAGATCTTGGAATATTTTTTTTTTCAAAACTGTCACACTGCCCGTTATTCATTACTACATTTTCACCCGCTGCCACTCATTTTCCTGTTGTAATAGTTGTTTTCCTGCGATAAAAAGCCTATGTGTTATTCCAGGTTATACTCTACATGTGTTCCAAATCTGATTGACCCTCGAACTTTTATCAGACGTGGTGTTAATATTCGTCGGGCGTTTACGCTCTGCCTACCCCTTAAGGGATAAAAGCGTGATTTATATATGTATGTATATGTTCCAAATTTCATCCCAATCGGTCAAGCCGTTTAAGCGTGAAGAGGTAACAAACATACATACACACACACACACACACACACACACACACACACACTCAGATGCACGATGACGTTGTAGCATAATATTTTCTTGAGTTTGCACAACTATTACTCATCACAATAAAACAACTTTAAACGGATTTAAGTTGTGTTTATTTTGGAAACGTAGGAATTGTAAAATCCAAAATAAACACAACTTAAATCCGTTTAAAATTGTTTTATTGTGTTGTAGCATAAGTTAGTAAAATTGTAGAACGAAGGTTGATGACACTGTGATATTATTAATGTTAGTCGAATAGTCTGCGTCCATTCGATACTATGCCCTCTATTATTCGTAATAAATATAAGGTAAACAAAAGCTGAAAATATTTCCACAGGTGAATACGTTGAATTGTGAAACATATTTAACATGCCCTGAAAAATAATTAACACGCCCGAGTCATTTAGGCAGTCTAAAAATTTAATATTAGGTGTACAGGGTTTTTGAAAACTTGCAAAATTTTCAAGCGCGGGCAGTATTTGAAAATTTTTGCAAGTTTTCAAAAATTGTATACTTAACACGGGAAGTGTTTTAAAATTTGGTATTCAATTATGCAGGGTGTAAGGGAGAGCTCTCCGAATACTGATAGGGTACATTCAGACCATCAAACTAAACAACTTGCCATCAGAAAATATTTCAGGAATAGAAAAAAAAATTCCCCATATTAAATGCAGCTGATTGCAATTTTGTATGGGACTTCAATATTTTTTGTCGTTTTCTGACATATGTTTCTAGGGGAAAGTTAATCAGTTGTATGGTCTGCATGCACCCATAAGTATTCAGGAGCTGTCCCTTACACCCTGTATAATTCATCTTCTGTATTACTGGGGTAGGTAAATTCTTCAGTTTGGATAGGACGGTTCACCCCTTGAAGTACTTTCAGCAGCTGTTTATATGTATACCTTTACAATGGTCTCAATTCGGGAAATAAATTATCTTAACTCATCTTAAATTAGCGCTGTCACTTTCCATCAATAAGGTTTAGAAAAGGATATGAGATATCTAAGTCATGTCATATTTAAAAATGACAAATGGTTCTTCGCCGTTTATAGTCAATTTCGCCATATGTTTTCATCTTCGCCTTATTTTGACAGATAACGCGTATTTTACGTCAAATTATAAGACTTGACATTACTTGACTATCTCCTGACCTTTTCTTAACCTATTTGACAGAAAGTGACAGCGCTAATTTAAGGTAAGTTTAGAGAATTTATTTCCCGAATTGTGGCCATTATGTAACAAAATGGGTAGGTCTAATAGCACGTTTACACGATGCCAATATACGCAGGAAAATAGTAAGGGAAGTGGTCAGCGCGAATATGTAAACAGGTTACTCGCGCTGCTTCTCGTCATGCCGCTGCCACTTCCCGTGCTCCCTCGATTGTCGGCTTTTCGTGTGCGAGTCAAAGGAACGGCAGCACGAACGCTTGTGGAATGTATTGCTATCTCGCTCACTCATCTTGGTGCGAGAAGAGTATGACGGCAGTGTGTGAACACTCACTCGCGTTGATAGTTTCGCGGAAGTATTTCGAGCAATATTCGCGACAGCGGCTGGAGCGGGAGCAGGTGCACGGTGTTTAGGTGCTGTTGGAACTGAAAAGGAGGTCAAGGTACTCATGTCATGACACTGAACTACGTTTCTTGTCCCAAAAGAACATATATCGCACACAATAATCGTGTCAGTTTTCGATCAATTTAGCATGAACATGAGAATGTTTCTTGAAAAAGTTGTCCTGACCTCCTTACGGAATGTTATATGTACCTGTTATGTTACACAGTGTATAAAGGTCAATACTTTATCGTAACTTTTGTCTAGTCTATTTAAATGGCCTATTGCTCAGGCTTATCGAAAGCGCACGAAATGGTCAAATAGTTAAATACAACTAATGTAATGGAAAACATTGATAGCACAATAGAAATAAATTGTTTTTTATATAATTTACGAGTTTTTTATTTAGTGCACGTACGCCAAACATCTTAACTCTATTCATTGCAAGAGATCAGAAATTCTATGATTCAGCACATGAAGGTGGTCCGTTTTACATACAAACGAAAAAACTGAAATTCAGTGGACTTGTAATTGCGATGAAACGCATAAAAAAATGCTTATACGAAATGCTAGGCCCACGAAAGTTTGGCGCAAAACTACTTCTGGTACAAAGATAAAGAGTATTTCGTCCACAATAAAATCAAGTTCATTTTTTGCAGTAGTAGCTCCATCTATTGGTGTAAAGTGGCGAATCGGTTTTAACATGGAGATCTTATGGTTTACAATTTATTTTTATTATTTTGCGAAAATGTCACATCAACACGGGACTTTTTTAATTAGATCTTTATCTCCTTTAAATACATAAGTCCATTTAACATTTGTATGAAAAACGTCCCACCTTAATCAAACTTGTTTCTTTAAATTTATCACTGTAGCTGTGATTTGCTACACAACATATACCTACAATAATAATTTTATCTACACTCGTTCCGTAATGTTCGTATTACAAATTCGAAAAACCTGCTTTATTATGGCTCCACTCTCTCTAAAAAGAAGTCAATAAGGAACCAAAAACTGTATCGAAATCCGGCCAAGAGCGAGTTGAACTCGCCTACCGAGGATTCGTAACATTTAATACATAAAAATGGAACAAATACAAAGTCAAGTAAAAGAGAATAGGTACCTACTTCCCATAGTAATTGCAGTCAGCTGATCGTAATTTTGTATCTCTCTGTCCAATAATTCAATTCAATTCATTTATTAGGTCAACTTAATTTCTAACAGTTACAACCAAACGCAATTAGTGAAATAATTAATTAAACATGTCAATACACAATTAAATAATAAAATAATATATAATAGTATAATTGCCAAGAACAGAGAGATACAAAATAACGATCAGCTGACTGCAATTACGATGGGAGAAATATTTTCTCATGGGAAGTTGTTCAGTTTTAAGGTCTGACTGAATGCACCTATGAGTGTTTGGAGGGCTGTCCCTTACACCCTATATACCTATATGTGCGATTCTTTAAAGTGCGAATCTCGGAATAGATTCGAATGGGAATTGTATCCAAAGAATCCTTTCATTGTTCTAAATATCATAGGCTAGGCTTAAGCTCAGAAAGCATTCGTGATTTACATTTTTTAATTCACTATGCTTGGTTTACACGTGTGTGCAACCAAGCTGACCAACGATTAATAATATCGTAATAAAGAAAATCCATCTTATCTAGGTACCTAAGTACTACCTTTAACTACCTATATCTACACCTACAATAAATTCTAAGGGGGCTATGGATGGGGCGTTTTAAGTACGTAAGTGTGGTCGTATCTGATCATTATTGCAATGAAACTCATGAAAATGTATCCTCAAATGTTTATATAAGTACCTACAGTTTTGAAAGGATCGCAGTTCTTTTAACATCGTACATTAAAAATTTATAGGAAATATGTCGAATGTAAATATACACATTTATATCACGTGTGCGACTATTCTACATATTTTAGATACCCCTGATGTGACATTCATTAAGCGACGCCTGCGATACAGAAAATTGTAGGTACTTACTTGCATATTATGGGAAAGTTGTAAAAATACATAAATAATGTACGTACGAATTTGTGATTGGATCGAGCCAAAATCTGTAACCCGGTTAAGGGTCTGCCATAGAGTAGAAATCACATAGAGATGGCACTCCCGCTCCAGACGCGCTCAAGGTCAATCCGTCTGGCTGTCTCTTAGAGAATAATTCAGTCGGGAGTGCGCTTCGCCGCGGAAACGTTCGTCGTGCGGGTCGAATTTTCATTGGATGGATTAGCGAGCAGAGTGCAAGGTGTTGTATTCATAGGGAGAACGCGTTTTACAAAAAGAATGCTATTCTAATCTGGCACCACACGGCGCCATTTTTGCACCTATTTTAAAATTCTGTACCTACCTATTAACAATAAAATGGTAAGGTAAGACTTTAAAACAAGTAAATATTTTGTTCCCACGGGAAAACTGTTAGCAGCAGTCGCAACCGCTTGACTTGCCGCTAGTCTGGAATAAAATTATTGGCACGTGACAGCCCCGACTTAAAGTGCGGGGCGTTACGGGCTGCGGGGGGAAGTAGGTATTTAAAGCGCGGCTTTTGGGGCCCAGACAAAAGAGTTTCGTTTCTATACGCCAGTATTATTATCTATTCTTATGGGTCTGCCTCGAACTTGTTAACGTCCCTTTCCCACTAATGGCAAATCCAGTGTGAGAACAGAGCGGAATCGCTCGCGATTTTTCACTCTTTTGAAAATTTCTCGCCAAATAAACAAGTAATTATAAAACTGTACGACAAAAATCTAGTAATGAAGAAGACGCATCGTATTCGCAAAAAATAATGTGTTATGTTCATATCATATCATACTATACACTACGCAAAAAAGTGAAAAAATAGACAAAACTTTGAAAAATAAATCTATCGAGCAAACTTTCTTTAATCGTGTTCTCCTGCGACCAGAATCTAGATAATATTATAATAAAAATTATTATATGAAATAAGTTGTTTATCGTATTCACTAACTATAGAAATTGCATGCATTCAAAAATACCCACTTTTCTCACGGCGGCGCGCCCTTTAGTAGGTTTTCGTAAACCAAGGTAGTTGTACCTACCCCTACTTTTTTCGTAGTTATTACTCGCATTAGTCACCGCACGAAAGTTCTCAATGCACAGAACGTTTCAAAAAAAAAACTACGATGTTTGTACATGATGATGACAGTTTTAATCACACAAATGGTAAGTAAGTACTTTATTTGGTAAAACATTGTCCTTTTGTCACATTATAATTTCTGGTGAAAGTAGGTTAGGTACCGACAGCTTACCAATTATTAACAACTGTAATCAGTCGTTTACAATATTTTTTCTCACTAAAGCGATGATAATTATCGATTCATATTTATTTTATTCAAATTGAATTAAGTAATTTAAAAATTTCGGTGATATAAGCTTAGTAAATTAATTATATGTCAAAACTACGCCAATATGACTTCATCCGTTTTGAAACAATTGTCATCAGTCACCTATTATTTATACAAAAAAACTGAAATTCATAGGACTTAAACATGAGTTGCTGAGCAATTTTTAACAAAAACTTAAGTGAAATGATGAAGGCACACGTAAATTTGGCTAAAAGATAAAAAGTATTTATTTCACAATAAAATCATCTTTGTTTTTGTGAGCAGTATTTTTGCCACTTTACGCCAATTGTATAGCATCTATTGGCGTTAAGTGGCAAATCGGTTTTAACAGGAAATCTTAAAAATATTTTTATTATTTTGCGAAAATATCATATAAACACGGGACTTCCCATTAAGTTATTGAATAAGACATTCGTCTTCTTTATAGACGTAAGTCCATTTAACTTTTGTACGAAAAACGGTCCACCTTACTTACCTACACTTGGGTGATTATTTAGCACTTAAGCTAATGACTTCAAGCGTTTCGAAACAATATAAAAATTCAACGCGGTCCGGTGTCATTTACTTATCATATTGTAATTTAAGAACATCGTCCATAAACTTCAAACTTTAAGAAATTACATAAGTAGGTACATTAATTATTTTAAAAATAGGAATGTGCTCTACCACCATCCATCCTTGGTCAGTCTACATAAAAGACTGCGTGAAAAATACTGCAGCAATTGTTGCAATCAATACGCCTGGAACACCTGCAAAACATTTATAACGTAAATACGAGCTCGTTTGTCTACATCCACATTAAGTAAGTAATATCATAAAATATTGCGCGCGCCATCTCCCTAATTTACGTGCCTAAATTGTAACGAGGATTTTTTTTCATGTGTACAGTCGGTTGTAGCACATAAGGTAACAGGGATACTCCAAAAGAACTGAATTATTTTTATCTCCAGTAATTAAATAATCAAAATTTAAACTTATTCTCATAAAAGAAGAAATTTTCTACCAAAACATATTCATGTCAAGAAAAAAATATTGCTACGAACAAAAATGATTCAGCCCTTTTGAAGTACCCCTGGTACCTTATGTGCTATAACCGACTGTACGTTCCTACGTATCTCAATCTCTCATCTCCGTCGCTCAATATCTATCTCTTAATTATATACAGGGTGTAAAAAAATTAGCTGAGAATATTTTAAGGGGTGAACCAGTACGTGAAACTGAACAACTTTCCCCAAGGAACATAGGTCGAAATAAGTAAAAAAAATTGGCCCTCCCATACAAATTATCCCGGCCGGGTAACACACTAAGTATGGGAGGATCAAATTATTTTTTCATAGGTATACCGTCCTATGTTCCTTGGGGAAAGTTGTTCAGTTTCACAAACTGGTTCACCCCTTAAAATATTCTTAGCTAATTTTTTTACACCCTGTATATCTCAAAAAGCTCCGAAACTCCTTCGATAAAAAACTATTACAAAGCAACGAAATTAATGTACTTATGATTCAATCAAGCACTTGTTTCAATACGAGCCCATCAAGTGATTTGTTTGATGTTATTATGAACCTTATTAAGATCTATCAAGCACTTTTTAAGATCTGTTTAGTGACTGATATATTTTTACTGGTTGCAGTAAACTAATTACTTAATGAGCTCGTATTTAATGTGGTACTTACCACGATACTTGTTTTATTGAATTATCAGATATTTCGGCTCTTGCATGGGCCATGATCACGGAACAACGGGGCAGAAATATCGGACAATTCAATAATACAAGTATCGCGGTAAGAACCCCGTTTTAAGGTGAGTGTAGTCGTGAACGGCCTCGACAGGGGCGCCACTTCACAAAAACATACTTTCTCTATGCAAACGATCTATCAGAATGTCCGTTGCTCAAGTTTTTAGTAATATCCTTAAGTAAAATTAGAACCTACAAACTCAATGAAATATTCGCTGTCGTCTTGGTCTTCCCCTTCCAACGTTCCCATCCACACTCGCCATATACACCTGTTTCGTTAATCTTATTTCATTCATTTTCTCAATGTGACTAAACCATCTTAGCATTACTTTTTCTATACCAGTCACGACGTCTTTTTTTATACCGCAACGTTCTCTAATCACGCTATTCCTTATCCTGTCACTCAATTTCACTCCAATCATACTTCTTAGCGCTCTCATTTCTACCGCATTTATTCTACTTTCATGCTTTTTCTGCCATACCCAACTTTCACTCCCATACATAAGTGTTGGAACAAACACTCCTGTATGCACATTTACATCAGATGGAAAGTGTGAAAGTGATATTGAAAGGAGTGATTTACATTTACCCTCCTTCCAATATCACTTTCACACTTTCCATCTGATGTAAACTTCGATCCCAAATATACCAACTCTTTCACTTGCTCCACCCTCTCCTCTTCTATCATAATGTTACACTCCGTCATACCTTCTTCTTTTTCAAAAACCATTGATTTTGTCTTACTCTCCAAAACCTCTGCATCAGATTCATTTTCGGCTTACGCAAATACGACCATGTCTCACAGTTTCGCTCTCAACTCAAGTGGCTTCCGATCCGGCATCGACGCAATGCTCACGTTTTTTCTTGCCTTTACAATGTTCTATACAACCCTTCTTCTCCTTCCTATCTCAAAGAACGCTTTAAATTCTCTCGTTCCCTGGACAAGCCTTGTCGCTCCCATGTTTGAAAGCTTCTGTCAATACCGATCCATCACTCTGACTTCTACAGCTATTCCTTTACTGTTCATGCGGCCAGACTGTGAATCCCGCACACAGTGCGTGACAGCCCTTCTATTTCTATATTCAAAAAACGAGTAAAAGAGCATTATCTTTCTCTGTCAAAATAATTTGTATAGGTTTATATATTTATGATGTATTTATGTACGTATTTAAAGTATTGTATAATATGTAAGATTATCTTATAGTTCATATTTTTAGGTATACTTTAGAATACATTATTATTTTATTTATTGTACTAAGTATTCTTGTTTTATAAGCCTTTTTTATCATACTAAGTAAGTTGTACACGCCAACTGCCTCACTTTATGCCTTATCACCCTAGATCTGCTGGAAGAGATTTCTTTTTAGAAATAAGCTGACCTGTTGTGTATTAATCTATATGTTATGTCCTTTGTGTTATATTGTGTGCAATAAACGGTTAAATAAATAAATAAATTACTTACTTTCACTTTCATTCCTTTCTTTTTCAAAGCCTCATTCATAATGTTTACCATCTTCTGCAACTCTTCAGCCGACGACGCAAGGATAACTTGGTCATCAGCATAGAGAAGACATTTGACGAGTAACCCATTCATTCTCAGTCCATTTTCACACTCTTTCAAATCTGTCGAACAACTATCCATGAAAAGGTTGAACAGCCACGGTGACGCAACACATCCCTGTCTAACACCTTTCTCGATGTTAAACAGCTCAGTGAAGGCCCCGTTAATCCTGACACGTACCCCATGCACGGATAGTGCCGACCATAACTCATTACAATGAACTCTATCATATGCCTTTTCCAGATCCACGAATGTGCAAAAGACTTTTTGGTTCTTAGCCAAATACTCTTCCGCTATGCACCGCAAGGAAAAGACCTGATCCGTACATCACATCCCCTTTCGAAATCCCGCTTGAGCATCCCAGACTTTCTCATCAGTTTATTTCACAACTTTTTCAATAAGTAAAGTACCCTTGCATACAGTTTACCGACGACATTGAGAAGGCTTATACCTCGGTAATTTTTACAGTCTAGCTGTGACCCTTTTCCTTTGTATAATGGCACTATTACAGCTTTGCCCTAATCACTTAAATCACTTGAATAATCTCATCATAATCGTGAGTATCTCATCCTGTTTACTTTTAAGGCTTGTAAGAGCATTTAAAGGTGTGGCCTGTTGGCTAGAAGCGTAGCCTGGTGGCCATGAGATAGTGCACAGTTATGAAGTTCCTAGATAACAAGAGAGTTAAAGAGAACAGTTACCAAAGTGGTAAAGTAAGAATTATGAAGATAATATAGATCTGAGCAATGTGACAAGAAAAGTATTTTCAAGTGCAGGCAGGATTTGAACCTGCTGCGACTTTCATCATTACTAGTGACGACGACGCCTCTTCCATCTGGGCTACCGCAGCAGCTCGTTCCTTGCCGATTTTGCAAGTTTTCAAAAATATTACACGTAACACGGGAAGTGTTTTAAAATTTGGTTTTCAAGAATTAGAGTACTAACTAGATCTGTGGCCTATGTTATGAAACTACAAGCTACAAGTCTACAGGTGATTTTCGTAGTATATTGCGTAACCGGTTGATATTCCCGGTATAATAATAATGGCTAATCGACTACGCAATGAACATCGAATTTCACCTGTAAAATTGTAGTTTGATAATATCGGACACTGGTTGGTAAAGGAAGGTTGTGTGGGGATGGTGGAGAACTTTCTTGGGGAAATCCAAGTGTTTCCTTTAGTAACTGATGCTCAATAGATGTAAGAAAAAGAGAGAATGATCAGACTAAGAATCTTGACTATATGAATTTTATATGTTAACGTACTTGTCACACTAATTGTTCTGACGCGGCACCACATGAATAAAAATAAATTGACAGTCAGTAGGTACGTACCAAACTTTCCTGCAGAATTGACTTGTAGTAATTTTGAATGCTCTACAACTTTGCTGGAGCCAAGCTCTTGTTTAGCGGAACAAGTGATAGACTGCTTTTCATTATCAGCCACATCCATGGCTATGCTAGCATGAAATATGTTGGTTTTATTGTCCCATTCAGAAACCGTTTTCACATTTTTAAAGTAATCCTGAAAAAAAAGCAAGGTTTTCATGTTCCTTCGTATGGTACCCATACTTGAAATAAACATTTTCTATTTCTAAATATTCTTTAGCTAGGTATATAATCCTAAAGTATGTTCTTATGTAACAAAAGCATAACCTATGTGTGATCAAACGATATTACAGGCACTCGCGATTACTTTCACACGTTTTCATTATTAAACTGGGTCAATGTATTTTATTATTATTTATGTGTCTAAAAACTATCATGAACTGCCTCGTTAGTGGCACCACTTCAAAAAAAAAACTCTTTATACAAACAATCTATTAGCATGTCCGTTGCCCAAGTTTTTAGTATTATCCTTAAGTAAAATTAGAACCTTCAAACTCCATTTGATATTAGCTGCGAATATTTCATTAAGTTTGTAGGTTCTAATGTTACTTAAGGATATTACTACAAACTTGGGCACCGGAAATTCTGATAGATTGTTTGTATAAAGAGATTTTTTAATAAAGTGGCGCCACTGTCGATACCGTTCACGAGTACACTCGCCTTAATGATATATCTTACTTACCACAGATGAATCCGATCCATTGCTGAAACTGAGTATTGGGGCAGGTAAACCTTGGGTTTTGCATGTCACCTTAGTTGTTTTATTTCCTGCGTTTTTTTTGGCTTCTATTTCTGGTTTGTTTTCCTTTTCTGTAAATAATAAATCTTTTTAATGGTTATCTTCTTCATATTTCGTGTGTGAACAACTCGACGACCCATTAATGGTCATGTCAAAGAAATGCAGCAATCCACCTGATTCGTTTGAAAGCGGGCAACGCATTAAGGCGAGTGTACCCGTGAACGACCTCGATAGTGTAAATTAGGAATATTGACACTTCCCTCTCAATATATTTTTGAAATAGCAAAATACACACACAAAAACATAGAAATGTACCAGCAAAAATCTCAACTACACAACCATAACCTAAGAAGCAAAAACAACTTAATAAATGTGAAATGCAAACTTGCCAAGTCAACTAAGACTACCCATGCAATGGGTCCAAAAATATACAACGCAATTCCAGATGACATAAAAAACTCTCATAATTTTATTTATAATTTGAAAAAATCATTAATTGAAGGTGCTTATTATACAGTAAATGAATTTCTTAAATAGTATTGTAATTAATGTAAATGTATTAAAATGTTTTGACATGTAATATTTTTATTATGAAATAAAGAGTATGAGTGTGAGTATGAGTGGCGCCACATCACACAAAAATATATTTATATAAACAATCTATCACAATATCCGGTGCCCAAGTATGTTCACGGGTACACTTCCCTTAACGACTCCTAACAGCCTGAATCTTAAGCTTCAACAATACACAGAATTTGTGTTGTTTTAACACACATCATAAGCTTAAATTGAACCTTCCATTCCAAATTAGTCAGAGCCAGAGTAATATTTTATGGAAAGTACAAAACTAAAAAAAAAAGAAAAAAGAACTTAGTGAGTAGGTATTATCTCCTCTAGGGAAATTGTTCAGTTTTAGTCCATCCCTTGAATTCAAATGATCAGCATTTTTAAAAGGAAAGTAATGGAGGATATTTTTGAAAAGAGAAGTTGAATGTAGTATGTACCAGTAAATTTTGCCTGTTTGTCTGTTTTTCAGTATGTTTGTACACGCTAACCTACGAAAATTAAGGACAGATTAAAATTAACTTTTTATGATGTATAGCTACTAAACTGACTTAATATAAATGCTACTTTTAACGGCGAGAAAATCGCTCATTCCCACGGGAATTACGGTTAAGCGAGTATTTAGACCAACAGAAGCCGAGCTAAATTATAAGAGATACGGTAATGGCTACGTAAAGACAAAGAGTACCTTTGCCTAGCAATGGGACACAACAGGTATTTAAAAAAAAAAAATTAAATCTAAGTAAGAAGTCTTCAATCGAACTCACGCCCCGCGAACAAAGTCGCGGGCACCAGCTAATCCGTACTAATATTAGAAATCTGAGAGTTTGTATGTGTGTGTGTATGTATGTATGTTTGTTACCTCTTCACGCTCAAATGGCTTGACCGATTTGTATGAAATTTAGAACACAGGTAGAGTATAACCTGGAATAATACATAGGCTACTTTTTACCGCGGGAAAACAACAAATACCACGGGAAAATGAGTGGCAACTGGTGAAACTGCTGGGCGGAAATCTAGTTAAAAATAAAATGTTATTGTGTCTTTCTCATTTTTGACAAAATAAAACTTGAAGCTAGCTATACGTTACTTACTAAAATTGTCTTTCGTAGCGCCAGCGTCGTATTTGCACTCATCGGAAACCACTTGACTGGCGGTGCAAGTGAAATTAAAAAAATCTCTGATTTCACTAACTCTGTAAATAGACGCCGACACGAAACGATGAGTAATATTATTCCATTGCCCACCGTTACTCGGAGTTCCCGTTACCTGAATAGAAAATAGTACCTTATTATTTTTACTATAAAATAAAATACTGTGTATTTAATCTATATAGACACAGTATTTTATTTCAGGCTTTGAAATCCTAAACCTAAAAATTATACGCAATTGTAAAACAAAAGATAATACAAAATACTAATAATAAAATTAAATCATTATATAATCGAAGATAAGCGAATCACGAGTTTAATGGGGAGGTGGGCAAAAGCAGAACACTTTGCAAGGATGCTTGATGGACTGTGCACAAAACTCTAAACTCTACTGTACTAAGAAAAAAAATCGTACCCCTAAAGGTAAACTGTGGTGATACCAATTAGTTTCAGATCTTTGTTTATAACCTACAGTTACAAATAAACTATTAAATTTATTTTATTTTTATTTATTCAAAAAAATACATTTTACAGCATGACAGCCGAAGCCTGCACCATAAAACTAACTAGTTACATACACATTACAAACAAAATAACACAAAAACTAAATATCATTAATTTACACATATTCCGCATAAGAAAGACACATTCTATTGAGTTTTACAATGCGGTCTGCAAACAAGTCTGTTTGTGGCGATACATCCAAGAGCGAGTTAAGTAGACTAAGCGCAAGCACCAGTGGAAAGTGGTAATGCTGATTTGTGCGCATTGATGGTACAGCGAGGAGATTTGATTTTGACAAAAAGCAGTCGGAGTGGTGGCCAAGGGGAGCAAAAACGTCAGCGGGCAGCCCTTTATCCGGGTGGTCCAATGACATCTCCAAGTCGACAGAATCTCTATAGATGACATTAGCACAGAATCGCGAGCATTGGCGCAATCAAATGGAGAAGAGGCATATTAGGGAAACTGTGGACGCTTCATCCCTTAGGGGAGTTTTGGTAACCATGGATTCCCAAGCTACCAAAAGCGTAAAAAAATACGCTAGCAACACTTGTTCAGTAATGGTAATCGTACGTTATGTAATTTTATTTATTTACTTATTTAGACATGGTATACCTACATGGTTACGTCATGTCTTAATTTTCGGTAAGTTTTAACCTTAATTACTTCTTTTCAATATGCTTGTCCTTTTAAAGGTTAAATTTTACGTAGACAGCTGATATTTTCTTCTAAATATGTGAGACATTGTGGACAGTGTAACGTGATTAGTAATTTTGGTATGTTCGGTAATTTTTTTGGGGATGGTTTGATTCCCCTTTCCGGGGGATTAAATTATTATGGTTGATATCATCACAATAAAACAATTTGAATCGGATTTAATTTGTGTTTATTTTGAATTTTACAATTCCTACGTTTGGTCACGGATGACATAGGTGTCATTATTTAGAATTCATATTATTTTTGTTCTACTGCCATCTATTTCTTAATTGCCTAGTGTAACGTCCCGGTTCCACGCAGAATACTGACACCTTATCTTGTATAATAGGTCTTGCAGTATGTTGGATCTGGCGCTTCCGCTGTGTAATCATTGTAGTCCAAGTTAATGAGATTCCCCATCCAGTATCTCATTTAAAATTAATGTTTTAGAATTTCTTTTGCTTCCCGTACTTCCCTAGAAATGGATCTTTTCTCTCTTGCTAGGATTGCAGCCTTATCAAACCTGACATAATGTATACACACTGCAGACTTTCTATTACGACGGTTTTTCACATCGGCAATATGGTCTTTTAGACGTGTAGATACATTTATCTTTGTTTCCCCTATGTATGAGAGTCCACAGTCACTGGACTGTAAATGTGAAAACAAAACTTAAATCCGTTTAAAATTATTGTGATGAGTAATAGGTAGTTGTGCAAACTAAAGAAAATATTATAGTCGAAATCCGCTGTAAAATGGAAAAGGGCCCCGCTAGCTGGATTACGTAATTTATTGGCGTTTTCTCTAAAACGAATGTACCATTTGATTTTAGTATCTGTGTCGTTAAGTAGGTAAGTACATTGAAAAGCCTACCTATTCATTTTCATGTATGTTTCTCATCATTCTACCGCTAGATAGATACACAATAACTTTTACAGATTTAATAATAATAAGTAGTTTTGGTTGAATAATTAGATGATTATTCCAAAGTGATGTGATGTGTTTTTATAAAAAATAACCTTAGAATCAAAAATATTAATTGATAATTAAAATTAAATTTTGTATTGATGTGTTTTAACGCAATTGATCCCTGGGGAACAACTTTCTCAATATATAGGTGGGAATAGCCCAATGAGTGGAAATCAAGTCACCCCGATATAGGGGTGACTTGTTTTCAGGGATCAAGTCTCCCCAAAATGTGGGGATCAAATCACCCCTATAATGGGGAGACTTTGTAAAAACCTACTTTTTCAGTTGAAATCCTTCAGATATGTCGTAAGTAGGTAAGAACATAGTCAAAGTCCGGATCAAAATTGCGTAAATAAATAATGTCAACTTAGGGGGGGATCAAATGAATCAAGTTTCCCCTACCTTGCAGTGGGTGGATGTGTGCTGACGATGATGAGTATTTTATGGTTATTAATTGTAAAACAAAATTTTAATTGATTGTTCTTACCGTCTTGCCGGCCTTATCTGTCCAAGTGAGCATAGGCTTAGGTACACCTTCAGATGAACAAGTCAAATCGACACTTCCGTCACTATTCTTTGTTTCTATAATTTTTGGCGTCTTTGCGTTACCTGCAAGTATGCAATTTTTTTTTTTAACTATAAATAATTAATTTATAATAAATAGTTTAATTATTTAGTAGTAGCTTAGTTAGGATAGCATCACCCCATTTCTTTTCTATGGGTGTCGATTCGAGCGTTCCATGTGTATGTAGCGACCTCTGGGAGCTACGACAAGAAGCTCAATCAAAGTGGTTCACGAGCTAGCTAGACGCAACAGAAGTTCCAACATAACTGCAAGATGGCGCCACGTGACAGAACAAAGAGCCTGAAACGCGGTATCGAAGTGTTTCACCGCACAACGCATATATACAACTTCCAATTCTATCCAGGTGGACTAGTCGGTCCCCTGGCCACGACACCTGGCCAGGCGGGTAGCTACCCTTTTCCCTACTCCACCTGGAACCCTCCATTCTGCCTATTGGCATCACTCATGTCACCCGCCATATGTGTAACAATTTTAGGCGACAGGCCGACATCCTGTCACTATAGTGATGACGCACGGAAGGTTCCGGTTTTTACGAATCAGATGTTTCAGAAATATCCTAAATAAAATGGGAATAATCTCACAGAGTGATAAATAGAGATCTATAAACAATAAACAAACTCTTTACAAAATTTTTTGGAGTCCATTCCCAGATGGCAAAAGGAGGCCCTATTACTGAGACTCGGCTGTTCGTCTGCCCGTTTGTCTGTCTGTCTGTAGAGAGTAGAAATTTTTGGCCTTGACGAGATCTAAACTTTAGATGAAAGCTGTCAAACTTTAAACTTAAAGGACTACAACTTCCTTTAAGAAACTAGTAATCTAGTTGCATAGTTTCCTAGGAAAATAAGGAAGTTGTAGTCCTTTACGCGATTTACATTTTGAATGACAGCTGTTATGCTTAAACCTCGTTCATCTTGAAAACTCGAAACTTCGTATTTGCTGTTGTCGTATCTCTGCCTATGTATTTACATTGTTAAATTTGATTAATCAAAATCAACGGAATCGAAACCCATACTTTATAATCAAATTTAACATTGTAAATACATAGGCAGAGATACGACAACAGCAAATACGAAGAGTAGAATTACTGTGGATTTATTTGTACGAACATATTTACGCAGAAACTTTGTTTTAAACATTTTGTGTCGCTGCAGAGCACGCCTCCCCAGCCGGAGCCACTTGTATTACCTAATAACTTAGAGCATTTCGGACACTTAAGCAAAACAAAAAATCGTCTTCAGAAAGACGTTTCGGAGATGTGATGGCGGTCCAGCTGTAGAGCAGTACTCCGTGGCAGAACCACAAAAAAATATTTATATCTAATTAGGGTAATTTAGCTGGTTGACCGGACACCAGTAGCTATCGGACACAGCCCAGTTATTTGCGCCGAAGATGAAAACTTTAAGTAAATTATTAGAAAAGTCAGTGTCTTTCAAAACTTTTCGACTATTCCCATCACATTTTAATTAGTTAGCATTATAACTGCTCCAGTGTCTCGTCAATTGACGTCTTAAAATTTGCGAGTTCGGTTGTGTGTACATACAGTGAAAAAATCTTGGAGCTATGCATTTTTCGAGGTAAGATACAGCGTTGTTTATAATTTATTGGATATAAATATTGACATAGTGTGACTATTTGTGATTCTAATTTACGTTAATTTCATTAAAAAGCTTGAAATTTTCAATATTTAGCATTAAAATTAGATGTCCGGATAACTAGAAGCAATTTTCGGGGAAATTTAGCTATCGGCCTACTGGTCGATAGATGGCTGATAAACATTCAATTTACATCCTATTTTTCATTACATTTTGAAAAGTTTCAGACGTATTATATAATTTCAAGCGTTCTAATATCCAAAGGCAACGGTTTAGTTAACAGGCGGCCATGCACCTTCATACAATAATTTAAAATAAATAAACTTTAAAATATTTTGAAATTGACGGCCGACAGCTGAATTTGTACATTTTAGTTATCGGCATAGAGTTTACTAATGTGGCCGGGAACCAAAAACCTTTTTTTTGGTTTCCGGCCATATATTTACTAGTGTTACTATTACAATTTATTAGTAAGTTTTGTTTTAAGAAGATTTTACGAAGCAGATTATTATTTTCTACTTAGTTTTGATTATTAATTGTCTAATTCCAAGCTAAACTCCCGCAGTGGAAGCGATTTACACAGGTAAATTTCTAGTAAAATACCAGGAGTTCAACTGAAGGTAGACAATGGCCGCGTTACGCAGCGCTAAATAGCATACGCTGCACAATATAGCAGCGCATACTATGAATTAAACGTGAACCTAAATCTATTTAACTTAATTAACTAAGTTGCGTGAAATTGGCAAATGATGTGTTCCAACCTTTACATAACTCAAGTCGGTAGTAAATACCGTCAGCCGATCTGGCGTTACGTCACACGTATTAGCACTAGATTATAAGTAAGTACCTCCAAATTATATCACCCCACGAATTCCGCAATTCGTACTAAGGAGTCACAATGATATGGTACAACAAATATGACTAAAGGGAACACACCATTAACACGAATAAACAGTTTTATCACTTACAGTCACGTGCCGGCGCAAATGCATAAATACCCAACGGAGAAAGGAAGTTCAGGGAATGGATCAAATAGGAATTCCGTTGGTACTTACAGGGCTGGGTGGAAAAGATATCGACACCCAGCATTCCACTACAGCCTTGGCGCGTTATTCACGTCAAACCACTCACAGCTTCTGTTCGTATTCCACTTTGATATTAGTCATTACGCGTGACCCAACCCGAATTTGGGCCGTACAAACGCGGGCCAAAATGGCCACCTGATGCCTATTCAACGCGACGCTCACGTGGAAGACGTCGAGACATCCAACAATCACTGAGCCTGGTATTCTAGTATAACCCAGGAGGACCGCAATAATACGATGCATCAACACGCGCGATCTCAAATTGAATCGTCCATTACACGCGGCATCACAAAACGCGTGGCGGGAAATCCGCACAATACGATACCCTCCCGTCCGAAAGGTTTTGAGTGACTGACAGTGCGGTGCAGAAATCACCGCTTGGCCTACCAGGCGGCCCGCACGCACGCCGCCACCCTGCGAGTGAGAAAGGGACAACACACGCCCAGAGCGACGCGTGCGATCGAGCACCGCGCCGCATTCATAGACCGTCATCAATACCTAACCTACCCCAGCATAACAACGCTAAATATTAAACATTCACCCGCCCTAGGCCGAATCCCTTAGGCCTATTCACTACTGGGGAGACGAGATAGCGTTGCTATTGCTCGCTTAAGAACTGAATCCCCTACCTGAACTGTCGCGACTCGAGGAGTGCCATCACTACCTGGGAACAAGTTGAGAATGCGCCCTCTGCGCCATCGCAGTGGCGGCAGGTTGGCATCCTTAACCAGAACGAGATCTCCGATGCGAGGGGGTTCAGTTCTGTCCGTCCACTTAAGGCGTTGCTGCAGAATGTGCAAATACTCAAGCGACCATCGCTTCCAAAAATTCTGAGACATTTGCTGCAGCAACTCATAACGCGTCAAACGATTGCTACTGACCTCTGTGTAGGGGTATTCTGGCAAGGCGTTAAGTGGTCGGCCAATTAAGAAATGCCCTGGTGTCAGGGCCTCCAGATCATTTGGATCTGAGCTAAGCGGACACAAAGGACGTGAATTGAGAACGGCCTCAATTTTACAAAACACGGTCGCTAGCTCCTCAAAGGTTAATATCGTTAAACCTATAACGCGCATCAAATGCGTCTTAGCGGACTTTACAACCGCTTCAAATATACCACCCCAGTGGGGGCATCCTGGTGGATCGAACACCTAGTTAATGCCCTGACGGGAGAGGCTCGTGCCGATAGCTTCCTCGTTTTCCGATAAAAACGTTATAATTTCTTTCATACATCGATCAGCGCCCTTAAAGTTGGTACCACAGTCCGACCTGATCAGCGCTGGTCGCCCTCTTCGCGACACAAATCTATCTAAAGCTGCTAAGAAAGCCTCCGTAGTGAGGTCGGCCACGAGTTCCAAGTGGACGGCCTTGGTTGCTAGGCACACAAACACGCACAAATACGCCTTGATTGACTTCGCGTTGCGAAGGCGTGATGCCTTTACCATAAAAGGCCCCGCAAAGTCCGTTCCCACACCCGCAAACGTCCAGGCTTCCGTCACCCGGTCCGGTGGGAGGTCTCCCATCTGAGGTTGCATTGTGGCTGCCTTCAACCGATAGCAAGGCAAGCACCGAAACACAATGCTCCGTACCGTACGTCGTCCAGACAAGATCCAAAACTCGCGCTGCAGAATAGCCAAAAGTGCATTGCAGCCCGCATGCGAGTTTTTCTGGTGACGATCCCGAACTATAAGTTCTACCAAAGGTCCCTTCTTTGGGAGTAACAGCGGATGCCGTGCTGAAAAGGGCAGGTTAGCGTTCCGAAGTCTACCTCCAACCCGGAGCATTCCATGCTCGTCCACGAACGGGTTGAGGCGCACAAGACCTCCCTTCAGCTTTCCACGGCCATCCCTGAGCAGCCTGACCTCTTCCTCAAAATGTTCCGCCTGGACGACCCTAACCAATAAACTTAGAGCCGCATTCCGCTCCGCAGGCGAGAGGACAGGTGCCAAGTTCCGTTCTGCTTGAGGTTTTCTACAGTTGTTCACGAACCGTTTGATCCAACCTGTCACCCCTAGAAGTTTGTCGAGGGAGCTGTATCGTTCCAGCAAGAAAGCCGCACTAGGCTTAGGTACGATCTGCCCTACGTTCACTCGCAAACCTCGATCAGGTGGCCCAAGCGGCGACCCGCACTCATTGTATGGCCATCTCTCAGGTGACTCAGTCAGCCACTGAGGTCCCCACCACAGTGAGTGACCTACCAAATCAGGGGCCCTACATCCCCGTGAGGCGCAGTCCGCTGGGTTCTGTTCTCCCGGTACGTGTCTCCATACCAACGGAGTTTCCGATCCTTTAATCTGTGACACCCGATTTGCCACGAAAACCTCAAGAGTATGTACCGACGTCTGTAACCAGCACAGAACTATCCTACTGTCGGTCCATGCGTACACCGTTTCATCCAAAGTGATGGTACCGCGTAGATTACTAGCGACATAATGTAGCAAGCGCGTGAGAAGCGCTGCTCCCGCCAATTCCAACTTTGGAATGGTCCATCTTGTCCTAACCGGAGCCACCTTACTCTTGGCCATAACTAGACGCACGTCTACAGTTCCCGTTGAACTGACTGTCCGCAAATAGACAGCTGCCGCGTACCCTCGCTCCGAGGCATCACAAAACCCATGTAGGGTAGCCTTACATCCCACCGATGGGAGCAACTTGCGAGGTATGGCGATGCGTACGATCCCTGGTAAGGTGGTCACAAACTTGGTCCAATCATTCAACAGCTCTCCGGAGAGCTGGTCGTCCCAACCCAAGTTTGCTATCCACAACCTTTGCAAGAAGCACTTCGCCATGAACGTCACCGGTGCGATCCACCCGTTAGGATCGAAAGTTCTGGCGATCGTCGATAATACCGAACGCTTCGTCCAAGTCTTCTGCATAAGGTCTGGCTCGATCTGATACGTAAAGACATCATGCGTTGGCCTATATTGCACCCCTAGGATGCTCAACGTATTTGGATTGTCCGGGTTCTCGAAAAGGTGCGGGTCCTGCTGGAACTCACCTGGCAACCCGGCCAGGAGCTCTGGACAGCTGGACAGCCATTTCCGCAACTCATAACCTCCTGATTCCATGATCGCGATCAGCTCGTCTCGTAGTAGCAGTGCTTGTTGCACGCTATCTGCACCCGTGCAGATGTCATCCACGTAGACGTCGCGATCCAGTACTGCTGCGGCTCGAGGGAATCTTACCCTTTCCTGTGCGGCCAACTCTCGCAGCGTGCGTACTGCCAAAAACGGACTTGGCTTCAGACCATACGTTACCGTGTTAAGCTCATAAGTGACCATCGGCTCGTCAGGGCTCTCACGCCACAAAATCAGCTGGTACCGACGGTCATCTGGGTGTATAATTGTTTGGCGAAACATCATTTTGACGTCTGCGACGAACGCTACTTGGTGCAACCGAAAATCTGTGAGGATGTCCACAATGTCCCGGTTCAACTTGGGACCCGCGTGCAGACACTGGTTCACAGACACACCATTCGATGTAGGAGCAGAACCGTCAAACACTACCCGTATCTTCGCCTCCGGTGACTTCAAAACAGCCAGGTGTGGTATATAGTAATGCTCGACACACCTCCAATCTATGCTGGACACCGACATGTGGCCTAACTCTAGGTACTCCCTCATGAATTCGATATACTTCTGCCGAAGTGCTGCATCTCGCTTCATCTTTCTCTCCATAGCCAGTAGTCTCCGTTCCGCGATCTGTCGCGAACTACCTAAGGAGGGGCGGTTTGGGAGAAATGGCAGCCTGGTAACAAACCTACCTGACGAACTTCGCGCAGTGTTGTACTGATAGAACAGCTCGCACTCGTCATCCTCTGGCTTCCGTCTATCCGCTGTGGGTGGCTCCTCAGACTCCCAAAACCTCTGCAGCACCTCCGACAACACACTACCATAGAGCACCGTATCGCCCTCTGGTAGGTCCTGAGATCTCCAAACTGGGCCAAAAATAACATACCCCCCTGTGGTATCAACGGCCACTAAACCAGTTTGCTGAAGTACCCGTTTTCTGCCACACCAGAATCTCCCGAGGACGTCTGACCCGAGGAGAACGTCCACCGTACCAGGAGTATCAAATTCAGGATCAGCTAGCTCTAAGCCTGTGGTTAACCCTCGTACCGTTGACGGTAACCGAACCTGAGGAAGTTTCCCTACCACTTCATCCAGCACCACTGCTGAGGCATGATAGCTGACCCCTGTACCTGTATTACCTAATGTGAACTCGAAGTTCACCTGACCCCGAACGTCAGGCACATCTACACCTCCAATACCTACAGCCCCATCCGTTGTGGGCCTTATATTTAAGCGTAGCCTACTCACAAGCTTACTAGACACAATACAACCCTGAGCCCCTGTATCTAACAAGGCTCTTACCTGTATGCTGCGGCCACCGTATCCCCATACCCAAATCATTGCCGTAGGCAACAATACCGTAATTGGCCGGGGGGCCGAAGCTGGCGTGTAGGCGGCGATTACCTAGCAGGAATCTAAGCGCGGAGTGTCCGCGTCCTGCGGGGGGGTCCCCTCTCTCCGTACACCTTCGAGTGGGTCCCACTCCTGCTGATAGGGACCTCTGGTCCTGTACGCCATGGCTGGCAGCCTATAGTAACCCTGCGGCAGGCGCGTGTACCGTGGATGCGCCTGTAGCTGCGGGTGCTCAGCCAAGGGGAGAGGCATGCGTGGGTCATGAGACCTCACCATGTTGTTCAGTCCCGCCGAGTACTGCATGTACTGGCCCTGGTATCGGCACCCGCCCGTAGCATCACGTACTTGTGATGGGTGCCCCTGACCTTGGACCTGTGACCACCTACCCTGTTCCGGCACCTGCTGCCGAGGTGGTGACTGTCTCGCGCGTGGTGAAGGGGGCATCACCTGCTGATGTCCCTGGCCTCGTCCCTGAAACCCTGGTGGAAGAGGACTCCTCCTTGGAGGGGGTGGGGAGCGTTGCTCCCGTCTAGGTAGGGCAGACTCCGTCCGCTGACCCGCGTCAGCTCTGCCTCCGTAATCTCCGCTGCGGTTCATGCATAGGAGCTGATGGTGGGCACCCTGGCAGTACCTGCAGTTGGTGCTTGATGGGCACTCTCGCACCTGATGCGGCCCCATACACCTAAAGCACCAACGCCGTTGCTGCAACACACCACGACGTTTCTGCACCCGCTGTGCAGCGAACTCCTCACACGCAGTCACCTGATGCCCCGCCTCTCTGCAGTAGGCACACCTCGATTCCAAATTAGCGACATTGTATCGCCTGGGTGGCCTACTCTTACCGTCTCGCGCCTGTGCACCCGGCCGTTCCGGGCGGCGAGCGGCCGCAGACTCCGCGTGAGGCGACTCTCCAAATTGGGCATCTACCCGCCTGCACTCGGCCTCGAGGAAGGACTTGAGCTCCTCGAAGGTCGGGAGGTAATCAGATGTCTTACCTCCGTGTGACTGTTCAAAACGAGCGGCCATGTCGCTCGGCAGGCGGCGCAACAACGTGTGGACCAGGATATAATCATAGCCTGACACCGGCATCCCCTGTCTCTCAAGAGCGTTCACTGCAACGCAGACAGGGTTGAGGACCTTGGCCCTGAGGTCCGTCCCTCGTGTGATGGTCGGCACGGTGAGCCACTGTTCCAGGAGTTGGTCAATCATGAGACGTTTGTTGCTGTATCTCTCGATCAGCAAACCGCGAGCCGTCTCGTAACTTGCATCATCGACTGGTAGATGCTTTACCAGCTCATGGGGCTCACCTTGCAGCTTGGCCATCAATTGTGCCATTTTATATGCCGGCTGCAAGTCAGTGCGGTTATGAATCACACTGTCAAACAGATCCTGGAATCGGGTCCAATCCGTGTAGTCCCCGTGGAAGACCGGAATCGCCACAGCCGGCAGGGGCACTTGCACCCCCGGTCCCCGCGGACCATGGGGTGGGTCCGGCTCCCCAGCCCTACGCCTGGTGATCACAGCAGCCGCCTGCTGGATCTCCTGCCCTATCTCCAGGCACTGGGTCACATTCGCCCGGACCGTAAGTTTGACCTCCTCATCAGGCGTCCCATCAAATAACTCCTCGCATCCAGTGAGGCAATCCAACACCTCCGCGACCCGTTCGTCAATCCGTTGCGCACAAGCGATGAGTGCGTCCTCTCGGTCCCCGCGACCGACCATCGCCTGCTTAGTCGCGAACCAAATTAGGTGCGTTCTAATTTTTGCCTGAAGCTGTGTAATTGTGGGAGCCATGGTACCAACCCAAAGTAACACCGAACCTTACAATAAAAAACAATAATAGACAATCGGCCCTGATCCTACCGTTAGGATATCCGCACAGGGTAAACACAACGATAATAACAAGCAATTCACTAATTGATTGGCCCTGATCCTACCGATAGGATATTCTACACAGGGCACACACTACAATCACAATAAATATATTTTTTTTATGTAGGTAGATTAAAAATCTTATACTAAAATAATCTTAAATCTAGTGGTTTTCTGAACCACGCTCTGCTACCAAAAATTGTCTAATTCCAAGCTAAACTCCCGCAGTGGAAGCGATTTACACAGGTAAATTTCTAGTAAAATACCAGGAGTTCAACTGAAGGTAGACAATGGCCGCGTTACGCAGCGCTAAATAGCATACGCTGCACAATATAGCAGCGCATACTATGAATTAAACGTGAACCTAAATCTATTTAACTTAATTAACTAAGTTGCGTGAAATTGGCAAATGATGTGTTCCAACCTTTACATAACTCAAGTCGGTAGTAAATACCGTCAGCCGATCTGGCGTTACGTCACACGTATTAGCACTAGATTATAAGTAAGTACCTCCAAATTATATCACCCCACGAATTCCGCAATTCGTACTAAGGAGTCACAATGATATGGTACAACAAATATGACTAAAGGGAACACACCATTAACACGAATAAACAGTTTTATCACTTACAGTCACGTGCCGGCGCAAATGCATAAATACCCAACGGAGAAAGGAAGTTCAGGGAATGGATCAAATAGGAATTCCGTTGGTACTTACAGGGCTGGGTGGAAAAGATATCGACACCCAGCATTCCACTACAGCCTTGGCGCGTTATTCACGTCAAACCACTCACAGCTTCTGTTCGTATTCCACTTTGATATTAGTCATTACGCGTGACCCAACCCGAATTTGGGCCGTACAAACGCGGGCCAAAATGGCCACCTGATGCCTATTCAACGCGACGCTCACGTGGAAGACGTTGAGACATCCAACAATCACTGAGCCTGGTATTCTAGTATAACCCAGGAGAACCGCAATAATACGATGCATCAACACGCGCGATCTCAAATTGAATCGTCCATTACACGCGGCATCACAAAACGCGTGGCGGGAAATCCGCACAATACGATACCCTCCCGTCCGAAAGGTTTTGAGTGACTGACAGTGCGGTGCAGAAATCACCGCTTGGCCTACCAGGCGGCCCGCACGCACGCCGCCACCCTGCGAGTGAGAAAGGGACAACACACGCCCAGAGCGACGCGTGCGATCGAGCACCGCGCCGCATTCATAGACCGTCATCAATACCTAACCTACCCCAGCATAACAACGCTAAATATTAAACATTAATAATGGCTTATCAAGTATTGAACTATGACAAAAACATAAATATTGAATATGAAAATTATCATGTCAATTTTTTATTGAAAACCCATCCTTACTTGACAGCACTAAGACTTATTTTTCAACGCATTACATGGTGGCCGAAAAGTAGTTGTTTTAGCGGGCGAAAACTGAATGTTCTGTCCGATAACCCCCTAATTCGCTCATTTCAGATATTTTATCGTTTTATTTATTTTTAAAGCACTTTTGATTAATAGGGGGTTTTTAAACTAAAACTACAATATCTACAGATTTCAAAATCATTTTATGCTTTAGCCTCGTCTAAATATTCGATACAAATATATTATCTTCAAGTCAAAAATTCGCAAGATTGGCCGATAACCCCCTAAATTACCCTATTCTTGGAAGTACTATTTATTTCATGCCAATGAGATAAAGCTAGACCTAAGGTACCTAGCATGTGTTTACAATAGTATCAAGTGAGTACTAAATGGTGGTCCGGCCAGGGAGGAGCACACGAGATATAAGTATAATCTTTGCCGCGTACTTTTTGGGTAAACAGCATTAAAAACTCATTACAGCGCGTTAAAAGTTTCTTGTAAAACGAACAGCAGGAAACATTAATTTCAATTGTTACTCAATGTTTATGAAATAATAATGTAAGTAGGTAAGTAGAAATAAATTCAAAAATATATTTTTAACATTGTTACTGGTAAAAATGTTACGATCTCGTCAAGGGGTGAACCAGCTCATTAAACTGACATCATAAAATAACGATGAAAAGAATTTACAAATTCAAAATAAGTATTTTTCACAAAGTGCAGTAGGTATCTAATTTCAAAAATTTGTTTGATTTCTTAAACTTTTGTTTATACTTACTTGTTCACTTTCTTGAGCTAGTTCACCCCTTGAAGGGATCGCGACCTGTTATTTGTAACCCTGTATAAAATATAAGGCCCCGTGAATTCATGCCAAGGGATACAAAATAATAATATTAATTTAATTATGTTAATTTTTCTTTTATTTGAATAAAATATATATTTTTTATTCATTTTATTTTATTTTATTGATGTATTCTTGTAAAATATTTGTTTTTGTAATTCATTTATTTTCTTTCTATTCTTTTAACGGCTTGTTTATTTTTATTTCAAATTTTTATTTTATCGTATTTTTATCGCATCTAGAGGTATTAACTAAATAACTACGCTGGCGAAATGGATCTTGGCATGAGAAATGTAAAAACGATTTAATGTTAGGTTACAAAAATCAAAACATCTGCTATAATTTTATTCATAATTTTTCTACTAGGTACTTTTACTACTTACATCTTACCTATAATTAACACACCTCATGATGTTTGCGGCACTTGACAGTTTTTAAGGCATATTTGGCAAATTCGGCGTCGTATATGCTTTTTCGAGCTTCATACTCACAACTCCTTTTGTCATTATCAACGGACCGACAAATACCACAAATTATAATTATAATATAAATATATAATAAGCGCTTCCAGTCATTATTTATAATGCGCACTGCTAAAGAGTGGAACTCACTACCTGCATCTGTGTTTCCAAACGCATACAACCCTAATCTCTTCAAAGTAAGAGTGAACAGGCTTCTTTTGGGTGAGTTGGCTCCATCTTAGACTCTGTCTCTGTCCTATGACCTAGACTAGAATCAAGAGCAAACCCATCCTGAATTAAAAAAAAAACATGTTACGCGTGTGTTGACCATTTAATCCGGCGCGCCGCCGCCAATACTTACCTACTTTGTGTTTTATCCGTCCACCTTAGATGAAAGACTGGTCCTCGTTGTCAGCGCTAGCCAACCAATAATTTATCTAAGGCGTCCACCAAATAGATACTCACCTTTGACACAGATATTTTTTGCATCAGCAGATTCTGACGATATTTCACTCATCTTATTTGTCCACTGGACTGTAGCACCATATTTATGGTTAGCATTTTCTTGTGTAATGATGACTGGATTTACAATAATCGTGCATTGTCCCGGTACCGTCTCCGTGGATGGTTTACACGTAACTGTATACTCAGGTAACTTAATAGAAGGTGAGTCTAACTGAAAAATAAATACATGTGTCAACGTGGTGTCAACATAATAATATGTTTTTTTTCTGTGGGACACCGAGTCGTCAAACTTACCTACTTCTAGTTCTATACAGGGTGTAAGAGACGGTGCACCGAAAACTTTGCAGGCATGATCAGACCTGAGACAACTGAACAACTTTTACGATGAAGCCTATGTAGGGAAGCGTTTTTTTTTCGAGTTTCCATAAAAACTCAGTCAGCTGATCGGAAATTTTGTATGGGTGGTCTAATTTATTTTTCTCGTTTACCAACATTTCCTCCATAGAAAATGTTGATCAGTTTCATGGTCCGATCATACCTGCAAAGTTTTCAGTACACCGTCCCTTACACCCCGAATTACATGTAACCGTAGCGTAGTCTTTTTGTAGAAACAACTTAAGACTAATCTCTTTCTTTTCGTCTGGGACACCGAGTCGTCCAACGACCCGATGAATCCTAGTGTAAGAGTTTTTCAACCGCCTACTACCACTAGTAGGCCTCTGACATGGTTGTGTTACGACCGCTGTCTTAGTAATCATAGACAGCAACCGGGACCGACGGCTTAACGTGCCCTCCGAAGCACGGAACCATTTATTTTCGGACAATCAGTTGGTTCACCCTGCAATGTCCAAACCAAACCGGGAGCAAATTCACAAAGTGATGAATATCAACTTTGTGAGTGTCCCACCGAGAATCGAACCTGGAACCTTTGCGCCGCAGGCAGTCGCACTACTACTGCGCCACATTGGCCGTCTAGGACTAATAGACAAATAACATGTTTTTCACGGGATTAGATAATAAAGAAGCTTATACGTTTTATTCTTACCGATTTGGCATCAGCCTTGTATATTGTTGTACTTCCTTGAGTAATGGTTATGTCATTAAAAGTATTTTCAATTTTATTTTCCCAAGTAACTTGTACATTTTCAGGTGAGCCTGTTATGCCTACTTTAGCTTCAATTGAACCTGAAATACGAATAATAAAAAAAAACTATTATTATTCCGACGGGTTTTTGTATGATGCCGGCTTAGAATAGCATTTCCCCTTTTCTTTCCCGTAGGTGTTGTAAGAGGCGAATATGGAACTTGAGGGTGTATTGCAATTTGAGGCGATTGTCTGACAACCTATCACTATGGCAACACACAACTTTCCGAAAGACCCCCAAATATTTTGTCAGACGTGGCGTAAATGTTCGTTTTTAGCGGCCGTTTACACTCTGCCTTCCCCGCAAGAGATTATAGGCGAGATTTGTGTATGAAACTTGTTCAGCCCGATGAGTCGTTTCTGCTAGCACAAAGACATCGACGGTCTGGAGTACCTCATGTGGAACACCAAAAGCCCAGTCTCTCTCTTTCTCTCTCTCTCTCTTTTCGTGTGGGACACCGAGTCATCCAACGACCCGATGAACCCTGATCTCAGAGGTTTTCGCCTACTACTATAATGACATGGTTGTGTAACGACCGCCGTCTAAGTAATCAAGACAGCAACCGGGACCGACGGCTGAACATGCCCTACGAGGCACGTAACCATCTTTATTTTCGTACAATCAGGTTGTTCACCCTGCAATGTGAACCAGACCGGGAACAAATTCACAAAGTTATAAAGGTCAACTTTGTGAGAGTCCCACCGAGAATCGAACCCGGAACCTTTGCGACGCAGGCAGTCGCACTTCCATCGGCCACATCGGCCGTTAAAGCAACCAAAGCCCAGTTAAACTATAAAAGATACGGAAATAACTCTGCAGCAAAGGTCGTAATAAAGGACAGTGGGCAAAAGTGGTCCAAGAACCTCCACCATTGAGACTTATTGGAAATGGAAGAACACACTTATCAGATTATCCGAGACAAGTATTACCGAAATCTAGACTGGGTTTTTTTTTTATAGTCACTTGAAGATACTATAAAAATATTGTTCAAAAATGATTTTAACTGGAGCGAGCTATTTATTTTGAAAGATTTTATTAATATTGCGTGTCTCTCCAATGTGCCACAATGTAAACTCCATGTAACGACACTCCACATAACGTCAAACTCCCCAAAACATTCAAATAACATGACTTTGGTTTGAAAAAAGTGGTCCAAGAACCTCCACTGTTGAGACTTATTGGAAATGGAAGTACCTACATACTTGTCTGTGACACATTTATATTGATATTACGTGTCAGTCGAATGTAATACAGTGTAAACTCCATGAAACGATGCTCTACATAATACAAAACTCACAAAAACATTCAAATAACATAACTTTGGTTTGAAAAAAAGTGGTCCAAGAACCTCCACTGTTGAGACTAATTGGAAATGGGAGAACACACTTATCAGATTTTTCGAGACAAGTATTACCAAAATCTGCACCGGGTTTCTTTGTTTATAGTCACTTGAAGTTACTTTAAAAATATTGTTCAAAAATGATTTTAACTGGAGAGAGCTATTTATTTTGACAGATTTTATTGATATTGCGTGTCTCTCCAATGTGCCACAATGTAAACTCCATGTAACCACACTCCACATAACGTCAGACTCCCCAAAACATTCAAATAACATGACTTTGGTTTGAAAAAAGTGACAAAAAAAGAGTAACAAGACATAAACTAATTGTAAAACACGCATCGCGCTAACAGCAAATCGGATATCAAACATTATAGTACCAAGAATATTTTATAGTCTCTTCAACAAAAAACCCCGCAGCAGGTTTCGTTAATAATACTCGTCGCGGACAATCTGACAAGTATTTACTTTCATTTCCAATAAGCCTCAACAATGGAGGGTCTTGGACCAATTTTTCCCTACCAAAATCATGACATGTTATATAAATGTTTTGGGGAGTTTGGCATTATGTGGAGTGTCGTTACATGGAGTTCACACTGTATTACATGTCATTCAAAAGATACGCAATGTCAATATAAATGTGTCAAAATAAATAGCACGCTTCACTCAAAATCATTTTTTAAGAATATTTTTTGGTCACTTTAAGTATTTAAAAAAAAATACCGCTGCCGATTTCGATAAAACTTGTCTTGAATAATCTGACAAGTACGTACTTCCTTTTCCAATAAGTCTTAACAGTGGAGGTTCTTGGACCACTTTTTTCAATCCAAAGTCATGTTATTTGAATGTTTTGGGGAGTTTCGTATTATGTGGAGTGTCGTTTTATGGAGTTTACACTATATTACATTCGACTGACATCTAATATCAATATTAATATGTCAAAGACAAGTATGTACTTCCACTTCCAATAAGTCTCAACAATGGAAGGTCTTGGCCAACTTTTTTCAAACCAAAGTCATGTTATTTGAATGTTTTGGGGAGTTTGACGTTATATGGAGTGAAGTGTCGTTACATGGAATTTACACTGTTTTACATTCGACTGACACGCAATATCAATATTAATGTGTCACAGACAAGTATGTACTTCCATTTCAAATAAGTCTCAACAGTGGAAGGTCTTGGACCACTTTTTTCAAACCAAAGTCATGTTATTTGAATGTTTTGGGGAGTTTGACGTTATGTGGAGTGTCGTTACATGGAGTTTACATTGTGGCACATTCGAGAGACACGCAATATCAATAAAATCTGTCAAAATAAATATCACGCTCCTGTTAAAATCATTTTTTAAGAATATTTTTATAGTAACTTCAAGTGACTATAAAAAAAAAACCGGTGCAGATTTCGGTAATACTTGTCTCGGATAATCACATAGGTGTGCTCTTCCATTTCCATTAAGTCTCAATAGTGGAGGTTCTTGGACCAAGTTTGCCTGTTGTACAAAGTTGGACAATTTTGCCCACTGTCATTTACAAAAATCTCAAACAGTTCCTAATAAAAAAAAGCTATTATACGATAAAAGAATATATTATTTAAGATAAATTAAAATAAATTTGTTTTATCAAATATGTTCGAGAGATTGTTAAATATAGTTTTGTTATGTGCAATCTAATAATAAATATATATAAAATATTTGTTATTATGTGGGCATTTTCACTTTTTAGTGTACCCCAACAAAAAAATATATTTTATTTCGAATGGGATGATTTCTCAGATTTTTTTGTATTAAAATAAAGATAATAATCTAAAGTATATAAAAATGTATAAGAATTCATTTAAATAGCTTTAGTTTATTAATAAACTGCAGAAAATACCGACATCAGAGGACCTAGCCTGTCAGTTTGTGACGATTTTTATTTGGTCATACTGTGGAAGATGGTAACATTAACAACATTATTTTGTGTTTTTATTAAGGTAAATTAATCAAAAAAATTATATACTCCTTTTATTGTTTAATTAACAGTGAGTATAATTTCTTATTAATATTTTTCTTTCCAGTTTGTGACAGTTGGTGCTTTGACATCTTTTATTTTCTCGTTGTTGCACAAATAGCGTAAAATATTTCATGGACTTGTTTTAATATTACTGCATTTACAATTTTAAAATTTTATTTATAAAATAATATTTTATTACTCACTTATGGGCTCAACAAAGCAAAATCTAAATGATCATAAAAAGTGGGACCGTCACATACTGACATGCCTGACATTGTAAGGCAATGGTTACATGCTGCAAAACAATCATGGCTTTATTGATAATAGGAAAACATGTTTACAAATTATTGTTCTTAACCTTAATTCTCCAAAACAGCCAGGGTCTACTAAGTCTTGGGTTAAAGTAAGGTGTCGTCATAGCCCAAAATCGTAAATGACAAAACGTACTTATATCAGCGCGTTCTCTATACTACAAAAATATGCTGGAGTCAAAAAATTTACTGCTAATATTTTAAGGGGGAACCAGTCCGCGAAATTGAACAACGTTCCTTAAGAAACATAGGTCAGCATGAAAAAGAAATTGGCTTTTCCATACAAATTACAAATTGACCCGGCCAGCTATCAGGCTATTTAGCTGCAATAGGCTGATAAATGAATGAATACCCCTAAAAATTAATAACCCTTAAAATATTTGCAGTTAATTTTTCTACACTTTGTAGTTTAAATAAGGTGTTAACAAGTTGGCCGGCCGGGTCAATTTGTATGGCAGGCCAATTTTTTTTTCGTATTTATACCTATGTTTTTCAGGGAAAGTTGTTCAGTTTCATGGAATGGATCACCCCTTAAATTTTTGCAGTTAATTTTTTTACACCATAATATACATATTCAACAAAGGGTGAACTCTAAACAATTACCGGTCATACACTTGAAACTCTAATACGGTTTTACTTTAGAAACTCCACCCTACTAAAACAAAAAATTTGAGCCTAAGACTGTCTCTTGAGATGCATGTAAACCCAGCTTTACGGCGTCAGTTTGTGACTTTTATGGTCAGGCGTGTATGTCACGGATCAAATTGTCGCAAACTGACCGTCACATAATGCTCCTTGTATTAAAACAATTAATTGTTCTGTCCAAATTATTGAATTTAGGTTATCTTGTTACAAACAGAAATGTTTGTGATTCATAAGGGATTCCATGAAAGACTGTTACAATTCCTAAACCCGGCATTATAAAAAGATATGACAAAACAAACCTGACTTGAAAAATGTTGACCGCCGTCGACGAGCCGCAAACAACCGTTCTCCACACCACAATATTGAGAATTGACAGTTTTTCAAAGATTTCTGGTATTTATTAAAGCATAATGTTTCCATTTTTGAATAGTACAAATGACTTTGGTAATTCCTAACTACATTTTGAAGCGTCACAAAACTGAAATGTCCGGTGGCACCACATTTCGTTTTTAGTTTAAAATTGAATTTTATGCTGTTTTTATTAGGGTTCAATATATTTTTTTCGTCATTGTGACAAACTAGACTGTCCATTCAATAAGAAAACATAAATTTTTACAGACCTTCCTTTGGAGGTATTAGAAGTAAATTAAGCTTTATTTCAAACCCTCCATGGTGGGACAGACAAAAAACGACACCCCTGGCGCATTATTTATTTAATTTTAAATAAATCGTGTATTTTAATATAATAGTTACTGATAAATTAACAAGATTAGCGTATGATTTACGTGTTCATATTTTTTTAAGTTTTGTTTACGTACTAGTAGTCGTTATATAATATCTCAAACTCGTGGGACAGCCTCAAAATCAAGGGTACACTAAAAAATGAAAATGCCCATGTATCACATCTATATACATATAATAAAACAGAAACGAAACCAATTCTGTACATGAAATAGATTCAAAAAAGGGTTTTTGCTTCTAATTGTGTTTAAGATACAGACATCAAAACAGAAGTAAAATTGATTTTTGTCTGTTTGTCTGTTTGTCTGTTTGTCTGTCGGTATGTTTGTTATTCTTTCACGTAAAAACTACTGCACAGATTTCTACAAAATTTTATACTGTGGTAGCTTATAACCCGGGTCAACATCTAGGATACTTTTTACCTCGAAAAAATCTTTCATTCCCATGGTAAAACACAGTAACTGGTTCCGCAAAGCGAGTTCCGAATTTTTTTCCTAAAAAATAATATAGATGTCGCTGTTAGTTTTGTAAAACGCGGTATTGACCACGTATTGACTGACATACGATCTGAACTTCTAAACGACCCCGTGAAACGACCTAACCAAACAAAAAACAAACAATCACACATTTAATCCTTGCGGGGTAGGTTGAGCGTCAACGGCCGTAAGTATTTTATCGCTATCGCCACGTCTGACATATATGCGGGCCGTTCTAACTATTACAGAAATGTTTCGGACTTTTACTTTGACCTTTGGTCATGGTCAAGGTATGTGATGGAAGACAGATGAATTGTGATATTTTCTTGAGTTTGCACAACTATTACTCATCACAATAAAACAATTTTAAACGGATTTAAGTTGTGTTTATTGTGGAAACGTAGGAATTGTGAAATCCAAAATAAATACAACTTAAATCCGTTGAAAATTGTTTTATTGCGAAGACAAATTATGATTTGGGTAAAATTAGTTAATTTTTTTACCACTACAAGAGGCCGTTGGCCTGAGTTAAAGGTAATAATACTTTTAATTTTAACTCGACATCTCTACGTGTAACCGAGATAGTGAGTCTTGAAAGACAGACAAATGGACAACAAAGTGAGTGAACCTATAAGGGTTCCATATTGCAGCCTAAAACCTATTTACCAATATAGTTTTTATTTTAACTCGATATCTCTGCGCATTCCCGAGATAAAGCGTCTTACGAGATGGATGGACGGACGGACGGACAACAAACTGATCGTATAAGGGTTCCGTTTTTTTGTACGTTTCTTTTTGATGTACGGAACCTAAAAAAATATAAATACCTTCATTAGTTAGAATAAAAAATGTTAGAGTAAAATTTGTTTAAAATTACTTCATAGATGTCGCTGTTAGTTTTGTGAAACCCGCTAATGAAATGTTTTCTCCAAAATTATATAACAAAGCCACTGACAGGCGGCAGGTTTACTAAAAAAATAATAATATAGTATTGTAAACTATGCCGTGTGATGCCGGCTTGCAATAGCATCACCCCATTTCTTTTCCGTGGGAGTCGTAAGTGGCGACTAAGGGACTTTCACATGGGCGATGGGCTGACAACCTGTCACCATGGCGATACACAATTTTCCGAATGACCATCAAATATATGTCAGACATTTACGCTCTGCCTACCCTGCAAGAGATAATAGGCGTGATATAAGTATGTAAGTATAAACTTGGGCAACGGATATTCTGATATTGTTTCTTTAAAGATAAATCTTTTTTTGTGAAGTGGCGCCACTATCGAGGTCGTTCACGGTTACACTCGCCTTAAACATTTTTGCAGAGATCAGAAGGCAAGGTAGGATTGCACTTGCTGTAGTATCTTCAAGTATCGCTGCCACACTGCTTCCAGGAGAGAAAACGGCGCATACAACTTTCAAAATACCAATCGATTTGGACACAAACGATATTCCAATATGTGCTGTATCACTTAATAGTTACAAGGCAAAGGTTTTCTGATATTGTTGTCTGGTAGTTATGTGACGAGTGTACGATGGCCAACAAAAAAACGGTAGAAGCTATGGATAGGACTTTGAAAGACATACGCAGAGATAATAGGGCCATGGGCCATATCACTGTTCTTTTTTCCAGTGACTTTCACCAAACACTTCCAGTTGTTACTCAAGGTACCAGGGCTGATGAGGTGAATGCCTCACTAAAATCATCGGCTCTTTGGCCACAAATTTACAAGCTGACCATGACGGTGATCATGCGAACCCGTCTCGGAGGTAATCCACGGGCTGAAGAGTTTTCACAAGCTTTATTAAAACTCGGCAGAGGTACTTTACCAGAGGATAACGGTCAAGTAAGTCTGCCTGAAACGCTTTGCCAAATAGTTTCTGGTCTAAAGAGAATCATTTCTTCTGTGTATGGCGAGCCTTCTTTCCTTCAAAAGAAAGATTCGTAGCTACGTGGAAGAGCTATTTTTGCACCCAAAAATGATCAGACTGCTTCAATAAACCATACCATTATGTCACAAATCACTGGGGATATGGTGGTATACGCGTCAATTACCACTGTTATGAATCAAGACAAAGCCACTAACTACCTAATAGAATTCCTAAACTCCTTGAGTGCGAATGGTCTTTCTGCACACCAAATATTACTTAAACTTGGTGTTCCTTTCATGCTTCTATGCAATCTCACTCCGCCAAAGCTGTGCAATGGAACCAGACTGAAGATCTTAAGCTTAAAGATGAATGTATTCGAGGCGGATATTTTCACTGGTTGTGGCGCGTATACCACTCATTCCCAACAACTTTTTATTTCAATTTCAGGGCATTCAGTTTCCCGTCAGCGTTTTCTTTGCAATGACTGTAAACAAATCGCAAGGATAGACGCTGAAAGCCGCAGGCGTAGGTCTTACGATTCCCTGTTTATCACACGGGCAGCTATATGTCGCTTGCTCTCGAGTCAGTTCTCCTGAAAATTTTTACGTTTTAGCACCCGATGGTAAAACTACCAAAGTAGTTTATAATGATGTTTTGTAGCTGATGTCCATAGTATCAAAACCAAGTACCTAACCGAAAAACAAGTTAACCAGTACCTATTCATTGCACATCTTAAAGAGAAAAAACTTTATACAAACATGATATTAATATTAAACAATATGCATACATCAACTTCACTAACTCACAAGTCACTACACCATGCGTACGAAGTCGCGGGCAACAGCTAGTAAGCTATAAGATTTTCAGATATAATTAATTAAGGCTCTCTCTCATATCATAATGTTGCTGTGTGTGTTCGCACATTGTGTGACATTGTATTACTTACATCTATGTATATTGATTTATGCAATAAACGTTTGAAATTAAAATTGAAATTGCTCAGTATGGTGGGCCGCTTTTTCTGGCACATTTACGTACATTACGTACATTTACTGTAGTAGAACACTAGGAGTTCGAATAAATTATACGAAATATGAGATGCTTCTGATTGTTATTATTGAAATTTAAATTGAAGTTTACTTTATGCAATGTAGTATTATCACTTATTGACATCAAAAATAAATTATTATAACACAATTTTCTTTTGTTTATAATAATTTGATATTGTCCTAATAGAAAACCACCTCGGGCGGGATAAAAAATAAAGGCAGTGCCTTAGGGCTGGCCAGGTTAATCACACGGTATGTGACTCTACGCCACCTGAGTAGGTATACATAGGCTTCGAGGATCATTATGCGAAATTCAGAGGACTCCGTTAATTTATAGATGTAGTAATGTTTTTTTTTATTGAATTGCATGACGAATGATGTAATGCTTATTCTTGTAATAGACATTGTCAATTAATATGTTAATACGAAGGTCGCTGGTTTTTAAATACAAATTTTACGTGTTAAACATTTTTTAATCAGTTCACGGGCCACGGGTACCAATTAGTCAAACATAAAATGAAAAAAGTCACTTACGTACATAATATTAAAAAGTGAAAAAAAAATGACATGTTGAATAATAAGTAGTCAGTCCTCAGAGTTTCTCAAGGGTTGACTGGAAGAGATCCCTTAATGGGATAAGTCCGCCTTTGTGTCATTTCTTGTTTTTGATTTAATATTAGTTTTAAGAATGCACAATAAAGAGATTATACATACATACATACATACAAGTAGTAAATTTTTCAAAATAAATAAGTAATAGGTACGTTTTATCTAAATATAGTGGCTAATACAGAAGTCATTAAATTTATATTTCAAAGGTGCAGATCATTGGTTAATTTACGTACTAAGAGCATAATAAAATCTGATACTTTTTTTTAATAGTTTAAATTTTTCCGCAGAATTTGTTTTAATTTTTATCATCCTACAGTTTCTTTATATTTTATTAAATTAAATTAAATTAAATATCAGCTACTTAAGTACTTACCTAAAGTCGCCAAAAGCAGCAGGAACCCGAATTTAGCACCCATACTGGGAGCGTTGGTGATCTAATTAAAAAAATTATAAAAAGACTATTTTATTCAGAAGGAATAAAATAGCTAGAGTGCGCTTTAGGTTACGGCTATAGGAGCACTGAGCGCTCCGTCCCCTTGCCTCTCTTTATTATGGTTCCCATTCTTTATCCTCATTCCCGGAGAACACCATCCATTGCTTCTTTTTGCTGACCTTGTACTCCCTGAGTTTAAATCATGGAAGCAATGGATATGCTATGATTTTTTACGGTTTTCATGCCACCATTAGGTGTCTACTTATATTTTGTATACCTACACCCTTTAGAGGCTTTTATATATATTCACGCAAAACGTCCATCTAGTTCTGGGTGCGCCTTAAATGATGTCACGGTTTCGATCCTCTTCTGGACTAAATCCATTAGCCTAATATTATACCCTACTTATTCTAGATAATGATTTAATTCAAACACTAAAATGGGCCGTGTGATGCCGGCTTAGAATGGCATCATTCTATTTCTTTCCCGTGGGTGTCGTAAGAGGCGACTAAGGGACTCGAGGGTGTGTATTGCAATTTAGGCTATAGGCTGCCAACCTGTCACTACAACGATACACAATTTTTCGAATGACCCTCAAAAGTTTGTCAGACGTGGCGTAGATGCCCGTTTCTTGCGGCCGTTTGCGCTCTGCCTACCCCGTAGGAGATTATGGGCGTGATATGCGTATGTGTATGTACTAAACTGGTGTCTTCATAGAAAGTAGTTTGATACATACATACATACATATATCACGCCTATAATCCAAAAATGTCATTTACGCCACGTCTGACCAATATTTGAGGACCGTTCGGAAAATTGTGTATCGCCATAGTGACAGGTTGTCAGCCCATCGCCTAAATTTCAATACACGCCCTCGAGTCCCTTAGTCGCCTCTTACGACTCTCATGGGAAAGAAATGAGGTGATGCTATTCTAAGCCAGCATCACACGGCGTAGTAGTTTGATAGAGGTGTTTTATTAAGAGTATAGGTAAGTGAATAAAATAATAACGCACAAGGACCCTTAGTACCATAGACTTACCCAATATTTGGTACCCTGCCGAGTGATGTCGGCTTAGAATAGCATCACCCCAATTTTTTCCCGTGGGTGTCGTAAGAGGCGACTAAGAGACTAAGAGGGTTACATGTGTATAGCAATTTTAAGCGATTGGCTGAAAACATGTCACTATGGTGATACACAATTTTCTAAATGACCCACAAATAATTGTCAGATGTGGCGTAAATGTTTGTTTTTAAGGTCGTGTACGCCGTACGCCTACCCCGTTTATGTTTGCGTGATAAATGTATGTATGAAGATAAATCATAACATATCAAAGAAGTCTTCAGGGCTCACCTTTACAGGTTTTTTAAAATGCATTTTGTATTCAATTCAACCAGGGATAGTTTTTCTACTTTTAGTACGGCTCCTTAGCTCCGACTTAGTATGAAGCTATGGTCCCATCCGGAAGCAAGCATGAAACTTGGTATGATTGTAGCTTTCATAATATGTGTAATTAAATTACACATATTATGTGTAATTAATAATTTAAAGGGGAACAAGCTGTCAAATGAATGTTCCCCCCCCCCCTTTAATGTCCCTACTTTCGGTTTTTCTGCTTTTATTCAAAAACGGTTAATGTCACACAAAAACTTTCAAGGAGTAAAATATTCTGCATTAAATTCTGTACCACTAATGTCTTAAACATAATGTTGATGAGACTTTCAGTTTTCAAGTTATGCTTATATGAATTCCATAACTTTTTTGAAGATGACTTTTTGCTCTGAATTAGTCATAAGTAACTGCTGGTATAGTAATTTCTAAAATTTGGGATAGGCGTTTCTTCATTATAATATAGTCTTCAAAGGAAATCCGCAGAGACTACAATAAATTGACGCCTGAATAACTTAAATAACTTTTGCTAAGGATGGTATTTTCGTATCCAATTTTTATTTTAAAATGAATACAATTTTTATTTAAGCCATTTAACTTCACAGTGTTCTTATAACAGGAAAACAGTATCGTATTAGATTTAAAAATGTTTTATCATAAACGAAACGAATTTAGAAAATAATACAAAACATTGAAATACAAAATAAGAGGCAAATGCTGACAAACATTCATTGGCTCGTAACTTTTAATTTTCATAGTTTTGAAGGATTTTTTCCGATAACACAGAAAAATTTATACTAATCAAAATCATTAGCAAGTACGAGTATTTTCCGAAAAATAATAATTATTTATTTCCATAAATTGGCGTTATTAGGTGAGTGGATTTCTCAAGCGGAAATTTTTCATGTCCTCGCTGAAAACAAGGTGACGCTTTGCAGATACGACTATGATATTTTTTTTCAAAATATAAGACACTTGTTCTGATATTAAGTCATATAAATAATGTTTAGATAATTATTATGTTTTTAGAAAAAAAATTGTAAGTGTCGAATTTCAATGTTCGGTGGCTTGTCCCCAATCCGTTTTTCACAACATATTCATCTCTCAGGAAAATTATGTCCAACATATTAAGGAAAATTAATTTTGATTATGTTATGGATTAGTGACCCTACGAGAAATTATAAAAAAATTAATTTTTAGACGAAAAGTTTGTGAACTATGTCAAAACTAGATTTGTCCCAGCAAAAATAGCAATATCGGTGGCAATTTTGTTTCGACGCTCCCTGCTCACACGGTTGAGTATATCCAGACCTAAAACCCCTTCCCCGCTAGGATCAGCCGAGCACTCACACGCAGTGTTAACGGTTGTGCACTACCTCCTTGCGTCTTCCCGCCAAAAATTTTAGTAAACTATTTCCGTTTACTCGGAACAAAATTTTGCAATTTCGGTGCTCAGGATTAAAATGTTTCCTCAAAGTTTAAAAATATTACAGTAATACATTCTAAATAGCCTTTAGGTACACTTTTGAGATATAAGTTGCAAACTGGAATAACCTTGATACTTTTGTATATTTTTTCAATAAATGACTAGTTTGCAATTTCGGTGGGCCCATTTCGGTGGTTTTTAGAGCTGCTAGAAGCCCACCGAAATTGCAAAGCTCCACCGAATTTGCTCAATTGATACAAATTACAAACATATTTAGAAATATCACGCTTTCACTCCTTGCGGGGTATACAGATCGAAAAAGCCTGTAAAATGCGGTCGCTTTAGGTCGTTTGTTTGCCTTAAAATTGCGGTTATTTCAGAAAAACTAAAATCTGCGTCGTAAAAGAAGACGTAAGGGATAAATTCATTTAGGGGAATGGACAACAGCGTTCCCTCTGAATGCAAAAGCGCTCGCCTATCCGCCAGCCGAGCGTGTAGAGGATGGCAATACTCCTGATAGGGGGAGGCCCATGTCCAGCATTGAATTTTTGAGCCAGCCCGGCGATACCTCGTGGCCCTCCAGTCCGGTGCACCCACGAGGTCCTACTGCACGGCGATCCCTCATGGCCCTCCAGCCCGGCGATCCGTCGTGGCCCTCCAGCCCGGCGCTCCCGCGAGGTCCTCCTGCACGGCGATCCCTCGTGGCCCTCCAGCCCGGCGATCCCTCGTGGCCCTCCAGCCCGGCGCTCCCGTTAAGTCCTCCTGCTCAGTCATTTACACCCGTCAGTGATAGCCGAAGACGTGGCTACTATTTGTAGTCGCAGGTATCAGTTGATTTGTCGACGGGCAGGTGCTAACATGTGTGGACGGATGCCGATAACAGCGGGGTCTACGGCTATCTTCAACACAATGCCATCCATTTGTAAGCAGCCAAACAAGGCATTTTTTTTATTAAGGATGGGTTTGCTCTTGACTCTAGTCTAGGTCATAGAACAGAGACAGAGTCTAAGATGGAGCGAGCTCACCCAGAAGATGCCTGTTCACTCTTACTTTAACTTACTTACGTTAGGAAACACAGACGCAGGTAGTAAGTTCCACTCTTTAGCAGTGCGCATTATAAATGATGACTGGAAGCGCTTAGTCCGAATTGGTGGGATGTCCGATGGTAGAAGAGAGCTGGTGTAACAAGGTCGTGAAACTCTTGAGCACCCACCCTCTCCGAAGTACAATCTGTAAAAAACCGACAAACAGGCAACCTTGCGGCGATGTGCCAGGCTATGTAGCTTGGTGTCCACCAGTTTTTTGTCGCCTATGAGCTTCTTGGCCCTGCGTTCCACCGAGTCATTTTTTGAGTTGGTATTTGGCTGAACCATACCAAAGGTGACTGCAATACTCCATGCTGGATCGGACTTGTGCTTTGTAAAGAGTTAAAAGCTGCCCAGGCGTAAAGTATCGCTTTACTCTATTCAGGATGCCCAGCTTCTTAGCCGTCGTTTAAACTTTGTACTCGATGGTCGCGCCGAAGTTTAGATTTGATGTCAACTCCATGCCTAGAAGCTCAAGCCTGTCAGTGACTGGGACAGATGTACCTCGAAAAGTAGGTGTCCAGTCGAAAGGACTCCTTTTTGCAGTGAAAAAACACGCCAGTGTTTTGGTGGCGTTGAATGAGACCAGATTGTCGTCGCCCTATTGGGAGACAAGACTTAAGGTCAGATCTGTTCGCTCTACCATGGCCTTTCTTAACGAACGTATTTCATCCCCACTGCACCTGTCAAGTATCTCTCTGAAACGGTACTATCATTTGCGTATCCAACAATACCATGCTGAAGGAGGTAATTGATGTGCAGCAGGAAAAAAGTTGCAGAGAGAACAGACCCCTGAGGAACTCCGGCATCAATGGCCATAAGGTCAGAGCGCAGCCATCAACGACTATTCTGATGGATCGTTCACTAAGGAAGTCTGAAATCCAAGTACAAAAATCAGCTGGAATGCCATAAGCAGGAAGCTTACTGAGCAGACTTGCATGCTAGACCCTGTCAAAGGCCTTTGATATATCGAGTGAAACGACAAGTGCTTCGCCGTTTTTCTCGATGGCTTCGCCCCAGCAGTGCGTGACATACACAAGAAGATCACCAGTAGACTGCCTGTTAAGTACCCTCTCCATGACCTTGCATAGGATGGAGGTAATGGCAATTGGACGGTAATGGAAAGGGTCAGCACGGTCGCCCTTTTTGGGAACTGGTTAGCAAGCTTCCAGGCCCCCGGCACCGTTCTTTCTTTAAGAGAGGGGCGGAACAAGCGTGTCAGCACAGGAGACACTTCAGGCGCACAAAGTCTTAACACTCTCGCTGGTATGCCATCAGGTCCGCTGGCTTTGTTCACTTCTAGACTGCACAATACTTTTCGAACCTCTTCAGTGTGTACTGCGATCTCTGACATCGAAGAATCGCAACGAGGTACAGTAGGTGGTTGGTTGCTTGGTGCCAGCGTCCAGACGTGAGTTGCTTGCAAACAGGGACGCAAACAAATTTGCTTTCTCACTTGAAGAGTGAGCCAGCGATCCATCAGGTTTCAGCATTGGAGGATCTGAGGCACAATTGCAACTTCGGTGGCACGAACCCAATTTCGGTGGCATGAATTCAATTTCGGTGACAAGGCAATTTCGGTGACCCAAATAACTCATTAAATACTATTGTTACATATTTCCCTGTTAATATATTATATTCAAAATGAGTATCTTTTGCTTTACAGCTACAAAAAACATCAAAAAAGCAGAAAATTAAAAAATCCACCGAAATTGACAAAAACATGCAGTTGTTGAAAATGACTCAGGTAATGTAATTTAATAAAATTCAAAACCATTATGATTATTGGAGCAATTCTTATAAAAACGGCACCTGGGAGTGAGTTTTTTGGAATAAGGAGTGTCACTGATTAGATGTTGGCCCGAAAAACTTGGGTATACGCTAAGTGTGTTCCTATTGATGTTTTTTATGACTGTGTGAGCTGAGACGCTTCTCACACGAATGAAAGTACAATTTCTGCGCTTCTGGCGTTATTAAACACATGGCGTTATTCACCCTCTGTTCCATAGTAAGCCTGAGTAAATAGTTAGTTTTTAAAATACTAAGTAACTAAAATAATACCTAGCTATTTGAGGTACTATTATGCGTACTAGAGCATGTTACTCGTATTTAATTATAGCTTATTTAACCAATAAAAAAACCTTGTTAGTAATGGTTCGTAAGAGCTTATCGTTTCCTTTTTAAGCGATAATTGGGTGGAGGAAAAAAACATATTATTCATTTTGTGGATATGAATGCTAATTTAACTTTTGCATATATTTCGCTAATATTGGTAATGCTTGCCCAGAATGATGATTAAATTTTAATATTATCAAAGGGCACGACCGTGCGCCGGCCAAGTTATAAACAACGCAACGGCCGCACGCACACCGTGTAGGTAAGGTGGATACCTTACCTACACCCTTTTACATCTATGTGCCTAATTTGCAAGAATGAATGAAATTCCATCAAAAACATAAATGTTTAAAAATAGAATAAAGTTTTAAAGCTTTGACATTTTACGTTTATGACTTTTAAAACTATGACATTTTGCCTCAGATATATTGCGTCTGTGTTATTTTGCTTTTTAGACATTTTGAACTTTTTGTGAGTTGACCACTAGCACATTTTGTAGATCGCTACTGGCACACGTGCTAGCTATTAGCTCGTGCAATGCGTTCACCTACTGACAAACAGGGCCCTTTCATATTACCGATAATTCATATCGCCAATAAAGCACGCCAATTCTGAAATCAAATTACAGGTTTTTCTGTTTTTTTATTTTTTATTACTGATGTATTTGCTCTTGACTCTAGTCTAGGTCATAGGACAGAGACAGAGTCTAAGATGGAGCGAGCTCACCCAGAAGAAGCCTGTTAAGGCACTGGCACTCCCACACACTGACGGAACGCAGCAAGCTACTTGGCGCCAGACTTCGGTGGGATGGTGGTCGCGAGCCAGGCGGCCTCTTACGGAACCTTCCAACGCTTAGTGGGATCGTTCAGCCGGACTTATTCACAGACAAGCCTGTGTTGCCGTTGCCCGGGGTGGACCGCTAGGAGGTAGATCCCATACTACCCCAAAAATTAATAAATAGTTACTACTTAATAAGTTCCGATTTGATTAAATTACAATCCTTTCGAATACCATAGTTTTAAAACACTTCCCATGTTAGATATACAATTTTTGAAAACTTGTAAAATTTTCCTGCCCGCGCTTGAAAATTTTGCAAGTTTTCAAAAATAACAATTCTTCCTATAGTAGCACAAGGAGTCTAGGGCACCACACACGATAAAGATACTTAAATATCGCTCCCCATACGTATACCTTTAGATATATACTATTAGATTCATTGCAAATATTTTCAGGGTGAATTCTACTTGTCAATCTGAACAACATTCCCCATGGAACACAGGTCGAAAAATGAAAATTAATATTGGACCTTCCATACAAAAATGTAAAAAAATGTGTAACTTTTTATACATTTTTTTGTTCCATTTCTTTTCTAATTTCGACCTATTTTTCGTGAGGAAAGTTGTTCAGTTTAACGAGTAGAACTCACCCTAAAAATATATAAAAATCATCACTATGATTGGCCGTTTCTGCAGCTGGCACATTGACATTGAGGGAGTAGCTGACATTTAACACCAGGAGTCCGGGTTAACTACATACATACATACATACATAAATCACGCCTCTTTCCCGGAGGGGTAGGCAGAGACTACTTCCTTCCACTTACTACGATCCTGGCATACTTCTTTCGCCTCCTCCACATTCATCAATCTCTTCATGCATGCTCGTCGGTTTAGGGTACTCTTGACCTGACCTTTCTTTAGCACGTCCCCGATTTGATCGAGGTACGTTCGTCGAGGTCTTCCCCTTCCGACGTTCCCATCCACACTTGCCATATACACCTGTTTCGTTAATCTTCTTTCATTCATCCTCTCTACATGACCAAACCATCTAAGCATACCCTTTTCTACACCAGTCACTATGTCTTCTTTTATACCACAACGTTCCCCTACCACGCTATTCCTTATCCTATCACTCAATTTTACGTCAATCATACTTCTAAACGCTCTCATTTGTACTGCATTTATTCTACTTTCATGCTTTTTCTGCCATACCCAACTTTCACTCCCATACATAAGTGTCGGAACTAACACCCCTCTATCTACAGCCAGACGAGCCTTAGTGATAAACGGAAATTACTTTTTTTTTTTTTAATGATGTGTTTGCTCTTGACTCTAGTCTAGGTCATAGGACAGAGACAGAGTCTAAGATGGAGCGAGCTCACCCAGAAGAAGCCTGTTAAGGCACTGGCACTCCCACACACTGACGGAACGCAGCAAGCTTCTTGGCGCCAGACTTCGGTGGGATGGTGGTCACGAGCCAGGCGGCCCCTTACGGAGCCTTCCACCGCTTAGTGGGATCCTTCAGCCGGACTTATCCATAGGCAAGCCTGTGTTGCCGTTGCCCGGGGGGACCGCTAGGAGGTAGATCCCATACCACCCCAAATTTGAAAGCAAAATATGTGTCTAGGATTAGGATAGGAAGCAGTCAAAGCAATATAGGTCGGGGAATAAAAGATTTTGTCATTCTTTAAGTAATAGTTTTAATTATTAACATTTGACGCCCATACCGATTGTCTACAGATACGCTTACACTAACACACATTGTTTTATTTAAATCTTCTTTGTACTCATATAAGCTGTCAGTAAGGTACAAAAACAAGTTAAAGTACTAAATAGGGTACAAGTTCGTAATCTGCAGCCAGTCACCTTAGGAGTAGAAACGCCAGCATTAAAGCACCCAACAAGGTCGATATTCTTGAAATATCTGAAAAAAAACCATTTATTTATCTAGCAACGTTTTCGTGCAAATTAGATATCTAGGTATATTTTACGCCAATTACGCTCTGAAGCTACTCCGCAAGGGATAATTTGCGTGATATGTGTATGTATGTAATAGTATTTGGGTTTTCCCAGTAGGATCCCCCGCGTACTCTGGGAGATCACAATCGGCAAGTCTTCGATTCTCATTATACCAATGGTCCTACTAGACAAACTAATAATATTGCATTTTTGGTACCTACCCAATTCTACCGTGACTATGGAATATAAATTTCGTAGGAATCAAGGAAGGATAGCTATTAACGCATGAAAAACCAAAAACTCAGGAAATAATGTAGCTTTTCACTCATATAATCGGTTCCATAGTTATATCATCATAAAATATTTTTTATGGATATGTAGGTAAGTATAGCAAAATTTTTCAGACAGTGGCGGCCATAAATATGTACAATGTATAGCTCCCACTACCACAGGCTTTCCCTTCGTACTTCGTTATCAAAATACGAAAATGCTCACGCACTAGTTGAATGTCCAAGGCCATAGTCAAGGTGAGACTGGGCGGGGAACTGCCCCATTGCCATTCCATAACTATGTTATTAAATTAGAACCTATTACTTAGGTAGACACATATTTAATGCGGCGTATTCTCTTCCAATTTAGTTAATGGTATCTTTGCCAACTCTCGTTCAAACATAACATAATTGTTCATTACTCTCGTATTGTTTTATTAATATGTATTGTTTTTCATTTCAATAAGTTTGATATTTTAAAATTTACTTAATCTAATTGACTCTTAGTAATAAGTACACCACTCTTTCTGACCTTATTATTTGTATGCAAATTGTGTACATCATAATGTAACAGTTGACTGGACTATCACGTCACAGGTAATTCCTAGTATGAAGTGCGATTAAAATGTTAGCATAATTATGTTTTGTAATTTTTATTTGGCAAAATAAACTTTATTATTAATATTATTATGCATTAATTTTTTTTTAAGCTACAAAAATTTACGAGTTGGTTGATTTGCTGTCACCGGTAATTTTATTTCAGTCTCTACCGAAGTTGTCATTTGATGTCATTGCCGTGTGATTCCTGGTGTTTGCTTTTGTTACTCCCTTTCGTTTCGCTGCCCCCGTAAGATGTGACTAAAAGATTCGAGATTTTCTTGTGTAGGTATTACAAGTTTAGGCGACGCGCAGGCATTACTTTAGTGACTTTCTGAAATGACTCTTGAACCGTAATCGATTATGCTCTGCCTACCCTAAGAGGGATACAGGCGAGATGTAGGTATGTACTTGTGTATGTCCAGTCTACTTAAATATAATATATTATCTGGTGTAGGTGCCTGGGTACAGCTCATATCAAATCGAATGGCTTTCGCCCGCAGATGACGCCATGAAATTGATATTATTTGCTTAAGGCTACTTGTTAAGGCGGTTGATAAACTCTAACTCGAGGGTGATGTATCGGTTCGTTTGTCATCTGTCCCACACGCCAGAAGAAGAAGGAAGGCTATGATACGAGTATGACTTGTGACTTGCAAATAAATGAAATCTGAAATGATGTGGTGGTTTCTGTCTGACAGTATCGTCTAGTCAAGTGGCTCTTATGTTTCTTATCACCAGCCTGTCCTCCATTTTCTGTATTTGAGAGCTATAGACACTTGGTTAAAGGATTTTTTCAAGAGATCCAAGATCACACACCACGCCTATATCCCTTTCGGGGTAGGCAGAGCGTAAACGGCCGTAAAATACGGACATTTAGGCTACGCCTGACAAACATTTGATAGATTCAGATAATTGAGTATCACCATAGTGACAGGTTGTCAGCCCATCGCCTAAAATTTCAATACAAATGTAACCCCCGAGTCCCTTAATCGCCTCTTACGATACCCACGGGAAAGAAATGGGGTGATGCTATTCCAAGCCGACATCACACGGAAATCCAAGATCAGCTGTATTTTTTTGTAGTAAGAGATATTTTCTCATTCAGTAGACGTACAATGTTAAAGTATACCTTTTGTCAACGCAGAGTGGTTTTTGCGCGGAAAGTCAAACTCAGCGGCTATTTTAGGAATAACTGTAGGTACCTACCTAAAATCCACGAATTCCAACAATGTTTTCCTGACTGATTAAGTCATGCAGTTAAATATATTTGCGAGGATTGCGCCATATTAAAAGGAATTTCGCGAGGTTTTCCCTGTGGAGCAGGATTTTATTTTAGACAAATCCAGGCACTGGTCAATATTAGGCACGATATTCTTTCTCTGTAAATGTAACATATTGGACAGCACACTTTTACAAAATAGGTGAGCAGGTATGGCAAAAATTTACAACCCGTAATATCAAAGTAAGAACAGGGAGAGCCACAGTCAGCAGAAGATTACTAGATAGTTAGTGGCTGTTGGTAGATTTTGAAAGGTTTATCAATAGTTTCTATCACATATTTTTAGACAAATTTGAAACTATTTTAAGTAACTATATAGAGGAAAGGTAAGCAGAGTTCGTGCATGTGACAACTTTTGAATTATTTGCCTAATGACGGTCGACTTATCATGGCACATTCAAAATCTTTCTGTGAACTTTATCGTGGGTAGCAACAAGAAAAAGAAGTAGAAAAAGGTCTGGTAAAATTGTGTAGTGTTGGCATAGAAAGCTTCACCCTTTTCCTACCCGTGGGAAAGTGACACATTATTAATTTAACAGTCCACTGCTGCGCTTACCAATCCGCCTGCTAAGCATTGCGTGTATGGCAAATACCTCCTAATAGGAGGGAGGCCCCTATTTATGTTGATACATACATACATAAATCACGCCTATATCCCTGACGGGGTAGGCAGAGCGTTAACGGCCGAAAAACGGATATTAACACCACGTCTGACAATAGTTTAAGGGTCAATCAGATAACTGTGTGTGTATCACTATAGTGACAGTTTGTCGGCCCATCGCCTAAAATTGCAATACACATCTAACCCTCGAGTCCCTAAGTCGCCTCTTACGACACCCACGGGAAAGAAATGGGGTGATGCTATTCTTAGCCGGCATCACGCGGCTGTTGTATGTATGTATGTTGATGTTGGTAAAAAATACCTGAAGAACCACCATTGGTCAATATTGCAGCCTTTCCTCTTATTACTCGCCCTGTCTTAGTAATGGCTTCAGGGGTGCAGACGATGACAACTTGGTCCTGCTGAGGGTTGTAAGACGACCATGAGTCCCATAGTTTGGACGTGGAGTTCCAAACTGTGCGAGAGAAGTCTCCTGGTATCTGCAGAAACAGAGAGGAAGAATTTATATATTGGGGAAAAATAGTTTCGCATTTTGTACGTAATTATTTTTTAACAAGCGGCTTGCTCAGCGGTTTCAAACGCTGCTAACCGTTTTCCCGCAGGAATTGAATTCAATTAAATTCAATCATTTATTTATAAATATGAAATTTAAATGTCATTTATTATATCTAAATTTGTAACGAATACACGTACGTTATGTACACGAATAAAACAGTTTAATATAGCCGATGAATTTCATCAGGTATAATGTAGGATGAACTTTATGAGATCTCACTACCCAAGGTCTGTTGGAAGAGATTTCTTTTTAGAAATAAGTAGACCTGTTGTGAATTGTTCCAATTATTATTATTTATGTGTCCTGTGTTTTTATTGTGTACAATAAAATAATAATATGATTCCAATAGTAAAATATATTTTTTAATCGATCCAGTTCTTTTGGAGCCTATTTAATTCAAACAATCAAATCTTTCCTTTTTATAATATAAAGAAGGCATAGTTTCAAAACGTTTTCTCCAAAAACCAGATCCAGCAAAACACCGGGAAATCAAGACGTGGTACATTTTCAAAACGTTTTGACCAAAAACCGAATATGACAAAAAACCGCCTAACGGCATTATCTATAGAGCCAGGTCAGTATCGTCACCTTATCTCAGTCAGTGGGTGTCGTAAAAGATCACTAACCAGATATCCTACAACCTACATTAAATCAAATTTTAATTTGTCTAAGCGTCGAATTTTTTTGATAGCTACGCTCCCAGCGGACAGCTTGTTTAAGGCGAGTGTACCACTGAATGACCTCGACAGTGGCGCCACTTCACAAAAAAAATATTTTTTCTTTATACAAGCAATCTATCAGAATATCCGTTTCCCATGTTTTTTCGTATTATCATTAAGAAAAATTTGAACCTGCAAACTCAATGAAATATTCGCTGTAAATTAAAGTAAGGTATTGCAAATCATACCAAAAGTGGCATATTTTAGGCACTACAAAATTTAGCCAACGCATATTTTGATACAATACAATATACTTTATTGCACAAGAGAACATATTAAAAACAAAAGGTGAATTCATAATAAAAATTGTGCAATTGGCGGCCTTATTGCTCAGGTAGCAATATCTTCCAGGCAACTAGGTAGTAAGGAGTAAGCTTTAAAAAGTAGTTAATGCGGGATAGTGCAACAAATATATATATTACTTGCATCTAAATAAAGTTTGATAGATTGGTTGTATAAAAAGCTTCGAGCAACGACGGCCTTCCGTCGGAACGAGACGGAAGACCGTGTTGCTCGAAAATAAAAAGATAACTTGTTTTTGTGAAAAATGAAAAAATGAAAAATGAAAATGAAATAACTTTATTCAATGTAGAATAGCATTATCACTTATTGACGTCATGATCGGTCATTGTAAAAAAAAAATTTGCATAACGCATTTTCTTTTTTTTTATAACAATTTTGTATTGTCCTAATAGAAAACTGGCTCGGGCGGGATAAAAAAATAAAAATAAAGGCACTGCCTCGGGGCTGGCCAGGTTATTGGTGAAGTTTCGCCACTGTCGAGGTCGTAGACGGCTATACTCGCCTTTATCGGCCTAATAATATTTCTAGTAAATATAAATACGGTTTACCTAAACTCTATGGTTTAGGCCTCATCTATCCCGGTAAAGCATGATTGTGATTTTGAACCAGACCAGTGATTTTGAACTTTACTAACCTCACTTAAAGTACAGAACCTATTATAAACATAACAATAGTGGGTATTCTAGGGATTACGCTGAAAACTACGCTTTTTTATCTCGTGTTATGTTATATCTCATACATTTTTTGCATCTTGAGATGACAGCTGTCAAATATGAATTATTGGGATGGCATTACTTAGTAGCAGGCATCTGACATGAACAACAAATGTCGTGTAAGAAAGTCTCCAAAGCACAGGACCATATTTTACATGGTCTTTAATTGATTTCAATTTTAACTTTGTGTTGTTCTTATCTGCATGCAACATAACACTACAGTTTTTGTGTGTCTCGGACGTCCTTTCAGTTACTACCTACAAATGTTCACGTTATTATAAATTATAATATTTACCTTATACTATTTTCCTCCTACGCTACGCTTGGCGAGGCGTGACCTCTACTCGAAAACCCGCTTACTCCATCGGCCACATGGACCGATGACTTAAAAAAGGCGGATGGTAGCGACTTAATAGCGAAAACGACAGATCGTGCCCTATGGCGTACCCTGGAGGAGGCCTAAGTCCAGCAGTGGACTGCAATGGGCTGATGAAATGTAACTTTCTCTGCAACCGATTTATAATGATTTTATGTACCTACCTACTACCTAAATAGCGATGTGAGTGTCCTGGTAATGTAAAAACTCTAGGTATAAAAATGTATTCCCAGACTGAATACACTCCGATTTGCAAGATTTTTCAAGCGGCTAAGTTCGAGTTGGTCTAGCGTTCTGAGGAGTACCTACCGTATCATGCACATCAAGCCCTTTTCTATGGACACCCAATTTCATCCCTTGAGAGGATCATAAACACGCGTTCCCGAGGTAGAAGGTTTTGGCAGGCGGACGGACGTACGATAAACTGTTTCTTAAAGGTTTACTTTGTTTTTCTTTTGAGGTCCGGAATCCGAATTAAAAGAGAATTAATTTAGAATTAACAAAGAAATGCCATACCACTATTCTCAATTATATGTCCAGGGTATGTGCGTTTCCTGGCGACACTAAAATGAAATACCTAGACTGCCATTTCAATAATGGTGTAGCCCTGGAATGGTGTAGACTGGACAGGTAGTTATTTTTTTTGTTTACATTAGATGTTTTACTGAAACAGTAACGTGATCAAAAGGAACTGAAAAAGCCAGCGATAAATTGAGTACCAAATTTTAAAACACTTCCCGTGTTAGGTATACAATTTTTGCGAACTTGCAAAATTTTCGAGTGCGGGCAGGATTTGAACCTGCGACTTTCGCATTACTAGTGGCGACGCCTCTTCCATCTGGGCTACCGCAGCTCATTTCTTGCCCGCCAATTTTGCAAGTGTATTTTAATGCCAGTAACGCTTGGCATGGCTCCATCTACCGGGTTAGTTTTGCAACTAATAACCGGCGACTAATTCTATCTTTACAGATTGAATGTAGTCTAAGCGATGAAAACCAACGATAAATTGAGTACCAAATTTTAAAACACTTCCCGTGTTAGGTATACAATTTTTGCGAACTTGCAAAATTTTTTCGAGTGCGGGCAGGATTTGAACCTGCGACTTTCGCATTACTAGTGGCGACGCCTCTTCCATCTGGGCTACCGCAGCTCATTTCTTGCCCGCCAATTTTGCAAGTGTATTTTAATGCCAGTAACGCTTGGCATGGCTCCATCTACCGGGTTAGTTTTGCAACTAATAACCGGCGACTAATTCTATCTTTACAGATTGAATGTAGTCTAAGCGATGAAAACCAACGATAAATTGAGTACCAAATTTTAAAACACTTCCCGTGTTAGGTATACAATTTTTGCGAACTTGCAAAATTTTTTCGAGTGCGGGCAGGATTTGAACCTGCGACTTTCGCATTACTAGTGGCGACGCCTCTTCCATCTGGGCTACCGCAGCTCATTTCTTGCCCGCCAATTTTGCAAGTGTATTTTAATGCCAGTAACGCTTGGCATGGCTCCATCTACCGGGTTAGTTTTGCAACTAATAACCGGCGACTAATTCTATCTTTACAGATTGAATGTAGTCTAAGCGATGAAAACCAGCGATAAATTGAGTACCGAATTTTAAAACACTTCCCGTGTTAGGTATACAATTTTTGCGAACTTGCAAAATTTTCGAGTGCGGGCAGTTGCAATTTTGCAAGTTCGCAAAAATTTTCATAGCACCAATTTACAAAAAGAAGTTTGAGTGTAGGTACAAACAGGCCAATTAGAAGTATCCATATCATGATGACATGATGTCATATCTAATGTATAAGTGGCCATTAAGTAGATTCTTACATATTATTTAAACCACTTGTAGACCGATTATCTTTACGTTTATGAAATAGCCCTCTGGTGGCACTAGAACGAACCTTTTCCCCTTCGACAGTCCACAGCAGTTTAGGAGGAGGTACGCCAGACGACGTGCAGTACACAGTGGGTCGTGATGAGTTTTCAGTCGGGGCGATCTGTTCCACTGATGCCGCGCTAGGTGGCGCTGAAAAAAATAACAAGCCCTTAGTCCTTTCAGGGTGTTCTGAAAAATTGTCGTAGAGTATATGACTTTGCTTCTTTCTTTCTTTTTCGTGTGGGACACCTAGTCGTCCAACGACCCGATGAACTCTGGTTTCAGACTTTTTCAACTGCCTACTACTAGTAGTTTATTTTATTTATTCGTATGGCTAATGTCAGTATTCTACAATTTTATGTCAATATGGGCTGCGTTATCTTCAAGGCTGAACAAACCCTGGTGAGTTTTCTTTTTGGAAAATCTAGGATACCGCATTCTTTGCACCAGAGCTCCACAGTCTCAGGCTGGTGAGTCGCGCCATCCACATCTGTGCGAGAATTCGCCACATCTTCCATGGCCAGTATGTAGCCTATTAAGCAGGCACCAATCCTTTCGCGGCCAGTTATATCCTTTGGGGTTTATAGTTGGATTAAAATCCAATGGTATGTTGCCAGGAGTGCTCTTATTCCAATAGTTAATCCATTCTCTGTTAATGCTGAAATCTCCACAAAGAAGTTGCGCTGTTTGGTAAAGCGGATGACTAGACTTACGTCGGAGGTGGGGTTTGACAAATTCCTCATGGCAGGGAAGGTCTGGTCTTGATCTAACTTTATTGGATTCTTTCAGCAGGGCTTGTTGTTTTCTTAAATCAGGTGGGCAGATATGGCTGAGCGTTGGCAGCCACTGTAAAGGCGTAGATTTCAATGTGCCCGAAATACAACGCATGGTGTTATTGAGTTAGGCGTTATCCTTTTGTGTGTGAGCGCTGTTTAGTCACACTGGTACAAAGTACCCTGCCGCTGAGTAAACCAAGCTAAAACCAGTAGTTCTAAGTGTTAGGAACACTCCAAAAAGAGGAAACTTAATAATTTAAATTATTATGAGCTTCAACGCTTACCAAAGACTGTATATTCCTGTGACTCCAACCGGAAAGTGGGACGTTCTCCGGAACTTTCACAGCGGAAGATGTCCTCTGTAACGTTCAGGCGAGGCTCCAGGTTCACCAGACATACCCCTCGCTGGCCATCGTGGGTGATCATCTCACAGATAGTTATCATGAGTAACTGGCCGGATGTGGAAACTACTTTGTGGCGTCGGCCATGTATCTGTAACATTAATTATATTTTTTTAGAGGGTCTGATTTTGAGGTGTGCAACAGTGCCAGTGTCTCAATCATGGATAGTGTCTAAAGTGCAATGGCAAGATAGATTACCTTGCCATTCTAGACACTAAATCCAATTCTAATATATTTAAAAAAATACCTTACACATGTTGTGAGGGACAGCCCTGCGAATACTGACAGGGTGCATTGAGACCATGTCACTGAACAACTTCCGATTAGAAAATATTTCATGAAATGTTTTCGTTTCCTGACTGATATATGTTTCTAAGGGAAAGTTGTTCAGTTTCATCGTCTGCATGCACCTTAGGAGGGCTGTCATTTACAACCCGTATAAACAAAAACATCTAACTAAGTAATTTTATATGTCAGTAATTTCATTTTTAAATATTTTGATATACATAATATGTTACTTGAGAAAAGTTGTTCATTTTAACGTTTTGAGCTGAGTGCTTTCGGGAAAGTCGGTTGATTGGAACTAACCACCCTGCATGTTTCTTGTCATGCATCTTTTGTGTGTGCAATAAAGCCAAAGCCAATCTATATTTATCTCATAGCAGTTTAACGGGCTATCGTTCTTGTATACAAATATAAGGTCAAATTTTACTAGTGACCGATAGCGAAAACTCAAGACGGGAAAACTCAAAGAAGCATGTCACCTACTAGGCGAAGTTTTCCTTCAAATTACTACTGCTACCAGTCGTAAGTATTTATTCAAGTTCTAGTTATTAAAGGCGAGGATAGAGTTAAGTATTTACTTCTGGTCTATAGGCGAGAAACTGGTTTTGGTTCCTGTACATCCTGATGGACTGCAGGGTGTCATTTGGTAGGGTTTCCCAGGAACAAGTCACCTCCCAACCGAAACCCTCTCTCCAATCACCGCTAAGAGTCAGCTTTGCTCTCGTTAAACCTGGAAAATAAATAGAAAATCCAGAAGTATGTTAATGATAACCCTAAAGTTGAGATGAATCTAGCTAGTATTACCGGGCTAAATCTATATATGTGTAAACTGCTTGGGAAAAGGCCAAAGGATTTTGAATTACATTTACTTTGCCCCGCCTACTTGGGTTAGTTTTTCCCAGCACTGGTTGGATAATGTTGCTTGTCGCGTAGTTCTTAGGACATACGTGATTCAAAGCGCGATATGCCCTGCCCGGGCGGGGCTCAGATCAAGAAGTGGTCATGCACGCAGTATCTAGGAAATCTATATCAACCTTGTTCTCTTACTCTTACAAAAAAAATACCTTGATCTAAGAAGCAACTAAGTCAATGATATTTAAACAAACACGTTAGATTGTACAGCATGGCAGCAGCCAGTCCCCTGCATAAACAGTTTTTATTTTTTTATTAGACAAATTACAAGAAATGCGAAGGGGAAGGCGCCATCGTCGTATTTCATCAATTCTGTATGAGTTGTATGACTCGGCTGGTTCAAAGCTGTTGCTGGCCATTAAATAGTGTTGTGATTGTGAGATACTTAGGTAACTTTTTGAAGTTGGTTGGTTAGTAAGTAGTTATTAGGCGGGGATCACACTTGGCGTCCATTGCTGCGCACTTTTAGCGCATCCATAACGCATACATTTCTCAGACGAAAGGAAATTGCAAATTCCCATCTTATTCTTATATATACATATACGTGCGTTGACGGATGCGTCGTTTGCGTCTGACAGACGTATGCGTAACGGATACGATAAAAATGCGCAGCATCGGACGTCAAAACCGCTTGTGGTGTGAATTAGGGCAGTTGAATTTAAAGGTTTAAAATATTTATGTTGCGATTTTACCTTAGAGGATAAGGTTAGTAAACATTGTTGTTAGAAGGTATATAAATTACCTACCAAACTCTATTTCGCTTTTATTACTTGTGGGATACGAATAAGCTCAACAGAAAAAGTAATTGAAGGCCTTTTAACTACTAAGGTAGACATTTGATTCCACGGGTTTATCACTGACTTGAAATAAATTAATTTGGTAAGTGAATTTAATAATAGACATAAGAATCTTAATGTCAAAGCACAAAACCTAGCGCTTAAACCGTATTCCCCGCGTTAAAACTCAAAAGATCGCTTAAAGACATAGGGACAGGCGTAATTCGCTCAATTGGCCGGTCGTGCGCTCCTTAATACGTTAATGCGCATATTAGGGGCGCAAGCGAATGATATATTCGTCAGCACTCAACGCGCTTGTTTTTGATGCGCGTTAGAGTTTGTGAATGCGGAAGTCTTGATTGATGTTGTAATTTATGTTAAATTTACAAAAATTAAAAGAAAATTAATTAAATTTTCTTTATGAAATGCCTTTCGTGGGGCTTTGAATAAATATAAATCATTTAAACAAAATATCATGTCATGAAATTAACATTGTGTGAAAAGATATGGATTTTCGAAATAGTCAATTGGGCCACCTAAATTAAAATACCAGTGCTCATCTATCACATAAATACATCATAGGTAGTTATATCATACTAAATAGACCATTTAAATTGTTCCGCCTTCTAATTAAGGTTTGTTTAGGAATGTTTTTTTAAACGCTAGTTCCAATTAACGATAGACCAAGTGATAGTCAGAATACCATCATTATCAATAGCACAAATTACGTAGGTACCTACGCCCAAAAAGTTTAAAAAACAATGATTATGGATGATGGAAATACTTATATATTAAAGTATTATCTAAACATATCTTGTAAAAAAATACTAAAAAAACCGGCCAAGTGCGAGTAGGACTCGCGCACGAAGGGTTCCGTACCAATATTTACTTGCAAAAAAACACGTGTTTTGTATGACAGCCCCCATAAATATTTATTTAATTTTTTTTAGTATTTGTTGTTATAGAAGCAACAGAAATACAACATCTGTAAAAGTTTCAACTGTCTTACTTTCGCGATTCATGAGATACAGCCTCCATACCAAAAAACCAGTTTTTTGTATGATAGCCCCTTTAAATATTTACTTTATTCTAATTTTTAGTATTTGTTGTTATAGCGGCAACAGAAATACATCATCTGTGAAAACTGTCTAGGTATAACGGTTCAGGAGATACAGCCTCGTAACTGTAGGACGGACGGAGAGACAGACGGACAGCCGAGCCTCAGTAATTGGGTTTCCGTTATTACCCTTTGGGTACGGAACCCTAAAAAGAAGGTAAGTACCTATTCAATTATGAGGACTAGATTTATGCAGCTTACAGCTATACGTCGCCACGTCATGCTTCGTCGCGTGACTTGTACGCAAATCTCGAATCATTTTTGGCTTCATCTCTCTATTTACAATTTTCATCGGGATAAAACGCACATTCATCATTAAATTCATCGCTGTCTCTTAACTGTAGTCATCTTAAGTAGTTATGTATCGCTTTATAGACACTTCACTTGCATTAATTGTTTTAAATTGGACATGATTACAACTGCTTTCGTCGCATATTAGAAGCATGAGAAAAAAGGAAACGCATTCAATGCAATCTTTATGTGCAAAGAGTGAAATTTGAATGAGGATAGACTAAATATTTTTTGATAAAGTTGGTAGACTTCAATCTCCTTCTTTTGTTCATCATTCATTCATAAGTTTTAGGTTCATTCTTGCGATTTGTACACAGTTACTACTGTAAATGCAGTGTGTATGTATCCTACATTTTCTATTATTCACCTAAACTCTTTATTTATTACCTAAGTTAACAGGTAGGCATTTGATTTTCAGGTCAAAATCTATAATACCCATGTTAAATACTTACTGTTTTTTTAGCTTAGTCTTAGACAGTGTTATTTTTTTTAGATATGGGTGAAGCTGTTTAATTATGTCAAATCGTATGGAAAACACTGTCTCAACGTGCGTCTAACACCGATAGTACGAGAAGCTTAATTTGGACCGGAAGCTTTCAGTATTTATTTTGACTTTGTGTTGTTTTTTTTTAATATATACTTAGATGATATCTAGGTACCTATTTTCATTTTTTAACAATTTTCAACTAAATCATTACAGCTCTTTTATAAACCGGCCCTAAGCAAGCAAAATATTTTTGAAACTAATACATTATTATTCTTCTTCTTTTCCTGTGGGACACCGAATCGTCAACGACCCGATGAACCCTGGTTATTATGAAACAAAAGCACTGCTAGTTTATAAAAATATCATCATCTTCTTGCCCTTATCTTAAATAATATGGAATCGGCACAAAATGCTCTGTAATAACACTAATAACTTACCTAGTTTATGGACAACTTTTATACCTTCATATTTTTATACAGAAGAGAATAATTCAATGACTTACCTAACAAACAGAACCACACAAACACTCTTATATTATCACCCATCTTCGAGGCTATTAGGTACCTACTATTTAAAAAAAACTAAAACTGTGACACTTGGCGCTCAAACGGGCGCATGCCAGTTTAAAAATGGAACTCAAAAAGAGCGGGAAGATAACAAGAGGTCCGCGTGAGTCAGAAGTGTTTGGAGTACTGTCAGAAAAGCGCGGGCGCAGCTTAAACGGTTCTCCCACTTGACGTTCGTTGCAACGTATTTAATGCAATCACAATAACAATGAATAAACAAAAAATTTGTTTGAATGATGTTGCATCCATTTGATTGATTCCTAAATTTGAATACAATATACTTATCGTACCTATAGCAAGCTACTTAGACGAGAATCACACTTGAATCTGTTGCAGCATAATTTTAGCGCATCCGTATCACATTCGTCTGTTAGACGTAAGGACATTGTAAATTTGATCTTATTATTTTATTATTACGGTGCGTAATGAATACGTCTTTTAATTCGTTCGACGCACCGTAGCCGTATGTGTATGGGAATAAAATCGGAACTTGCAATTTCCTTTCATCTGACAGGCATGCATGTGTTACAGATGCTCTAAAATTATACAGAAACAGACCCAAGTGTGATCCTCCTCTAAGCACTAATAACTACCTATATTTTTTAAAATTTTGAATCCATGAAATGGATGCAACATTATTTAAACAAATTGTTTATTTATTCATTGTTTTATTGTGAACATTGACGCGTATGCGTAACGGTGCGTTTAAAATACGCAGCGACTGTCGACAACTGGCAGAACCGCCACATACGAGTAATTGGAATGAGTATGACTCTTGAATTGATGAGCGTTGTGTGTGCTTATAATATATGATGGATGGTTCATTCAGTGGGGGACACCGAGTCGACGAACGACCCGATGACCTCTGGTGTCAGAGTTTTTCAATCGCATACTACGTGCCCTCCGAAGCCATTTTTAGTATTCGATAAACGAATTAGTCTCCTACAGATAAGACCGAGGATAAAGGTTTGTTGATGTAATGCCCGTCTTGATTAGCACCACTATATTTCTTAGTGGGCGCAGGTGTGCCTAGGAAATAGATCAAGGGAAAGAACATAACTTTTCCTATGATATATAAAACACCTAATATTGTCAAGCTGGACTGTCTCTCCCTCCCATGATTGGCAGGCAGTACAAGGTGTTTTATTCCCTGGGAGCGCTGCTGCCCATTCCTTAGGTTTATCTCTTAGTCGCGTTTTACGACACCCACGGGTAGAAATGAGGATAACCTTATTTATTTATTAAAGACATAAACATTGTAACAAAAACAGAAAAAAATCCAAGTAGTTACAAAAATTCAAAAATATAAAGGAACAAACATTTTCAAACACAACAATTAAATAATTCTAAATAAAGTTACTGGATAGAGCTTTTCAGCATCATATCTTCAAACAAAAACTTGCGTTCTTTCATTAAACGTGCTAACGGACAACTAAACATATCACAATGTGGTCCTGCTTCGAAGGCGAGACGAGACGAGAAAAGGTGCTGCTTAAAATATAAGTAAGTCAAATATTTCGCCATATTTAAATTTCAGGTGACCCTCCCAATAATCTCATCTTCTACAGCCCACGCCATTAGCTGTTATTATCTAAGTTTACAATTTATTCGGTTTGTTGGTCTGTTCGTAACGTTTCCCTTAATCCGGAAAAGTCCGGAAAACGGCGGAAATTTGGATCGCGTTCCGCATTTCAATTATAACGTTGTTTATTTCGGTTAACCTCCGAGACTGCGGCTCGGACCCAAATTGGATAAGGTATCACTTTATGTTCGACTTGATTTACGAAATCAATTTGTTCTTTTTTAAAATTAGGTACGTATAAATTTTAAAATCCGTCACGTCGACTTAAGAGCCTGCCTCGAACTTTTAAACGTCCCTTTCCTACTATTGGCAAATTCTGTGGGTTAAAAGTGCGGAATCGCCATATTTAGACGATTTTTCACTCTTTTGGAAATATCTCGCCAAATATACAAGAAATAAAAAAAAGCCCCTTAGGAGGCATGTCGCCCGCAAAATATCAGGGCCGTGGGCGAGTTGACTTTACTTGAAAAAAAAAAATGGTTATTTCGACCGAATGCTTTTTTAATGTTAGGCCAGCTGAGTACAAATAAAACTCATAGTGGTAAAAAAATCGTTTTTGAAATATATATTTTTTGCTTGTGTTATTTTTATTATCAATATTATTAGATAAATCACTTTAAGAACGGTAATGTTTATCACGATCTGATCACCTATATTTACCTACTAATAATGTTTATCCTTTGTAACTGTATAAAAAGCCGTATAAACTGATCTTATAAATTTTAACATGAAGTGCTGCTAGTACCCCAACAACAAACAAACAAAACAAAAATCTCACATGCACTGAAGTAAAATATTTAAACATGACATCATTGCCGTGTGATGCCGGCTTAGAATAGCATCACCCCATTTCTTTCCTGTGGGGGTCGTAAGAGGCGACTGAGGGACTCGAGGATGTGTATTGCAATTTTAGGCGATGGGCTGATAACCTGTCACTATAGTGATACACAGTTATCTGATTGACCCCAAAATTTTGTCAAACGTGGTATTAATATCCATTTTACGGCAGTTAACGCTCTGCCTACCCCGTAAGGGATATGGGCGTGATTTATGTATGTATGTATGTACTTCATTGTAGTTCTAGGACTCGGAGAAACTATGCATGTACGGGAGCTTTATACAGCGACGTGGTAGATAATAGATTTCTTAATATCATTCAACTTTGGATCTAACAGATTTTTCTTATTTGTCAGTTTAGTTGATACACGATTATGTTTTATGTAGTTACTTATTTGACACCGCAAGATGTACAAGATATAATCTTGAATTGACACTGTAGATAAGTAATTTGCATAGTTCTTTGGCCTGTTTATTAGCTAAAGTCTATGTATTTGTCAAAGATCTTGTGTACAATGTTTTATGTTAGATTGACAAAGTATACATACATTTATACATATATCACGCCTATAATCCCTTGCGGGGTAGCCAGAGCGTAAACGGCCGCAAAACGGTAATTTACGCCACGTCTGTCAAATATTTGAGGGTCATTCGGAAAATTGTGTATCTATCGCTATAGTGACAGGTTGTCAGCCCATCGCCTAAGATTGCAATACTCACCCTCGAGTCCCTTAGTTGCCGCTTACAACTCCCACGGAAAAGGAATGGGGTGATGCTATTCTAAGCCGGCATCACACGGCATCTTAATTAATTAATTAGCTTCTTTCAAAATTAACATTGAGCAGGCACCTAAACAAGATATTACGTGTGTACCGGTAAATGAAAGTAGGCTAAATCGATATAGAGAAAATATTTTGCAAAAATTACCTGAATTGCCATATAACGAAAATCCAAATAAATTATATAACGCAGTATTTAGTCTTGCCAAAAAAGAATATGACAATGTATTTAAATCTAAGAAAATTTAAGTTAACACAAAATTATCATTTAGTGACTGGGCCACAGTTGGAATTCATAGAAGCAGGCAGAAGTTATACGATCTGTATGAAGAAAGAACATATAATCAATCAAAAACTTTTGCTGATTATGTAAAACGTTACTCTAAAACTTTTAGAAACGTTTGTGCAATAGCTAAATCTAACTTCATCAAAAATAATATAAAGAATAGCACAAACGTAATCAAAACCACTTGGAAATTTGTAAATAATGAAACTGGAAAATCTAAACGTCGTAATGAAAATTATAAACTTATGATAAACGATGAAATTAAAAATACTAATTTGGAAGTAGCTTCCGCTTTTGAACAATTTTTTACTGATATTCCAGTTTCGACTACCAAATCGTTAAACTCATGCCCTATTCTCGCTGAATCTATTCTAAAAGATAATGTAAACCATTGTGACAAATATTTTAAATTTTCTCACGTTAGTAACATTGAAATAATAAAAGTATTTAAAAGTTTACAAATGAAAAATACTTCAGATCTCCACGGCCTCTCTGTTAAAATTATTAGTTCCATAATCGATTGCATTTCTCCATACCTAGCATGACTTGATGAAGCATAGTAAAGTTATTCCCTTGTTTAAAGCTGGTAGTACTACTGACCCTACTAATTTCAGACCTATATCAATACTACCAACACTAAGTAAAATTTTTGAAAAAGTTATTTTAAATCAATTGCAAGGACATTTTTATCGTAATAACTTAATGCACCTGCAGCAATTTGGTTTCACACGTGGTCGCTCTACTACTGATGCAGGTGTGGATCTCATCAATCATATAATCGAAGCCTGGGAGGAATCTCATGATGCAGTAGGTGTGTTTTGTGATTTGTCCAAGGCGTTTGATTGTGTTCATCATGATACTCTGGTCAGGAAGCTACATCACTACGGCGTAAAAGACCACGCTCTTAGTCTTTTGGAATCATATCTTAACAATAGAATCCAAAAGGTCGATGTCAACGGTGAAAGATCATCTGAATCAAAGATAAGAATGGGCGTTCCGCAGGGTTCGATTCTTGGTCCTTTTTTGTTTCTTGTATATATTATTGATCTGCCATATCTAGTTAAAGAAAAACATGATATAGTTTTGTTCGCGGACGATACCTCTCTACTTTTCAGAGTAAAGAGGCAACAACTCAACTATGATGACGTGAACAAAGCTATTACCGATGTAGTGCAATGGTTTACAGTAAATAACCTACTATTGAATGAAAAGAAAACTAAATGTATCAAATTTGTATTACCAAATGTTAAACCAAGCTCTACAATTATTAAGGTAAAGGATGAAAATGTTGGACCTTGCGGACTCAACTGTATTTTTAGGCATAACTTTGGACGCCTCGCTCCAATGGGGGCCACATATTGAGAAATTGTCGAAGAGACTGAGTTCAGCAGCATACGCAGTTAAAAAAATAAGACATCTCACTGATGTAGACACTGCAAGACTAGTTTACTTTAGCTACTTCCATAGCTTAATGTCTTATGGCTTACTATTATGGGGCCATGCTGCGGATGTGAACAATATATTTGTTTTGCAGAAACGGGCTGTTCGTTCAATTTATAAATTGGGACCTCGAGTCTCCTTGAGACAGAAATTTAAAGAAATCAACATATTGACATTTGTGTCACAGTACATATACGAAAATCTAGTGTACGTAAAAATAAATATAGATTCTTTTAAGAAAAATTGTGACAGGCATAATTTTAACACTAGAAATAAGGAGCAACTTGCTGTGCATATGAGCAGGCTTAGTAAAGTAAGCAAAACTTTGTAAGGAATGGTGAAGGGTTGTGTAGCCAGTAGGCTCAATGCTGCATGATGGAAAAGGGGAATTCCCGCCGAGCGAGGTGTTCAGCTCGGGGACCGCGGCCCAACTGGTAGGACGTGGATTTTGTATTTATACTAAGTCTTCGACAAACTTCGTAATCGCGTTTTAGGTCTTGACTTCTGATTGGCTAATCTTCTATGACGAGTATGACGTGTTGTGTTTACATTGTGCAGGCAGCGTTGTCGTCGTCGCCTCGTCAGCAGTAGATGCATCCAGCGAAGTCAGCGCATTCTGTGTGCGGCGCGTGCTTCATATTTCTTTGCAATCCGCGCCGCTACAGTACTCCCCCCCTAGACCGAAGGTCGATACAGTCTAGTTATTGGCATGGGGTATTGACGTCTTTTCGATGCGGTGTCATCTCGAAGTCCAATGGCGGCAGGCAGTCTGGCTGGAGTGTAGCGCAACTCTGACAGCCGAGCCGATGCAGTCTCCAGGTCCTCGGTACGTCGGGAGTTATGGAGACGAGTAGTTGCCGCCGAAGAGTGACCAGGAAGCGGGCAGGTTCATTCCGAGGTCTCGACGCTAGGACTTGCGATGAGTAGCCGCTGATGACGTAGGTTGTGGCTGCTTACGAAGTTGTGATGTATGGAGTCCATTTTTGAAGAAGGTTGCGTGTCCAATGTTGGGTGTCACCAGTGTAAGGAATGGTGAAGGGTTGTGTAGCCAGTAGGCTCAATGCTGCATGATGGAAAAGGGGAATTCCCGCCGAGCGAGGTGTTCAGCTCGGGGACCGCGGCCCAACTGGTAGGACGTGGATTTTGTATTTATACTAAGTCTTCGACAAACTTCGTAATCGCGTTTTAGGTCTTGACTTCTGATTGGCTAATCTTCTATGACGAGTATGACGTGTTGTGTTTACATTGTGCAGGCAGCGTTGTCGTCGTCGCCTCGTTAGCAGTAGATGCATCCAGCGAAGTCAGCACATTCTGTGTGCAGCGCGTGCTTCATATTTCTTTGCAATCCGCGCCGCTACAACTTTTAAGGGCAATTGTATACGCTTTTATAACAAACTTCCTAAAGATATTCAAGACTTACTAATGTGTATGTGGGGGGTAGGTATCCAAGGCGTACAATAGAAACAACGTGCGTCCGGTGCCGAAGCTAGTTTAATACTAAACAAGGCGCTGCTCGCGCGATCCATATAGTACATCTCCTCTTTCCTTAGTTTGGAAACCTGATGACAAAATATCGATATAAAACTTAATACTTATAATTAATATTCTTATTTCTAGGTCTTAAGTTACGTGGTACAAGGGGTGCATTAGATAGCTCTTCAGCACTCTCTACAGGATAAACATTCTCCTCCACGTCATCGTCTTCCATCAATCCCTCTCCAGTAGCCTCCTGCCATACCTCATCCTCCTGCTCGGAGCATAATGAAGCGTTGTTATTTTCACTAGCAATAGTGGGCGAGTTTAAAACTCTGACACCAGGGCTCGCCGGGTCCCTTGTTGACTCAATGTCTAACGTTACAGCAGAAAAACTAGGGTTATTTACATTATTATTATCTACACTACTAGCTTGTGGAGTGGAGATCGGTGCATCACTAGAGGTGGATGGCAACGATACATCTGTCAACTTTAATGATTCATCATCCCCAAGAAGATGACTACTTTCTGGTTCTGAAATCATATCGCTATTACCCGCGAAACGCAACAGCTGATTGATATGTCGTTTACAAATAATGTTTTGTTCTAATAACCGCACTTCGTACAATCTACTACCTCTTTTTTTAAGAATGGTCCCTTTATTCCAAAATGGTTTCCTATTTTTATAACATTTAACCCAAACAGCTTGTCCTATTGAAAATGTTCTAACCTTATCACTAACATTACTTTTTGCATAACCAGTTTGCCGGATAGGCGGTTTAATTAAATCAAATCTTCCTCTTAAACTACGACCGAACATCAGCTTTGCGGGTGACTCACCCGTCGTACAATGTACCGTGTTGCGATACACAAACAAATATTCCTGTAACTTTTCATTAATTTTCTTTACACACGATTCACTTTTCATTATTGACTTAATCATCTTTTTACAATTTTTTACGGAATTTTCCGCTTGGCCGTTGCTACAAGGGTGGTAAATTGGTGAAGTTAAATGTGTTATTCCATTAGTTTTGCAAAACTCTAAAAATTCCTGTGATGCGATTTTTGGGTCATTATCCGATACAATTATTTTTGGCAACCCAAATTTGGTAAACAAACTCTTTAAATTGCGTATTAAATCATGAGTGGTTGTATTGGACCCCGTGTCTAAACATTCAACCCACTTACTATGTGCGTCTATGACAACTAAATAATTCCGTGTAGCTAAGGTCATATAATCAATATGAATTCTTTCCCACACATTTTCGGGTTCTGGCTATTTAGCTAACGGTGCTCGCGCCGGCGCCGCTCGCAGAGAACTGCACACGTCACAGGCACTAATCAGCTGTTCGATATCTAGGTCAATACCCGGCCACCATACATGTGAGCGCGCTGCGCTTTTTGTTTTGACAATACCTTGGTGTGATTTATGTAGTTCCTTCAATAATTTAAACCTATACGTACTCGGAACAACCACTCGATGACCCCGCATCAGACACCCACTTTCTATTTCCAGGTCATTTTTACACTGAAAATACGGCAATATATCCTGACATTGAATTTTCCTAGGCCAACCCTGCCTTACATATCTTACTACGGTATTTAAGATGTCATCTTTGCTTGTTGCTTCACTTATGTCCCGGTAAGTAATAGGTAACTGATCAAGTTGCAAATAATTTATAGATTTTAATGCACATTGACCACGTTGCTCGTTACTACGCTCAGTCAATTCTAACGGCGAGCGTGAGAAATAATCGGCTACTTGATTATCTTTACCTTTCGTATATTGAATGATGTAGTTATAAGCCGATAAAAATATCGAATATCTAACTAAACGTGAAGCAGTCATCATAGATATTCCGTTTTTGCTACCAAAAATAGCTAATAGTGGTCTGTGGTCTGTTTTTAATACGAACGGTTGCTGGCGACCGTACAGGTACTGGTGAAAACGTTTCACACCGAAAATAATCGCCGCCGCCTCCTTATGTAACTGACTGTAGTTACGCTCGCTGCTCGTGAGTGACCTGGAACCGAAAGCGAGTGGCCTCTCTACGCCATCAGCACCTACCTGAGACAGTACACAACCAAGACCATCTGGCCCAGCATCCACCGCCAGCACCGCCTGCGCCTGCGGGTCAAAGTGCGCCAGCACCCGCTCTGAAGCCAGCTCATCCTTCATGCGCTGAAATGCTGCTTGCTGCTGATCCGTCCACTCCCACCGTGCATCCACGCACAATAAGTCGTGAAGTGGCTTGAGAATAGATGAAGCGTTTGGTACAAAATTACGATAGTAATTTGCCATGCCCAAAAATCGCTTAAGTTCAGTAATATTATTTGGTCGTGGGGCATTAGTGATAGCTTCGACTTTTTTTGCACATTTGTGTAACCCATTTTTATCTATTACATGACCTAAATAGGTTACACTGTCCTGAAAGAAAGCACATTTGCTTTTTTCCAGTTTTAACCCAACGCTTTGTAACCGCTGAAAAACTTGTTCCAACCTTGCTAAATGAACCCTTTTATTAGGACCGGTTATACATATATCGTCTAAAAATACAGACACCCCGTCTAGACCAGTCATTAAATTCTCGATTGTTCTTTGAAAAATTGCTGGTGCACTGGCTAACCCGAAAACAAGGCGTGTGTACATAAACAGTCCCTTTGGCGTGTTAATTGTTGTAAGTTTTTGTGAGTCTTCAGATAACATAAGCTGGTTATATGCCTGACTGCAGTCTAACTTCGAAAATTGCTCCCCACCACTTAATTTGGCAAAAACCTCTTCAATCCGCGGCAAAGGATACTTATCCACATGTATGTCGATATTTAAAGTACGTGAATAGTCTGCACATACCCTTATTTTACCGTTAGCCTTCTGGACCGGAACGATAGGCGTTGCGTAATCAGAGTGATTAACTGGTTTTAATATACCTAGTTTTTCTAATCTCGACAATTCCGATTCTACTTGTTCTCTAATCGCAAAAGGTATAGGACGAGCCTTACAAAACTTTGGAATAACACCAGGTTTTAATTGTATATTTACTTCCAACCCTTTGTAACACCCTAGTTCATTCGTAAATAAATCACTGTACTTATTTACCACGTCATTAACATAGCTATCAGGAGTTAATTCCAATTTATTATTAGGCACTATACCTAACCCAAATGCGGCCATAAAATTGCGTCCAAGCAACGGCGCACCTCCGTTTTTAATAACAAAGAAAGTTAAAAATTCTTGTTTATTGTTGTATGTTAATAATGTTTTAAAATAACCTATGGGCGTAATTTTATGGCCAGTGTAAAAACACACCTGAATATTACATTTTTCTAATGGGAAGGTTGTAACGGTCCTTTCTTGGAGGGTGAAAGAAAACCAACTAATTATTTTTTTAACCTTTTTATTTATAAGGTTTATAAGTTATGGGGCCTTACATTTGCTCGGTGAGCCGCCACTTTTGTGTGTATGGGTGTACAGGTTATATAAACAGCCGACATATAAGAATTTAACAAAAGAAAAACCAATTTATGCAAATTGGGTACTAAAGTAAGGGCGCACAACTTACGCCTAACGTAAAATGTAAAAAAAAATACGTAGTAAATTAGCATTCAATAGCTTACATCGAAAGCTATTAAGTTTACTCAGATTTGAGACGAAGGTGAGGGTCAACACATTTACGCCCAACGGAAAAGTGTTCAAAAGGTAAGTAGTGAAACAGCAAAACCGAATCCACACTTCCACGACAATAAAACAGTGTAGTTCGCAAAACCAACACTAAATAAGCGTCGACACCATTAGACGGAGAGAAGAGATGCAGATATTGATGCTTCGGAGACAATGTCCAAAATTTTATACGGATGTGTGCCTGGCACAGGTGACACCAAACGTGAATAATCAAACGTTACCGACCTCACAGCGGGTGGCCTACCCACAGTAAAATTCCACTTCCTCACAAAGAAACTTCATGTCTCTAAACAAAACTGCAGCCGCTACCAGGAAGAATTCCTCATCCCTCCGGATAAAATCCCCAGCTTTAAAGATGTACCTTCATCCCTCCAGAAGAACCCCTGTAATAGAATATAAAAATAGTCAATACAGGTAACTAAATGAACCAGGAAGCACTATGAGCTCGACGGCAAGACTTAAAATTCTTAACTTACAAAATTACATGAAAAATAAACAATATTGATAATGGGCGTTTTGCCCACACGAAGAGGCTCTAAATACCATGCTAATAAAAGGATATTTATCAATTCAAACACTCAGGTTTTTTCTTGCAGGAACCTACTTAGGTCCGTCAACTAACTTCATGAAAATCTCAGAAAATAACAAAACTTTGCCCAAAATGTTTACTAGGCTGGGGTTTCTAGGTCGGTGCCAAGGTGTAAAAAGCCTCAAATCTTTCTAAAATGTAGAACTTGACCAGAAATAAGTGTAACAAAGGAACATAACCTCAACCATATTTGGGGCAAATCTAGCAAGAATTTTCATGTAAAATTGTGAATAATTAAGTCGAAATGCGTAACCAACGCCATGGATGAATGAATTTTGAACAAACTAACCTGTTTATAGGGGTTTTAAAGGCACTCGACAAGTGGCCATGTGACAAACAAGGTGGCGGTCATCTCGACTCCGCGATCCGATGCGCCCTGGAATTAATGTAAAAGTAGGTTTGTAAATACGAAAATACAAGCCGATAAGCACTCGATAATCACCAAGAATACTTACATTTTGTAGGAAAGCCGGTTGCGTGGGCTATCAGAGCCAGTTTCAACTACGGAGCTCGGTCGGAAAAATCTGTAAGGAAATCAAGATCTTACTCCCAAAACGGAAAGATAACGATAAAAGAACCACAAAACAATTCAAAAAAACAAGGCTTACCTTAGCGACCACACCAAAAATAATTTAAATTAAAAATCGATCCTCGACAGTCAGTCAAGTCAACGACTCGCAAAAAAAAACTCGTTTACTTTTTTCAACAAGATGGCCGCGCAGAACGCAAATCGGCCAGTGTCAAGTGCACAAAATAACGACAGAAATACCAGTGAACGAACAAACGAACGCGTTATAAAAAATGGTGTTACAATTCCCCCTTTCCCGGGTAAGAATTCACGCAGGGAATTCGATCAGACGCCCTCGTCTGCCTTCTATCCTACATAAAACTTAAAGATCTATCAAGGTGACAAAACAAATTGTAATGCTATTCATACAACAAAACTATTCTACGACTTAACCGTACGACAACACAAGGTTCACGAGGTAACTATGTACAACGCATGCCACTCCACTTCACTTCAAAATTAAACACGAGTTCATGTTCCTGAGGACATGACTCAAAATTTCACCCAACTACAAACCAACAAAAGCAACTCCGTTTGGAAAAAGTTTAAGTCTTGGTATAAGGCTTATTTTGTAAGGAGTTAGCGACCGCTCCTGTAACGACAAAAACTTGCTGAAGCTATCAAGAGTACTTACAAATATAATACAAGAGTTAGTGTCTTCATATTTGGCTTCTTTTTGTATGGAGTTAGAGACCGCTCCTAAAACGACAAAAATTCGCTAAAGCTAACAAAGAATACTTACTAATTTAATACAAGAGTTAGTGTCTTCATATTTGGCTTCTTTTTGTACGGAGTTAGAGACCGCTCCTAAAACGACAAAAACTCGCGAAAGCTAACAAGAATACTTAGAAATATAATACAAGAGTTAGTGTCTTCATATTTGGCTTCTTTTTGTATGGAGTTAGAGACCGCTCCTAAAACGACAAAAACTCGCTAAAGCTAGGACAAAAAACTAATCTAATAAACTAGATGGGACAAAAAAAGAACTAAGTCTACAAAATAGAAACGCTATCGGGACTAACCCAAAAAATAGCATGCCGGAGCATGGGAAATCAACCTTCTGGAAATCGCAAACCATGGAAAACCAAACGTCAGGACAGATGACAAAACAAACAAAATATACCTTACAGTCCGGACATAGGCGCCTCCTTTCTATTTCAACAAAGTTCCCTCCTACCAGTAACCAATCCAAAAATAGCCAAACGTCAGAACAGTTGTTACAAACCAAATTAATCTCTGCAGTCCGGACATTGAGGCTCCTTACTTCTACAAAAAGTACCTTTCTACCAGTAACCAATCCCTAAAATAGCCAAACGTCAGGACAGATGTTACGAACCAAATTAATCTCTGCAGTCCGGACATTGGGAAATTCGACGAAACTTAATAAAACAAAAAAAAACATGGTAGACCTAACTAGACACTGCGTTACCGTGTCCAGAGGTACACCGCATATAAGATACGGCCACAACAACAAAACCACCTTTGAGTTCAATGCCGTAACAGCAATGAACTCGTAGCACTAAACAAATGCACGCCCAAGGCCACCAAAGGAAAGCCCAAAGCCTTACACAGCCCGTAAGGCCCAACATAAAAGGTAAAAACTTCCTATACGAAAGCAAAAGAAATAAAATAATTGCGTAAACAGCACGTCACGCGCAGATAAACAAATGACGCCAAAGGTGTTCACAAACCTTCAACATCCTCAACGTACAACCATCCAACATACGACATTTAAATAACAACATATCAACCAACTCGGCCACCGTGTCCAGAGGCACACCGCGGACACAGCCACAACAACAAAACGACCCTTGAGTTCAATGCCGCAACGGCGATGAACTCGTGGTACTAAACAAACGCATGCCCAAAGCCATCAAAGGATAGCCCAAAGCCCCACACAGCCCGTAAGGCCCAACGTAAAGGTAAAACCTACCTATACAAAAGCAACAGAAATATAAAATAATTGCATAAACAGCACGTCACGCACAGATAAAGAAATGACGCCAAAGGTGTTCACAAACCTTCAACATCCTCAACGTACAACCATCCAACATACGACATTTAAATAACAACACATCAACAAACGACACGTCAAAAAAAACGCCCTTAAAAGAAAAGAAACAAAATAAATTTAAACGAGATCCTTCGCCTTCAGATCCCTGATATGCCTTTCGTCCCCGAGTTCATACACAAGGGGAAAGAACCGACGTATTACCCTGCAACGTTCAAATTTCGGGGCCAATTCTGTCGAGAAACATTTCGGCGCCGAGCCCCACCAGAAAGCTTCCCTCAAAACCGGGTCACCTACCTGGTTCCGCAACTCCGCAACTGTACCAGCGGGGACCGCATCCCGAACACTCACCTCGTACGTCAGTTCATCTTTATGCAATGCGTTAAATTTGATGGGTCTTTCCGCCATGTTAAAAAAATTGTTTAAAAGTCGTAGAAGAAAAATTACGAAGTAAGTTCACAAGGTAAGTTGTAATAAAAAAGTAATGGTTACTCAAGTGTAGTCCACAAGTATTTTCGGAGTTACAGAAATAACAATGATACAAAAAAAATTAAAACCCCCATACACAGCAAAAGTGCGCCCGACCAACCAGCTCCGAGCGAAAGACCGGTAGCCGAGGAAGTATATTCCGCAAAATGAATGCCCACCCGGGGGCGCCAAAATTGTAACGGTCCTTTCTTGGAGGGTGAAAGAAAACCAACTAATTATTTTTTTAACCTTTTTATTTATAAGGTTTATAAGTTATGGGGCCTTACATTTGCTCGGTGAGCCGCCACTTTTGTGTGTATGGGTGTACAGGTTATATAAACAGCCGACATATAAGAATTTAACAAAAGAAAAACCAATTTATGCAAATTGGGTACTAAAGTAAGGGCGCACAACTTACGCCTAACGTAAAATGTAAAAAAAAAATACGTAGTAAATTAGCATTCAATAGCTTACATCGAAAGCTATTAAGTTTACTCAGATTTGAGACGAAGGTGAGGGTCAACACATTTACGCCCAACGGAAAAGTGTTCAAAAGGTAAGTAGTGAAACAGCAAAACCGAATCCACACTTCCACGACAATAAAACAGTGTAGTTCGCAAAACCAACACTAGATAAGCGTCGACACCATTAGACGGAGAGAAGAGATGCAGATATTGATGCTTCGGAGACAATGTCCAAAATTTTATACGGATGTGTGCCTGGCACAGGTGACACCAAACGTGAATAATCAAACGTTACCGACCTCACAGCGGGTGGCCTACCCACAGTAAAATTCCACTTCCTCACAAAGAAACTTCATGTCTCTAAACAAAACTGCAGCCGCTACCAGGAAGAATTCCTCATCCCTCCGGATAAAATCCCCAGCTTTAAAGATGTACCTTCATCCCTCCAGAAGAACCCCTGTAATACATACATACATACATACATATATCACGCCTATAGTCCCTTGCGGGGTAGGCAGAGCATAAATGGCCGTGAAAAACAGCAATTTACGCCACGTCTGACAAAAGTTCGAGGGTCAATCAGATAACTGTGTATCACTATAGTGACAGGTTGTCAGCCCATCGCCTAGAATTGCAATACACACCCTCGAGTCCCTTAGTCGCTTCTTACGACACCCACGGGCAAGAAATGGGGTGATGCTATTCTAAGCCGGCATCACACGGTAATAGAATATAAAAATAGTCAATACAGGTAACTAAATGAACCAGGAAGCACTATGAGCTCGACGGCAAGACTTAAAATTCTTAACTTACAAAATTACATGAAAAATAAACAATATTGATAATGGGCGTTTTGCCCACACGAAGAGGCTCTAAATACCATGCTAATAAAAGGATATTTATCAATTCAAACACTCAGGTTTTTTCTTGCAGGAACCTACTTAGGTCCGTCAACTAACTTCATGAAAATCTCAGAAAATAACAAAACTTTGCCCAAAATGTTTACTAGGCTGGGGTTTCTAGGTCGGTGCCAAGGTGTAAAAAGCCTCAAATCTTTCTAAAATGTAGAACTTGACCAGAAATAAGTGTAACAAAGGAACATAACCTCAACCATATTTGGGGCAAATCTAGCAAGAATTTAGTTACCATGCCGAAACGGCTGGTAATCGCTGATCTAGCGCCCACCGCTACGACACGAGCAACGCATTGACTGCACCGTCAGCAACCCAGTTTACGCTAATGCATTTTTATTTTAATTTATAATATTCAGTCTGTAATCAGCCTTCTTATTGTGAACATTAATTAAATACTTCTTTTTAAAAACGTCTTTTCTGGACTCCACTATATAATTGGCGCAGTCTTAAAGGCAGTTAGAGAAGGCGTAGATAAAACAGGATACTTCAAACTCAGCGTCCTGCGCGGGAATCAAACTCTTCACGCATCTACGACCCCCTAGCTGGAAGAACCTACGGAGACCAGGTGGACGATCTTTTAAGGGACTCCGGAAAATTGGCATCCCTTCGGCTGTAGACGACTCCTTCAGGAGATGCAGAGGATACTCAAGTAAGTGCTCATTAGCTCTCAAGTTCCTTGCTCTATTTCCTGTCGTAATTCCTAGTTTTATTCTCTTCACGTGTGTCGGTCTTTATGCTAAAATCGCTATAGGCTCACAGTGCATTCGTTTAAATACTATTTTTATTTCTATAACTTTGTGTCGGTCTATTTATATGCTCAAATCGCTGTAGTGGCCAGTACACGCGTCCTAAGTAGGTAAATTACGTAAATTAGTTTTTGTTAAATAGTGAACTCGCTCGCGCGCGGTCACAATGCAGGTATCCGATTTCAAAACGTTCGCCGATTTAGTTCCGCGCTATGACGGGAAGCGAACACGGCTTAATGCATTTATTAGACAAATTGATGGTTTATTGCGCCTTATTTCAATCGAAGGCTCAATGATAAATATGGAAGCTCATTTCATAATAAGCAGATTGGAAGGTCCGGCTTTAGACGCGATCGCGTTCGAGACAAACTTGAATTCGTGGGAGGATATAAAAGCCGCGTTGATTAGACGTCTAGGAGACCCGCGTAACGAAGTACAAGTAATGCAAGAATTGACGCGCACGCGCCGTAATAGGTCGGAAGATTCTGAATCATTTGGTAAACGACTGAGAGAATTACTTGACACTTTGTATTCGGTTGGGCAACATGAGGATAAAACTTACTATGAAAAAATGGTTATCGAACAATTTGTTAACCAACTAGACTTTCACGTTTCTATTGGAGTAAGGATTGCCTCACCAGATACATTGGAGTCTGCTATTTCAACAGCACGGCAGGAGGAGGCTAGACTCGCATGTAATCCACCACCTAGCACGTCAAACTCACAACCACAGCAAAAGGCAAAGGATTCGAATAGATCTAACTTACCATTTAAACCATTCTTGGGTCTAACTAATAACCAACCCTTACAGCCTTTTGTAAATAACAATTTTGTACCGCAACGTAACATGAACCCCAGACCTTGGTCTCCAGACCAACGACAGCAGTACGTCCAGTCCGCGCTACCATGGAAAAACCAGCAGCAACAAGGTAATTCTGAAAAATTTAGGAACTCCAACAACTTTAGGAATCAGTGACCAAACATTCCAAACCAGCAAGTGAACCCGCCGCAAGTATCATCTGACGTTACTATGCGATCTGTAGGTAAGCCTCAGGCACCGCAATTTGCCCAGGGCCTGTTCTATACACCGGATGAACAGTTTTACCAAGGTAATTTTTGTCAGCAGTCCTATTTAGACCAATATAATCCTGATTGCGGCAACGGAGAGTTCAACGAAGACTACGAGACTCCGAACCGTGAAGAATCTGAGGTAAGTACCCAGGATTTTACCAAGGACGAGGCTCACGAAGACCAGAGCTAGTTAAACTTAACCATCAAAATAGGGATGACCTTTCGTACATCGAGTTGCCAGAATACGGAGGTAAATTTTTAATAGATACGGAAGCCGCGAGATCCATGATATCTCCTGATGTTATCCAAGGTACTCCTTTAGAGATGCTTATAGAAAACGAACCTTTTTTAGTAAAAACAGCTCACGGAATATCGCGACATGAATTTGTAGCCTATTTGCCCTTACCTCCCGCTTTTAATTGTGATATCATACACAAATTTCTTTTATTCGATTTTGACCCCAAATATAAAGGCCTAATAGGCTTAGATTTGCTTGGAGCTTGGAATATTGATCTTAAAAACAACCTATTACGTACCGGTTTAGCCGATATCCCAATTTACTTTGACTATCCAGATAAAAAGCTCAGTATTGAACCTCGATGCGAAAGGATAGTAAAGGTCAAGACACACTATTTAGACGGTCAGTATATACATGACGACCATGTATGGTCTCCAGGATTAAAATCATCAGCTGCAATTGTAAACGTAAAAAATGGAACTTTTAACACAATCATTACTAATTATAACGATGAGAAGAAAACTGTCTCAAATAACGTACTATTTCAGTTAGAACCCTATATTCAACAGTTCGACGGTAATAACCCGTGCAAATTAAATTCAATGAAAGTCACGGAGGATATAGATTCAATATTAAAAGATAATTTAAACAAAATCCGTTCCGATCATATGAACGAAGAAGAGAAACGAGAAATAACTCGTCTTTGTTTCAAATATAGAGATTTATTTTATTCAGACAAAATTCCATTAACGTTTACACATGCAGTCAAACACGAATTGCGACTCAAGGACAACTCACCTATTTTTGTTAGGAGTAATAGACAGCCTCCTAAGCAAAGAGAGGAAATCAAAAAGCAAGTCGATAATTTACTAAAACAGGGTATTATACGGGAAAGTGTGTCACCATGGTCATGTCCTGTACACATTGTCCCAAAGAAAGCCGACGCGTCTGGCAAAGTAAAATGGAGACTTGTTGTCGATTATAGACGGCTAAATGTCCGGACTATCGAGGACAAGTACCCTCTGCCTAATATCAATGACATTTTAGATAGATTAGGCAGAGCGCAATATTTCACCACCTTAGATCTCGCGAGCGGCTATCACCAAGTAGAAATGCACCCTAATGACGTAGAAAAAACTGCTTTTTCTACCGAGAGAGGACACTATGAATTCTTGAGAATGCCGTTTGGTCTTAAAAATGTACCAAGTACGTTCCAAAGACTTATGGACCACATTTTAAGGGGTATTGAGAACGTCTTCACATATCTCGATGACGTCATTATAATCTCGACGTCACTACAAGAACACGTTCAAAAACTTAAACAAGTGTTCGATCGATTCAAGTTACACAATTTGAAAATTCAACTTGATAAATCGGAGTTCCTTAAGAAGCAGGTTAGCTTCTTAGGACACGAACTGACTGACAAAGGCCTTAAGCCCAACAAAACCAAAATAAATGCTATTTTGCAGTTCCCTATCCCAAAAACCCAAAAAGAAATAAAATCCTTTTTAGGTTTAGTGGGATACTACAGGAAATTTATAAGGGATTTCGCCCGTTTAACAAAACCCCTAACAGCTTGCTTGAGAAAGAACGCTCATGTGGTCCATTCTCCTGAATTCGTTCAAGCATTCGAGAAATGTAAACAGTTACTTACTAACGACCCAATCTTGCAATTTCCAGATTTTGACAGACCTTTTATACTTACGACAGACGCAAGTGACGTCGCAATTGGGGCCGTACTATCCCAAGGCACCCTAGGCTCTGACAAGCCAGTAGCGTACGCATCTCGAACTCTATCTGAAACCGAAACTCGTTATTCAACTATTGAGAAAGAGATGCTGGCTATCATGTGGGCGGTTAAATATTTCCGGCCGTACTTGTATGGCAGAAAGTTTACCATCTATACTGACCACAGGCCGCTTACCTGGCTTCGGTCGATCAAGGACCCTGACTCGAAGTTAACGAGATGGGGCTTGAAATTAGCCGAATACAACTATGACGTTGTCTATAAAAAGGGCTCTTTAAATACTAACGCTGATGCCCTCTCAAGAGCTAAGATTTATCACAACAGCATTGAATCCCTAGCTGTAAACTTTGATGATAATGAGGACGATGACATCATCAATAGAATTTTTGACAATGTTCGTAGAGAAACAGAGGCTGAATCAACACCAGATCAGGATAACGATACCACTCTGACAAACGTCCCTGCTCCATCAAATAATCCCCAAGGTAACCAGGCCCATTGTTCAACAACAGCATCTCAAAGTGTCCCTATGTCTGAAGTAGAGTCTGATAGTATGAGTGTAGCGTCACTAGACCCTGACCAGTTAGTGTCAACAAACCATACACAGCCAGATAATGAGAACTCAGGTATTCCTATTTTATCAGATGCGATAGACAGGCAGTTAAAACAATTTCACATTAGATCAACCCCAGGGTCTACTTACAGAGTAGAAGATAGGTCAACAAACTCCAGAGTCGTTATCAAAGATGTTTTCATACCAGTTAATAACACAGAACAGGAAATCGTAAAATTCCTTAAGGAACACACAATAGCTGACAGAAAGTTTCATTGTTATTTTTACGCAGAAGATCTGTACTTAGCATTCTCAAGAGTTTACACATCAATTTTCAACCATAGAGGTCCTAAATTATACAGATGTACATCACGAGTAACCATGGTCGAGAATAAATCCGAGCAGCAGGAAATCATCAAAAAATATCACGAAGGTAAGACTTTACACCGTGGTATCCAGGAGACATACTGTAGCGGTCCTTTCTTGGAGGGTGAAAGAAAACCAACTAATTATTTTTTAACATTTTTATTTATAAGGTTTATAAGTTATGGGGCCTTACATTTGCTCGGTGAGCCGCCACTTTTGTGTGTATGGGTGTACAGGTTATATAAACAGCCGACATATAAGAATTTAACAAAAGAAAAACCAATTTATGCAGATTGGGTACTAAAGTAAGGGCGCACAACTTACGCCTAACGTATGAAATGGTTAAAGTGAACTAAGGCGAGGGCCACATATTTACGCCCAACAGAAAAATGTAACAAAGTTAGGTAATCATTTAGTACACATAAGTTTACAATGAAAACTATTCAACTTACACAGATTTGGTACAAAAGTGAGGGCAAACACATTTACGCCCAACGGAAAAATTGTTAAAAAGTACACAGTAAATTAACATTCAATAGCTTACATCAAAACCATTAAATTTACTCAGATTTGGGATAAAGGTGAGGGTCAACACATTTACGCCCAACGGAAAATGTAAAAAAATACGTAGTAAATTAGCATTCAATAGCTTACATCGAAAGCTATTAAGTTTACTCAGATTTGAGACGAAGGTGAGGGTCAACACATTTACGCCCAATGGAAAAGTATTCAAAAGGTAAGTAGTGAAACAGCAAAACCGAATCCACACTTCCACGACAATAAAACAGTGTAGTTCGCAAAACCAGCACTAGATAAACGTCGACACCATTGGACGGAGAGAAGAGACGCAGATATTGATGCTTCGGAGACAATGTCCAAAATTTATACGGATGTGTGCCTGGCACAGGTGACAACAAACGTGAATAATCAAACGTTACCGACCTCACAGCGGGTGGCCTACCCACAGTAAAATTCCACTTCCTCACAAAGAAACTTCATGTCTCAAAACGAAACTGCAGCCGCTACCAGGAAGAATTCCTCATCCCTCCGGATAAAATCCCCAGCTTTAAAGATGTACCTTCATCCCTCCAGAAGAATCTTACCCCTCCAGAAGAATTTCACCCCTCCAGAAGAACCCCTGTTTATAGGGGTTTTAAAGGCACTCGACAAGTGGCCATGTGACAAACAAGGTGGCGGTCATCTCGACTCCGCGATCCGATGCGCCTTTTTGTAGGGAAAGCCGATTGCGTGGGCTATCTGAGCCAGTTTCAACCACGGAGCTCGGTTGGAAAATCTTAGCGACCACACCAAGATAATTTAAATTTAAATGTCGATCCTCGACAGTCTGTCAAGTCAACGACTCGCAAAAAAACTCGTTTACTTTTTTCAACAAGATGGCCGCGCAGAACGCAAATCGGCCAGTGTCAAGTGCACAAAATAACGACAGAAATACCAGTGAACGAACAAACGAACGCGTTATAAAAAATGGTGTTACAATACAAGCAAATTCAAAAGAATTATCACTGGTCTAACATGCTTCTCACCATACAAGGGTACGTAAACAAATGTGAAACATGTCTACAATCAAAACCCTTTAAAACCTCCCCTTGCACTGACAGAAACTCCAACAAAGCCAATGGAAAATCTTTTCATGGACTTGTATTCAACAGGTGGTGCAACTTTCTTAACTATCATTGATAATTTTTCCAAATACGCTCAAGCTATCCCCCTGCCAGCTACTAGTAGCATACACATTGCTGACGCATTACTGAGTGTTTTTGCTACCATGGGACTACCTCTTAATATAACTACAGACTCTGACGCTAAATTCGATAATGAGGTGATTAAAGAAATATTTGCCTCACATAATATTCATATTCATTTTACAACCCCTTACAACCCCAACTCTAACTCCCCTGTAGAGCGTTTCCATTCAACTATAGCCGAGATAATTAGAATACAGCGTATGACCAACAAAGAGGACCCGATTCAAACTCTTATGAAATATGCTATAATAGCTTATAATAATGCAATACACTCAGCAACAAACTACACACCTCATGATTTGTTGTTTGAACACACAGCAACTAGGAACCCTTTAGAAATATATTATCCTAAGGAGTTCTACCAGGACTACGTTCTGAAGCACCGCGCAAATGCAGAGGCAGTCCAAGAGTGTGTGGCTGCACACATGTCAGCCAACAAGGAACAAGTAATTTCTAAAAGGAACCAGGATGCGGAGGAAGTTATGCTAAAGGTAGGTGAAACAGTTTTCAAGCAGGTGGCGAAGACAGCGCGGAATGACAAAACAAAACCAGTTTTTAAAGGTCCGTATAAAATTATTCATCTTCACCCTAATAACATTGCAGAGATAATAGGAAACCACCCTAACTCTAAGTCAATTAGAGTTCACTTCAAGCTCCTACGTAGACCTCATCTTGTTCCAGGACAGTCATCATCGTCACAGCCTTCGGGTACTTCGCATCAGCCACCGTGAATATTGACAATGTAGATAACCATAATGGTGTCCTGCTTCTAAAACAAGGGAAAGTCCTTAAACAAATCGATACCTTTAGCCTTGCTTGTGTTTATAACATAACTTACGTTCAAAGCACGACTTTAAAACTTATGGCATTATATGCGAGTACTAAAACAAGAGAAGCCCACCTGGCATCTGAAGACGCGCATAAAACTTATAAGGACCAGATAGATCATAAGTTTAGCATAATTCATAATAAAATAATTTTTCTTTCTCCTCGTACTAGAGTTAAGCGTGGGATAGTTAACGGATTAGGTTCTGTAGTAAAAGCACTTACGGGCAACTTAGATAATGATGACGCAATAAAATTTGAACATGAAATCTCCAATCTCAATAATAGAATTCTTAATCTACATAACTCTCAAACTTCTTCTATTAGTCTAGCACGAAAAACAGTTGAAGAATTTGGTAAACAAATAGCTAAAATTGACGATAATCAAAAGAAAATAAGTGCTATGTTGCTAAATACCACTACTAGATCTAATTTAGATTATAATCATTTACATTTCTTAGATATTTACGTTCAAATAGATTTTAGTTTACAGATAATTTTAGATAAGTTAATGCTTCTTGAAGATGCAATGACTTTCTCCCAATTAGGGGTAATGCATCCGAGCATAATGAGTCCTCAAAATTTAATTTACGAAATACTGCAAATCCAACAGAAATCTCTATTTAATCCCGTAGCTGAAGTTGTTATACATAATATTTACCAGATTGAGCGATCTATAGTTGTGAAAGCGTACAGTACCGAACACACTTTAACTTTTATCCTTGACATTCCTTCAGTGGAGTCTAATACCTATGATCTAAGCCATCTTTATTCCATTCCAAATCACCAAAATTTTACTATCATTCCTAAATCCAAATACCTTATACTTGGGAGTGAAGAGTACGCTTACCTTGATGAGGACTGCCGAGCCATCACTGAAGACATCCAACTCTGCAAGCAGCTGACTACGAGGTCAATCACTGGTTCCGGGGACTGCATACTTTCTCTTATTCAACATGAACCTGCTAACTGTACTCACGCCAAGATGAATCTCAAAAGCGGAAAGATACAGAAGATAAACTCCAATAGCTGGCTGGTCATCATGAGGTCAGCAGAAATCGTTAAGACATCATGCAACGGGAAAACCACCTACAATAAGCTAACAGGTGTACACATCATCTCATTGACAGACCAATGTCAAGCTCACATCTTAAACAGCACTCTACAAACTCACAGCAAGACAATCTACAGTCAAGACATCATCCCGCTACCTAAAGAAGACAACATTACTCCGGATAAAGTCCACTATGAATTACAGTTAGAAGAAATATCCCTGGACAGCATCCATCAACTGATCAACAAAGCAGAAAACTTGAGAGATGACAGCATCCCTACCTACAATTGGAAACTCACCATGGCAACCCCCAGTTGGACTACCATCCTCCTGTACATCATTGGATTGTCATTTTTTCTTTGGAAGTTACATCAAAGATGCACTGGAAACAGGACCACGATGCAAGAAGCAACACCCACTGACGGCCCCACTGGAAGCTGCGGAGGCTGCTTCCATCTTAAGGAGGGAGGAGTTACCATGCCGAAACGGCTGGTAATCGCTGATCTAGCGCCCACCGCTACGACACGAGCAACGCATTGACTGCACCGTCAGCAACCCAGTTTACGCTAATGCATTTTTATTTTTATTTATAATATTCAGTCTGTAATCAGCCTTCTTATTGTGAACATTAATTAAATACTTCTTTTTAAAAACGTCTTTTCTGGACTCCACTATATAATTATTTTCATGTAAAATTGTGAATAATTAAGTCGAAATGCGTAACCAACGCCATGGATGAATGAATTTTGAACAAACTAACCTGTTTATAGGGGTTTTAAAGGCACTCGACAAGTGGCCATGTGACAAACAAGGTGGCGGTCATCTCGACTCCGCGATCCGATGCGCCCTGGAATTGATGTAAAAGTAGGTTTGTAAATACGAAAATACAAGCCGATAAGCACTCGATAATCACCAAGAATACTTACATTTTGTAGGAAAGCCGGTTGCGTGGGCTATCAGAGCCAGTTTCAACTACGGAGCTCGGTCGGAAAAATCTGTAAGGAAATCAAGATCTTACTCCCAAAACGGAAAGATAACGATAAAAGAACCACAAAACAATTCAAAAAAACAAGGCTTACCTTAGCGACCACACCAAAAATAATTTAAATTAAAAATCGATCCTCGACAGTCAGTCAAGTCAACGACTCGCAAAAAAAAACTCGTATACTTTTTTCAACAAGATGGCCGCGCAGAACGCAAATCGGCCAGTGTCAAGTGCACAAAATAACGACAGAAATACCAGTGAACGAACAAACGAACGCGTTATAAAAAATGGTGTTACAAGGTGTTAAAAAATTTATTGTACAACCGCTCTGACATCACGCTAGTACCCGATCCTGAATCTAGTTCCATACTATAATCCTTATTATTAATTGTAACTGTGATTAAAATAGGATTAGTATTAACACACCTCATATTGAAAAGTTGATACTCCTCACATTCATGCTCGTTGTCCGTCGGGTCCTGTTCCGTACGCACTTGAATGTTGTTCAGCTTCACATGACACGCCTTTTTCAGGTGCCCAATGGATTTACACCTGTTACACCGGTAATTTTTGAAACGACAGTCCTCAGCTTTATGAGAGGCCAAGTTGCATCGGCTGCAGCGGCCACTGCCGCTCGGTTGGCCGCGCTCGCGTTCGTGGCGAGGCGCACCCGCCCCACGGGCGCGCTCGCGGTCGCGCGGACTCCCCATCCTGTACAGCGGCTCCTCCTTGATTGTTACAGCTGCACCGACACCTGGATCCCTGTGGTTGCGTGCGTCCCTAGCACACGTCACTTGCTGTGCAGTTTCCAACGCTTTTGCGAGCGTCAACGTTGACAGGTCCTTTTCGCACAAGCTATCTCGCACTGGGCCTGTCTTGAACCCCAACACGAAACGGTCGCGAAGTAGCACATCCAGCTCGGTCCCAAAGCCGCAATGAACCGCCAAACCTCGCAATCTTGCTGCCCATTGTTCTGCACTCTCCCCGTCGAACTTTACTGCGTCATAGAACTTACTTCTATCTGCAAAGGTCGACCTTTTCGGAGTGAAATGATCGTTGAGTACCTTCACTAGCTCCGTATATGATGCCGCTTCAATTGTCTTCGGATGTAACAAGTTACATACCAATTTGTATGAGTCATCCGCGAGACTCGTTAGCAACAATGCATTTTGTTTTTTTGCGTCGATATCATTTAACGTAATAAACATCGAAAGCCTGCCGTAGAAAACGCTCCATTCCTGAATATTGTGGTCGAAAGGTCCCAGATTTCCAAAAACACTGCTCATTTTGCCGAGTAATTCACGTCCATCCACGTCATCAGATAATGTGTATGTGGGGGGTAGGTATCCAAGGCGTACAATAGAAACAACGTGCGTCCGGTGCCGAAGCTAGTTTAATACTAAACAAGGCGCTGCTCGCGCGATCCATATAGTACACTTACCCTTAAATAAATTTAAACCAGTAATTAAACAAAAATTGTACAAGAAAGGCTATTATGAAATATCAGACTATATGCAAGATAAATCTCCATGGGATTAATTCAAATGTATAAAGTAAATATTTTATTAGACGAAACAAGTAGATTTATCTACTGCAATTTTTTGTTATTATTATATTTATTTTTTTATGTAGCCATTTTTGGGCTATACATATATATTATTCGTTATTTCCAAAATTAGCTAGGGCAGTTTAGGGCCTAGAAAGATTGTTAATTTAGAGTAGGAGCACTTCTGGGCAGGTTTTTTGGGGGGTTTTTCCTGTTCAGGGGGTCCGGTTAATTATACGCATGTTAATAACACGCTTTGGAAATTTTGACTAAAATTTGAAACAATTGTCGTTTACAAATGGTGGTGGCGTAAAGTTACGTGCTGTGTGATTAACCTGGCCAGCCCCGAGGCAGTGCCTTTATTATTATTTTTATTTTTTTATCCCGCCCGAGCCGGTTTTCTATTAGGACAATACAAAATTGTTATAAAAAGAAGAAGATTGCGTTATGCAAATTTCTTTTTTTTACAATGACCGATCATGACGTCAATAAGTGATAATGCTATCCTACATTGAATAAAGTTATTTCATTTTCATTTTCATTTCATTTTCATTTTCATTTTCATTTTCATCATTGACAAAGTATAAAGACATGTTTTCATTACACATCGTGTTGTACCTACATATATAAACGTAACAATGATATGTTAACCAAGAAATATTAACTAATTAGGTAGGTATCAGTAATTGTATTATTATTTTAATATTACGACTTCGGTGTTAGTAAGTATAATTCCTGTACATTCATTTGATTTTATCATACCGGGTGTAAGGGACAGCCCTCCGAATACTGATAAGGGACAAAAAATATTAAAAATCAAGATCGGCTGACTGCAATTACTATGGAATATAAAATTTATTTTGGCGTTTTCTGAAATATTTTTTCATACGAAGTTGGTCAGTTTCATTGTCTGAATGCGCCCTATAAGTACCTTACACCCTGTATAGCCTAGGCACACGTTGTTCCCCAGGCCGGCTAAATTTTTAGGCGATAATAAGTTGCCATCTGAACTAAAATAGGTATCTTAGTGCAAAAAGTTGCGGTTAGTTATAGCCGCAAATTGAAATATAACGGGTAAATGCTGGGTCCAGCTAGATATTTTTCCTGTTCGGTTGCAACGTCCATACTAGTTCAAGCGAATCTCATGTTTTAAAATTTATATCTACGTACTCTAAACTCAGTACTTTATGGCGCAGTCCACGGAACCCTAAGTCGCATTTGTCAAACAATGTGGAGAGCAGATGGCAAATCAGTAGCCTTTGCCCTACATAATAAAGAAAAAAAAGAGAGTGCATGCATGATTGTTTAAACACGAGACCAAAAAAGTTTACTCCTTACTTGTTGTTTTGAGAAGTAGGTATGAAAAAGACTGAAATACTTTCCTTTAAATAAAAATAAGTTGTATTTCTTCTTTGACGATCGACCACGTTCGTTAAACTTCACAAAAGGATTGAAAATTTTAAATTGCACTTATTACTCATCTGGAAAATTACTGATAACACAAAACATATTGACAACACCTACATACATATCAACCTACCGTAAACACTAACGGTGTTATTACAAAAAAGTTTAATAGTGTCTAAGTCATATGACAACGTCAAATCGTCTAAATGCGAGTTTAATTTTTTTGTGATAATCGCTTATAGATGCTCTTGTTGATTATAGCGATTAAGGCAAGTACTGATAGCACACCAAGGATGTCATATTGCTATAGTTCTTTTGTCCCAGCTAACTACATATTTCCCTGACGTATGTACGTGCCTGTGGATTTGAGACTGATACGTGTAAACTTGTTAAGGTGATTCGATTACAAACAATAAATTCTAGTTATTTCCTGTACCTACTTTAAGTAAGCACCTGTAATTTTTATAAAGGAGTCGTATTCTAACAAAGTAACGAAACACATAGATATCAAAAAGTAAGTTGCAAATTCAAATACAAGTTCCACTTTTTACTTTTCTTTTACGAACCCAATCTCTACAACGAACGTTCTATACGCGTTTCCTGAAGCGGTTTTGAAGTTTATTCTTATACAGATCAGTGGAGAGCAGCCGAAAGTTCAGAAATATCATTTTAAATGACTATTTCTAATTGCTATGATCAATGTCAAAATACGTACCTATATTCTCTCTCTCTCGATTTAATCCATTTCTGCCTTCGATATGTAAGCCGGGGTGCCTATGGCTCAGCTGATAAGGTTTCCACGATTTCTGCTTGTGATTGACAAGCGATCTTGTAATTTTGTCAGGTTGTAGATTTGCATTCGTATTTGATTTCGCTTACGTCAAAACGATATTTTGGTACCTCTACTCGCCACGTTATTGTAGATAGACTTGTATGTCATTGTCCGTTTAGTCTGTCTGAAGCGTCTGCAAAGCGATTTCATACAATTTCGTAGTATTGGTAAAGCAAAGCAAGTCTGGGTTCCTTTGTGCCGGTTACAATGGCGCACCGCGGAGGGAATACATGATGCCATATCTGACCTTTAAAATTCCTTCTGATTTAAAAAAATGTTTATTTTGTTCGCCTTTCCAACGGTCCAGAACGATACTTTGTAATAAAATTAAATCTCTATCATTTATTGCGGATTTGGAAAAGTCATCCGAAAAAAGATTATTCAAATCCGATTACTTTTCCATTTCTACCTAAGTAGTCCGAATTTATCTCAGGTAAGTGTAATTCCCAGAAACGGTTCCCGGGATTCATCGAGGAAAAGTAGAATTGTCGACCGATAGTCCGGTCCAATTCGCCGACAACCGGTTCAGACTAGATTGAATGGAAATAGATGTGCACTGCGACATGCGTTCGTAAACGGTGCACTTTCCAATATCTTTCAGGATTACCTAAGCTAGATTACCCTGTATCCCTGTATTGTTTGATCGTCGTGGTGGGCTTTATTGCTGGCAAACCTAGTATCTGGATCTGAAGTCTAATTAGTAAATTTTAAATTAAGTTAGGGAATTTTACACATTGGCCACACACTGAAAAAGGGTTGTCTACGTCCGTTTATAGGATGAAAGATAAAGCCTGGTCAGACCCCCACCCCTCTCAATTGCGCTACGTCATTTGTTAACGACCCCAAACTACAGTTAACTGAAATCAAATCCACGCCACGGCCTGCACAAAGTTACAGGCATAGAAGACACACATAAGTGACCTAACCTACTGTGCAAATAATAGAGGTAATACTTATACTTTCACTGAGGCCACTCGATATTTAGTTGCCTATTTGGGACGTCAACTCACGTGGTGCTAATAATGCCTATTCCTCTTCAAAGGACACTCGTGGACTTTATGATCTATCTACGTTTATAAGATGCGACTAATCGTTAAAAAAGCGGTTTCAACTGGGCTTAATACTGGGTTTTGCCGGTTATGTAAATCTGTTCATTAAACCTAACGAACGTTCCGGCACGCGGATTACAGTCCGATTCGTGTGGTTTTTTATTTCATGTAGGGTATCACAGAGTGATAGAGAGTATAAGGCTTTGCGGATATTGGAGTCACATTTAAGAATGTTGTACAAAATCCGAGAGGCTTGCTTGTGGATCCAAGCGAAACAACACCCCTACGTGTGAACACGGAGCGGAGCAAATAAGTTTTACGTAGCTTGTTGAGCAAAAGCATGTATTTGAGCTATTTTGAACACTAGTTAGTCCTAGGTACCTACTATCTTCAACTTCAACTTCAATAGCCACAACAGTCGTCTGCTGGACATGGGCTGGACTTGTGAACAAATTAGGTATATTTAAGGATATGTTGAGGGGATCCAGGAGCTTGTTCACCCTCCGGTCTGGAGACGTGCACTATAAATAGAGATTGATCAGCATTAGAGTACTTGTATTTGAATAGGAATGCTGAGACGAAACATCAGCAGGCGTATTAGTTGCTCGGTTATTATTATGATACAACCAACCAAGTCATTCGCCTTGGCAAGCGTAGTAGTCGTGACCTCCGGCCAGGTGGACCGATGACTTAAAAAAGGCGGCTGGTAGCGACTGGATGGCGATAACGAGAGATCGGGCCCTATGGCGTATCCTGGGGGAGGCCTACGTCCAGCAGTGGACTGGAATAGGCTGGTGTATGTTTGTAACCAACTGATAGTCCAAAGATCCACCACTGGAATCATCCGTATGTACATTTGCCAGCCATCGCTGTATTTACCAAAACTAACCAGCAAAAAAAAAAAAACAAGGACAGCATAAAAAACAGCAAATTAATAAAGACAACAACACATTTCTGTGGCAAAAATGGAGAGCAAATTTCAACACGTGTGGCAACCAATAAAGAATGAATGAATTTATTGGTACAGTATTCTTAAAACCAATACTAATACACAAAACACTATTCGAGGTTTGTCTGTGGAATCGTCGAGTCTCTATGAAATTAATTTATACCTGGTAATCTTATGTTAGGTAAAATATATACTCAAACGCTAATCAATAGGCGAATTGCATACGAACGGTTCGTGACAGCCTCCACACAAGCGACAACCGCAATTTTGATGCAGTGACGTTTGCCGTGGTATGTATCCGGTTTCGAAGAGACTTCGTAGTTTTTTCGTCTGACCACCGGATCTAGTAAAAGAATGGAAAAATAATAACGCTAAGTCGATTGAATATATGTCATTGATAATAGATAAGTGGTTTCCAAGTTTTCGAGGGACTATACGTGTCGAAGCTGATTGCTAAAGTAGAATATCCAGCCAGTGCGGCTTGCACTAAACCAGCGCAATCTTCTAAGATTGCAATCTTCCACCTTTGGTCCTAAGAGAAAAGGAAATTGAAGTCCAATCTAAGTAACGTACCTACATAGGGGCACTTTTATATTTTTGATAAAAGTGAGTCCTAATCTAAACTACCTACCTAAATACATTTTTAATAGTAGACTTACGTTGGTAACCCAATCAGCAATATTATTATTATTTTTCAAATGTGACGTAATAAGTATTACATATGGTGACTGATGTGGCGTAGTGGTGTGCGACTGCTTGCGGCGCAAAGGTTCCAAGTTTGATACCCGATGGGCCACTCACAAAGCTAAGCTAAGCTATAAACTATCACTTTGTGAATTTATTTCCAGTCTGATGAGACATTGAAGGCTGAACCACCTTGTTCCGCGCTTCGAAAGGCAAGTTTACTAGTATGATAACTTAGAAGGAGGTCGTTGACAACAGACACCTGGGTTCATCGGGTCGCTCGCCAAATAGGTGTTCCACAAGACAGAAGCAGAATAACACTATATTATTGTTAATACTTTAAAATCATTTTCAAGTTAAAGTTCTTATTTTACTGAAGTCAGACCTGTGGCCAAGAGCCAATAATTAGGCAAAAGGGTAATGGGGAGAGTAGTTAGACACCCAACAGTATTTCGTTAGATTAGTGATTCAGATAAAAGTAAACAAGCTTATTATTAAAATAAAAACCCGACTGCGGCTTGTGGAAAAGAAATTTCAAAATTATATTTTCGAATTTATGAAATTTTAATTTTGCCAGTGTGACTCGGGCTGCTGACACGAATCTAACGACACCTCAAAATTAATGTCAACATCCGCCTAGCCGCTTGGGCTGTAGCCCGTAAAAAAGAATTTATCTACTTGTCCACATACATAAATACTACATTATTTGAAAACATGCAAAATTTTCAAGCTCGTGCAGTATTTGAACCTGCGACTTTCGCCATTACTAGTGGCGAAGTTTATTATACCTGGGCTATCGTGGCTCATCTAATGCCCGCAAATTATGCAAGTGTATCTTGATACCAATAACGCGTGGCACAGCTCCATCTACCGGATTAGTTTTGCAAATAATACCCAGTGACGGGAGTAACTAATTCATGCTTTACAGATTGAATGAAGTCTAAGCGATAAAAACTCGCGATAAATCGAATTTCAAATTGTAAAGCTCTTCCCGTGTTAGGTATACAACTTGTGAAAACTCGGGCGAGATTTGAACCTGCGACTATCGCCATTACTAGTGGCTATTTATTGGCGTCAAGATACACTTGGAAAATTGGCGAGTATTGCATCAGCCGCGGTAGCCCAGATGGAAGAGGCATCGCCACTAGTAATGGCGAAAGTCACAGGTTAAAATCCTTCCCGAGCTTAAACATTTTGCAAGTAAAAAAATTATACCTAACAAGGGGAGTGTTTTAAAATTTGGTATTCAAATACATACATATCTGCATACATACACTCGAAAACCTTGCCCTCCCTCCGAGGTAGACGGGTAAAAATTCTGGCTACAGTTTTCCGTACGAAATTCTTAAAGAATCAGCGAAAAATCCTCTCCTAATGCATTCTTAATTTCATTACGCAAAGTATCTTTCCAGAATGAAAAAATGCATTTATGGGACGATTAAGAAAGAGAACTTTAAATTAATGAGGACAAATTGCAGCTGCGGAGCCTGTAATGGGACCCTTACCCCGCCCTGTAATCCGTGGAGCATTTGACTAGTTGAGGTAACTGTTATTTTGGAAAAGATTGGGAGCGGATATTTTGGAAAGCAAATAAGGTATTCCGTCAGGCCCATCATACGGATGATACGGCTACGGCTAAATTTTAGGGTGCCTTGACGGTATGGTATGTAAATGAAATGTAGCACAAAGCCTTCTTCTTGTGTATTGATTTAGTTTTAGAAATAAGAAGGGGTAAATCTTTTTTATTTCAAAAAAAGACATTCATCCTAAAAGTACTAGAGTTTTGGACTGCTGCTTCAGAAGTTATCACTCCGAAAAGACTTAAAACTCAGTTTGAAAAAGTTATTTGTTTAAGACTCGAAAATTATGGAAGAGAAATAATATCTGAGGAAAGCCTACCTATGCAAATTACAACATGTTTCACTATGAAAGAAATCTTTTAATTTTTCATGGTTCTTTGAAATATTTTTCATATCAAGTGCTTATTTCAGAATAAATTTATTAGCATGGTATTGATAGCCCGAAGTAGAAAAATGGGTTTTGAGGTTAGTATGCGATTTTTCCAGATAACTCCTGGAACAAGAGCCTTAAACTCGGGTACTTTTAGGACGATTGTCTCCTAGCAACCTCAAAACCTATTTCTGAAATAAAAAAGGTTTGTCCCTTCCATATATTCACGTCTATACCCGATTTAAAACAGTTATTGACCGGAATATAACTAGGACCTACGTTTCAAAGGAACACAGCTGCTTTCGTAGCTCTGACAAACCGTGCACGTTTATTTGCTATTCTAATTTTGTCAGGCGTGAACTAATACGTACCAATAATGAGCGTTACATTACTTGTTGTATGTTATATTCTGTGACAAAACCACACACACACACACACATTACCATGCTTAACAGTCCCCTGCTAGACATGAACTTGTACGCTTAGGAACCATCACATAAAAAAAAACATCTAACGTGCCCGGCACTTCCGTCATCAAATCACCCTCGATAGCCGATTAGGTATCTGATACAAATGCTTGCACATTCTTCTACCTACTCACTCGTACCACGGAACGCGATCAAAAACTTAAGTCAGTTCAAACGGTTCTACACCCTACGGAACCCCAATTTTCCGCGTCGTCAGTTCGTGCCACCTACCCTTTGTAGTTAAGATAAAGATATGTGCGTTTTTCTGATTCTTTATGGTCTTCTTTTTTAATCTTTGACCAAAGTTAGGTAAATTCTCCTTCTTTTTATCTTTGATCATTTTTTCCTTAATTTCTTCTGGTTCTTGCGACAGATTGAAAATCTTCTTTACCGATACTTGGTTGTAAAGAATGTTAGAAGTATTTCGTATTATAAACTTTTAATAGACAATTTACTACTACATTGATTTAAGACGGATTGAGTTTTGTTTTTCTTGTAAAGTTTCAATTTTATTACTTATCAATGAACTTTTTAATTCAAAGTAATTTACAGTTAATTGCACTATCAATCACAGGATTTGAGAGATAGAGGCGGTAATACCAAAAACTTTATAGGCAAGATCAGTCGGGAAACAATTTATTTGCCCAATAAACAAATTACATAGGAATTTTCGAAAACAAAAATGAACATAACTAATAGAAACTAATTGAATTAGAACTGATCTAAACGAAAGTTAAAATTATGGTAAGAAGTACTATATGAAGAGGATGCTTTTATAATTTTTGGAATATTACACCGATGATTATATACCTACGTTAAAAAAATGTAAATGCCCGATCCCACCAACAGCTACCTACAACTACATCAGCCGCAACAGTCCACTGGCTGAACATGATCCTCCTCTTATTGGGGGGTATTTGCTATACTCACCACGTTGTAGATATTTACCGGAAATGCTGCTGCACTGGATTCATCCCCTTGTTGCCTTTTAAAATGCCCACGGATAGAAATGGGCTGATGCTTTTCCAAGCCGGCACCTTTCGGCTAACAGTTACGTAAGGAGGTTAAAAAGGATTAAACCTTTTAACAATTATCTTTCGTACCTACTATAATCACTCTTTCTTAAGTCTTTCGTCTTGCATTTCGAATAATTGGAAACGAAGTTTTGTGAGATAACTCGTGTTTTAAATGTTAAGCAAATGAAAGCACAAAGATAAATAAATATTAGATTCAACAAAATACACTTAAAAGTTTTTACTCGGTAACTTCATTACTTATTACTTACAGCTTTGCAAACTTTACTAAAGTAAAGTTTGGAAATGTTAATGCCATTTCAACAAGTAGGTATAAAAGTTGGTATGTCTGCATAACACGACCCTGATAATAAATTTTATTAGTTTTGCTACCTACGATAAAGATTGTTGTCAAAAGATGAGTCATTTATTTATATAATATACCATTGGTCATTGATTAACACCCTAGTTTCGTTTAGGACAGATTCTGGTTAAAACATATTCTTCTTACGGCAGAAATACAGTTGTGTACAAAGTGCAAACTAAGATTTACCTAATCAGTTTATTTATTTATTAGATATATATGCAATAAGAAACCAAGTAGGTACCTCAAAGTTAGCTGCACTTCAACTGCTTACCCCAGAACGTTTAAGTAGTTTACTTACGCCCCGAAACACGTACAAAAGTACTCTCGAAACCCGCGATTTAAGTTTTTTAAGAGTACAAAGTTTAGGGTAGTCGCAAAGAGGATCCCGTAGCAAAATCTTCTTATTCCAATAAGAAGCTTACCGAGTCTTTGACAATCGAAGGCAAGATTGGTACCAGAGGGCGTAGACGAAAAACTTTTATAGATTTTAAAGGAGTAAGTTCAGGCAAGAAGAATTCATCAGTGTATTATGTTATTGGTAATGAACTATACTACTACTGAGCCCGGTCACGTTTTGAGAACAAAATGTTTACATTCAACTTTCCTTTTGTTGAAATTGATGGGTAATTGAGAGATACTTGAATGAAACACACTGCTTAGTTAAAGGCTAGTTTATTACTGACGACCGGTTGCGCGTCGCAGCGCACAAAGCAAGGTATAGGTAGATACATAGATACACCTCATTCCTCCACACTTAGTTTTGAGACCTGTGGAAGACAACAAAACCCTTATAAAACTAACTTGTAGTTAAAAGTATTTCCTATAATCGAGAACCTTACGAGGACGCAGGCGGTGTGCTAGCGATGGAGACACAGGTGCTTCATTATTAGGTACCTCGGCAGCGGCTTGATTAGCCGGCGACATTAACTGTGCATCTGCTTCGCCCTCACGTGTCTCTCGCTCGCACTCCTCTGTACAGTCTACAAATTCATCAACATTATCACCATGACTTAATATACCAGCTACATTCTGCGGGTCTGAAACAACTGGTTGAACCTCATCCCTATTCCCCTCTACACATTCTGATGATGATTCTACACAGTTATCCAAATTTACATTAGTAGTAACTGGTATATTATTTCTTAAATTATGTCGTCTACAAAATTCGTTAGCAGGATTGTCTTCGTTTATAAACGACGAGGTTGTTGGCACAACTGAAATGATGGATGAATCCATTAAATCAATTGGTAAAGATTCACCTTTGTATTTTATCATTTGGTCTATATGTCTAATGCATGAAATGCTAGTGTCATAAATAAATATTTTATACATTCTATTACCGACTTTTTCTATTACCTTTCCTAACTGCCAAGTTTCTTTGCGTGCACTGTAACACCGTGCCCACACAATATCACCTGTTACAAATGACCTACGCGTCACAGTTGTAGGCGAATTACGTTCGCGATCATGATTATTATTATCTGCAGGTTTAATCAAGTCTAATCGTGATCTTAAACTTCGACCTAGCATTAACTTTGCAGGTAGTTCGCCAGTGGTACAGTGCACGGTATTCCTATACTCAAATAAGTATTCTAACAACTTTTCGTGTGCTACAGTGGGTGACAAACTTTCTTTTAAAATACATTTTAACATTTTCTTACACATTCTGACAGAGTTTTCTGCCTGCCCATTGCTGCATGGGTGATAAATTGGCGAATTCATGTACTTAATACCATTGCTGGAACAAAAATCATGAAACTCCTTTGAATTTATTTTAACATCATTGTCAGATACTATTAATTTGGGAAGACCGAATATTGCAAATAATAATTTTAGTTTTGAAATCAACGCCTGCGTATTAGTACCGTTACACATGTGCAAACATTCTAACCACTTGCTATAGGAATCCACTACAACTAAATACACTTTCTGTCCTATTGTCATATAATCGACGTGAATACGCTCCCAGACAGAATGCGCTCGCGGCCAAGGTGCCGGTTGCTCACGAGCCGGAGCGGGACGCAAAGATATGCATACATCACAGCCACCAATCCATTTCTCGATATCGGCGTCGATGCCTGGCCACCACATCCTACTGCGTGCATTACTTTTCATTTTTACAATCCCTAAGTGGGTACTGTGCAACTCTTTTAACATGCTAGTTCTAAGCTCGCTAGGTATAACCACCTTGTGGCCCCTGAGTAAACAACCATCTTCAATTTGCAAGTCGGCTTTGCATAAAAAATAAGGTGATATGGACGTACAGGAAATTTTTCGCGGCCAACCATTGTTTACATATTTAATCACTGTTTGTAATGTACGATCGCTTTCGGTTGCCCTTTTTATGTGACTTGCAGTGATTGCAGGCGATACAGCATTTAAAAAGTTAAGTGAACTAAAAGTGTCGTATTCCTTATCACTATCACACGACGTATCGGATAACGGTGCCCGCGAAAAAAAATCTGCTACAGAATTATTCACACCTGACGTAAACTGCACCACATAATTATACGCGGATAGAATAATTTTATACCTTTGCAATCGTAACGCTGTTGTTATTGATATGCCTGACTTTTTATCAAAAATAGAAACAAGGGGTCTGTGGTCAGTTTTCAATATAAACGGCTCACTTCTACCATATAAATATTGATGGAAATGCTTGATACCGAAAATTATGGCAGTCGCTTCTTTTTGTATCTGGCTATAATTTCGCTCATTAGCCGTTAAAGATCTAGAAGCGTAGGCAAGCGGTCTCTCAATGCCGTCAGCGTCAAGCTGAGAAAGCACAGAACCAAGTCCTGTGGGCCCGGCATCTGAACTCAGCACGAGCTGTGCACTAGGTTCAAAATGCGCCAGCACGCGTTCGGAAGCTAGTTCCTGGCGCACGCGCTGCACTGCCGCACGTTGCCTCTCCCCCCACTGCCAATCGGCACCGGCTCGTAATAATTCATGCAAGGGACTAAGCAGAGACGAAGCATTAGGTATAAAGTTACGGTAGTAATTAACTATACCTAGGAAACGTTTGACTTCCGTCACATTAGACGGTTCCGGTGCCTGTAGTATAGCACGCACCTTTTCAGGACTAGTCTGCAGCCCATTTTTATTAATTACATAGCCTAAATAGACAACGTCATTTTTTAAAAATTCGCATTTCTCTTTTTGCAAACGTAATCCCGCCCCACTTAACCGACTCAGCACGTTACGTAATCTTTGAAGATGCACCTCCCTGCTTGGCCCCGTCACACAAATATCATCAAGCCAGCAGCTCACGCCTTCGATGCCTGAAAGTAAGATTTCCATTGACTTTTGGAAAATTGCAGGAGCGTTCGCTAGCCCATACACCAATCGTGTATATTTAAACAACCCTTTTGGGGTATTTATAGTTGTAAGATCTTGCGAATGTTTATCAAGTAAAAATTGATTATAAGCATTTTTTAAATCTAACTTACTATAATGTTCACCACCTCCGAGCTTAGCAAAAACCTCCTCAATTCGAGGCAATGGATATTTTTCCACTATAAGGTCCTTGTTAAGAGTGACGGAATAATCGCCAGCAATTCTGACCTTACCGTTCTCCTTCAGTACGGGAACAATGGGAGTAGCGTATTGTGAATGACTAATAGGTACTAATATGCCGAGGTTGACTAATCTGTTAATTTCTTTTTCCACTTTCTCTTTAAGTGCGAATGGAATTGTCCGGGGCTTGAAAAATTTTGGTACTGAATTTTCTTTTAACTGTAATTTAACAGTAAATTTATTGAATGTTCCTAACTCATCTCGCCAGAGATCTGAAAATTGTTCCAACAACTTTCCGAGTTCATTACACTTACTAATTTGGGTAACATTATACAAAGGTGAATTCGTAGTAATCCCCATTTTAAAAGTTGTCATAAAATCTCGACCTAGTAAGGGCGGACCACCGTTTTTTACAACATAAATTTTAATTTTATTTATCATATTATTAAATTTAGCATTAGCAACAAAATATCCCAATGGAGAAATTTTATGACCCGTATAAAGGCACATTTTTAAATCACATTTATTAATTTTGTACTTGGTAAACAATTTGAGGTACATCTCTTCAGATATTACGCTATTACCCGACCCGCAATCCAACTCCATAGTTACACTACAATCTCCTATCATTAAGTCATATTTAATAGGGTCTTGATCAACATACCTTATGTTATAGTTTTGACACTCTTCACAAACCGATTCACCATGATCAGTAACGCCACCATCATCACTGGACATATTGTTTACCCGTGAATATTTCCACTTATCGCTGCAAACCTTTTTCAGATGTCCTTTTTTTCCGCACCTATCGCACTTGTAGGACCTGAAACGGCATGTAGCCTCACTATGGGATTTCATTCCGCACACTGCACATGACCGTACTTGGCCGCCCGCACTACCATGCGCCCCGTGCGCGATACCGACACCACCGCCACCAGTCCCGCTGCCGCGACCGCCGCCGTATCGCCGCTGCCGACCTTCAAAAGCCGCGCGATAGATGGGCTCCTCTTTAATGACAACTGGAGTGGATAACGTTTTCGCTGCCCGGGCACTCTCTGCTTGTTCTGCTACCTCGAGTGCTTGAGATATCGACATAGTAGCCGGTTTCTTTTCAAAAAGCTTGTCACGCTCGGGACCTGAGCCAAGACCTAGGACGAAACGGTCTGTTAGATTGGTTTCCAACGCGGAGCCAAATTCGCATAAAGTTGCCAGACCCCGTAGCCGTGCGACCCAATCCTTCAAGGATTCGCCTGGACTCTTCGTCGCCCCATAGAAATTTGCCCTATCAGCGTACGAGCATTCCTTTGTTTTAAAATGAGTGTCGAGTAAATCAACTAGCTTTACAAACGTAAGTGCCTCAATCTCCTCTGGATATGCAAGATTTTTGAGTAGACGGTAGGACTCGTCTGAAAGATGGGTAATCAAAATTGCATTTTTATCACCATCTTGGTCCAATTTATTAATCTTTAAAAACTGAGTTAAACGGCCCTTGAATATGTACCAATCACTTGATTTGTAGTCAAATAACTGCAAACTTCCAACATATTTAGCCATTTTGGATAACAGTTGACGACGCGCACGCGAGGGTAACGAACAAAAATTAATCCGTCGTTCGCCACTGAGAGATACTTGAATGAAACACACTGCTTAGTTAAAGGCTAGTTTATTACTGACGACCGGTTGCGCGTCGCAGCGCACAAAGCAAGGTATAGGTAGATACATAGATACACCTCAGTAATCCTTAACGTCGTCGTCTTGTCCAATTAGTATATCCAACTTGGTACAAAAACAAGTCTGTCAGAGAACTTCGCACTTAAATAATTAAGGCTTGCTTCTACTAATGTCATTAGAGGTAGTGTACCGAACCAAATCAGCACGTCAATTAGTAACCGCTAGATTGGCGGAAATCGTCGTTTCGTTCGTAACCTCGTGACCTAGAAACAAACTATTTCGAACACTGTCTAGAATACGACTACGTAAAGCCTTGATTATGATCACACGTAGCGAGTAAAGAAGGCGAGTCAGTGCACTCGCCCTCTACTTGCCCAGGTTTTCATACAAACACTCGGCCAAGGGCACTGACTCGCCACTCACTGTCCACTGTACTCGCTTAGTATGATCAAGGCGTTAGTAAGAAGATATAATAAAGTTTATGAGCTACAAACGGTCCTGACATTGAAACATTCAGAAGTAAATTCATGCTACAGACGTCACACGTTGAGTATGCTATTAAGGAAAAAAACAAATATGTGTCTAGTATATATAATATATTCTTTATTGCATAAATTCACAAAAATTAATACTTAAAATTAAAACAAAGGCGAGCTAATATAATAGATCTCTTCAAGCCAACCTAATGGGGGTGGAACAATTGATAAAACGGGACAAAAGAAATACAATACTTAATGAAAAGAAAAAAATAACAAACTTAAAACTACCTAATACCTAAACATAATATTACAAATAAACTAATCACTACATAGTATAAAATCAAGTCGCTTCCCGTTTGGTGTCTCCTTATATCTTTAGAATTACCCAACGGATTTTGATGCGGTTTTTTTTATTGGATAGAGTAACTTGAGAGGAAGGTTTACAAGTATAATTTATTCCGGGAAATTGTCACATTCCGGTAGTAAACTTTTGACCCCCTTTTGACACCTTTAAGGATTAAAATTTCAAAAATGCTGAAACACGTATTTCAGTATTTTAAGTTATGAGACTAATCAGAAATTTTGAATCAGATCACATTTAAGATAAAAAACTTTCATACAAACTTTTAACCCCCTTTTCACCCATTTAGGGGTTAAAATTTCAAAAATGCTGAAACACGTGTTTAATTATTTTAAGTTATTAGTCTTATTCCAAATTTGAAACAGATCACACTTATTTAAAAAAACGAACTTTCATACAAACTTTTAACCCCCTTTTGACCATATTAATTGCTATAATTTCAAATCATGCTGAAAGTGCTGAAACACGTGTTTAATTATTTTAAGTCATAAGTCTTATCACTAATTTTGAAACGGATCAGACTTAAGACAACGAACTTTCATACAAAGTTTTAACCCTCTTTTCATCCCTTGGGGGATTAAAAAAACGGAATTTTATATATAATAGTTCGTTATTACAAAAAAAACTTCATGTCCAATATTATAACTCTCTAGGTGATCCGTTTCAAAATTAGTGATAAGACGTATGACTTAAAATAATAAAACACATGTTTCAGCATTTTTGAAATTTTAATCCTTAAAGGTGTCAAAAGGGGGTCAAAAGCTTTCTACCAGTTGGGCTACCCGTTTTCCCATGGGAATGTGACAATTTTCCGGAATAAATTGTAGGTACTTATAAACCTTCCTCTCAAGTTACTCTATCTAATAAAAAAACGCATCAAAATCCATTGGGTAAATTCTAAAGATATAAGGAGACACCAAACGGGAAGCGACTTAATTTTATACTATGTAGTTTGATGTAGTGATACAATTTTAGCGTCCACCTCCGCCAATGCATCTTGCCAATATTAAGTCTTGAAATTACCTCTTATCTGGGCTTCATACAAAATTTTATCTACATTCTATAGCCAGCAATGCGTTAATTAAGCGAGACGGATTATCACTACATAGTATAGTAGAGTCGCTTCCCAAGTCTGTCCCTGTCTGTTTTTTTTGTTTGTATGCTTAAATCTTCAAAACCACTAAACGGATCTTGATAAAGTTTTAAAGATTGAGTGATTCAAGAGGAAGGTTTTTATGTTTGATTTATGTCGGGAGAAGGTCTGTTTCCCGTGGGAAATCAGTTAACAGCGGGTGAAACCGCTGAACGGGTCGCTAGTAAATACTAATATGACAGATACTTATTATGGTACTTACATACATACTTATTAAATATACGATAAAAAATGTTTATATAATAATTTACAAAGATGATAATAAAATAAAATGCTCTCTCTCTCTTTTAAAAAGTGAAGTAGATAGGACTATCTTGAATAGCTCTAGGTAGCTTGTTCCACATTTGAATGGCACGAACAGTAAACGAATTAAAAGGAATTTGGTGTTTGGTATAGGGCACTCAAGCACCTTTGTGATGCAAGAACGCGTAGATCGGGAATCAAGGGATAAGTGAAAGAAACGGGATCGGAGATAATCAGGAGAGGATGGATCATGAAGGAGTTGGTAGAGGATACAAAGGATGTGCACATCGCGGCGAAGTCGTATCGGGAGCCATTTAAGTTGAGCGTTGACTTTGAGACGAAATCATATTTGCGGAGACCGAAAATGAATCTAATAGCAAGGTTTTGTAAGCATTTAAGCTTATTCAGCAGCTCTTTAGTCATTTCCAAATAGCAAACGCCAGCATTGTCGAGAATGGGAAGAAGAAGAGCTTGAGCAAACATGATTTTAGTTTGCAAAGGAAGAAAGTTCTTCAGTCGCTTGAGAGAATGGAATGAGTGATGGATACGCCTACGTTTGTATCTAGTCTACAATCTTATAATAATGTTATCTGTCATCATCATATCGTGTGTCAGTGCCTGTGAGACTCATCTTTATATAAAAAAGGTATTGACTGCATAGAAGATGGAGGTATGTCTGATAGTTATAATAATTATAAAGATTATAAGGAATGCATTAAATTTGTTAATACAGACATTATGATGATGACAAAACAATATCTAATGTGCGTTACTAACATCAGCAAACGAAGTAAGTATTGTTACAGGTTCATATAAGGCTAGAAGCCGTTGAGTTGCTGTTACATATAAAAAGAAACAGTCTATTAGACAAATACGGTATTAAGGGCCCGCTTCGAAGTTTTAAACGTTTCTTTCCCACTTATGGCAAATCTTGTGTTTGAAAACAGAGCAGAATCGCCATATTTAGACGATTTTTAACTCTTTTGAAAACTTCTCGCCAAATAAACAAGTTATCAAAAAACTGCGCGACAAGAATCTAGTTATGTACAAGATGTATCGTATTCGCAAAAATTGTGTTATGTTCATAAGATTGCTACACACTATGCAAAATAAGACCACAATTTGAAAAAATTATCTATCGAGCAAAAATTTTTTTAATCGTGTTTTGCTGCGACCAAAGCGTGTTGCTGTTTCTTTTTGCTTTTGTTTCTTGTCGAGGCTACCAGAATCTAGATAATGTAATAAAAAATAATTATACTTAAAATAAGGTGTTAATCGTATTCACCAACGATAATGCGTGCATTCAAAAATTCATCAGCTCTATCTAATGCGCCAGTTTTGACTTGTCATGCATTCTATGTTAGCTATAGTTCAACAACCTCAGTTTAGTGTATGAGAACAGATCAGAATCCTTCCAGTTGAAAACATTAGACGAGTAGACTAAAAGTCACAAAATGGCTTTTTGTTCTCGTAAGTTTCTGCCCCGTGTAGCCGACTCTGCCCCACGTACTGAATTTAAATTCCCGCGAAACGAACAGGTCGCGTTGAATTAATTCGGACGAACGTTAATCCTACACCTTTCACATTTAAATATTGTAAATTTGCAGGGTTGGGTGTAAAATTCGAATTAAGAATGTCAGATAATAAACCCAAATGGATTACCAAGATTTTTTGTGTCTTGGTAAGTAACGCACTGTTAAAAAAAGACAATTTAAATTAAGTACCTTAGAGTGTAGCTTACTTCCAACTACCTAATTACAAAATGCTTTCTAATACGTCCTTAATACTTATGCCTATACGAGAATAGTTTTTATCAAGTAAACATTATTAGAGTAAGCTGCTTTTGCTTTTGTCAGGCAGTTGATCAAATTGTAGCCAAATGCTACGAAATTGTAACTACGTGCTACGGTGGTGAGACAAAAGCCGTAGCAGTTAAACAAGCATGAGATATTTTATCTCCACGACGACCTTTAAATTTAGCTAGTGTAACCCTTTTCTAGATAGAAAATAGCATGCCTGCATAGGTGAATGGTGAATTGGATTGGTCACAAAAGTGAGCATACTCGTAAATAAACTTCTAATAATGTACGTATAATATGTGTTGTAATTTTAGTTAAGCATATGTGATGTTACAGTGTTTAATGTCTTTGTAAGTGATAAGTATAATTTGGATGACATTCAAGTGCTTTCTTGGTACGACAAATCTTACTTAGATTAATTAAATTAAAATCTTAAGTCTGTCTCTAATTGAAATTAATTACACCACATCACGACCTATTTCGATTCAAGTAAACTTTTGTTAAGTTTCTCATGTCTACGAATTAGATTGGTAAGAGTAATGAACAATCTAAGATGATGATCACTTATGTACATGGCGACTCTGAAATGTGCTGACGTATACGCGTGATGAGCGCGTGTTAGTCTTACGAGCATCCTACGCGTTCACCACGCGTTCCCCTTGCGTGGGGGAAGCGCGTAACATTGGTCCAAAGTCCAAACTGTCGTACCCACAGTAGCCGCTGCTGCAGCCATTGCGAGTAGATCACACTCCACAAGCTCCTCAAGCAACCGACGCCCCCGCCGGCGGGGGCGCGGAGTTCCCTCATTTGTTCCCTATTTTCGGAACTACCGGCACGTGGCGGATAGATTCAGTCCAATCCGTTCTTCCCAGAACAACTCGTACAATAACAACAACCACAAAACTCATCCGAGTGAGCTCCTGCTCCCCACCATACAGTCAGGTGTAGATTTCATAGCCCCGGGACTAAAAATTTAAGAGTCCAGAACAAAAAATGCTATAACCAGCGTTACATTCAGCACGCGCCCGTGCGTATGTGCGTGTATAGAGTTACACTGTTCGAAACACTATCTAAGCAAAGGAGCTTTAAGTTATCGCCTCATACGCCAACACGATAATAACATATTAATAAGGACCTCAGAACCGGGTTCCAGTGGGCTCAAGATTCGAAACCTACCAAAATAATAATCTTCGTAATAATATTATGGCCATAAGGGAATAGTTACCACACGTAACAGATACCCAAGAAGCTTGGTTGATCTATAGTTTCATGCAGATACCTCACACCCATACAAACGCGAAATTTCCCACAAAATTAAAAAACACGAAATTACATAAACGTATCTCAGAACATTATATTTAATTAATAATTACGCTGTGTGATATCGGCATAGAATAACATTACCCCAATTCTTTCTAGTGAGTTTCGTAAGAGGCAACTTAGGGACCCAAAGGTGTGTATTGCAATTTTAGGCGATAGGCTGACAACCTGTAACTATGGCGATACACAATTTTCGGAATGTCCCTCAAATATTTGTCAGACGTGACGTAAATGTCATTCCTATTTGTATATCTTACTAATCCAATCCCACTGATATTATAAAAGCGCATGTTTGTAAATTGTTGGCTGTGAAAACGGATGAATAGATTCTAATGAAAGTATAAATTAAATTTAATGAAATAAAAAAGGTTTACAGCTGGAAAGTTCGCATGTTCCGATTTACTTAAGGTGACCTGATAAACCGAATATAAGATCATTTCACTAGATTTTCACCCACCGGTTTCACCCACTACCACTCATTTTCTCGTGGTAATAGTTGTTTTCCCGCGGTAAAAAGTGGCCTGTATGTTATTTTAGGTTATACTCTAATTGTGTACCAAATCGGTCAAGCCGTTTGAGCTTGAAGAGGTAACAAACATACTAACATACACACACACACAGATTTATAACATTAGTATGGATTTACTTCCTAACCATTAAGTATAAAGGTAATCTTATAATTATAACTTTTTGATTGGGCTTATTTGATATAGTAAGCCATTGATTTAATAAGCCTCAACTTTGCAAATAGTTTTCTCTAGATTTTTAAAGAATTCAGTTACTGTATGCCTTTTCCTCCCTATAGGGGGAGGCCCATGTCCAGTAGTAGACTGCTGTGGCTGTTAATGTAAGTATGAAATGTTAGTTTTTTCCTTGTTGTTATTTTTTTATAACATCGTTAACATACACTTACGATTTTTATCGCGTCTTATGTATCTAATGTAAGTTTTGTCTGCAATAAATATTTGGACCCATCACACACAAATAATTCCTAAATAGGTAGCTACGTTGGATTTCTAAAAGGAACAGCTTGGTAATGCTTATAAACAGTTTTGTTTATCGGGGCAGGCAGCGGACTCCGGGTATTTCAAGCGAATTCAGAAGTTCCATTCAAAAGCAACACACTGAATAACGTTTATGTTGGCACGACAAATGATGTGATGCCGGCATTGAATAGCATCACCCCATTTCTTTTCCGTGTGTATCGTAAGAAGCGATTAAGAGACTCTGGGGTTACATGTGTGTTGCAATTTTAGGCGATGGGCTAATGGTTACACGATTATCTAGATGACCCTGAAATGTTTGTCGGACGTGGCATAAATATCCGAATTTTACGGCCGTTTACGCTCTGCCTACCCCGCAAGGGATATAGGCGTGATGTGTGTATGTGTATGTATGTGACAAAGTATATATGAAGTAAATAGATAAAAATTGCGTCTCATGCCTTCGGTAAAGTTTAACAAACTTTGCAAGACGGAATACCATACCTCTAGGAACACGAACAGACGCTTTGAGCAAACCCGGTAAGTGAATCAAAACAAAACATTAACCGAGTCTGAGTGATATGTAGTCTGTGTAACAGTGCCAAATAAAGTTATGCTAAAATGTGCACGCTTATTTTGAACTCAAATGCAAATGGATTCATACATTTATTAATGCTATACTAACCGTTTTGTACTAGATTTGCTATATAAATCTGGACGAAAACCTTTTTAAATAAGACCGGTTTCTAAAATACGGTAAAAAAGTCCTGCTACGGTTATAATATAATTTAGTTCCAGTTTCGTTTTTTAAGTCGGCAGATATTTTGTTAACAGGTAAATCAGAAGTGATTCCTTAATAAAACGCGTTCAGAAAAATGAGTGAAAAAATTGTTATTTTACAAGTGAAGATTATCCATCCGCATAATTAAGGTAAATCGTTTTTAATTACGCCACGTTGCTTTTAATAACGCCATATTGCTGTTAAATGATTGGGTAAAATGTTTTCATGGGTTACAATATTAAGGCATCCCCATTTTACCTGCTTACCAATATTTTATAGGATGAAATTTAACTAGTTATCGATAGCGAAAACTCAAGCCTGATGATAAGGAACAACTTTCCCAGAGGAACGTAGGTCAAAAAACAAAATCAAAATTTGGACCTCCCATACACTATTGCCGGCTAGAGCTGATTTGAGTTACTATGGGAACGTAAACTATTTTTGTCATATTTCAATTTATGTGAAAGATAGCGAAATCCCAATACGGGCTGGGGCCAAGGAATAAGTTTGCCCAAGGAACATACGTTAACATTATGACAAATAGGTATTTTGAGTTTCCTTTGTAACTTAAATCAACAATCTTGTGTGGGTCCAATTTTATTTTTCGTATTTCAGCCTATGTTCCTTGGGGGAAGTTGTTCCTTATTACCAGCCCGTCTTCAGTTTTTGCTAGTGGTCACTAGTTAAAATTCACCCTATATAATAACTATTATGATAGCTTTAGGTATAAATAAAGATGTTTGATTTGATTCGATAGTAAAAAAATGATTACGATCAATGCGAGGTATATTGTTTTCGTTCTATCTTTTAAACGCTTTAAATACAATTACCGGATCGTTGGACGACTCAGTATCCCACACGAAAATAAAATACCGAATTCAACCGTGACACAAAATGTCGTAAAAGTACATTTTTTTCTTGATTTCATTAGATTTACGACGAACTGATAAAAATAAATTACTGAAGCTTTGCTGTAGGTAAAGAATGACAAAAGTATTCCGTATTATAAACTTTTAATTGACTATTTATTACTAAATTGGTTTTACTCGAATTGAGCTCCGTTCTTCTTGTAAATTTGTAATGTTAATCGTATCAATGAACTTTCAATTTAAAGGTAAAGCTATTGAATTTACAAGAAGGCCGTCTTTCAAAACTTTTGAAGTCCAAAATTCAGATTTTCAGTAAGTAACTATAAAAAACGAATTATTACTGGAAATGTATCTTTATGGTATTACGATAAAAAAGAAAATTCGAAGAAGAAAAACATCTTTCATAATTAACTTCATACCAATTTGGACCAACAACTACATAATTATTTTTTTATATTAGGTTCATGCTGATGCATGATTAGTGACAGTATTTTATAATTATTGAATTGACACCATTGCTTAAATATTTAATACAAATATCACGCCTATAATCCCTTGCGGGATAAGCACAGCGCAAACGGCCGTAAAAAACGGACATTTACGTCACGCCTGACAAACATTTGAGGCTCATTCGGAAAATTGTGTATCGCCATAGTGACAGGTTGTCAGCCCATCGCCTAAAATTGCAGATGAATAAGTGCATTTAATTGATTTGGGAGTCATGAAAAGGCTGTTTGTAGGATGGCGCGACCAATTATCCTTTGCGGAGTAGCTTCAGAGAGTAATCGGCCGCACAAACGGACATTTTCGCAACTTCTTACATATATTTGGGGTTATTTGGAAAATTGTGTATCGCGATAGTGACAGGTTGTCAGCCCATCGCCTAAAATTGCAATACACATGTAACCCTCGAGTCCCTTAGTCGCCACTTACGACACTCACGGGAAAGAAATGGCTTGATGCTATTTTAAGACGGCATCACATGGCATAGATAAAGAAGACACGGCAAGAAGAAGTTAATATAATAAATGTGGCAAAAGAAATAGATTAGAAAAGAAGGAAGGAAGAGAAGAGAAGAAAACAGAATAAATGCCTAGACGCACACACGCCTCAAAACATCAGTATATGTTAACAGTTTACGATACAGATCACAGTTAATAAGAATAAATTACAAGTCTAAGCCATAAACAACTTGAAACTCGTCCGGAAAAGAACTATTAGGAATACTTAAGTATTTATTTTATCGCCATTTTTATTACGGAGGAAAGCTCATAGCGCCTCTGGGAGTAGCGGTGCGGTGTTATCAATTAACCAACCACCAGATGGTAGTTTTCTAGACCTGACTCTCACATTTTATACGCGCTTTAGTTCCACAACGCTATACAATGCTGTTTTGCGTTACAATCTGTGATGAAGCCGTTTACTAAAAGCAGAAATGGACTCCATTAAAGTTGAAGTTGCAAGAATTTCATAGCTCCTTTTCTTGTACTTACATTTTCTTTATGAGCGCAATTGAATGCTCAATAAATAGGGAGGTTATACTCGTAGACAATGGTTTAGTCTTTTTGAGTACTCGTATTTAGGAGTTGCGACGCAGTTGGTATACAATGTTCCTGCATTTAATTTAGAACCATTATTATACGGGGTGTAAGGGTCAGCCTTCTCGTCGGTCTCGAATACTCTATATGCACCCGCATGAAGATCATAAAACTGACTTTACTTTAACTAATAGCCTTGCTAATAGTAAGTAAATATTAAAATCATGTCATAGTTGTCAAACATGCCATGTTGGCGTCCACTATTTTAACTTCTCTAACTTAATTCCCTTCACTTAATCCTCTTTACTTCTTCTTCCCTTTGATTTCTCCTCCACCCAAAGGTTGTCTGGTAGAGATCGCTTTCAGCGATAAGGCCGCCTTTGCGCATTTTTAGTTTAAGTTTTCCTGTCTTTTATTTGTGTTTTAAATGTGCAATAAAGTGTTTTTACTTACTTACTTACTTACTTAATTATTTTTTAAAATCTAAAACTTAGAATAAATTTTTGAAATCGTGTCGTGCCTAAAGCTTCTTTTGATACCCCCAAAAACAATTGACCATCTTCGATCCTCCCCCCCTTGGCACCAATACATACAATCTGGCAACATCTGCTAAACATGCCAAAAGCCAGAATCCGATCCTTATAATATGCAAACGACATTCTTGGTACCGAAACAAAAATATTTGTTAACGTCATATGTTTACCTATAGAAACCAGTTCAGATCAGTTTTCTTGGTACCAAATTATTAGTTCCGAATTTTCGAAACGGCTGACAAGTGCGCCGAGGGTAGAGTCTGTCTCAAACTTTAAAATTAAGCCTAAAAGCTTTGACAGTAATCTCTTCCTCGTTTCTATATTTCCGCAAAGGTCTCAGTCAATTGTGGCATTTTGGACTATAATATGATGCATTAGGTGTGATTTTAAGATGGATGGTCCAACATTTAAATGGGTAGGGGAACCTTGGCCTATAGTGGCCATCAGTCGTCTGAGATGAAGAATTGCGATTTTCTTCTGGCTTAATAGCAACGTTAATACGTGTGGGTTAAATCCAACAAACAATAATCATCGTGACTTAGAATAAACTCTTCTAAACTGAAACCCAACCTCCCCACTGAGTTACGAAACCAGCAAAAATATTATATACTAGCAGCCCGCCCAGCGGTTTCACCCGCCGCTAACAATTTTCCCCCGGGAATAAGACAGTTTAATATCGCCTATGTTCATCAGGGATAATGTAGGATTCTAAAAATATTGACTTTAATTTGAAACAAATATCGTTTTCAGATGGTGGTGGCGTAAAGTTACATGCCGTGTGATTAACCTGGCCATCCCCATTATTTATTTATTTTTATCCCGCCCGAGCCGGTTATCTATTAGGTCATAACAAAATTGTAATAAAAAAAGAAAATTGTGTGATACAAATTTCTTTTTTTAGAATGACGGTTCATGACGTCAATAAGTGATAATACTATCCTACATTGAATAAAGAATTTCAATTTCAATTAACGGTAAAAGAATTTTTGAAATCGGTCCATTGGTTTGGAGCCTATTCAATTCAAACAAACAATAAAAAAAACCTGTTTCTAATATTAGTGTAGATTATATTATTATTTAAGTGTGATGACGGCTTAGAATAGCATCACCCGATTTCTTTCCCGTGGGAGTCGTAGGAGGCGACTAAGGGACTTGAGGGTGTGCATTGCAATTTTAGGCGATGGGCTGACAACCTGTCACTATGGCGATACACAACTTTCCGAATGACCCTCAAACATATGTCAGACGTGGCGTACTCGTAAATGTCCGTTTTTGCGGCCGTTTCGGATTATAGGCGTGATATGAGTATGTATGTATTATTTTAGTGTAGATTTTTTTAATGCATTATTTAATGTTTTTCGTCGTCGTTTTTATACCGAGTAAGCCCTTCGAATAGTGATAGGGTGCATGAAACATAAAACTGGACTACTTTCCCCTAGAAACAAATGTCAGGAAACGCCAAAAAAATGATCTTCCATACAAAATCACAATCAGCTGACTGCATTCATTATGGGAAGTCAGTTTTTTTTACGTTTCCTAAAATATTTTCCTAGGGGAAAGTTGTTCAGTTTCATGGTCTGCATGTACCCTATCAGTATTCGAAGGGCTGTCCCTTACACCCTTTAATACAGTAATGATTAAATGTAATCATTACACTGGTACGAATAATGTGGCGTAGTTTGTACATTTTTAAATGAAATAGTAGTTATTGTGGCATAACTGTAATAGATAGACATATAGTATTGCGGACATTATTAAAGATATTGATGTCTTCTATAAAACTGTAGTACATCACTTTGCTCTATTGTCAATAATTTCCACAGCGTACGCGATATAAGATATTTTTTTTAGTACATTTGCACATTTTTAAATGAAAAAGTAGTTATTGTGGCATAACTGAAATAGTTAGACATATGGTATCGCGGACATTATTATAGATATTGATGTCCTCCATAAAACTGTAGTACATCACTTTGCTCTATTGTCAATAATTTCCACAGCGTACGCGATATAAGATATTTTTTTGGTACATTTGCACATTTTTAAATGAAAAAGTAGTTATTGTGGCATAACTGTAACAGTTAGACATATGCTATCGCGGACATTATTATAGATATTGATGTCTTCTATAAAACTGTAGTATATGACTTTGCTCTATTGTCAATAATTTCCACAGCGTTCGCGATATAAGATATTTTTTTGGTACATTTTTCACACGTTGGGTTACATTATCGAAATTTTCACGCGGATCCCTATTTTTTCTCGTATAAAATATAGCCTATGTTCATCAGGAATAATGTACGATCCTAATGGTAAAAGAATTTTTAAAATCGGGCCAGTAGTTTAGAGCCTATTCGATGCAAACAAACAAACAAACAAACAATCAAATCTTTCCTCTTTATAATATTAGTGTAGATAGCCTATGTTCATCAGGAATAATGTACGATCCTAATGGTAAAAGAATTTTTAAAATCGGGCCAGTAGTTTCGGAGCCTATTCGATGCAAACAAACAAACAAACAAACAAACAAACAAACAATCAAAACTTTCCTCTTTATAATATTAGTGTAGATAATATTCTTTATTGCACAAAAAAAACCCACAGAAAAAATAAATATACAATTTTTGTCGCAAAGGCGAGCTTATCTCTAAAGAAGAGATCTTTTCGAAGAGACCAATGTCTTGTGAGTGAATTAAAACTTTTGGGGCAAAATAGGCAATACAAAATAAATTTAACAAAATAAATATTTTAACATGCATACAAATAATATATATAAACTTTACATACATACATACATACATATATCACGCCTATATCCCTTGCGGGGTAGGCAGAGCGGAATAGACCGAAAAAACGGTCACTCACGCCACGTCTGACAAACATTTGAGGGTCATTCAGATAATTGTGTATCACTATAGTGACAGGTTGTCAGCCCATCGCCTAAAATTGCAATACACACCCTCGAGTCCCTTAGTCGCCTCGTACGCCTCCCACGGGCAAGAAATGGGGTGATGCTATTCTAAGCCGGCATCACACGGCATAAACTTTACATCAATAAATAAACAAATTTACATAAATACTATAAAAATCCATAAATATCTCAAGGTTGTTGAGAAATGAAGTGCTCTTTTACTCGTTTTTTAATACGGAAATAGATGGGCTTTCCTGTACAGTCTTAGTAAGATCGTTCCAGAGCTGTACAGCTTTATCATTTTTAGTCTTAATTAGGTAGCTTTGTTCGAGTCTTAAGTTCTATTACTAGACCACATCAATGCAGTTAGTATTTCTGTAAAATTCATCATTTAAGAGCCTATAATTTTCTCTCTCGTAAAACTGTTTACTGCCACGCCTCGGAGGTAGCATTTTCGTTTAATGTTTACGTTCGGCATGTGTTAACCTGGTGTGGGCCGACGTTAGTCCCTAATAACCCATTGTCATGAACTCGGATAATAATTTAGTTCATTTTATGTAGCGAGAATAAAATTGGCTTGGTGCCTAATAGGAAGCTTTTGTGAAAACATACATTTCTATGGTATGAACTACGTATGAACAAAATAAAGGAATACCGATAACTTTTCAGCCATGATCAGACTATGAAACTAAACAACTTTTTCTATTGGTAGGTACAGGAGAAAAAAACGATGCAAATTCCGATCAGCTGAATGACTCATAGGTTTTTAGTAAAAGTTGTCCAGTTTAAGTTCGCCGTAATTAATTGGTTTGGTAGGCTGGTACTTTTTATATGAAAGGTATTTTTTTTTATTTCGACCTATGTTCCTATTCTCTTCAAATTGAAATTTACTTTATTTAATGTAGGATAGTATTATCACTTAGTCATTCAAAAAAAGAAATTTGTACGCCACAATTTTCTTTTCTTTATAACAATTTTCTATTGTCCTAATAGAAAACCAGCTCGGACGGGATAACAAAATAAAAATACAGGCGCTCTCTTATTTTAGGGTTCCGTACCCAAAGTGTAATAACGAAAACCCTATTACTGAGGCCGTCTGTCTGTCCGTCTGTCCGTCCGTTCGTCCTACAGTTACGAGGATGTATCTCCTGAACCGTATAACCTAGACAGTTGAAATTTTCACAGATGATGTCTGATGATGATTTCTGTTGTCACTATTTGTTGTTAACAAATACTAAAAATTAGAATAAAGTAAATATTTAAGGGGGCTCCCATACAAAAAACTTGCTTTTTTTTATGGAGACTTTATATCATGAACAGCGAAAGTTAGACAGTTGAAATTTTTACAGATGTTGTATTTCTGTTGCTGCTATAACATCAAAGACTAAAAAATTTAATAAAATAAATATTTATGGGGGCTGCCATACAAAACACGTGTAATTTTTTTTTGCGTGTTTTATAGATAGTGGTACGGAACTCTTCGTGCGCGAGTCCGACTCGCACTTGGCCGTTTTTTTTAGTAATTGTAATGCCATGGAATATCAATTTTCATTTGAATGCCACTGTGGTTTTCAGTACTTCAAACTATTAGCAGAATACGAATTTACCAAAACTGTCACGCTGACACACAGAACTGAAAAGATTTTCATTTAGCAGACTTTAGGCCCTCGGGGAAAGTTTGAACGTCTTTCCCCAAGATATCACTACCTTAGCCTGAGTTCTCAGTATCAGTCACTAGTAAAATTTCATCCTTTATGTAATAATGAAATAACATACCCAAACTTTATAATAACCTACCCGCAGAAATAAAAAAGGCTAGCTCGATAAATATATTTAAATACAAACTAAAGTCTTACATTTTGGACCAAATTAGTGCTTGATGGTGTTTCATAATTTGAATTATTTGATTTATATCTACCTAAATTTTAATTTCAAATCTGGATGGTACGGCGAAATTCAATTTGTTTGTCAACATTATTATATCCTTTCTCATGTAAGTGGCATTGTTTGTCTTTTTTGGGAATAAAGTATCTTTAAACCGAATGAAACCAAAAAAATATTGCTGTCGGAGTACGGGGACGTGCGTTAAATATTTTTTTGAAATACGTATTATTTTTATTGAGTAACAAGAATGGTATTATTATAAAAAAATTACGCGCGTTGAGATAGTGTAAAAAATATTTTTACATACGATTTGACGTTGTCAAACGGCTTAAACCTTGTAATTATTTTTTTGTAATAGCTCGGTAAGCTTTTAATTTGCGTGATAATTTCATTGTTAATTCAAAAAGATAGATTCGTTTTTAGGTCCATACTTACTTATTAGATATTGAAATAATAGGTATTTCTCAAAAAGTGAATACACACACACCATATGAGATAAGTGCGGTAGTTTCATTTTCAGCTATTTCCCTCAGGGCTGAAAGAAGTCTGCGCAAATATTAAGGCGGCATCGGTCCCAATAAGTAAGTCGCTGCGTTAGAGAGAAATAGACGTTGACGGCTCAGACCCGAAGAACCGAACATTTGTTTAGTTATTAAAATATATAAACATATATTTTAAAAAGTAAGCCCATAGATTTATTACGCATTTAATGAGAAAGAAAAGATAACAATCAAATCATTCAGTTATTTAGTTTAAAAAACGGCCCCATACGCAAAATTAGAGCTGAATTTGCGATATTTTTATATGAAGACAATTTCAATAAATCGTATTTTGAACTCCATAGTTTTGTAGTATATATCTTGAAGGATTATTTTGAAAAATATCGTCTAATAATTTGGAGAATTCAAGGAATGGGCTTCAAAATTCAAAACACTAAAAAACCTTGCGCGGTGGATTTCTAAGCCCATTTCACCTTAAAGCCCACTAGCTCAGCAATATACACTACCACTTTAAGCTAAACTTTTCAAAGTAATTTTTATATTTCCAACAGTCAGAAGACAAGAAAATTGAAAGTTGTTTTAGAAAAATATTTAGTGTTTTGTCAACCTTACATATTTTGTTAGTACGTACTTACTTATCTCTTACCATACCGTGTGGTATTCGTAGAATAGCATCTAAGGGATTATCGTCCAGGGAATGAGCAGCAGCATTTCTTGTGAATGCAGCATCTTGCACTGCGCTCGCCAATCCGTCTGCCAAGCGTGGTGAGTATGGCATGGCACCCTGAGGGGGAAGGTCCACGTCTAGCAGTGGACTTTTGTGGCTGTTAATTATTAAATAAAATATAAATAATTATTTAATCTGAAACGACCTTCAAATATTAGTTAAACATGGCGATAGCGGATAGCGGCCTACTCCGTGTGATGCCGGCTTAGAATAGCATCACCCTATTTCTTACCCATGGGTGTCGTAAGACTAAGACTAAGGAACTCGAGGGTTGGATGTGTATTGCAATTTTAGGCGATGGGCTGATAACCTTGTAACGAACCCCACTAAGTCGGACTATGAATTATCGAATGGATGATAGGGCTTGTTCAAGTTCTAACACTTGAAGGAGTATCAGACCTCAAACAATGTCCCAAAACAATATAAATAAATGGCTCGTGATGTAAATTATTAGCATGATCGTCTAGTTAGTTGGTAGGACCCATTACGTTGTGTTTAATGTAGAAAATAAGTAACCCAAACAGTTCTTTAAGAAGGTACATGGATTTCCTGACATGAGTAAAGGCTGGACAGGATCGGGAAAGGTATATGAGCCTCACGGGGCCCCCTCTCCGCCCCTGAGAAGTAGAACCCTCACCCCTTACAGATATTCAGAATTGATATCCATTTTCCTCTAGTCGTTCTTACACAACAATCAATTGTGCAAACCCGACCAAAAGAGCAGACATCACAACTGAATTCTGTGTTAATTCGGTTCTCCCTGAACTGGATAGTGGGTTTTGACACCCAGGGTTGAACAGATCGCACCAACAGACAGGTGCTGTGATGTACCAGACACCACGGAGAAGTATTTAGGAATCTAATAGATTCAGATGTTCATAGAACAACATATTTAATATTTGTATAAGTATAGCCAATCTCATGACCAGCCGAATTGACACCATTGTGTCTGGTTGATGAAGTAAGTATGATAAGTTAGGTTATCAGTCAAATGACATGATTCCAACTAGTATCTTTGGTAATATTTCAGTAGTGGTCCTTAGACCAACGTTCAGATATAATCTGCACAAGACATCTGTCTACAATTAATATGATCCATACGGAGGTTAGTTAGGGAATGCAGTTTATGCTAGACCCTTTAGTACTTATGAGCTTCATATTGCGAGCCAGATGAGTGTTTGGGAATGCTATCAGCAGAACCCATATTAGAGAAAGGCTATTGCAAAAATGAATCTCATAATAACCGCCTGTGGTCAAATAATTGGTCTTAGATCATAATGCTGGTACAGAAATATTGAACGCAAAAGTATAGTATGGTTTGATGATGGAAGATAATAGCCGTCACATGACATCTGATGACAATCATTTGTCTTTAGGTAAGTATTCTGTATTCACAGATCCACATTGGCATCATTCTGCCAGTCATGATAGGTTTCTCGAACAAAGTATGTAGATGCAATAAAATTAAACATCTGAACCCATTACAGGGTAGGATATCAGGATGGGAGTATATTATCTACCCACCATATAATCTGATGAAAGTACCTACTACTATAAAATAGCAAGTATAATTTATAAGTAGATATTTAATCCACTGATGGACACCGCCATACTCAATAATTGAGATGTAAGTAATTTGATTGCAATGCAAATCAAATTATGGGTAAGATAAATAATGTTGTTTCACTGCTGGACAAATTCCCATTAAGTAAAAACACAGGAACATATAAATTAATTCCATAGTCGCCTTAGCAACAAAAGGTTTATTTATTAGTAGATATTTAATCCACTGATGGACACTGCCATTTTCAATACTGAGATATAAGTAATTTGTTTGCAAAGCAAATCAAATTATTGGTAAGTATAAATAATGTTGTTTCACTGCTGGACATATTCCAATTATGTATTAAACACAGGAACATATAAATAAATTCCATAGTTGCCTTAGCAACAAAAGGATTTCCATGATAAATAGTTTCTGTTGAAACAAAGTACAGACAAAACTTAGGAAATAACTAGTCCAATCTGATACTTAGGTATATGGTGTGGTAGATAAATAGAGATAGGATGGAATCAGTAAAAGGATTTCCTACCTAACCCCTACTAAATATTATAAATCATTAACAAAACCTAACCGCTTGGCAATAATTTAGTGCCTAATTTGTAATGTTTTCTTACTATCAATCTAACAAGAATTAGGATGGCAAAACTACACTTATCTGGGTTTGGGTCGATAGTAGGTCAGCCCACAGCACTCCAAGGTCATCCACTCAACTCGCAGTCAGCTGATATCCACAGAAGACACACGAACACAGCTCCAAACATGTATCTCCACACTCCAACACACAGCAGCCACTTTCCAGGGCAGAGGCGCAGCGACCACGGGACAAAATCCACCTTCCACATGAAGTGGTGTGACGCCAATCCAGCAGCACCTCAGGGTCAGGACCTTCACACTGCACTCCTCTTCCCCTTCCACTTTCACTACTTTTCTTCTTAGATCCGCATACTTCACCGATTAAAATCAGACTTCCCCTTCCGCCGACACACCAGGCCTTATATATCCCTCCAAACGAAAAGACCAGATACATATTCTCGAAAATTCTCCATCCAGAATCACCCGCTTCACTTCCGGCACCACGGCTTATTCCGCTCCTCGACACCAGGTGGAGCTAGCGAACTGGAATGATCTGGACTATTCGATCTTAGATCCATATAAGATTTATTAGATTGTGGGTTCCGTACAAAATAAAATTATTACTTTTCTAAGTTTAAATTATGAAAATCATAGAATCTAGTTTCCTTTAATAAACTCAGACTTTGTTATTGAATCAAGATTGTTCTAGTATGAGTGTTTCCCATTATGGATTAATCACTGATATTTTGTTAGTAGGTTATTTTACGTTCAACTAATATTCAATGATATAATATTTAAAGTTGATTGGCGAATATGCTGAACAAACAGACTTAGTAGTGTATTCTTTATCTTCTTCTTTTATTCATGCGGGACACCGATGTTTTTGTATGTGACTTAGATTTGCTGGTAACCCATTATTTTAAAATAATAATTTAAACATTATCCCCAAAAGAGAAAACCAAGTTCAACAGTAGTCCACTGCGACCAATAATGTTGTTGTTCTCAGATAATTTAAAATGTTTACTTATTATTTAAAGGTTTTTATATTCCACCCTTAAACGGATCCCTAAATATCTTAGTTTAGCTACTCAACACCAGGCGTCGCTTCTGTCGCAATTAGAATATTCTCGAAACATAATTTATTTAAATTATTTTTACTACACATAACCTAAACCAGTTTATAAATAAAAGAAAATTATTTAATTATAAATAAAAGAAATTATTTCAGACATAAAATGCGTATATAAACACCTAAATTGTGCCTTTAACATCTCTTGCCAATCTGATGAACCTTTTAGATTGATGCCATCTATCGACATTGTACTGAACTACTAGCGAATCTGATCGAACGTATTAAATTGATTCTCATATATTGAATTTAGTTCTCTACTAGATGTCGCTACTTTAAACGTATTTTTCAAGAGGCCAGGGTAGTATTTATTACAACCTGTCACTATAGTGACACACAGTTATCTGATTGACCCTCGAACTTTTGTCAGACGTGGTGTTAATATCCGTTTTACGGCCTTTAACGCTCTGCCTACCCCGTAAGGGATATAGGCGTGATTTATGTATGTATGTATGTATGTAACTTGGCGATAGCATTGTACGCCCATTAACGATTTGCCTACCGCGCTATAGATATACGCGTGATAGGTGTGTATGTATATCTTTTCGATCAGTTTATTAAGTTTTTGCCAGTTACAACTCACATGCTACTGTAAAAAAAAAATTATCACCTAAACATTGACTGGAATAAATTTATAACTTCAACAATGCCTGAAGTGACTATTCTGTTTTGATGTACTTATTCTTCTGTTTTATTTTCAATATAGCATTACATACTATATCAGCCTTTTGCAGTCCACTGCTGGACGTAGGCCTCCCCAAGGGTACGCCATAGGGCACGATCTCTTCGCCATCTACTATAGCATTACAATGTACATATTTGGATTTTACATCTGCTACCGGTTCGTTAGTTAAATGACATACGGAAGGTCAATAAATTCTTAAGAGTGACTTAGGAAATAAAATGCTTCAAGCTACGTTTTTAACTACACTTTTTTTTTCAATGCAGCATCGTGTAAACACATTTTGCAATCAACGACGTCTGAAGCTGATCTCTATGTTTATAACTTTTTATTTTAGTAAAGATCAAATCAGGGCGTTTTTGTGTAAAATTCTATTAGCTTAATTCGTTTATCTTTTGAGTTGAATTGCCGTATGATGTCGGTTAGAATAACATCACCCTATTTCTTTTCCGTGAGTGTCGTAAGAGGCGACTAAGGGACTCGAGGGTGATATGTGTATTACAATTTTAGGCAAAGAGCTGGCAAACTGTTACTATGGCGATACACAAATACACAATTTTCTAAAAGACTGTCATAATGTTTGTCAGACGTGGCGTAAATGTCCGATTTTACGGCCGTTTACATTCTGCCTACCCCGCAAGGGATATAGGCGTGATATATGTGTGTCTGTAGATATTTTTATCACTTTACTTAAAAACAGTTTCAATTGATCACTCTTATTACGCAGATGTGTAAGTAGTTCCTGGACTGAAACTGCAAACCTTTTAATGTCAAATATGTTGAATCAGGCCCTATTTACACTGAAAAGTGTCCGTGACCATAGAATAAATAATAACACTACCGTGTAGAAAAGAAACTCCTTTGTCTGGGCCTCAAAAGCCGCGCTTGGAATACCTACTTCCCCCCTCAGCTCGCTACGCAGTACGCCGCGTGGACTCTAGCGCAATAAGCCGGGGCTGTTATATACTGATAAATTTATACCAGAACAAGCTGCCCGCCCAGCGGTTTCACCCGCTGCCAACCGATTTCCCAAGGGAAACAGACCTTCAACATATCCAGATCCGTTAGGTGGTTATGAAGATTTAAGCATACGTACAAACAGACATAGGGACAGACGCGGGAAGCGACTTTACTTCCCTTGATAGTTACCGCATCCAACTACTATCCCCATCCAACCTCGCGTTTTAAACACCGTCCGAGACACGTCTTTTCGGAAGAATATGATGAAATCACAGTAGCAACTGCTGCAGCCATTGCGAGTAGATCACACTCCACAAGCTCCTCAAGCACCCGACGGTCCCTCATTTGTTCCCCATTTTGGGAACTACCGGCACGTGCCGGGTAGATTCCTCCAATACGTTCTTCCCAGAACAACTCGTACGCCCAATCGCGCCCCAAGTGTGCGATTGAGTTGGTTGTTTAAACAACCAAAAAAAACTTCTCCGGGGAGCTCCTGCTCCCCACCAAACAGTCAGGTGTAGAGTTAAATAGCCCCGGGGTTAAAATCATAGGATCCAGAACTAAAAAAAAGAAGCGACTTTACTTTATACTATGTAGTGGAGAGGTATCACTATTCATTTTTAACCACAACAATAGATTTGTATTGTTCTTCAAGCACACATGTGTGCTTTTACGAGCGGAGTAGTTAAGATATTTCCAAGGAAGTTATTTAAGTATTTACCTAAAATAATATTTTTGAAAACATTCAGGAATAATTTAAGGTTAAACAATCTGAAAAAGCTTTAATAAGTTCAAGTCACTTTTACATACAAAAACACCAAAGTTAATTTGACATGACTTAAGAAATCGACTCATCATATAAAATTAGAGGCGCACACGCATCTTAGCTGAGTTGCTCGCTAAGCGCCATCCAGACGGTAGGCTAATATAATTTAAATTGAAATTCTTAATTCAATGTAGGATGGTATTATCATATCACTTATTGACGTCATGAACCGTCATTATAAAAAAAAGAAATTTGTATCACACAATTTTCTTTTTTTTTTACAATTTTGTAATGTCCTGATAGAACACCGGCTCGGGCGGGATAAAAAATAAATAAAAATAAAGTCACTGCCACGGGGCTGGCCAGGTTAATTATTTAATGACGATGAATGATCTTGAGCGCGTCTGGGGCAGGAGTGTCGTCTCTAGGTGTACGTACTCTGTGGCGTGACCTGCAAAATACTTAATTACGGATAAAAAGGTCGGTGCCCAAAATATAAACATAATAAGATTAGAAGAATTCTCGACGGTATGGGGAGATAAATGTACAGGCAGACCATATGAAACGCAGAGGTTCTCAATCGATTACAGATGAAAATAGCACTTACGTGGTTCTTCATCACGCCAAATTTTGTGTGCATCTATGAGGAACCTATCGGACACAATATACACTCACACGCAAGCAACCTGCAAGGGATTGCAGGGTAGGCAGAGCGTCAACGGTCGTAAAAATACGGTCACTATCGTCACGTCTGACAAATATTTAAGTGCCGTTTCTGAAAAATCGTATATCACTATAAACACATAATTGCGTACCTTAATATACAGGGTGTAAGGGACGGTGTACCGAAAACTTTGCAGGCATGATCAGACCATGAAACTGAACAACTTTTACTATGAAGCCTATGTTGGGAAACGAAAGTTTTTTTTCGAGTTTCCTTAGAAAGTCAGTCAGCTGATCGGGAATTTTGTATGGGAGGTAGAAAAAAATTTCTCGTTTACCAACATAACTTCCATTGAAAAAGTTGTTCAATTTCATGATCTGATCATGCCTGCAAAGTTTTCGGTACACCACCGTCCCCTACACCCCGTATGAAAAGCTCGTAATTTATAAAATAAAAAGTTAACCAGACATTATCAGTAAATAGGTACCTTGTTCTGAAACTGTCCGAAACTCATGTTATTTCATCACTTCGGAGAACAAAGCCATTCAAGTCGTTCCCAATCTTAACTGAGGTAGGTAAAGGTAATTTGAAATTGACTCAATTGTTTGCTATTTCTTAAAATTTTAAATATTATGGAATTGACACTCCAGAGTTCGGTGAGCAATTGAGTATACCTAAAGTTTGTAAACCACTGAACAATTATCACAAATAATTACACCATGAGCGGTTTGAACGCAGTAATTTTATTCAAATTAAGATAAAACACGCTTATTGTTGCATTTGGCTGATTACGGGATTTTAAAAATGTTTCGGGGATTTCACACAGACAACGATTGAAACGCATCAAGGGCATTCGGTTTAATTAATTACTTACGTAATTTACTCGTTTTACAATTTGTTTCATTTAATGACGAGTATGTATGAAAAGATTGATGCATGTTGAAGAAGCGAAAGAGGTGTGTCAGGATCGTAGCAAGTGGAAAGATGTAGTCTCTGCCTACCCCTACGGGAAAGAGGCGTGATTATATGTATGTATTCATTTAATGAGGTTGATTAATAAAATTACAATTTCATGAAAACTTAGCCAGAATTCAAACCGCTTTTCTTAGAATATTAGGAAGTTCGCCCACTTAAAGTCCATTGCTATGTATTTTTAGCGTATCCGTTCCCAATTTTCTTTCCTTCTTTTACAGACGCATGCGTTCCGGATTCGCTAAAAATAGGCAGCAACAGACGCCTACTGTGATTGCCGCCTAATCTACTATTTGGTTAATTAATGTACCTACTTTTAAATAGTACAATATACCTTATTTTCAATATAGGTTCATGCAATAAAACTGTAATGGATCGCATTCTGGAAATGGCAAATAAATGCTTTTTTTCTAAATTCAATAGAACGCAAAATAACGATTTAGACCGTTTGTCTGTTTATCTGTGAGTTTGTGCACGCTTATCTCCGAAAGTAGTATACAATGGATTTAAATGAAACTTTTAGCTACTAAAAATACAAACATTAAATTGCTCATTACTATGGGAAATACGATGAAACGAATATTAAGACTACCAAGCGAGCCCAGCTAAAGCGTTGCGAAAATGGCTACTTTGCACAACTTGTCCAGTATAATGGGCTGCTTCAGCTATCAAATTGACATCGAGGGAGTAGAGTACCTAATCTAGAACACCAAGAGCCCAACTAAAATATACGACATACCAAAATAACTACAAGGAAAAATCTTTCCTATCCTTATTGGACCACGCAAAATTATCAGTTTCGGGAGTGTTATGTTACTAGCATCAACCATCGATACCATGGCCATAAGAAGAGTTTGCCCCCCTTACGAAAAGAAATCAACCAAACATCAACCACCCGCGCTACTGGGACCGCGAGGGTAGTCCAAGGTTGTCCGTGATTGTTTGACAAGTATAGGTCTCATGGTCATCACCCGCCTGCCCTAACCTCCACTTAATTCATGTCATGATATACCAACAAGACTCACAATTTGACAAAAATAACAAAACAAATACAAATAATTAAATATTAATAATTAAATAATTTAATATTAATAATTATTAATTAATGGGGAATGCTTCTGGGGCAGACTTAGCCCGAATCAAGGCAGCATCTAAGCCGGAGTCCGGCGCTTGGTTGCATGCTCTGCCCTCTCCGCAGCTGGGTACATTTCTTGATAATGACAGCTTGCGAATTGCCGTCGCTCTGCGTCTGGGCTGTGTGGTTTGTGCACCTCATCATTGTGTGTGCGGGACAATGGTGGAGGAAAATGGGCACCATGCGTTGAGTTGCCAGAGATGTGCGGGTAGGTTTCCACGGCATCACGCGTTGAACGACATTATTCGTCGTGCTCTTGTGTCGGCGAACATACCGTGTGTCTTGGAGCCCCCTGGCCTTTGTCGGACTGACGGAAAGAGACCAGATGGTCTAACGTTGGTGCCGTGGATGAGAGGTCGTTGCTTGTTGTGGGACGCCACGTGTGTGAGTACCTTTGCCGCCTGCCATGTTGGTGGTACGGCGCATGTGGCTGGATCAGCAGCGGAGACTGCCGCTAGACTAAAGCACCAAAAGTATGCCGCTTTGGCGCAGCAGTACCTCTTTGTCCCGGTGGCTATTGAGACCTCTGGTACGTGGGGTGCCGAGGCAAGAGCTTTTGTTAGTGAGCTGGGCAGGCGTTTGAGGGAGAGAGGGTCTGATCCCAGGTCTGGAGCATTCCTGGTTCAGCGTCTTTCACTTGCTGTGCAAAGGGGTAACGCAGCTAGTGTAATGGGGACGTTTGGACCAGGCGAGTACGGACGTTAATAATTGCCAGGGCTAGCACATTTTGAATTATTTTTTTTATTGAATATTTTACTTTGACGAAGCTTGTTGCTGATTATTTATGTTTCATTTTATTAAGTTGATGAAACTTGTGGTGGATTTATTTTGTTATTATTATGTTCAGACGAAGCGTGTTGCTGATGAGTGTATGTTCTACCCTTTTCTTATGGTGAATTAAACAGTTTCGTTGAGGTTGTTATCATTGGAAACGTTGAGAAAATTTTAAGACGTCATTAAATTAAATAACTATGTATTCATAAATGAAAATAATATAGCACAGTGAGTGCAGAATAAAATCATAGTACATAACTATGTATTATTTAATGTATCCTCCATTTTTTGTAATAAGTTCGTATATAAAAATGCTATATATTGTAAAATAATTCATTTATAAATTACCTACATGTCATATTTGATAATTAACTAAACTAAATTAATATGGAATACTGGAGGACCTCTTCATAGTTTAGTTTTAGGTAAATTATTCCATAAAAATATATTATAGGAATATTATTTTCCAACTTTCAAAATTGTACCGCAGCAGGCAGAGTTCAATTGCAGAGTTTAAATTTAAATTTTGTGCTTAATAATAGAAATGAAATCAAAATGACTTAAAATCGAATTCACGCTGTGCAAACTAAGTCGTAGGCACCAGCGATATAAAACTAAGCTGCGTCTGTTCACGTACAAATGTCATGAGCACTCGAGGATCTAGAGTAACTGACGCGGAACACTACGAGATCGGTTAAACTATAAAAGATACGAAAATGGCTTACAAAATTTTTAAACAGTGAATGTTGCTGGCTTACAGGTATCCCTTGCCGAAACAAATGAGACTTTTGATTTACTTTGCTACTTTTTTTCTACTAGAAATTTATATAACTACCATCTATCTCCAAGGTAAATAAAACTCGATCTTTCAATTCTAAAATCCTTTGAAATCTGACATCCTGAATGAAAAGCATCAAAACATTTCATAATTATTATTAACATGTTAAGTGTACCAACATAATCTTTACTGCTATAACTTCCTCGACAAAACGTTCCTCATCAAAATAAGCGTCTAATAAAACCCTTACAAAAGTAACAGCGTTTCATTTCCTATCCACTAATGTATCGACAATTAAAAGGGTAAAACTCTACTAATGGTTTTTATCATGGTTGTTGCTGCAGTGCAATGAGTCGGCTCTATACTCGCTTATTTGAAATACGCGCGTTTTTGCGTCCTATTCTAATTGTGTTGTACTGTATGTATGTGATACAGAATTAGAAAAACTGGATATGTCACAAAAAGAACGTTTCCAACGAAATCATTTTTTTTACGTATATCAATCAAATATTGGTCGACTCAGTGAGAAGAAGATACGAAAAGAAGAATCAAATATTAAGATGCCAACAATACAATAACATGATTTTTTTCAGTTTAAAGTTGTCCTCACTCACGCACGTGTCGCGTATGTAAGAAGTCAAATGTTAGTTTCTCTATTTTGCGCATAGACGTTAAAAAGGTTTAAATTTCTGACACTTGAGTTTTACAGATTATTCTATATTACTTAGTACGTGCGTACAGCTACTCCTTAAACGCTAAGAAAATTGTGCGGGATTTTATTTATTCATCTTATGATATTGATTTGTACAGATGTTTCTGTACTATGTATTTTTAATAACAATTTAAGACAAATACAGTAGAAAAAGTATCACAAAAAAATACAAAATACTTTAAGTTTTTTTTGGTTGTTCACATCGCAAAAATTAATGGTAATGATAAGAATAAAAAATATAGTAACTACAACTAGTATACTATCTACGACTTTGGCTGAATTCATTATAATGCAGTCTCTTCTAGTGGTTATTATACAAAGTGATGACTAAACTTGCTACAATCCGTATCGAATGTAGCGGCGCGGTGGCGTGTAAACAGCTTCTCTTTAATGTAACATTGACACGAAGCTTATGGACTGCCCCTCAGCAACAACGTGAGTCATGAACTTATAAAATTTTTGTTTTAAGCCTTGAAATTTAATTTTATATACTCGTACGTAGTTAAGCGAATATTGCATTAGTATAAAGACTATCCTACCAAGTTAAGAAGACGAGCGCGTGAAAATCGAACTCATTCCACTTGCATAGCATTAACAGCTGCAACAGTCCACGACTGGACATGCGCCTTCCCCGATTGGTAGTTACTACAGTCACAGCAATATAATCAAAAATTCGGCCGAATTTCAGGAATTATACAAGTCCAGAAATTCTGCCAAATTCTTAGGATGTTCGTAATATTTGATTACAGTTTTTGTTTTTTTTTTGTTTTCAGTCATGTTAGGACTAAATAAATATGGTTCCGTGCTTCGGAGGGCACGTTAACTTAAAGTTTACTTAGACGGCGGTCGTTACACAACCATGTCAGAGGCCTACTAGCAGGCGGTTGAAAAACACCAGGGTTCATCAGGTCGTTGGACGACTCGATGTCCCACACGAAAAGAGAAGAGACCAGTAATATTGTAAAATTAGTATTTTCTTCGTGCTCGTCTTATATCATAAGTCTTGTTTGTTATTCGTCTAGTGAGCTCGGTCAGACATAGGTTAGCAGTTATATTCTACTTTGCTGATCAATGTCGTCGTGTAGGTAAATAGCTTGTTTGTGATGCGATACAAATCTAAGTTATACGGTGTTATTTACAAGAAAGTTAGACGCAAGTTTAGACAGTGTTAAAAATATTTTTCCATACGATTTGACGTTGTCAAACAGCTTACACCACGTCTTACTTTCTTTGTTGTAACACGGATAAGGTCTTTTATCAAAGTGGAAAATTTTTCAGAAAATTTAGGTATACCTAACACAAGAAGTGGTTTCAAAATTTGGTATTCAACGGATAAGGTTATTGGATGGCAATTTTTCAAAGATTATGATCACACTGTTATTTTTTTGTTCAAACTATACAATCTGAAGTATTTTACCTCTTCCAAGGCCGAACAATATCACCGCACGTTAAGACCCTACATCATAATGATCTCATTCTCCTACCTAACACGCCGAAACACGAAAATAGCCCATCCTCGCACTTGAAAAAACGGGCTAAGTGTAAGTCGGACTCGCTCGCTGAGGGTTCCGTAACATGCGCATCTCTCTCAATTTTATTATTTTGTATTTTTTCTGCCTTCTAGAAATACTCTTTATTGTGTTACTATGTTACCTTCAACTGTCCCAGTGCTGGGCAAAGGCCCTAACCTCTCTCTTTCCAAACTTTGCGTTCTATGGCTATTTGCAACCGGTTCGGGTCGAAGTCGACCAAGTCATCCCGCCATCGTGTGATCGTACCATGTTGATAAAATCATATTTTTAGAGATTTTTCCAAAATTATACTTTAAAGTAAAGCTATTTGCCAAACTACATAGGTTTAGGTCCACGGGAATTATCCTATGAATTTTGATTGATTGTATAAATGTTAGGTTTTCCGAATCTGAGCTGTCATTGTCTGTTTTTTTTCAAACGCAGCGAAAGTGAAAAGAACTGTCTTTTTGGGATTGATGCCACCCAAGTTTGCTTAAATTGTTTACATCTACAAGGCCGCAGACATGAGTATATATATAGGTATATTAATTTGAAATCCACATCCACGCGTTCCCAGGATAAAGGGTCTTGACAGACAGGCAGACGGATGGACGGACAACAAAGTGATCTTATAAGGGCTCCGACGTGTTTTTTTTTGAAGTACGACCTTTAAAAAAACAGTCAAGTGAAAGTTTAAGAACAACGAAACACCTGATTTTTTTTCCCTCTATGGCGCATGTATGTACGCTTTTTGTTTCAAATGAATGAAAAAGCTCTTTTTTAACTAAAAAACAAAACTTGAAATGATTATTTCTGAAATTTTTGCGTGATGTTGAAATAAAATAGCAGAACAGCTCAGGTTCAAGTCAAGATCTACTAAGTCACTTAGTTTGTTGAAATCGTTTGTTATTCTTAATAAGGAACCCCAAAAACGTCTTGACCTCACATTTGGCGGAACCTAATAAAGGAACTGTGTAACATTTTTCTATGTCAGTAAAACGTATTGCCGCGACCACATGCATACATTATGATACATCTACAACACTGACAAATGCTTTGAATAAATCAAAACGCCGCCAGCCCAAAAACGGTGGGTAGCCCTTGTGTGAGGAATGTAGACAAATGTAGGTACTTGAATAAAATTACCAACGAATTCTATTTACCCGGACGCGATAATATAAAACCGACTACAGCACAGCCACTCATAGGCTGTGCTGTAGTCGGGTTGGTACAGCCTCCAGATGTACAAACTATAGACAACAACACAGTCTACTCATACAAGACTTCTTACAATAACAAAAATTCTTGTCGGTTCTAGCATATCGCCGATCGCAGGCACGGCAAGCTTCAGCTTCAGCAAGTTTCTTCGTTGTAATTACAGTTCTTACCTTACCTTAAACCTATGTTTCTAGCGATTAAGTGGGTTTTGTACAAAAGCACGAATAGCATATTGAGACTTAGGACCTATGCGATTTTGGACATTTTGCGACATTGAACAAAATATGTCTAAATGATACATAATAACTAGTTGCCCGCAATACAGACAAGCTGGCTGTGTTGTAGTTAGCTTTGTAGCATGTTTCAATAGCGTAACCCGACGAGTCGGGTTTGTACTAACGCTACCCGGACACCAAAGTGGTAAGTAAAAAGTATTCTTGCTTTGTGTGATGAACTAATAATAATTTAAAATTTTAAGTTTAACGAAAGTTATTTTAATTTCAAATAAAATTATGTAAAAAAAACTTTTAAAACAAGCTTTTATTTAAGTGCTCTGAAAAGATGAAAATAAAATTTTGAATGACATTAACCACATTCATTTATGACTTTACAGAAATGAAAATATAATAAAAGCTTGTCGCGATGCCTAGAAGAAACTACCTAATTACAGTTAGGTGCGTACCTTATTACAAAATTTCAATCACAAATTGAAAGTTTCGCGACAAGCTTTTATTATATTTTCATTTCTGTAAAGTCATAAATGAATGTGGTTAATGTCATTCAAAATTTTATTTTCATCTTTTCAGAGCACTTAAATAAAAGCTTGTTTTAAAAGTTTTTTTTACATAATTTTATTTTATATTTTTTAGTTTATGTTACAATAGTTATTGATCAATACGAAAGTCTTTCTATAAAACGGAGAGACCTTCAATAGAAAAACTTAAGGCACGGGGAAAACTAACATTAGGATAAAGTATAATTATCTCTTTTATATTCTGTAGAAGTAGGTTGGTACCTACTCCTCCGGCATCCCTAATAGAAGAATTAGCTTGTAATATGTCTTAGTCTTTTCATTTCATTGATGGCGTCATTATTACATGGCCGAGTCCCAATTAATTTCGAACAGTCTAATTCTTCTATCAGGAGGCCTTCTATTGACGTGACCCTAATACATGGTGGGCCTACCAACTGCCTATCATGAACGAATTCGTATACAAAATTGCAAGTCCCAGCAGTTGAATATTGAGGAGTTCCATAGTTCGAAGACAACCCTGGATGTAGCGTCTAATTCATGGTGGGCCTACCAACTGCATATAATAAACGAATTCGTATACATAATTGCAAGTCCCAGCAGTTGAATATTGAGGAGTTCCATAGTTCGAAGACAACCCTGGATGTAGCGTCTAATTCATGGTAGGCCTACCAACTGCCTATAATAAACGAATTCGTATACAAAATTACAAGTCCCAGCAGTTGAATATTGAGGAGTTCCATAGTTCGAAGGCAACCCTGGATGTAGCGTCTAATTCATGGTAGGCCTACCAACTGCCTATAATAAACGAATTCGTATACAAAATTGCAAGTCCCAGCAGTTGAATATTGAGGAGTTCCATAGTTCGAAGACAACCCTGGATGTAGCGTCTAATTCATGGTGGGCCTACCAACTGCCTATAATAAACGAATTCGTATACAAAATTGCAAGTCCCAGCAGTTGAATATTGAGGAGTTCCATAGTTCGAAGACAACCCTGGATGTAGCGTCTAATTCATGGTAGGCCTACCAACTGTCTATAATAAACGAATTCGTATACAAAATTGCAAGTCCCAGCAGTTGAATATTAAGGAGTTCCATAGTTGGAAGACAACCCTGGATGTAGCGTCTAATTCATGGTGGGCCTACCAACTGCCTATAATAAACGAATTCGTATACAACATTTTGTGTCCCAGCTATAAACCGCTGAGGAGATCTCTCGTACGGAGCCGATCCTGGCAGCAGCATCAGGTCAAATTTATGATTAACATGCATTGTCATCGGTTCTGGACCAACATGCAAAATTTCAACTCAATCGGATACCGAGAAGTGGTTCAAATCAAACTTGCAAGATTTGCACCGAACAAACATTGTTACTTACTTACTTACTTACTTACTTACATACTTACATACACTGCAAGTTAAATAAAAGCTTTTAAAATAGTTTTTTTTATAGATTTTATATTATTCATTTAATATAATATATTTAAGTATAGAAAGGGATTTTGCCCTACTAGTAAACAAGGCCTCCATAGCTCTTTCATGCACAGTTTCATATAAAATTTATCATCAGCTTTTCAGTGTATTTCAAATAATATCACGTGTTTAGTTTTTTAAACTATTATATATTTGATCGGAATGTTAATATTTTTTATTCTGTATTTCCAATGGCAGGCTGCAATAAATAAAGAAGAATAGCGATGTTCGGATGCTATCATATGCACCTGTCGGTATTTCAAATGTGTATTATTGGCTTGTTAGAGGAGAGACGGCTTTTTTACTTCCTATTTAATCTAGGTGAATGCATAAAGTTTGCTTGTGTTATTCCCATACACACGCATCAGCCTATTGCAGTCCACTGCTAGACGTTAGCCTCCCTCAGGGTACGACATCTGATCCCCAGTTTTCAACATCCACTCTCATTTTCATGCATTCATCCATTTTAATTTACCAGTCAACAGAAAAAAAAAATTAAAAACAAATTTTCTTTTACAATTCTTGATTTTTATCCCCAGTGTATATACAAAATACATTTTTTGACTTATTCTCATAAAATAAGTCATTTTCTACCAATACATATTCATGTCAAGAAAAAGATATTGCTGGGATCAAAAATAATAAATTTTGGAGTACTTCTGGTACCTTAAGTGCTACAACCGACTGTACATACGTATAATAACAACAACAATGAACAATAAATACTACACAAATACAAAATAATTATTGATTTTATGACGTCATGACACCCATATACGTGGTAAGTATATTTATATAAATGTAATACATATCATGTATGTATAAATTATATTTTAGTATATATAAGTATATTTATATAAATATAATATATATATATATATATATATATATATAAATGATATATATTATATTTATATAAATATACTAATATATACCTTACCACGTATATGGGTGTCATGTCAAAAAATCAACTCAAGATAACCTGCAATGTATGCCGAACCGTAGACTGTCGACAGACAAGTGTAATAGCCTGTTATAGTGTCATAGTAAAGAAGCCCTCTCTGCATTATACAGCTTTAAAGAGGGTAGTAATATGACAATATCGAGAGTGTCAAATCTGGTCTTGGACATTTTTAGGTCCCGCCTATTACGTTGAAAAGGAAATCTGCCTTGTCTGCTTCCGACACAGCTATTTGATTTTGGAAAACACTCCTTTTTGCACTTGAAACATTATATTGAATGGTCTTTAGAGTAATAGAAAGTGTTTTAATGTAGGGTTTTGGTGGAAACATAGTTTAAAATAATTTCATTTTTAATAAACTGCTACTAAAATATAAATGAATTTAGCTTAGTCTTATCTAAAACTATAAATTTTAAGATATTACGTCATTATTTTTGTATAGATAAGTAAGTCTGGAAGAAATTTCTTTAGAAATAAGCAGTACCTGTTGTACCATTTTTCCATATGTTCTATGTTTTTGTATTTTCTTGTGTACAATAAATTGTTAAATAAATAAGGTTTTGATTCTATGCAGTTTTGTAAGTGCACACAATATGTACTTATATTAAATTAAATAGGTAGGTAATTGCTTAGTCTATCCAAATAAATCATTATAATTTTGTTTCTAATTAATATTTCCGCTAAACCACCGCTTACATAGGCTAGTGTGTTCGAAAGTATAAATCATTTAAGTATTATAAGCCGCTAAAAATCAGATTATTTCTTTGTTGGAAAAATTACCAGATTATAGTTATTCTTGAAGATATTCATGGGGGTTTGAATTCAAGATCATATCCATATTCTTTGTACAAAACTCTTTTAAGGCGGAAAGCTGTAAAGCCTATTTGAATTGAAAGGGGTGGAAAACACCCTTTGGCTGATGATATTACTATCATAGCTTGTATATTTTATAACCTCCCTCCGGTAAGGAAAGTGTGGATCAATGTGAAATGGATAAACACAAAAAAACACTAAGAAAATCAATGTGTATTTTTGTTACAGCAAATAAAAGTATGAGCAAAACTCATTCGCGTTATTTTCTAACTGTATAGAACTTTCACAACAATTTATTGTTTACTTCTTTATTCTGAGCTTTTACTCAAAGAACCAGGCAGTCTCAGACCCCATATGGTCACCCAAAACGTCGATCTTGTTAGGTGTACGACTTTCCCAAAGAAACTGATGGTCTGGCGTGCACATTTTCTAAGATAAATGAGTTTTTAGTTTGACAGCTGTCACCAGAACTGTAGGTGTTGTCAAGGCCTACAACATTTCCGAAGAAACTGATGATCTATCATGTACAGTTCACGGGATGAAAGAGTTTAGTTTGAGACCTGTAATTTGAAATGTAGATCTGCTCAAGACCTAAAACTAGACGGCACCAAGAAGAAACTTTTCGCACAAAATAAATTTCCGCGAGGGTTGTTGTTAAAAAAATGACAAATACTATGAATCAAACTATGTTCTGTGTCATCGGGCAACTCGGTCTTCCGTCTCGTTCTCGGGTACGGAAGGCCGCGTTGATCGAAATTCTGTGTCATCATTCATCAACATTAAATTTCTATATTACTGATCCGATGTCGTTTTTTTTTGTTGAGAGCATTATTCATCTCCTCAAACAGCCAATTTGTCCGAACGGCTTTTGAAGTACATTTTTATATGGAGGGCCATTACTACTTATAATTTCACTCGATGTGATCATAGTTGCAGGCGTGCAGTTTCATTTCAGAAATGATAGTAAATCCTTGACAATATTTTATAAGATCCTTAAGATGGCCGCAAAGCACCGCCAGGCCGTCGGTCTGCGAGTGGTAGAAACAGACTGGAAAAAAGGATTTATTTTTTATTTTCGTGGTTTATTTCAAAACCAGTGCAGTCTGTGATTGCTTTTCTTCAGAGCTTCCAGTACAAGTCTGATTTCACAGAAACATCAGCTTTTTTAGTTCAGATACCTTTGGAAATGTGTATTAGTTTCACTAACATGACACTAAGAGAAAGATTATCACCTGGTTGAAATCAATTAAATAATACGAAACAGAGGCATTGTAGAGTTACATAAGTTTATAGAACCATCGATTAGACACACACATACGCACACACACACACACACAACCAATTTTTTACTGATTTTAATTTATTTGTTTGTTATACATTATTTTTTTGCCAATTGTGACTCATCTATCACATTTCATATGTTAAACGTTGTCATACTTACCTTTAAATGTTATCAATGTTTTTATTATAACAGCAGGTTCACCCGTCACAGGTGTCTTTAGACACTTACTGGGTTGGGACTCAGCCTCCATGTTTTTTTATAATGTATGCTTGCTTAATTAAGATTTTACATTTTTCAACTTTTTCAATTAGTAAGGTAGATAAATGTTTCAGATTTATAGAGGATTGGAAAGGTCGTTTAAATATATTGTCTATCATTACCATCTTTACTGTGCTTGTGTCCATTAATTGGTCCTATAATTATAATAGTTACTAATGATCAACGAAATTATAAGTATGAAATGAGTCTTGTTTACTTTCTCTTGTGAAAAGAGACAAAATATCATTAGCCAAAGTCCGAATTCTTAATATCTTCTTATTTCAATTAGCCTACATCGACCCATTGTTGGGCAAAGGTCTCTCTCTTATACAGGGCTTAAATTTAAATAGGTCCAGGGTGGGTTCTGTATCGATTAAGAAAACCATTATTTTTATTAGGCCCAAATTTTGAAATATTTATAAATGTGTTTTTGTTTTATAACTTATCGAAGAAAACCGGTGTAACACCTGTGAGGTTGGAAATTGGTATAAGGTAAATTCATAAAATTTTACATTCGCATTTAAAAGTAAGAAAACTTTGTAGCCAATGGATTCCTCATAAACTCACACCAGAACACGCTCGAGTTGATTGGTGGAAATAGATGCTACTTGAGTATGCTCATGGACTCTTCAATGCTGTTTATGATATAAAGACAAGAGACAAAACATGGACATATAGTTACATTTCAAAGAAAGCAACAGTCTTCAGGATGGGTGTTAGAAGGTGAGGACAAATCGACAAAAAATAGGCAAAACATGTGTCGGAAAAAAATTTGGTGTTTTTTTTTTCTCCAAGTCGGGTCCTGTCTGCACGGTTCAGCTTGGAGGACATTCACTGAATGTAGAGTGGTACACCACCATTTTTTTGCCCAGTGTGCTTGAAAAAGGAAAAACTGACCGCATCCTGCTGCATCAAGACAGTGCTTCAGCACACTCCGCAAAAGGAACAAAGTTATTTTTAGACTCTGAAAAGGTGGAGTTTGAGACACATCCCCCATACAATCCTGACCCAGCACCATGTGATTTTTTTTATTTCCAAAAAATCAAACATTTAATGACCTGCCGCTTTCAATGAGCACGTTATAAACATACCTTCAGGTTCAGACCAGTCGTCCTTATGTTTTCAAGAATGGTTCGAACGGATGAAAAAGTGTTGGAATGGAAAAGATAATATTTTGAAAGGATACTTATGAAGCACTTTACAAATATACTGTTTTATATGCTTATTAATCTTATTAAACATATTTTGTTAGATAAATTATTTGAGATGGGATTTTCAAATTATTTTATCCTTTATCAATTAAAATCTAACCATCGCGGGTTTAAAAATAATATACAAGTATTATGTTTTGGAGATAATCAAGCTGAATTGTCAGAGAAGTGGCGCCCATTTTTCATATATAAAAAGAAAATATCAGATTGACCCTCAAATTTTTGTCAGACGTGGTGTTAATATCCGTTGAACGGCCGTTAACGCTCTGCCTACCCCGTAAGGGATATAGGCGTGATTTATGTATGTATGTAAATATCAGCCGTGTAGATTATAAATCCGATCTCACTATTTATAAGAAAATTGTTTATTGCCCTGAAACTGACTTCATTATTTCAAAACGGAAAGATGGTTAAAGCTCTCTTCTCATTGTCTGTCTTGAATGAGAAGAAAATGAATAATAAATGGAAAAATATTTCTGCATTTTTATAAGACCACCTACTAGGGGTAAGATTTTCAACGAACTGAATTCCATTAAAATTGAGTGGAGATCTTATAGGTAAGTTAGTTCATCAAATACACAAAAGAGTAGTTATAATATTAAATATTATAATTTTCAAATTATATATTGAAACCTCTTCCAACGCACCACATTGAGGTAACGTACCCAAAAGGCTGGTAGTGTTCACAATCGCAAGGCTAATACGCTGGGCAAAAAAGCTGTCGGCCCTCAAATCACCTTTATGAAGCGCATTGTGACGTACTTTAAAAAATACTATATTATTACACTCATTTTTAGTATTAGACCGGGTCTATCGCGATAGTATTTTAGGTAAATATTAGTAAGAGAAGAAGAGTAATAGTCAACCCGCGACCACAATACATGAAACTGTGTTGAAACGTCGGGACACAGGTAAATTACTAATATTTACCTAAATACTATCGCGATAGACCCGGTCTAATACTAAAAATGAGTGAAAGTGATCGCGAGTGCTTAAAAAGTTATATATTATTACAGTCAATTTAAAGCATCTTTTTTATCACAAATGTATGTACTTAGCTATATCAGACGTAGGTATATGCTTTAATAGCCCCTCTTCAAAAGAACAACACAATTTTCTGTGCGCCATAATCGTGTCACACTCCGTACTTAAGGGGAACGCAAGAATACACTTCAATTCTCCAAAAATGCTAATCGAGCACGTATGAGCAATAGGGGGGATAGGACTCGCAGCAAAACAGATGTATTGACGCACGTACACACATGGAGGAAAATTTAGGAGACTATATATATAGGTTGTAAAAACATTACTTAGCCCATCAATAATATACGGGTTGTATGGGACAGCTTTCCTAAAACTGATAGGGTGCATGTAGACCATAATACTGATCAACTTTCCCCTAGGAACATAAAGTCAAGAAAGGGCAAAAAATATTCAGCCTCCCATACAAAATCACGATCAGCGGATTGCACTTAAACACTGAAACCAGGGTCGGATTGTTGGACGATTTGGTGTCCCGCACGAAAAGAAGAATAAAGAATTTACCGTTTAGGTACATAATGTCCAGAGTTGAATTCCCATGGGAGGTCCAAAAGTGACGTTTCCTGAAATATTTTCTTATGGGAAGTTGTTCAGTTTCATGGTCTGAATGCACTCTATCCACATTCGGAAATCTGTCCCTTACATCCTGTTTATATTGTTTGATCAGGACATTAGGACTAAAAAAGCTTGTATCTAAGTTTTGTTATGAAAATGCGTTAGTTTTATTTTCTACGACAGAAATAAAATCCACTGCGAAGGCCAAAGGTTCAGGCTGCTAGATAGCGGAACATGCGTACATCATTAACAGCCACAACAGTCCACTGCTGGACATGGGAGTATTCCATACTCACCATGCTTGGCAGTCGGATTGGCGAGCGCAGTTTAAGATGTTTCATACACAGTTAATACTGCTGTGCATTCCCAGGACAAATTTATCGTATTGTTGCCCACGGGAAGAATTGGGGTGATGCTATTCTAAGCCGGCATCACACAGCAGACGGAGATAGCGGAACGAAGACCACTAATTTGCACAAAGTCTTCATTCGCCCACGCTGAACTTATACCGAGATAAAATCTTTAACACACTCGTAAGTAGACGCTAATCTTTATAGACGTAGTTAAGTAAAACTTAATCTGTAGTCATTTAGTTAAGCTGCGGTTGAGCAGGAAGTTAACTACGGACATAATGCCGGAAGTTCCAAGTATCCGGTGGGATAAGTGATTTATTTCCGGATCCGGTCGTCTAACTCTGGAGATGATAGACGTTTTGGAATAATTTGATTGTTCTGTTTTATTAAATTTGTATAATATGTGTTCGTTGTAGGGTATATAATATTGGGTAGATGCTTCTATGAAAGTCCCTAAACAAGTTCTTAAAGGGTGCCTGATTTTCTCTTTACTTTTGAATAACAAAAAAGAAATAAGGACACCTGACTATTGATGTTCTTCAAGTTGGCAGAAAGATGAAGATAGTGTATTTTAAATACCTATCATATTGATACCCTTATTAATAAATAAATATAATTATAATAAATCATTTATTTGCAGACTCAAGATCCATTAATACAAATTATAATTAATAAAAATAAAATAAAATAAGTTAGTTTCGACATAAAGTGTGCTACGAAATCCAAAATCAACTAGCATAAAAAATCTAGAATGACCCCTACCTGCATATTTAATAGACCAACCGTTAAGGAACTTTGTTTGCATCATATGAGGATCGGATTCTGGCTTTTGATATGTGTTATTACAACCTGAGACTTAAATTTTACACATGTTGCCATTGTGTTCCAAACATGGCGAATGTATTTTTCTTAAACTCTTCCAATGGGGTATAAGAAACGGTTTTACGAGACTAGTTAAAAAATATGTCGCATTAATATATTTAAGCTACATGTCAAAAAAGTTAGTCAAGTAAAAATAAAACTCCTTCAATTAATTTTTACCATGTCAAATAAAATGAAAAGTCCGGCAATGTATTTTTTACCATGTAGCTAAAACGTATGCAATATATTTTAAAATCGGCTACAAGACGAAGTCCTTTCATTAAGATACCCCAAACGAATTGTATAAAAAAACATCTGCCATCTTTGACCCGTCGTCTTTGGACCACAATACAACCTGGCAACACCTGTGAAATTAAAGTCACGGCTTACAACAACTCAAACCAAAAGCCAGAATCCGGTCCATATATTATAGAATAAAATATCTTCAGCCAGGACTCGACCCTAGAAGCCACGATTTGGGAAAACAAGCAGTGGTGTTTGTCATTTCAGACAACTAATCAATAAACGAGCAGATAAACTCTTGTGTCAGAGTTTTGAACCGTCCAGTAATGTAGTAAATAAATTTAGAATGAACAACCGGAACTAGAATAGCACTATTAAGTTTATCCAGGGCTCGGTCTATCCATCATGACCGTAATTTATATTGTTGACGTTGGGGTTCGGCCGCTAACTTTGTCTTGTCTAGACTTCTTAGACTAGGGAAACCTATAGATGTGAGGCGAATAAAACTAAATCCGTTCTAATAGTGTGTGTATGTATGTATGTTTGTTACTTCTTCACGCTCAAACTGCTTGACCGATTTTGATGAAATTGGTACACAGGTAGAGTTTAACCTGGAATAACACATAGGCTACTTTTTACCGCAAGAAAACAACTATTACCAGGGGAAAATGAGTGGCAGCGGGTGAAACTGCTGGGCGGAAATCAAGTTTGAAATAAAAAGTAGAAAGAGATTGACATTATACAATACGATAAATAAGGACAGGTCATAATAGTTTTCACTTATTCATAGTTAGATTATCTCATTTAATTGGCCTTACTTTACACATACTTACTCGTGAAAAAAAAACTATAAAAATATTACTTTTATATTCGACTGGTAAAATATTCTTTACTTTATGAAAGTGTAACACTGGACTTGAGATTTTTGGTCAGAAAGGTATAAGTCATTGACATTGTTTGATGTAAACCTTTCAGGCGAGTGTAGCTGTGAACGGTCTTGACTGTGGCGCTACATTATATTAAAAAAATATAAAGGTATAAAATACACTCGCCTTAAGTAGAGACAACCTACCACTCATCACCCCGCATTCAAATCAAGACGTGACATGTTACTTTAGGTCAGTTGGTATGAGGGGTCAATGCCCTTTTTCACGAGATTAAATAGTAGTAAAGAAATATATATCAAGTTATTTAAAAGTTAGGTGTTTTTAGGGAGGTAGATGCTGTATTTAAAAAAGAAAAATATTTTTTAGGTTTGATTGATTTTTGCCAGATTTTCGCTAAACAGAGGTGAGTATTTATACTCAAAATGTAATTTTATTGCGATTTACTAAGTTTCAAACTATTCAGTGTTTTGTACGGCTAGTCAGGTGCGTATTTATTATTTTATAGGATGGTGAAAAATCTTGTATAGTGTAATAAAAAATACAATTTTGTAGTTTACCACTTTTCTACTCTCTCTCTTTTTGTGTGGGATACCGAGTCGTCCAACGACCCGATGAACTTTTCTACTAACGAGCCGGAACCTAGTTTTCTATAAGTCAGTGTTTTACTACACCACAGTGGTCGACTAGACACAAGAGTAAATAACAACACAAACTAAGTTTATTCCAAACTAGAGTCCAGTTTGCCGTGTGATGCCGGCTTAGAATAGCATCACTCCATTTCTTACCCATGGGTGTCGTAAGAGGCGACTAAGGGACTCGAGGGTGTGTATTGCAATTTTAGGCGATGGGCTGACAACCTGTCACTATAGTGATACACAGTTATCTGATTGACCCTCAAACTCTTGTCGGACGTGGTGTTAATATCCGTTGAACGGCCGTTAACGCTCTGCCTACCCCGTAAGGGATATAGGCGTGATTTATGTATGTATGTATGTAGAGTCCAGTTCCAAGAGACTTGACTAAAGGTGGTTCACCCGCTTGCCGTCCGTCTCTGCGTATTTTAAACGCACCGTAACGTATGCGTCTGTACGGTGAAAATAAATTGCGAATCCTGATCTTATGGATGTACTAGATTTCCGCCCAGCGCTTTCACCCGCTGCCACTTATTTTCCCGTGGTAATAGTTATTTTCCCGCGGTAAAAAGTGGTCTATGTGTTATTCCAGGTTATACTCTAGGTGTTCAATATAGGTCAAACCGTTTGAGCTTCAAGAGGTAACAAACATACATACACACACAATCTCTCAGAATTATAATATTATAATAATACAGTACGGATGTTACTTGAAGGATGCATCCGTTACATACCGTAGCCGTATTGGTATGGGAATAAGATCGGAATTCGGAATTTTCTTTCGTGTTCAGACGCATGCGTTACGGTGCGTTAAAAAACGCAGCTACAGACGACTAGTGGGAGAACTGCCTTTTATATTTAGTTAGTTGTGTTTCGCCTTTCTAATTCATGTGTAACTGCCCAATACTAACGTGCATAAGTTTTTTAATTGTGAAAAAAGTTTTTCTAAATTTATGGCTATTAAAATGCAATATTTAACAAAATGGTGTGATAAGGTTTACAAAACTGGAATAGGGATACGCATAAATTCTGGATAAGCTATCTTAACCGACATTGAGGAGGGTGAGTGATCAAACTTTTGTTAGATTTCATGCAAAATGTAGGTAAAACCTCCATTAAGTGATACTAGCAATATGTGAATCGTTTATTTATGAAGTATTTACGTTATCATATTTTAGGTTATTGCTTTATATTTCATATTAACCTACTATCAGATGGCTACCCAAATTTGAAACCAACTATTAAAAACAAAAATATTCAAAAGTGAATTCCATAACAACATTGGTTTTCCTAAAACGTAAAAAATAAAACTAGACGTGGAAAGAATAATTTATAATCCACATTTTTGTGACTAGTGAAACCAAGAGAAAAATCTTGGTAGGTACTTTGTGCATGTTGCCATTATCTCCAAAACTACTGGTCCAATTTTAATAAGTCTTTGAAGAAATTGATTTTAATTGGTACGTGTTCTTAGATAGGTACTCGTTTCACGCTTGCAAGTCACCAGAGGGAACTCTTGTAAAGAAAACTCGTTTGTGTTTTATACGTACCTATACGCGTAAATATATACATGTTCTGTGGTGTTTTCCATCGAAATAGAAACTGAATATTCACCATTTCAGGCCGCAGTTGAATGGAAATCCTCGGTCTCGTTTTGCGCTATTCTGCGGGTAGTTTTCTGTGCAACCGAAAGAGTAGGTCAGTTTGTATCGACGCTCTTGATACTGGCAGTTCAGCCGTCCAATTTCATCAGCATCAGCCAGCATTTTTTTGAAAAAGGAATCAACAATAAAATATTTTGCATTAATTTTACATCCCATGCTTTATGAAATATCATTATCTTAGTAAGTAAAACAGTACTTGTAAGTAACTAGCTTTTACCCGCGACGAAGCGCGTTTGAAGAAAAGATCTATGAATGGCAGCGGTATAGGTAGGCATGGATTTGGGACGCGAGCTCTTGGTGTTTCACGTCAGAAGATACTCTAGGACTTCGATGTAAATGAGAAGGAGAAGCGGCTAATCATGCTGATATTTTTTCTAGTTAAGTTGTAAAAAAAGGTGCCTGACACAAAAAGCAAAGCAATCCACACAACAAATCCTCGTCTGATAATTTTCTTCGCTATGCGCTATGTTTCCTAAAATTTACTTTGTTTTCTGTGGGATTGATAGATTTTCAAATATATAAAATATTATGATAGGCAGAGTTACTTTCGAATTTATAGTATTAGTATGGATTAAACTTGGTATGAGTATTGTGTACATATCTGTCAAAGTGTTATGAAAAATGTCCTACGACCACGGTGTGTCGCATTGACCGAACTAATATTTTGCTACCTCGTGATATTGTTACATTATTACCTGTGAAGCTTGTTGGTATGAAAAGAACTTTTTAATATAGATTTCTTTTTTTCTTCTGAAAGGATTGTCAAGGTTATATACTTGATAAAAGCATATGCAGCTTATGAGCACTTTTTGATAAGTGGATATGAATTATATTTCTCACAATCATTTCAAAGAAGCATTTTCATCCATATAAGGATATTTTTTGATTGATATATGTGTACTTTTAAAAAATAATAATATATTTTTTGTTTAATATTTAGCTTGCTACCGACACCAGTAAGTAGGTGTTAGGAGATTACAAGCAGCGCGATCTGCCCGCGCACAGATGACTCTGTATAAGTGACGTCTCTTTCCGATTTGTAGCCTATTAGTATTCCCGTCTTTGTTGCCGAAGCGATCGGAACTAGGCTCGGGTAAAGTCGGGCATCGGCGCCCGATATGCGCCGAGCGATCGCGCTGCCAGACTCGCTAAGGCTCCTCGCGCGTATGGTCGTGCTGCGTGTTCGCAGTCGCGCTGACTATAGCCATCTTTGTGCCGCGTGTCGTGGATTTGCACGGGCGAATCTCGCGGTGGGTTTGATAAACGCAAAAGAACCCAAATGTGACAATCGTTTTAGGATATGTTCATAGTGCAGTGACTAGTTTTTTAAGGAAAAACCTATCGTCGTTAAGATTAATGTGGCTGTAATTCGTCGTCACGCTGACGCCGCCATAGTTGATTCATTACGCGATTTGTAGATGCCGCGGGGCATCGAGTGAATCTAAAAGTCGTAAATCTGTTAAACTGTAAATATTGGATACTTACTATCGGACATTCATATGCCGATACAGTTGTTGTGGTGAAGACGGACGGTGCACCTGGGATTTACGCCAGCTGATCACAGCTGGCGTGGTGAGTGGTTGTTCTAGTTTCCATACTCGGTCCAAACCCCCATTCCTCCCACTAGACTCCACTCATATTATGTGAAGAAATTTAGCAAGTGAGTTTCATGAATCTATTGACATTGTTTAGCTGCTGTGGTTTTTATGTAGGTCAAGGTATTGTGTGCAACGTAACGCCAAATACCGGTAATAATAGGCGAAATTAGTATTACGTTTTGGTTGCATAACATATAAAGGCCACCACACATCTGATGAACATTGGGTACACGTGAATTAATTTGGGTACAAAATTTTGTTATTGTGAATTTTGGTTTTGATGCCCACAGACATTATTAGTGTTTAGTATTTATTGGCTTTAGGTATTTCTAGCACCGCGATACCGCGGTCGTTGTCACATATCGATTTCAGCTGTAAATTTGTATTTTCCACTGCGCAGGCTGGGGTCGATTGTGATCAATTTTTGGTAGCAGAGCGTGGTTTAGAAAACCACTAGATTTAAGATTATTTTAGTATAAGATTTTTAATCTACCTACATAAAAAAAAAAAATATATTTATTGTGATTGTAGTGTGTGCCCTGTGTAGAATATCCTATCGGTAGGATCAGGGCCAATCAATTAGTGAATTGCTTTATTATCGTTGTGTTTACCCTGTGCGGATATCCTAGCGGTAGGATCAGGGCCGATTGTTTATTATTGTTTTTTTTTATTGTAAGGTTCGGTGTTACTTTGAGTTGGTACCATGGCTCCCACAATTAGACAGCTTCAGGCGAAAATTAGATCGCACCTAATGTGGTTCGCGACTAAGCAGGCGATGGTCGGTCGCGGGGACCGAGAGGACGCACTCATCGCTTGTGCGCAACGGATTGACGAACGGGTCGCGGAGGTGTTGGATTGCCTCACTGGATGCGAGGAGTTATTTGATGGGACGCCTGATGAGGAGGTCCAACTTACGGTCCGGGCGAATGTGACCCAGTGCCTGGAGATAGGGCAGGAGATCCAGCAGGCGGCTGCTGTGATCACCAGGCGTAGGGCTGGGGAGCCGGACCCACCCCATGGTCCGCGGGGACCGGGGGTGCAAGTGCCCCTGCCGGCTGTGGCGATTCCGGTCTTCCACGGGGACTACACGGATTGGACCCGATTCCAGGATCTGTTTGACAGTGTGATTCATAACCGCACTGACTTGCAGCCGGCATATAAAATGGCACAATTGATGGCCAAGCTGCAAGGTGAGCCCCATGAGCTGGTAAAGCATCTACCAGTCGATGATGCAAGTTACGAGACGGCTCGCGGCTTGCTGATCGAGAGATACAGCAACAAACGTCTCATGATTGACCAACTCCTGGAACAGTGGCTCACCGTGCCGACCATCACACGAGGGACGGACCTCAGGGCCAAGGTCCTCAACCCTGTCTGCGTTGCAGTGAACGCTCTTGAGAGACAGGGGATGCCGGTGTCAGGCTATGATTATATCCTGGTCCACACGTTGTTGCGCCGCCTGCCGAGCGACATGGCCGCTCGTTTTGAACAGTCACTCGGAGGTAAGACATCTGATTACCTCCCGACCTTCGAGGAGCTCAAGTCCTTCCTCGAGGCCGAGTGCAGGCGGGTAGATGCCCAATTTGGAGAGTCGCCTCACGCGGAGTCTGCGGCCGCTCGCCGCCCGGAACGGCCGGGTGCACAGGCGCGAGACGGTAAGAGTAGGCCACCCAGGCGATACAATGTCGCTAATTTGGAATCGAGGTGTGCCTACTGCAGAGAGGCGGGGCATCAGGTGACTGCGTGTGAGGAGTTCGCTGCACAGCGGGTGCAGAAACGTCGTGGTGTGGTGCAGCAACGGCGTTGGTGCTTTAGGTGTATGGGGCCGCATCAGGTGCGAGAGTGCCCATCAAGCACCAACTGCAGGTACTGCCAGGGTGCCCACCATCAGCTCCTATGCATGAACCGCAGCGGAGATTACGGAGGCAGAGCTGACGCGGGTCAGCGGACGGAGTCTGCCCTACCTAGACGGGAGCAACGCTCCCCACCCCCTCCAAGGAGGAGTCCTCTTCCACCAGGGTTTCAGGGACGAGGCCAGGGACATCAGCAGGTGATGCCCCCTTCACCACGCGCGAGACAGTCACCACCTCGGCAGCAGGTGCCGGGACAGGGTAGGTGGTCACAGGTCCAAGGTCAGGGGCACCCATCACAAGTACGTGATGCTACGGGCGGGTGCCAACACCAGGGCCAGTACATGCAGTACTCGGCGGGTCTGAACAACATGGTGAGTTCCCATGACCCACGCATGCCTCTCCCCTTGGCTGAGCACCCGCGGCTACAGGCGCATCCACGGTACGCGCGCCTGCCGCAGGGTTACTATAGGCTGCCAGCCATGGCGTACAGGACCAGAGGTCCCTATCAGCAGGAGTGGGACCCACTCGAAGGTGTACGGAGAGAGGGGACCCCCCCGCAGGACGCGGACACTCCGCGCTTAGATTCCTGCTAGGTAATCGCCGCCTACACGCCAGCTTCGGCCCCCCGGCCAATTACGGTATTGTTGCCTACGGCAATGATTTGGGTATGGGGATACGGTGGCCGCAGCATACAGGTAAGAGCCTTGTTAGATACAGGGGCTCAGGGTTGTATTGTGTCTAGTAAGCTGGTGAGTAGGCTACGCTTAAATATAAGGCCCACAACGGATGGGGCTGTAGGTATTGGAGGTGTAGATGTGCCTGACGTTCGGGGTCAGGTGAACTTCGAGTTCACATTAGGTAATACAGGTACAGGGGTCAGCTATCATGCCTCAGCAGTGGTGCTGGATGAAGTGGTAGGGAAACTTCCTCAGGTTCGGTTACCGTCAACGGTACGAGGGTTAACCACAGGCTTAGAGTTAGCTGATCCTGAATTTGATACTCCTGGTACGGTGGACGTTCTCCTCGGGTCAGACGTCCTCGGGAGATTCTGGTGTGGCAGAAAACGGGTACTTCAGCAAACTGGTTTAGTGGCCGTTGATACCACAGGGGGGTATGTTATTTTTGGCCCAGTTTGGAGACCTCAGGACCTACCAGAGGGCGATACGGTTCTCTATGGTAGTGTGTTGTCGGAGGTGCTGCAGAGGTTTTGGGAGTCTGAGGAGCCACCCACAGCGGATAGACGGAAGCCAGAGGATGACGAGTGCGAGCTGTTCTATCAGTACAACACTGCACGAAGTTCGTCAGGTAGGTTTGTTACCAGGCTGCCATTTCTCCCAAACCGCCCCTCCTTAGGTAGTTCGCGACAGATCGCGGAACGGAGACTACTGGCTATGGAGAGAAAGATGAAGCGAGATGCAGCACTTCGGCAGAAGTATATCGAATTCATGAGGGAGTACCTAGAGTTAGGCCACATGTCGGTGTCCAGCATAGATTGGAGGTGTGTCGAGCATTACTATATACCACACTTGGCTGTTTTGAAGTCACCGGAGGCGAAGATACGGGTAGTGTTTGACGGTTCTGCTCCTACATCGAATGGTGTGTCTGTGAACCAGTGTCTGCACGCGGGTCCCAAGTTGAACCGGGACATTGTGGACATCCTCACAGATTTTCGGTTGCACCAAGTAGCGTTCGTCGCAGACGTCAAAATGATGTTTCGCCAAACAATTATACACCCGGATGACCGTCGGTACCAGCTGATTTTGTGGCGTGAGAGCCCTGACGAGCCGATGGTCACTTATGAGCTTAACACGGTAACGTATGGTCTGAAGCCAAGTCCGTTTTTGGCAGTACGCACGCTGCGAGAGTTGGCCGCACAGGAAAGGGTAAGATTCCCTCGAGCCGCAGCAGTACTGGATCGCGACGTCTACGTGGATGACATCTGCACGGGTGCAGATAGCGTGCAACAAGCACTGCTACTACGAGACGAGCTGATCGCGATCATGGAATCAGGAGGTTATGAGTTGCGGAAATGGCTGTCCAGCTGTCCAGAGCTCCTGGCCGGGTTGCCAGGTGAGTTCCAGCAGGACCCGCACCTTTTCGAGAACCCGGACAATCCAAATACGTTGAGCATCCTAGGGGTGCAATATAGGCCAACGCATGATGTCTTTACGTATCAGATCGAGCCAGACCTTTTGCAGAAGACTTGGACGAAGCGTTCGGTATTATCGACGATCGCCAGAACTTTCGATCCTAACGGGTGGATCGCACCGGTGACGTTCATGGCGAAGTGCTTCCTGCAAAGGTTGTGGCTAGCGAACATGGGTTGGGACGACCAGCTCTCCGGAGAGCTGTTGAATGATTGGTCAAAGTTTGTAACCACCTTACCAGGGATTGTACGCATCGCGATACCTCGCAAGTTACTCCCGTCGGCGGGATGTAAGGCGACCCTACATGGGTTTTGTGACGCCTCGGAGCGAGGGTACGCGGCAGCTGTCTATTTGCGGACAGTCAGTTCAACGGGAACTGTAGATGTGCGTCTGGTTATGGCCAAGAGTAAGGTGGCTCCAGTTAGGACAAGATGGACCATTCCAAAGTTGGAATTGGCGGGAGCAGCGCTTCTCACGCGCTTGCTACATCATGTCGCTAGTAATTTGCGCGGTACCATCAACTTAGATGAAACGGTGTACGCATGGACCGACAGTAGGATAGTTCTGTGTTGGTTACAGACGTCGGTGCATACACTTGAGGTTTTTGTGGCAAATCGGGTGTCACAGATCAAGGGATCGGAAACTCCGTTGGTGTGGAGACATGTACCGGGAGAATGGAACCCAGCGGACTGCGCCTCACGTGGATGTAGGGCCCCTGAATTGGTAGGTCACTCACTGTGGTGGGGACCTCAGTGGCTGACTGGATCGCCTGAGGAATGGCCATTCAATGAGTGCGGAGCGCCACTTGGGCCACCTGATCGAGGTTTGCGAGTGAACGTGGGGCAGATCGTACCAAAGCCAAGTGCGGCTTTCTTGCTGGAACGATACAGCTCCCTCGACAAACTTCTAGGTGTGACGGGTTGGATCAAACGGTTCGTGTCTAACTGTAGGAAACCTCAAGCAGAACGGAACTTAGCACCTGTCCTCTCGCCTGCGGAACGGAATGCGGCTCTAGGTATATTGGTTAGGGTCGTCCAGGCGGAACATTTTGAGGAGGAGGTCAGGCTGCTCAGGGATGGTCGTGGAAAGCTGAAGGGAGGTCTTGTGCGCCTCAACCCGTTCGTGGATGAGCTTGGTATGCTCCGGGTTGGAGGTAGACTTCGGAACGCTAACCTGCCCTTTTCAGCACGCCATCCGCTGTTACTCCCAAAGAAAGGACCTTTGGTAGAGCTTTTAGTTAGGGATCGTCATGAGAAGAACTCGCATGCGGGCTGCAATGCCCTTTTGGCTATTCTGCAGCGCGAGTTTTGGATCTTGTCAGGACGACGTACGGTACGGAGCATTGTGTTTCGGTGCTTGCCTTGCTATCGGTTGAAGGCAGCCACAATGCAACCCCAGATGGGAGACCTCCCACCGGACCGGGTTACGCAAGCCTGGACGTTTGCGGGTGTGGGAACGGACTTTGCGGGGCCTTTTATGGTTAAAGCATCACGCTTTCGCAACGCGAAGTCAATCAAGGCGTATTTGTGCGTGTTTGTGTGCCTAGCAACCAAGGCCGTCCATTTGGAACTCGTGGCCGACCTCACTACGGAGGCTTTCATAGCAGCTTTGGATAGATTTGTGTCGCGAAGAGGGCGACCAGCGCTGATTAGGTCGGACTGTGGTACCAACTTTAAGGGCGCTGATAGGTGTATGAAAGAAATTGTAACGTCTTTAACGGAAAACGAGGAAGCTATCGGCACGAGCCTCTCCCGTCAGGGCATCAACTGGGTGTTCGATCCACCAGGATGCCCCCACTGGGGTGGTATCTTTGAAGCGGTTGTAAAGTCCGCCAAGACGCATTTGATGCGCGTTATAGGTTTAACGATATTAACCTTTGAGGAGCTAGCGACCGTGTTTTGTAAAATTGAGGCTGTACTCAATTCACGTCCTTTGTGTCCGCTTAGCTCAGATCCTAATGATCTTGAGGCCCTGACACCAGGGCATTTTTTGATTGGCCGACCACTTAACGCCTTGCCAGAATACCCCTACACGGAGGTTAATAGCAATCGTTTGTCGCGTTATGAGTTGTTGCAGCAAATGTCTCAGAATTTTTGGAAGCGATGGTCGCTTGAGTATTTGCACATTCTGCAGCAACGCCTTAAGTGGACGGACAGAACCGAACCCCCTCGCATCGGAGATCTCGTTTTGGTTAAGGATGCCAACCTGCCGCCACTGCGTTGGCGCAGAGGGCGCATTCTCAACTTGTTCCCAGGTAGTGATGGCACTCCTCGAGTCGCGACAGTTCAAGTAGGGGACTCGGTTCTTAAGCGAGCAGTAGCAACGCTATCCCGTCTACCAAGTGAATAGGCCAAAGGGATTTGGCCTAGGGCGGGTGAATGTTTAATATTTAGCTTGCTACCGACACCAGTAAGTAGGTGTTAGGAGATTACAAGCAGCGCGATCTGCCCGCGCACAGATGACTCTGTATAAGTGACGTCTCTTTCCGATTTGTAGCCTATTAGTATTCCCGTCTTTGTTGCCGAAGCGATCGGAACTAGGCTCGGGTAAAGTCGGGCATCGGCGCCCGATATGCGCCGAGCGATCGCGCTGCCAGACTCGCTAAGGCTCCTCGCGCGTATGGTCGTGCTGCGTGTTCGCAGTCGCGCTGACTATAGCCATCTTTGTGCCGCGTGTCGTGGATTTGCACGGGCGAATCTCGCGGTGGGTTTGATAAACGCAAAAGAACCCAAATGTGACAATCGTTTTAGGATATGTTCATAGTGCAGTGACTAGTTTTTTAAGGAAAAACCTATCGTCGTTAAGATTAATGTGGCTGTAATTCGTCGTCACGCTGACGCCGCCATAGTTGATTCATTACGCGATTTGTAGATGCCGCGGGGCATCGAGTGAATCTAAAAGTCGTAAATCTGTTAAACTGTAAATATTGGATACTTACTATCGGACATTCATATGCCGATACAGTTGTTGTGGTGAAGACGGACGGTGCACCTGGGATTTACGCCAGCTGATCACAGCTGGCGTGGTGAGTGGTTGTTCTAGTTTCCATACTCGGTCCAAACCCCCATTCCTCCCACTAGACTCCACTCATATTATGTGAAGAAATTTAGCAAGTGAGTTTCATGAATCTATTGACATTGTTTAGCTGCTGTGGTTTTTATGTAGGTCAAGGTATTGTGTGCAACGTAACGCCAAATACCGGTAATAATAGGCGAAATTAGTATTACGTTTTGGTTGCATAACATATAAAGGCCACCACACATCTGATGAACATTGGGTACACGTGAATTAATTTGGGTACAAAATTTTGTTATTGTGAATTTTGGTTTTGATGCCCACAGACATTATTAGTGTTTAGTATTTATTGGCTTTAGGTATTTCTAGCACCGCGATACCGCGGTCGTTGTCACATATCGATTTCAGCTGTAAATTTGTATTTTCCACTGCGCAGGCTGGGGTCGATTGTGATCATTTTTACTTTAATTTTCAGTACTTGGAAAGAGAAAGGAAGTTAATTGTTTAATAAATTGAACAACTTTACACGTCCCTGTACCTACGGAGAACCCACTTTATTCACGTTCTCTTGTCTCTAATAAGCATAATAACACAGACGCTGACTCAACTTCAGTTTACTTTTAAAGCCCAATACTCACAAAAAAGCAACAAAAAAGCCATCTCACCCCTAACGAGCCGACTAGACCCGTTTGAAATATCGACAGGTGCATGTGATAGCAGTCGCCCATCGCCATTCGCTTTATTTATTGCAGCTTTCCGTCGAAGGCGCAAAAAACGTGCGAAAACGAAAAATGAGAGAAAATCAGCCACAGTTTTTTCACGTCAATTATCTTTTTTTCATCGGACCAGCAGCCAAATTTGAATTTGGAATAGAACCGTTCCAATTTCGCATTTGAAATTAGAATGGAATTAATACGTCCAGTTGCCAAGGTTTCTTTTTTTCTTATTATTTCAACTCTTGAGGTAGATATATCCATGATATTTCAAAATGATAAAAGCTATTTTATCAAACATTCATAAAATTCCGCTTGGCAAACGGTTGCTGTAGGTATCAAATTATACTAAATCAAATTCACACTGTGCATACGAAGTCGCGGACACTAGTTAGTTATATTATAAAATGAGTAAGTACTTAACATTTAATAAAAACTAATAGTTTTTTTTGCGCTGGTAAATGTTTATATAAGCTTATGCTTATATGCTTAATATATATTTTGAGAAAAAGTACCTGCTACAACAATAAAAAGTAATTGTTTATTGATGCTTCTCATCGTGTTACATGATCATTTCGCCATAAACCTAGTGATTGTTAAATGAAACATCAAAAATATCTCCGTGAGGCTTGCAATTGAATTGATCGTTCAAGCTTGGCTAAATGCATCTACTCTTTTAAAAAGCAAATATGTATGAACCTAGTAAACCCAGTTACGTTAAGCAAAAAAGAAAATAATAAGCAAAAATATTTTTTACGGCCAAAAACCATAAAATAATGCAAACCTAGACAACGTCGTAGCTTTTGCTACAAGAACGTAGCAAATGCCTACAGAATCTACGATTATATTTTATTCGTTATTTACAAACGCGGAGCTTCGTGTTTACAAACGCAACTAAAGGTAGTACTCCGTGAGGTCTTCCATAGCGTGTCAGCAAATGTCTTCAACTGTCACCATAGTCACCAACAATCGTCAACAATTTTGGCATTTTGACAAACATTTATATTTAAAACATATAGTTACAGTGGCAACTTTAAGCAAAATTACAATACTTAACTAAAGTTTTTACAATGTTTTATTGATTCTAAATAATCTTGTAGTAAGTTATTGCCACAAATTGATACTTTGGTTTACAAATGACTAACGTAGGGATTTTCTTCCTGTTCAGGGGGCGCCACTAGTTCTCGTACCGCTTTAAGGCACCAAGTAGGGTGAAGTGACTGTCTTTGTCACTGCTGCTACATCAGAAAGAAACATTCTATCAGATTTGTTGCAAATGGAGTTTTTGAATTATAATTTTTCATATATTGACTTTTATCCATGCTTAGATAGGTATTTACTGGGTGATAATTATTCAGTTTTAGGTACCTAAGTAAGATAAATTATTAAAAATTACGCTATCGCTTTTATGGTTGATACATAAAGTAACCGACATTTTCTCTTCCTGACTTTTACAAAAAGCTGGGTAAAAAGCAAGTTTATGCGTTTACTGTAACGCTCAATCAATCTCCACGAATGTAATATTTCGTTTTTTTTATCCAATTTCTTTGTGAGATATTGCTCTCCGCTGAAGAGATATGATACAATATCGAATTGTATTCATCTTCAAGTATTCCAGTGAATAGTCAACGGGAAAGTAGATTTAGTATTATATTGTTTGTTTTTTTCCACAACAATGGAGCTGTTCATGTGGGAGATGTATGTAACATCAAGTTGTTTACGTCGGTCGTGTAATTTACATATACAAAATATTTTGAAAAAGGTGTCAATCCATATAAAAAAATGAAAATGGCCCTGCTTTCAATATTAAGCAAACGGTTTATTTATAAACTAGCTTTTAAACGCGACTTCGTCCGCGTTAGATAGTTTTTTTAGAAACAGGTTCAGGTTTAGGTGGGCTCCTGATGGTACACCTGGTGGTCTACATAAGGTACTCCAGATCCTCAATGTGCTTGTGAAAAGAAGCAGCCCATCATACTGAACAACTTTTGTTTTAGAACCATGCCTGTATCTCTAATAGTTTAGCTGGGCTCCAGATGGTACACCTGGTGGTCTACATAATGTACTCCAGATCCTCTATGTCCTTGTGAAAAGAAGCAGCCCATCATATTGGCCAACTTTCGTTTTGGAACCATGCCTGTATCTCTAATAGTTTAGCTGGGCTCCTGGTGGTACACCTGGTGGTCTACATAAGGTACTCCAGAGCCCCAATGTCTATGTGAAAAGAAGCGGCCCATCATACTGAACAACTTTTGTTTTAGAACCATGCCTGTATCTCTAATAGTTTAGCTGGGCTCCTGATGGTACACCTGGTGGTCTACATAATGTACTCTAGATCCTCTATGTCCTTGTGAAAAGAAGCAGCCCATTATACTGGCCAACTTTCGTTCTGGAACCATTTCTGTATCTCTAATAGTTTAGGTGGGCTCCTGATGGAACACCTGGTGGTCTATATAAGGTACTCCAGATCCTCAATGTCCTTGTGAAAAGAAGCGGCCCATCATACTGAACAATTTTTGTTTTGGAACCATGCCTGTATCTCTAATAGTTTAGCTGGGCTCCTGGTGGTACACCTGGTGGTCTACATCTGTACTCCAGACCCTCGAATGGTGATAAAAAGTAGCCTATGTCCGTTCTCGGTATGCTAGCAATCTCTGTGCCAAGTTTTATGAAGATCGGTTCAGCGGTTTGGCCGTGAAAGCGTAGCAGACAGACAGACAGACAGACAGACAGACAGAGTTACTTTCGCATTTATAATACTAGCTTTTACCCGCGACTTCGCCCGCTTTAGATAGTTTTTTTTAGAAACAGGTTCAGGTTTAGGTGGGCTCCTGATCGTACACCTGGTGGTCTACATAAGGTACTCCAGATCCTCAATGTCCTTGTGAAAAGAAGCGGCCCATCATACTGAACAACTTTTGTTTTGGAACCATGCCTGTATCTCTAATAGTTTAGCTGGGCTCCTGATGGTACACCTGGTTGTCTACATAATGTACTCCAGATCCTCTATGTCCTTGTTAAAAGAAGCAGCCCATCATACTGGCCAACTTTCGTTTTGGAACCATTTCTGTATCTCTAATAGTTTAGGTGGGCTCCTGATGGTACACCTGGTGGTCTACATAAGGTACTCCAGATCCTCAATGTCCTTGTGAAAAGAAGCGGCCTATCATACTGAACAACTTTTGTTTTGGAAATATGCCTGTATCTCTAATAGTTTAGCTGGGCTCCTGGTGGTACACCTGGTGGTCTACATCTGTACTCCAGACCCTCGAATGGTGATAAAAAGTAGCCTATGTCCGTTCTCGGTATGCTAGCAATCTCTGTGCCAAGTTTCATGAAGATCGGTTCAGCGGTTTGGCCGTGAAAGCGTAGCAGACAGACAGACAGAGTTACTTTCGCATTTATAATATTAGTGTGGAGGAAATATGCCTGTATCTCTAATAGTTTAGCTGGGCTCCTGGTGGTACACCTGGTGGTCTACATCAGTACTCTAGACCCTCGAATGGTGATAAAAAGTAGCCTATGTCCGTTCTCGGTATGCTAGCAATCTCTGTGCCAAGTTTCATGAAGATCGGTTCAGCGGTTTGGCCGTGAAAGCGTAGCAGACAGACAGACAGAGTTACTTTCGCATTTATAATATTAGTGTGGATAAGATTTTTTTGTTTGGACTGTAGACTTCCTAACTTAGGACTCTTGATAGCACTCCTGTGCTTTAGGTAGTCGTGCCCGGAAGTGGACTGAACATACATACATACATATATCACGCCTATATCCGTTACGGGGTAGGCAGAGCGTTAACGGCCGTAAAATTGATATTAACACCACGTCTGACAAAAGTTTGAGGGTCAATCAGATAACTGTATATCTCTATAGTGACAGCGCCTAAAATTGCAATATACATCTAACCCTCAAATCCCGTATTCGCCTCTTACGACACCCATGGGTAAGAAATGGGGTGATGCTATTCTAGGCCGGCATCACACTGCAAGTGGACTGTTGTGGCTGTTAATGATGAAAAATAAAATTATAATAACACTAAGCTGCGGGTTGAAGCGTAGCCAGAGAGCTAATATTTGCCAAGGCCTTCGACAGCCCTCAGGGAAATAGTCGAAAATGAAACTACCTCGCTTTGTCTGAGTCTGAGGTGCTGCTTGTGTGGTTTCATTTCATATTTTCGCTACGTATCGTTGTCTGGAAGATATAAAGGTGTCCTGAGAGCTTTTCTTTATACCAGTCTACTAAACTAAGCCATTGTTTTTATTTACTTTAAACATTTAAATATGAAGCATTATAAAGACGTTTTCGGTGTACACAGCATCTATTTTAGTTTAATTTTTGATGTAACATGGTTTAATTCAGGTATCATATTTAAAATTATTTTTACTTAATATTTTTGTCTTAGAACCGCACGGTCTTCCTTCCCACCTTTTTGCCAAGGCCGTATCGCTCTAAGTTTAGAGTAAATAAAAATGATGCTATTTAACCAAGGGTAAACGACGCTGCTTTTTGTTTTCCTCTTCTGTAATCGATTAATTTGTACTTCATGCATTTATATTTTTCAAATTTCGTAAAGTTTTTACTTAGGATGGAACGTTTTTCATATACAAGTTAAAATAACTTATGTCTATAAAGGAAACCAAAGTGTTTCAAAAAACTAGCCCCGTCTTATTGCGTGTTAAAATATAACATGTTCATAAAATAATAAAAGCTTATTTTAAACCATATTTCCCTGTCAAAACAGATTTGCCCCTTTACGCCAATAGACGGAGCTACTGCTGCAGAAAATTAGTTTAATTTTATTTCGGACAAAACACTCCTCATCTTTTTAACTTTAAGTGATTTGGCGAAAGATTTACGTGTGTCTTCTTCAGTTCATATAAGTTTTTGTTAAATATTTGCTCAGCATCATCTCATATTTGACTCCGTTCCATTTCAGTTTTTTGATTGTATGTAACGTTCCACCTTAAGGAGTTACAGCTGGAGAAAATTAAATTAAAACGAAAAAACGCACTTTTCAAAACCAAATATCTCGTGACAGGAACCTTTTAACGATTTTGTATAAAACTTTTCTTTTATTTCACAAGACCTTTTCAACAATTACTAGTACTCAAATATCATTAACAGGATTTTTCTTCTATTATTATTATTTTTGTTTGGGACACCGAGTCTTACTTGTAATGGAGGGGTACAAAACACTATATTTTTTTATCCAAAATTTGCGTCAACACGTTTTATTTTACATAAGTGCAAACTGACAAAATATACCTTGAAATCATTTTAATATGATTCATCATTCTACCTTTGGAGACTAGCTAGATACCTATACACTCAATTAGTTTAGCTGGAGAAGTTATAAAGGTGTACCAGACAAACAGACTGAGTTGACGAATGATAAGGGTTCCAAGTAGATCCTAAAAATCAATCCGTGATTATCACGACGTGTCAGTCAGTTGGAAAGAGAATGAAAAAATCCCGGAAAGCTTCTTTTGTCACCGCCGAAATACTTGACTAGATAATCTTGTCAAGCAAAGCAGGGACAATGGTACCGTTATTGAATTCTGAGGTTGGTGCCACAGCGCCCCAAATATTTATTCCCTTTGCTTATTATTATACACACACACATATCACGTCTATAATCCCTTGCGGGGTAGGCAGAGCATAAACGGCCGCATAAAACGGACATTTACGACACGTCTGACAAACTTTGAGGGTCATCCAGAAATATTGTATACTCACTCATGATCACTGCCGTCATGGAAAAACTGTTATTCTAACCTGTTAAAGGCCGCAGCCATCAGAACAAATCTTACAATAGCTTTAATTTTTCGTTCTGGTCACAATCTGTAAAAATATATGATCAGTAAAAATTATGGTATTTTCGCAATCTCGGCTTCATAAGGACTACTTAGGTCAATATCTGGCAGCCAAGAGTTCGTATAGGAGCAGTGAGCCGCTTAGGTTGCAAACATTTTGAAATTTGAAATGAAATGATGAAAAAAAAATATTATGCAAATCATCAACGCAATCTGGCAAGGTTTGAGAAACAAGATACGAGCCTGGTAACGTTTCTACGTGTTTTCTTATATAAAAAAAGCTATTACTTACTGCGGTGGCTCAGTGACCCAAAAAAGCTATTGTCGGGCATGAATTCTAGATTTTAATTTTTTTTCGCAACTTTAGTATTACTTTATATGAATTATATATATTTTTAATTAAATAATTACCCTTTAAAATGCTCTTTAACGCTATAAAGAGCAGCTGCTAAAACTTGACCGAAATATTCCGTTTTTAATTTCTTTACAAAATAATATTAGTTTGCATTACATCCCAAACTATTCGTCAACTTGAACAAGAAGTTGGTTTTGGAGTAATGTAGAATGACCCAGCTCTACAGAAATACATTACGGTGCTTTTACACGGTGCGTTGCATTGCTGTCATCCCATATTCTACTTAAGAATGGATCTCAAACCGGTTTTCTATTAGGACAATTCAAAATTATAATAAAAAAAGAAAATTGTGTTATTCACCGTGGTTATACAAATTTCTTTCCTTTTACAATGACGAATCATGACGTCAATGTGATAATGCAATCCTACATTGAATAACATAATGTCATTTTCATTTTCAGATGTTAGTACAAAACGAAAGTCATACGTGCAGCCTACGCTCTCAAAAAGCACGGGGGTACGCATGGTGAGCGCGTAGGCGTCGCGGGTAGACTGAACTAATACGCGCTCAACACGCGCAGCCCACGCATTTAACTGGCGAACTGATTGACCGCGTAGGCTCCGCGTAAAACATTAGTACTAACACGCGCTGAAAACGTGCATAGTGTATACGTCTAAATAAATTTTAAAGTAAAGACAATGGCCTCAATTCGGGATATAAATTCTTTTAATTAACCTTAAATAAGTGCTTTCAATTTCCGTCAAATAGGTTCAGAAAAGGATAGGAGATATTTTAGACATGTCATGTCTTAAAATATGACACAAAATACGTGTTATCAGTCAAAATAAAGCGACGATAAAAACAATGGCGACAAAATTGACTAGAATTTGCGAAGAACCAATTGACAAACCTGACAGGACTTATTTATCTCCTATCCTTTTCTAAACGTGTTTGACGAAAAGTGACAGTGCTAATTTAAGGTACGTTGAGAAATTTATATCCCGGATTGAGGGCACTATCATACCGGTGGGTGTATTAAGTACCAGTATCGCAACAAAGTCGCAGTGCGCCGTGTAAACCCACCTCTACTCAACGTGTCCTCAATATTGCCAGTAGGCAATCATATTAACTTGTGGAAAATATGAAAGAATACACCAATATGGTAAAGGAAGTATGAACTCAACGGTAGGAAAATTCATGCTTCACCTCAGTTGTAATTGGATTTCCATCTGAATGTTTACCGATACGCACCATTCACTGAATCCTTTGTACGATTTTTTGGGTAATTGTGTTTATTATTTCTTCAATTTGAACTAAAATAACGACATACCTACATATCAGCGGTCATATGCTCCATATTCTCATACAGGCAGGATTTTGGAGATCCATGAGTAAAAGAAAACTAACTTTACCATGCGGCCGTGTGGTGTCCGCTTAGAATGGCATCACCACATTTCCGGCCGTGGGTGTCGTAAAAGGCAACTAAGGGATGAATGCGAGAATGGGCCACAGCGTTCTCTGAGAACGTCTTTACACCTAACACACCTTTCACTGCGCTCGCACACCCGCCTGACTAATATGTAAACCACCATAGTAGTCGTACTGCGACTGCCAGCGGTGCCAAGGTTCGATTCTCAGTGGAGCACTTACAAAGCTTGTGCCTCTATTTATCACTTTGTATTTTCTTCCTGGTCTGGCTATGACATTACAGGCTGAACCAACTGATTTTCTAAAAATAGAAATGTTCCGTGCCCACGTTAAGCCGTCGGTCTCGTGCTCAGATGACGGTCGCTACATAACTACGAGTATATCAGAGGCCTAGTAATAGTAAGCTAGCGGTAATTAAAAAACTGACTTACGGGTTCATCGATTCGTTGGACGACGAAAAAGAAAGAAATTTCGTTAAACACTGGCTAACTGATTTTTAAAGTTTGCAAAACTTGTCTTTTAAGTTTACTCTGACGCCAGCAACACATTTTGAAAGCAATACTACTGTCAGCATTCTACACAAAAAAAAAACGAGAAATTGCGAGTTAATCTCACCCATCGGTAGTTTCGTAACATTTTATGTATGCATTTTCATAGAGCTCTTGAATTTTATAGCATTTTGATGCTTGTGTAATTATTTAAGATTGAAAAAGGGTTAAGTGCCATCAAAACTTTTGCTTTTTTTGAGATACGTGAAGTTGGACGTGGTTAATTTTGTATGAATGGTGGTATGCTAGGTTCACGAAAAATAACTCTTTTATTTTGATTCAATTGAGAGGGTCAAAACACACGTTTTATTTAATTTGAACCGATCAATCAAGCCCAGCCAGCGGCTCAAGCGCCGACCGGTGGCGGCGGCCTGCAACTTGCGGCCAATTCAGCTGCCATTTTAAAAACACGTCACCTGTCTGCCCATTCACCAGAACATCACAAGTCTAACGTAACATCCAAGTATCAAGTTTTTATAGTGAAAAAGCCACAAAACAGTAAATTGAATTTATTCATTCAACTAATGTTATTGTTTGAATGAAGCTTTATAATCAGCAGTGAATCTATGATACGATTGGCCCGTTCAGGTAAGCTATACTTTGACCTGGTTACTTTATTTTATATTTTCTTTCACCACCTGAACTTGTAAATAACCATACTCGCCGATGTGACGCAGTGGTAGTGCGACTGCCGGTGTTCGATTCCCGGTAAGGCACTCACAAAGTTTATATTATTCACTTTGTGAATTTGTGTCCAGTCTGGTTTGGACATTGCAGGCTAAACCACCGGATTTTCGGAAAAGAAAATATGGTTCCGTGCTTCGGGGGGCACGTTACGCCGTCGATCCCGGCTGTGATTACGGATAATGGAGGCCTACTACTAGTAGTAGGCGGTTGAAAAACACTCTGGTGTCATCATCGAGTCGTTGGACGACTTGGTGTTCCACTCGCAAAAGAACAGCCACGCTTAGCAGGCGGGATGGCGAGGTTATCAATATACCACGCAGGTAGAAATGGGTTGGCGCTGTTCCACTCCGGCATCACGCAGAAATTAACATTATTAAAATAATAATATATAAATATATAAAATTTCCTACACAAATTTAAAAGTAGAATAACTCGGCAACTACAAAATATTGCGACAAATACATGGGTGTTATTAGGGTACCCCTCAGTATAAGGCATTAGAAATGTATCTTTGAACGTCACTACTAGGGCCACCTTGTAAACATAGACACCCACAGTCAACACAAATATTTGAAAAGTAACTTACAAATACGAGTTCTTGAGCTTGTAGATCGAATCCATAACCCTCGGCGTAGCAAGCAGGGGTACACTAACAATTACGCCACCAGGCCAGTCAGCAAGTAAAAAAACCCTGTAGACATCGATGTTATGCAGTATGCGCTTTTATTGCGCCAGTAAACGAGAGATCGTGCCCTATGGCGTACCCTGGGGGAGGCCTACGTCCAGCACTGGACTGCAATACGCTTATGTATGTATGTATCTGTGAGTTTGTTTTTTTATTTTTTATTTGTAGGATACAAACTAAATATTTAAAAAAAACATCCTAGGAAGCAGTTTTAATATTCAAACTAAGAAAAATACTGTTATTAGTTTAAAAAACACCCCAGATCTTTTTCATAAAATAGTCTTTATAAAATTTCTAGAAATTACTTTGTTATTGTTGTTATACACCTCTCAAACTATCATTTCCTGAAATGAACCAGCGCTTTTTCCATTATTGTTCCGCTCTTAATGGGTTCTCGTGAAGTAGCAATTACGGATTTCTTCATTTCTTTTAACAGAAATTTTTATCCGTTTTAATTTGTCTCGTAGAAATAAATGGAGTACTTGATTATTCAAAAGTAAACTATAATGAAACTATGGGGTTCTGCGTATTACAAAATCACTGCCAATAAAGCAATTAATCAGTGAGAAAAGAAAAATTCAGAAGTAATTTAAAAGGCTAAATCGTATACAACCGAGTCATCAATTTGAGGCACCGGTCGGTGGATTACTATTTTGTAATATTTGTAATACATTGCAATCACTTTTTAGGAAATCACATACAGAAAGTAGGTACTTTGATCTTTTAGTTTTAGGTTAATTATTTCTGTTAATAATTTGATTGAGTTAGTTTGATATTTAAGTTTCATAAGTATAATTTCTATCAATGTTCTTTGGGGAAAGTTAGACTTCTTGAGATTTTGAAAAATTTAAACGAAATTCTGTGAGGAGTGTCAAATTTCATATAAATGGAAAACTCCTGATCTCTACATAAAATCTGTATTCAAAGATCCGCACTAACATCGTAAAACCTACAAGCCAAGATAGTAATAACATCAGGGGTGGCTTTTATCACCCCTTTCTAGTCAAATAGGCTTTATAACCTTTTCACTGAAAGGAAAATTTGTCCCTTTCTCAAAAGAAAGCGGGGATATAAAATCTAGACAAACATTACTGCCACACTTTGGGGTAGCTGAATTCCTCTATTTTTGATAAAGTACAAATATACATATATTTTCCATATTTATGTGTATCATGACGTCAATATGTGATAATACTATTCTACGTTGAATAATAGTACATTGTTGTCGAGGTATGGAAAATAAGACTGCGAGGACTTCAATTATACAAGTCAAGCAAAGTAATTTTCCCCGAGGCTTACATAGTGCTTTTCTCAAAAAAAGGCTAGGAAATGAAAGATTGTACTTCTTATAAAAGTTAGCTAGCGACCACAACACAACGAAACAAATAAAAATTTACAATTTTCCCACCAATTGTAATTTTTTAAAATAAATTCGCCTGTAAGGCACAGTATTACGTAATATTCAGCCATTCTAAATGTTTAGTTCATTCTTTTCTTTTTTAATTCTGGACAGGCAAGGGTCTTCACAACATACAGCCTCGTCTTTAGTTACCTGTTTCATACAAAATTACGTTCCGTTTCTATGAGAGTCATCGAGATAATTTTGAAATCAAATATGTGGGTTTAGCGTATAACGAATTTATCTTAATGGACACCAGCAAAGGATTTCCATACAACTTGGCTGGCGTGATCTGAGACGTGACAAACAATGTGAAACTTCGCGGTTTATTTTTTTGAAAGAAATGAACACATTTCCTAGCATGTTTGAGAAAAGTTATTTCATTTTCATTTATATCGGGTGAAATTTTACTAGTGACCGATACTGAAAACTCAGGACGGGCTGGTGATAAGGAACAACTTTCTCCAACAAACATAGGTCGAGATATGAAAAAAATACTTTTGATCCCATACGAAATGTATACTGCTGACCAAGTCAATTGGTATGGTAGGTAATTTATTTTTATTTTTCCACTTTTATTAAAAAGTTGTGGTGAAAGTTTTTCCTTATCACCAGGCCGTTTTGAATTTTACGGTATCGGTCACTAGTAAAATTTCACCTTAAATTGGCCTTTAACAATTTGATTGATCTCAATCGATGCCAGAGAAGCCCTAATATATGACAAACTTTTTTATTTGAATTTTTTAAAGTTCCCGCTTAAAATTTCTTATGCACTGTTTCTTTTTTCAAAAAATCTTAAATATATACATGAAATGATAAACGGACGTGGGAATGCAATGCAATTTATTAAAAAACAAAATAATATAAAGTGAATTTGTATTTTTATAAATTGTATAAAATAATTTTTTGTGATTAATAAAAATATGAATACCTATGTCACATACAAAGTTAAAATGGGGCCACATCATATAGGGCATGCAAAAAATATCAATTTTTAAGAATCATATTTTTTTAATTACGTTGGTATTTTTAAATACGTATTCACGATGCGAACCTTGAAAAAAAACCAGTAATTTTTTCATATTTTGTTTTCTAGAGACACATTTTGAGTTAACCTAATTTTCAAATTTCTAAATGAAATGAGAGTGTTAATTATTTTTAACCTATCAATTATGGTACGTTTTGATTAATGATCCTTTTTTTTATTAAATACAAAATACCATTTTGGAAGGTCATTCGGAGGTCGTAGATCTTTAAATGTATTCATTTCTAGGAGAGTTTTGTTCTTCATTATGAAACTTAAAATAAACAGTATCATACAAATTATTGATTCAACAGTAATTTTCCCATTCTAAAATATATATGACATCAAAGATATCAGGTGTAAGTATGTATTTTTCATACAAATCAATAACTCCGTGAAGTGATAAAATCCGTGCTATATTTCATTGTCATTAGAACGTGTCTTCAATGATATCAGTTCACTGCCATATAATTTGGATTTCCAAAATGCGACTCGTATTTCCCTATTGATTCTTCATCCCTCCGCCAATAAGTATTGCCGAGAATATTCGAAGGCACACCTACTCCGCAGAATTCAATATCGAAAGCTTTGTCCCTGATTTGCTTGATGAGATTATCTTGTTAAGATGGCGACGATAAAAGGACGATGGTCGTAATCCGTAGAATTCCTTTTCCGCTTTGGTGACAAATTAATTTTCGGATTATCTTACGGGATTTTAAGAATTGTTGTCAGGATTAGCTTTGCGATCGCAGTCGCGTTCTGAGGTTATGCCATAATACTAGGCACTGATCAGTCTCAGTTCAATCTCAGAAGTCAGAGGTTTCTGGTTCGATTCATGTCAATTTCTCACGTTAGGTTTAGGTAGTGCAAGCTAAACCCGATCGCTTGTAAGAAACTAGTTTCGTGTTTTGTCGGGCACGATAAACCGTTGATCCCGGATTTGTCGGACTCGGTATCCCACCCACACCAAATTATATATGATGATGCTGACCATCTATACAGGGTGTAAGGGAAAGCCCTCTGAATATTGATAGGGTGCAGTCGGACCATGAAACTGAATAACTTTCCAAAAAATATATATTTCAGGAAACAACAAAATCTTTGACTTCCTATAGTAAATCCCATAGTGCCGTGTGATGCCGGCTTAGAGTGCCGTGTGATGCCGGCTTAGAATAGTATTACCCCATTTCTTGCCCGTGGGAGTCGTAAGAAGCGTCTAAGGGACTCAAGGGTGTGTATTGCAATTTTAGGCGATGGGCTTACAACCTGTCACTATGGCGATACACAATTTTCCGGATGACCCTCAAATGTTTGTCAGATGTGGCGTAAATGTCCGTTCTATGCGGCCGTTTACGCTCTGCCTACCCCGCAAGGGATTATAGGCGTGATATGTGTATGTATGCATAGTAAATGCAATCAGCTGATCGTGATTTTGTATGAAACGCCGAATAATTTATGTCATTCCCTGACATATGTTCCTAGGAAAAAGTTGTTTAGTTTAATTGTCTGAATGCACCCTATCGGTATTCGGAGGGCTGTCCCTTACACCCTGTATAGATCGGAGGACCGCTGCTCAAGGTATTTAAAAATATGCTGAATTTGCAGGACTTTCTGCGAATAAAACATTTCGTTTTGAGCTTTTCTTGTTTACCAGTTATAAGCCTGGCAAGTTTATGCTAAAGCTGCTCCTGATAGTCGACTTTCGTGCAGGCGTCTGCGTATTTAAACTGGTTTCATCTTTATACTAAAATTGGTCTAAAATATTATATAATGTTTCAACATTGTAAAATATTTTTCTAGAAGCTGTCGCCGACTGTACCTTAGGTACAAGCCAAGCCTTTTATAATTAAAAAGAAGTTTGAGTCGACAAAAACTTGTGTAGACTTTATGAGATTTCACAAGAACGTGACTTTATACAACCTGTGAAGCACGTAAAGTATTTTTTTAAGGATACTAGAGGTATAATTTTGATACATGGCTCGTGAGCAGGTACTTACTTAATTCAAATATACAAACATACATAAATCACGCCTTTAATCCCTTGCAGGGTAGGCAGAGCATAAACAACCGTAAAAAACGGACATTTACGCCACGTCTGACAAACATTTGAGGGTCATTCAGAAAATTGTTTATCACCATAGTGACATATTGTCAGCCCATCGCCTAAAATTGCAATACACACCCTCGAGTCCCTCAGTCGCTTGTTACGACACCCACGGGAACGAAATGGGGTGATGCTATTCTAAGCCGGCCTCACACAGCAGATTCAAATATAATTGCAGTACAAAACAGCAAATACGGCATTATCTGATTTAAATCAGATTTTTATATCTTCCAAACTATTACGATCCCGGTCTTGTAAATTATGAAGTGCGGGTAAAGGTATAAATTGACAGCGTATGTCTTTTTGGTAGATCTCAATGACAAGCTGCAGCGCTTTTTTACGTAGAAATAAGTGCATTATTTTACGAGGTACTACTGATTTGCAATCATCCAATACTCTAGCGTACATATGCGTTATCTGCTGGTGTTTCATAAAAAATATACAAACCAGTAGTGTCGTTTCACCTTAGAATTTTCTGCTAGATACCTCAAGACCTAGTGGCCTAGATTGAGAATATGATAAGTTTAGGCTGTGCGTGATAGACGTTGTAGTGGTTGCAAATACTTTTTCTATTATGGTGTAACAAGCAAATATGTCATGCATAGAATTTCACAGAACTATGGTTTTTTAAGTGAAACGGAATAAAAGTTTCAACCATTTAATTCTCTTTCATCTGTTGAGTCGACGAACGAACCAAAGAACATTTAATAAAAAAACTGCTACAAATAAAACAGTAGACCTCAACAGTTATCATTCTCGTAAACGTGTACCTATAAAGTATTGTGGTAACAAGTAGAAAAAACATAGTCATTATCTTGTAGGTCACAATAAATAATTCAGTAATACTTACAACAATGACAAGGGGCAAACGTGTTTCATAATCATCAAACACCCAACGCGTCCAACAATAGAGTAACTGTATTATACCATTTACCCATAGAGTACATTAATAGCCGTAACACACAATACACGATTAGTTCTTATCTAAAAAGCTCAGCATTTACTTATTGGATCAATTTATTTTCAGCTACAGAAAACACGCGTTGATTTTCCCAAAGATGTAAAGTGAAAGTGTGTAACTGGAATATCATATGAGCACTATAATTTGTCAAGGGAAAGGGAGAAAATGTAGAGAACTGTTGGTTACTCTACCGACAAGAACAACGAATAACTTTTTCAATGTAATAAGCAGTACTGGTTGTACAATTTTTCCGTATGTTGTGTGTTTTGTTTTTTCTTGTGTACAGTATATTCTGTAATACATGAATAAATAATTAAGAAGAACAAAAAACCGAAAAACGACTTTATACTTAGCTTCATAAATCACAAATCCAATCTGCTTTCATTAAAGTAAGTCTTAAGGTGAATTGTCGTTCGATGTGGCGCAGTGGTAGTGCGACTGCCTGCGACGCAAAGGTTAGATTCTAGGTGGGGCACTCACAAAGTTGATTTTATCACTTACTGATTTTTTTTCCCGACTGGTTATTGACATTATACGAGAAATATATTTTTGACATAATAAGGACGTTGCAGTCTTAACCACTTGTTATTATTCTGTGCCACTTGATTGTCCGAAAATAAAAATTGTTGCGTGATTCGGAGGGAAGCCATCGGACTCGGATGCTGTCTATGATAACTTAGAAGGTAATCGTTACACAACCATGTCAGAGGCCTACTACTAGTAGTGGGCGGCTGAAAAACTATGACACCAGGGTTTATCGGGCTGTTGCACGATCCGTTGTTCCATAAGAAAATAATAATATCAACGTGCAATTGAGAAATACTTTTTAATTTATAAACAGCATGATGACTCGAAGTGTGTTAAACAAATTGCAATAATTTTTCAAGTTTCGATTTTTATAGTAGTTTATGCAACTGTCGTAGTATAATGCCTTATTATATGCAGACGCATCGATTTTTTATATCTACACTCACCCAGAAAAAAAAACTTTAACACTTTTCCAAAAATCCGCACTGGTGATTGCAAGGTTCAATGCAAAGTCAAATTCAATACGAGAACCCAATATGGTTTAGTGTGAAGTTTTGAAAATTAAAAACTTTAGCTGTTGTTTAGATGTTGATCAGCTGCTGTTGTTCAACAGCAAACGGAACCATCAGCTGAACAAGAACAACTAAACAACATCAGAACAACAACTGAACACCACCTAAAGGACATCTGAACAACAAAAGAAACAATAACCGAACATGTGTGACGGAAGATGGCGGCAAATATGTGTATTGGCTCTGAACACCTCGTTTCAAATTTCCGTTTTATCGATTGAGAAGAAAATGTTATTTCTATAGGCAGAATAAAACAAACAGGTCTTTAGAGAACTGTTTTTTAGTTTTTAATCGAAACATTATGAGAAAAGAGTAGATAAAATTATAATTACTATTAAAAGATTATTATTATAATAAAATTATAAAATTAAATTATAATTTTACAGAAGCGACATAAGCCGCAAGCCGTTGCTCAGCGCAAGCCACATCCAGTGCTGGAAGTTTTGCTTAGCCATAGAACTTTCGTCCGGGGTTGCGCTAACTCACAGGTTGCCGGTTGGCTTGGCTGTTGCATTCCCGCTCAGTCCGCTCCTGGCCGTGTCGCCGCCCGCCCGTGCGATTGCCTTTGCCCCCGCGTTTACGCGACGTCCAGTGCGAACTTCCCCCGCTGTGAAAATAAACAGTTCACGGTAGGTATTTATTTTACGTATTGTTTTGGAATGGATTTTGTCTGAGTGTTCATAAAGTGCTACTGATATGGGGTTGGTGGAGTTTTTCTGATGGATCTTATTGCGTGGTTATTGATAAAGTAGGTATTTCAGAAAGACGATGGGTCTTCACTAGACCGACGTAATAATTTCTAAGTAAGAAAATAAATCTTAATTACAGTTATATTAAAGTACCTATAATATAAGTCATATAAAATTGTTAACAAAATATTTCTCGTAGGTATAACGCTATTTTATTAATAGGAATATGTTACAAAATGGAATTTAAATTCTTATTTGAAATTATTTTCCTTGGTTATTTAAATCGTTGTTTAGAAAATGGTCAGTATTTTAAGCGTTTTTCATTTAATTCATTGTTGTGAAACAAATGAAACAAAATTAGTTCAATTGTTAGGTAAGTACCTAAGGCGTTCACAGATTTTTGTACAGTTTGTTATTTTAAATGTTCTTTGTTTCAGCACAAAAATGATCAAAGTTTGCTTTTATTTTTTTATGAGTGAAAACAATACCTTGAATAGGCTTCGTTTGCCAAAAAAATTGCTTTATTCTCAGTTCTTCCTGTTTTTTGTGCTAGCTTTGTTTTTAATAGCAGTTCATTTATATACATGGAGGTTAATTACACTTACATAAAATGTACCGTAAAACAAACACATTTTTTCTTTATTCGTTCAGTAGCTATAACAATTGCTTAACCAATACATGATGGCCAATCTAAGGAACAAGCTAGTCTAAGCTTAGTAGCGCTATCTCTAATAGTTTCGGAGAATATGGACGCGGGTCAAAACTTTGTTCTTTCTTGTAACTTTGTGCAAAGCTAATATCCTAGAAACTATAAACCCTATGGTTATAAAGTTTTTTTTTTTAATTTAAAAATGGTACAAGGTAACAATATATTGGGGATCGTGCAAATAGAGCAAATATTAGGATGGGCAATCTTGCTTTCCTGAGCTGGGCAATGTTGCCTTCCACCCGCATACAAACATGCAGAAGGTGCTAGGGTTGAACATAACAGATGAAACGAGTCATGTAGGTCAGTACTTTTTCAATTCAATACCATCATAACTTAAAATAAAAATGAAATTACTTTATTCAATATAGGATAGTATTATCATTTAATGACGTCATGATCCGCCATCCGCTGTAAAAGGAAAGAAATTTGTATAATACAATTTTCTTTTTTATATAACAATTTTGTATTTTCATAGTAAAAAACCGGCTCGGGCGGGATAAAAAAATAAAAACAAAGGCCTTGGGGATGGCCAGGTTAATCACACGGCATATAACTTTACGCCACCACCATCTGTATACGACATTTGTTTCAAATTGAAGTCAAGATTTTCAAAGCGTGTTATTTACAATTAATTATTAGTTAAACTTAATAACATTAACTCAATCATTGTATTTAAGTCTTGCTTTGTTTGCCGTGTGATGTCGGCTTAGAATAGCATCACCCCATTTCTTTCTCGTGAGTTTAGTAAGAGGGGACTACGGGACACGAAAGTTGCATGTGCATTTGCAACTTTAGGCAATGGGCTGACAACCTGTGGCTATAGCGATACCCAATTTTCTGGATGACTCTCAAATGTTTGTCAGACGTTCCGATAATGTATTTTTATGGCCGATTACGCTCTGCTTTCCACGCAAAGTATATAGGCGTCATATATGTATGTACGTGGGCTGTTCCGGAAGTCTTTAGTCACGGAGTAAATATAATTTCTTTTCTCCAGAAACAATTTTTGTTGAGAGCAAATTTCAATATAAATTTGCTTGGTGAAATTCACTGGCCACCTATGAATAGTTTTTTTTTAATTTGAAGATAATCTGTTACTCTTCTTTTGTTTGCAACAATGGGCGTCTCGCGGGAAACTTTTCATGCTATGATTATAAACGAGGTTTATTTAACCTTCAAGCAATCTCACGAAAATTTACAAGCTGATTTTGGGCAGTCTGCTCCTGCGTTAGCAATAATAACTTATTGGTTCCGTGAATTTAAACGTGGTCGAGAGAATTTAAACGATGGTCCCAGACCCGGCCGACCTCCAACTGTAGTAACTCGTGAAAACGTCATCAGGGTGGAGAGGCTATTGCGAGAGAATAAAAACATTACACATCGGGAGATTCAGGCTGTAATGCAGATTGGACCACGAGTGATTTCCACCATCCTGCATGAACACCTTACAGTTAGGAAGGTTGCTATGCGATGGATATCTCATTTTCTTACCGAAGAGCAAAAAGCCCGTCGTTTTGATTGGTGTAAATTTATGCTGAAAAAATGGAAGGAGGAACTTAGCATAAAGTATCCTGCATGCTTACAATGACCAATCTTGGAACTACAGCTACGATCCGCTCACGAAGCAGCGATCCATAGAATGGGTGTTTGAGGAGGACGAGATTCTGGCAAAAGTTGTGCGCGTTCGAAGCGTTAATAAAAAAAAATGATAGCGGTTTTTTTTTCGTCGCAGTGAAAAAATTGGAAGCAGTAATTCCACTAGAAGAGTGTAAAACAGTTACTAGTGAGTGGTATTGCGAAGTTTGTCTGCCTCAAGCTTTCAAAGAGATGAATGATGAGTGGCCTGCGTGGCATTCTTTTACACCAAGAAAACGCGCCCGGTCACACTATTGCTAGAACTGTCGACTATTTGACATCTTTGGGGGTACAAATGTTAGCCCATCCTTCGTATAGCCCCGATTTAGCTCCTTGCGATTTCTTTTTATTTATTTATTTATACTTTATTGCACATCGTACAAAAGGCGGGCCTAATGCCAGACGGCATTCTCTACCGGCCAACCAGAAGGTAAACAGAGAGAGAAAGAAGCGGGTGCACTAATGAGAAAATAACACTAAGGAAAACAACTTTTTATTTCCTAAGGTGAGAAAAAATGCTTCGTGGACGAAAATTTAACACCGCAAATGAGGCCGTCGAAGAATTTCAACGGTTATTTTTCGATTTTCCGCAGGAAGAGTTTTTGAAAGCTGGTTCAGCCAAATGCATAAGTGCATTGAGGATGGAGGGAAACATTTTGTAAAGCTTTAAATAAAGCTTTTTTATATTCTTACTATTTTTCATTAAACCTACAATTTACGGAACAGCCTAAGAATGTATTGTATTTAAGCCACCATGATGCTGAAGAAACATAAATAAAAATATTATTTGCTATGTCAAAACATATTTAAAAAGAGTTTTATGTTATTAATAAATAATTATGAAAAAACAAACAAGTTCCCAAAAGGAACGTTAAATGTTTACCTCAATTACAAAATCGAACGAAAACATATTTTATTAATCCTTGTTTAAGATCATTCTTGATTTACTTGATCAACTTAATTACAAATAGGTAACACGATACAAAATAATTCTGAGGTTTATAATTCATCAATTAAGAATAATTATTCCTGTATCTTAGGTAACCATTATTTTATAAGAACTAATTATGCTACGTATGCAATAAAAAGTTTGTCGCAGCCGTAAAGCCTATTTTCCACTGGGCAATGTTGCAAGCATTTCCTAAACTACCTATAATGCGTAGGAACTTGATTGTACAATTATCTAATGCAGAATTTAGTTTTGTATGAAAAATCGATTCAATTATTCAATTAATCTGACCTGAATGATGTGTTTGGTGATGCGAGGATAAAAACTGGACCCCTGATTTGGAACCACCTACGACAGGGTCGACTTGGTTGTTGCCAGCCAACTGAGTAAAATTAGCGAGTAATTTATCAAGTAACTGAGTCCTACAATTGACCAAAATTTAATTTAATTTATTAGAATGCTGTGAAATGCCATAGTTTTTGACCCACGAGCAGTTTTAGTTAATTTTGCCTTAGGTGTAAAGTTACTTTTCACGGACAAAGTTGTATTATTTTACATAAGTTCCTTTATCATATCAGACGTTAAATAAATTAGTATGAATTGTTTTAAAAAAAAAACATACTTACCCTTAAAAACAAATGAAATATTCATCATACCATCTTGTCAAACTTTTCTTTTAGCGGTATGAGTTTTGTTAGGCGCGCCTCGAAAATGCCACGTCACGAAAAAAGTTTTAATATGTTTTCGTATATTGACAGACATATTGGCAATAACTAGGTCTGCCCTGTTACGCCTATCTACGTTATCTTTAGTTACATGAGTTACGCGTAACAAGCTTAATCGTATTCTTTAGGTCCCATTTATATACGTACGAGTTCATATTTACAAGAAATATAAATCATTATAATATTACATCCAAAAAACAAAACTCATGTAACTCAATTTTTGTATGGAGTAGCTTTGCGTATCTACTATAACTCTAGATACATGAGATACACAAAATCGTACGCATCGAGACGAGTCGTGCAGACCTCTGGCATATTGAGTTACATGAGATAGGCAGAACAAAGCTTGTATGAACTTGTCGGCGTCCGAAACGAATTGCCATTAGGAGATAAAGTTTCTACCCATGGGTGTCGATGAGGCGACTATGGCTATGGAGTGTTAACCAGAGAATGGGTAGCAGCGCTTCCTGTGAATGCAACACTTGGCACTGCACTCGCCAATCCGCCAGCCAAGCGTGGTTATGTTCAGCAGTGGACTGTTGTGGCCGTTGAAGTTAGAGTTGAAAGGTATATGGTGTTTATTTAAAATTATTTAGTACTTCTTTTATTCAGAATACCTTTTGTGAACATAATATACAAGGTGTTTGTTTTAATTTATTTATCACCACAATTTTTTATGTTAAGGATAATGTCAAGGATTTAGATGATAGTGCGGTGCAATAAAAGCTTCAAATTAGTGTAAACTTTTTGATCTCCATTTTCTATAATTTTAATTCGATTGCATGTTTTAAACATAGCTTATAAGTATATTTTGTGATCTCTTAATACATAAGTGATTGTATTGAACTGCTCATACTCATTTGAAAGATTTTATTGTTATGATTATTGAGAAAAACAAAAGCTTGTTGGATACTGCAAAAAGGAGTCCTTTCAACTGGACACCTACTTTTCGGGGTACATCTGTCCCTGTCACTGATAGGCTTGAGCTTCTAGGCATGGAGTTGACACCAAATCTAAACTTCGGCGCGACCATCGAGTACAAGGCTCAAACGGCGGCTAAGAAGCTGGGCATCCTGGATAGAGTGAAGCGTTACTTTACGCCTGGACAGCTTTTAACTCTTTACAAAGTACAAGTCCGATCCTGCATCGAGTATTGCAGTCACCTTTGGGATGGCTCAGCCAAATACCAACTTGCCGCTCTTGACTCGGTGGAACGCAGGGCTAAGAGGCTCATAGGCGACATAAAACTGGTGGACACCAAGCTACATAGCCTGGCACATCGCCGCAAGGTTGCCTGCTTGTCGGTTTTTTACAGATTGTACTTCGGAGAGTGTGCTCAAGAGCTTCACGACCTTGTTCCACCAGCTCCCTTCTACCATCGCACCGCCGGATACCATCCATACCTGGTTGCCATTCCACCAATTCGGACTAAGCGCTTCCAGTCATCATTTATAATGCGCACTGCTAAAGAGTGGAACTCAAATACAAATACAAATACAAATACAAATACAAATATCTTTATTACTCTCATTCTTCACATAACACATAACAACACAACATAGAAATACACAACAGCATTGAGCAGTAAATGAAAAAAAAAATGTTGCCTATAAAACAAAAAAAATAAATAATTTCTGAGAGCAAACGGTGAGGAACTCAGGTTGCTTGCTACTATGTTGCTCTAGTCAACATAGGTAGCCCTGATTTTCAGCCCTTACCTATTCATATTAATTGACACAAATTAGCAGAGGGTACATATAGTCTCACTACCTGCGTCTGTGTTTCCAAACGCATACAACCCTTATCTCTTCAAAGTAAGAGTGAACAGGCTTCTTCTGGGTGAGCTTGCTCCATCTTAGACCTTGTCTCTGTCCTATGACCTAGACTAGAGTCAAGAGCAAACCCATCAATAATAAAAAAAAACGATGACGTAGAGCACAAATAATTTTTAATTTATTATCAATCACTTTTTTTTTATAATGTTAGCTTTTTTATATCATCTTCTCAAAGAAATTATCTAATTATGGAAATTTTCATTGTTTAATTGGTTTTTATAATAATAACTTTAAATGATTTTATTTAACTTGCTTTGATTCTTTTTATAATATTCCCCATAAATTAAATATCTTCTCTACCTAAGTTAACACAATTTTTAGCAATCGTTAATAATGTCCACAGCATCAATTCTTTTTTTAATCATCAGCCTTCAATGTCAGTGTTTTACACGATAAGCAAGCTAAAAGATTTGCAGCATACATTTTTTATCTCTTGTAATTTTTTATTTCCCTCAATAATCTTAAATTTACTTATAGATTACCTTATAGCGTGTAAAAATCGATAACTGAAAAATTTAAAAAAGTTAATTGGACCTCTTATACAAGACGACTTGGTCAGCTGACACTTTTTGTATGGGAAGTATTTTTTTAATATTTTGACCTGAGTTTCATGGTAAAAGTGGTTAAGTTTTATGTCTTTAATTATTTCGGACAATTCCTTTTTACACCATGTATGCTGACCAGTCTCAACGTCGCCTCGAGACGTGTTGGACTCGGGATGAACTTGGACAAGACGAAAGTCATGTTCAATCAACACATCATCCCCGAGCCGCCGGTCGCCTTGAAGTTGTCCAGAGGTATGTGTACCTTGGCCAAACTCTACAGCTGGGTAGACACAACTTTGAGGCTGAAATCACCAGAAGAGTGCAGCTGGGCTGGGCAGCATTTGAGAAGTTGCGTCATATCTTGGAATCACCCTTGCCACAATGCCTCAAGACCAAGGTGTTTGATCAGTGCGTCCTGCCAGACATGACCTATGGAGCCGAGACGTGGAACCTAACAGTAAAACTGGCCCACCGGTTACATGTCACTAAGAGAGCTATGGAAAGGTCTATGCTCGGTATCTCTATAATGGATTAAATCCGGAATGAGACCGCAAAAAGACCAAAGTAACGGACATAGTCTGGCAGTGTAGCAAACTGAAGTGGCAGTGGGCTAGGCACATTTTTCGTAGAACCGACGGACGGTGGAGTAAACGGGTTCTCGAGTGGAGGCCACGCCTCGACAAGCGAAGTGTTGGACGACCTCCGGCCAGGTAGACCAATTACTCAAAGAAGGCGGCTGTAGCGACTGGATGGCGAAAACGGGAGATTGTGCCCTATGGCGTACCCTGGGGAAGGCCTATGTCCAGCAGTAGACTGCTATAGGCTGATCTATGTATGTAATAGATGAGATACCTACCTTATGTTTAAATCTGATGTATTTTCAGATTTTTCCATAGGCACTACCACACCGTAATAGATCACCCTGTATACTATCCAAGAAGTAAATAATCTGAGATTATACTGTTTTGCCTATGTCCTGTAATTAAACTTGTAGGAGATTAGCATTTCAATAAAATGTTGCTATTGACGCGGCTATCTCATGTATCTTAGATACAGTACCACGCGTAACACGATTTGTATGAGAAATAAAGGAGCAAAAATATTAAAATCGTTCTATTTTACTACACACTTGAAAATAAGAAAAAAATTAAATGAGGAATGCATTTTATGATTGTTTTGCTCCAATTCATAAGAAAAAAATCTTCATAGAATTAATATTATGTAAATTATGAGCAAATATTATTTCCAAAATAAAAAGTGGATTTGTGGCAAATGGCAGTCTGAGAGATACATTAGATAGGCGTAACAGGGCAGAGGTGTTGAGAGAAATAATATCAAAGGTGTCAATGATTATTAATTTATTTTAGGCTGACATTTTAGTAGAAAAACTAGTTTGGCAACTTTAACTCAGCAATCAGGGTCCTATCTCTAACATACTATGTAACCGTAACTAAATACGTTGAATTCGGACCACATATCGCTGCAGCAGACGACGCGTCGCCAAAATCAGGCAAACGACCGACTGGTTTGTATTCATTTGTACAACATCTGTTCGGTCACAATTCACCTTTTTGTTTTTATATCGAAGAATTTTTCAATAGATTCATTTATATTGACATGATTCGAACCTTTCCCTTCTCACTGCTCTACGGGTACCTGATAGTGTTAGGTATTCATAGGAAAAATCATAGCATCCTCTCTGGCAAACGGAAATTCTGCCTATTTTCTATGCCTATTATTATAGATACCTACCTGTAACATCTGAGTTTCCCTTGATTGGCTAATTAATTCGATTTGTTATTTTTGTACGTGTTGTACCAGCAACAAAAACAATAATAATAAGTACTAAACAAAGTAAGTTTACAAATAAGAAAAAGTAAAAGTAATTCTTTATTTCACAAATAAAGTATACAAATAAGAAGAAAGTATAAAAGAAGGAAGGTACAACACGGAGGCCTTCTTGTTTTGGTAGTAAGCTCTAACAGGCAACTTTGGGTGGTAAAAAAGTGCGTTTAGATACGCGTGATAGTTCATGAAAATTCATAAATAAGCTACATAAATTATTGTACTTATTTGCGAGCTCCATCCCTTACAACCTTCAAAGATCGGGTCAAAAATCATTTTTGTCTTATATTGTTGTTTAGTATAATATGTCCTATCTCTCAGTCTCTTGTAAATATAAACTGCTATTTATTTCTGTTTAAACTAATGAAATCACCCTGTATACTATCCAAGAAGTAAATAATCTGAGATTATACTGTTTTGCCTATGTCCTGTAATTAAACTTGTAGGAGATTAGCATTTCAATAAAATGTTGCTATTGACGCGGCTATCTCATGTATCTTAGATACAGTACCACGCGTAACACGATTTGTATGAGAAATAAAGGAGCAAAAATATTAAAATCGTTCTATTTTACTACACACTTGAAAATAAGAAAAAAATTAAATGAGGAATGCATTTTATGATTGTTTTGCTCCAATTCATAAGAAAAAAATCTTCATAGAATTAATATTATGTAAATTATGAGCAAATATTATTTCCAAAATAAAAAGTGGATTTGTGGCAAATGGCAGTCTGAGAGATACATTAGATAGGCGTAACAGGGCAGAGGTGTTGAGAGAAATAATATCAAAGGTGTCAATGATTATTAATTTATTTTAGGCTGACATTTTAGTAGAAAAACTAGTTTGGCAACTTTAACTCAGCAATCAGGGTCCTATCTCTAACATACTATGTAACCGTAACTAAATACGTTGAATTCGGACCACATATCGCTGCAGCAGACGACGCGTCGCCAAAATCAGGCAAACGACCGACTGGTTTGTATTCATTTGTACAACATCTGTTCGGTCACAATTCACCTTTTTGTTTTTATATCGAAGAATTTTTCAATAGATTCATTTATATTGACATGATTCGAACCTTTCCCTTCTCACTGCTCTACGGGTACCTGATAGTGTTAGGTATTCATAGGAAAAATCATAGCATCCTCTCTGGCAAACGGAAATTCTGCCTATTTTCTATGCCTATTATTATAGATACCTACCTGTAACATCTGAGTTTCCCTTGATTGGCTAATTAATTCGATTTGTTATTTTTGTACGTGTTGTACCAGCAACAAAAACAATAATAATAAGTACTAAACAAAGTAAGTTTACAAATAAGAAAAAGTAAAAGTAATTCTTTATTTCACAAATAAAGTATACAAATAAGAAGAAAGTATAAAAGAAGGAAGGTACAACACGGAGGCCTTCTTGTTTTGGTAGTAAGCTCTAACAGGCAACTTTGGGTGGTAAAAAAGTGCGTTTAGATACGCGTGATAGTTCATGAAAATTCATAAATAAGCTACATAAATTATTGTACTTATTTGCGAGCTCCATCCCTTACAACCTTCAAAGATCGGGTCAAAAATCATTTTTGTCTTATATTGTTGTTTAGTATAATATGTCCTATCTCTCAGTCTCTTGTAAATATAAACTGCTATTTATTTCTGTTTAAACTAATGAAATAAACTGACTATGGCAGAGTGGATAGATATATAATCTAAAGGTAAAATAAACTGAAAAGAGAGACAAAAACAGTTCAACTTAATACAACCGGGGTTCATGGTTCGTTGGACGACTCGGTGTCCCACACAAAAAAGAAGAATACAACAGTGTTAGAGAGAGGTTACTGTAAAACAATTTCTGACAAGAAATACTAATCTTGCAAATACCTTCTGAATATTCAAATATTATTCAAATAAAATGCATTTTAAGACGAGTAAATATAGAGTTTGTAGTGTAAGTTAAAATTAGATTTCATCAAATGTCAAGGGTATAAGTACAATGTTTAACTCGCACGCATAATTCTACTTAACAGTATCAAAAACTTTTACTTTAAGGTTATCTGAAAATTTCACACAAACAAAAAAGCAAAATACGTTACCTTTTTCTTGTTCTTCTTCTTAGTTTAACCCTTTAACGGGCAGACCATGTTCAATATTTTCATTGGTTTTGAAATCTGTTGCAGGTAGTTAAGCTTCAATTTTAGACAGGAACATTCTTCTCATCGCCTTATAAAGGTTTAAGAGCTATGCTCTTGTCGGTGGAGCAACCGCCATGCATTCCTATATTTCACCAGCAACTTCACCTCTTGATAAGACACAACATTCAGTTTTTCTTTTAAAAAGCAGCTGGAAATAGTTTGTTCTGAGTCTACCTCGACCTCTTGTTCCTTTTATTCTATGATCATCTTCAAGAAACTTTCGTGTCGTATCAAATAGCCATGTTTCTCTTTCTTTTATCTGTGGACCTTAATAACGTTCTTTTTTCCTAGACTATTTGTGGCACTTCCTCATTGGTCTTCCTTTCTGTCCAGCTGTTTCGCTCCATTCTCTGCAAACAACACATTTCGAACGCCTCAAGTCGTTCCATATCCCGCTGAGTCATTGTCCATGAGTTCGTGCTTCTATAGGCATGTTAAACCCTGGTCACTGTTGCTGTCTATGATTACTTAACGGCGGTCGTAACACGATCATGTCAGATGCCTACTAGTAGTAGGCGGTTGAAAAAACTCTGACACCAAGGTTCATCAGGTCGTTGGACGACTCGGTGCCCCACACGAAAAAGAATTGTTCATGTGTCGCTGCTATAGAGTGCTATCTATTTTCGGGATTTCGCAGATAGCACCATAGTAAAAGTTGTTCATATTGGTAACAATTTGAATCACCAAGTTTAAATATAAATTCGTAAATCCGTACTAATATTATAAATCTGAGAATTTGTGTGTGTGTATGTATGTATGTTTGTTACCTCTTCACGCTCAAACGGCTTGACAATTTAAATGAAATTTGGAACACAGATAGAGTATAACCTATAAGAACACAAAGACTACTTTTTACCGCAGGAAAACAACCTATTATTGGGAAAATGAGAGGCAGCGATTGATACCGCTGGGCGGAAATCTAGTAAAAGAAAACCAACAAATCAAGAGTATTTCTTCAAACTGTTGTATAGTTTACTAAATTAATGTTAAAATAACACCTAGTAACAGTTACGAATATCAAAAATAACTCAGATAATGTCAAAAATAAAATAATGCCTTGAATTACTTACAATCTAGATTGGAAGAAATAAGTAACTGAAATTTAAGGATATTTTAATGTTATTTATTTTTTAGGACATATTTACGACCATTTTGTAGGTATGTAGATAATGAGACCTTCATTAATAGCTTTTTTTGAAAACTAGCAAAATTTTCAAGCGCGGTAGGATTTGAACCTGCGTTTTTCGCCATTAGTAGTGGCGAAGCCTCTTCCATCTGGGCTACCGCAGCTCGTCTCCTGCCCGCCAATTTTGCAAGTGTATATTAATGCCAGTAACGCTGCGGAGTGGAGCCGTGCCACACTTAACAGCTGTTTTAAAAATAAAAAATACTAAAACTCATCGATAGATGGTGTTGAACATCTGGGGAGCATCTTTGCTAAGGAGTATGATTCTTCATCTTTTTAAAAGCTTTTATTTAACTTGCAGTGTATGTAAGTATGTAAGTAAGTAAGTAAGTAACAATGTTTGTTCGGTGCAAATCTTGCAAGTTTAATTTGAACCACTTCTCGGTATCCGATTGAGTTGAAATTTTGCATGTTGGTCCAAAACCGATGACAATGCATGTTAATCATAAATTTGACCTGATGCTGCTGCCAGGATCGGCTCCGTACGAGAGATCTCCTCAGCGGTTTATAGCTGGGACACAAAATTTTGTATACGAATTCGTTTTTTATAGGCAGTTGGTAGGCCCACCATGAATTAGACGCTACATCCAGGTTTGTCTTCGAACTATGGAACTCCTCAATATTCAACTGCTGGGACTTGCAATTTTGTATACGAATTCGTTTATTATAGGCAGTTGGTAGGCCCACCATGAATTAGACGCTACATCTAGGGTTGTCTTCGAACTATGGAACTCCTCAATATTCAACTGCTGGGACTTGCAATTTTGTATACGAATTCGTTTATTATAGGCAGTTGGTAGGCCTACCATGAATTAGACGCTACATCCAGGTTTGTCTTCGAACTCTGGAACTCCTCAATATTCAACTGCTGGGACTTGCAATTTTGTATACGAATTCGTTTATTATAGGCAGTTGGTAGGCCCACCATGAATTAGGCGCTACATCCAGGGTTGTCTTCGAACTATGGAACTCCTCAATATTCAACTGCTGGGACTTGCAATTTTGTATACGAATTCGTTTATTATAGGCAGTTGGTAGGCCTGCCATGAATTAGACGCTACATCCAGGGTTGTCTTCGAACTATGGAACTCCTCAATATTCAACTGCTGGGACTTGCAATTTTGTATACGAATTCGTTCATGATAGGCAGTTGGTAGGCCCACCATGAATTAGGGTCACGTCAATAAAAGGCCTGATAGAAGAATTAGACTGTTCGAAATTAACTGGGACTCGGCCATGTAATAATGACACCATCAATGAAATGAAAAGACTAAGACATATAACAAGCTTATTCTTCTATTAGGGATGCCGGAGGAGTAGGTACCAACCTACTTCTATAGAATATAAAAGAGATAATTATACTTTATCCTAATGTTAGTTTTCCCCGTGCCTTAAGTTTTTCTATTGAAGGTCTCTCCGTTTTATAGAAAGACTTTCGTATTGATCAATAACTATCGTAACATAAACTAAAAAATATAAAATAAAATTAAGTAAAAAAAAACTTTTAAAACAAGCTTTTATTCAAGTGCTCTGAAAAGATGAAAATAAAATTTTGAATGACATTAACCACATTCATTTATGACTTTACAGAAATGAAAATATAATAAAAGCTTGTCGCGAAACTTTCAATTTGCGATTGAAATTTTGTAATAAGGTACGCACCTAACTGTAATTAGGTAGTTTCTTCTAGGCATCGCGACAAGCTTTTATTATATTTTCATTTCTGTAAGGTCATAAATGAATGTGGTTAATGTCATTCAAAATTTTATTTTCATCTTTTCAGAGCACTTGAATAAAAGCTTGTTTTAAAAGTTTTTTTTTACTTAATTTTATTGTGAAAGACACTGAGTCGTTCTACGAGCCAATAAACGTCCTTAAACAATAATGAAGAAGTACTAAGATGAAGGGAGTTTAATTGAATGTTTAGAAATAATATTTGCAGTACTAGTGGCGCTAAAGCGTATTTTGACATCGTTTACAATGAATATGGACTATGGGTCCGAAAAAGTAACACCAGCAAGGTTACAAAGAAGAAAACAGTTCACTACCTTTAGAACGCTTTTTTTACCTCTCACTCTCGAACGGCTTGACGAATTTGGTAAACCGATATAATATCACTTTATTAATACAAAACTGAAAAAAATGAGTTTCCGGTGAAAGTTAATGGTGGTCATTCTAATATTCTTAAAAATGATCCATTATTTTAAAAATTAACAAGATTCAGATATAACCGTTTAAGTGGCTTAAGATTGAGGTTCTCCTTTAAATATGAAAATGGTCTAACCGGGAGTTTTTAGTTATACACACACTGCTATTATTATGCAATATGGTAAAAGTTGGATTGCTGTTCTCAATAATCATTTTTGGTTCCCTATCCATTTCCATTAAATAGAATTGTCATCATACAGGATTATTTTTTATTCACCCCGGAAATTTTACAGGGTGATTCTCTACTCATGATTCTGAACAACATTTATTATGGGGTCACCTGCAAAATCGCGAAAAAAAAAAAAGAAATGATCAAGCTATAGAGAAAAAAACCACAACCTACTTTTTGACACTGCATAGTAATAAAAAAGCAACTGAAATGGTTGCAAACTTGCACAAGTTTGATAACAAAACTGGTAAAACTTTCAGTAACGAACGAAACTGTTCTATCATATATTATGCAAATAGCCACTTTACAGATCCACTTCAATCAAACTTTACCTACAGAACCCCCAGGCATTATTATACGACTCACGTTTTACTTTAACCTCTTTAAAATTCGTCGAAGGAATACTTGAGTGAAGAAACTCATTTTTCTAGAAAGAAATTCTTATTTTACTAGCGTTGACAAACGAATTTTCTACTATTTTTACAGGAATTTGTACTTTATTCTGGCTCTTTGAGTACTTTCGAGATATTATTGTTGTCATTTCTAAAAGAGTCGCCGCATTGGGAGGGTTTGAACAGTAAATTAGAAATAAACTTAGTAAATTAGAGGACTATCAAACTTCATCTAATCTATCCTATCTAATATATTTAAACCAGCAATTCTTGTATTAGTTTTTAAATTGTCATTGAAGTCTCGGAAATAACCCCGACGATTCTCTTATAATCATTTTATATAAGTAGGCGTTTTGGGAGCGATGAATTGGATAAAACGATCCAGTGACGAAGCCTAGCTAGGCTTTATTTTTTAGAACCCGTTGTTTTACCCGTTTTTGCGAGTTGTTTTTACGAAAAACGCCATCTATTGAGGCGTAAAAAACAAAACACCGAGCGAGTTTGGTCAACCCAGGTATTTTAGCTTTTGAATTCTTAACTTTTTGTTATATTTATCACGTGCCATAAGAGCTTTATTTTGAGCTTGTTTCTTTATTTCGTAAACTTTGGTTATCAACACGCTGAAGCAATATTTATTTTGCACAAAAAAACCCTTACCTTTACCATTATGTGAACATGCCCTACCTAAAAAATATCTAGAACACAAACTTAACCTTCAGAATATTGATTTTACTTAAATTATACTAAGTACCTCATAATTATTTGGCGAACATACTTACTTGTACGACTTAGTTATGTCAACAGCACATTTTTTTAATTCATCCACGACGAAGCCATTGTAAGTACCATTGTATTGCATACAAAATGACCACAATAATTATCACCATACACTATTCAGTCGGCCTCACGCAACCACTCGTCATATTTTCATACCTACTCTCTCTCTCTTTTCGTGTGGAACACTTACTAATTATGCCACAAAATAATACCATGGTTTTTTTATCAATTTTTGGGAATCTTCGAGACACCTGTTAATTTATTAGGAAATTTTAATATTCATAATGTAATATTTGCGTTTTTTCCAAGGTGGCCATGAATTAGGTACTACAGCAGGCCTACTCGTGTGACCTAGTAAACTAAGTCATTATTATACCTATTAAACTTGATATTTCTATTGAAATTTGATATTTGTATTTTTTAATATTGGTTGTCCATAGACAATACCTTATTAACAATTTACAAACATCTGAATATTTACAAAACAAGAAAACCTTAAAACTAAAATAAGCCTCCCAATGCGTTTACTGTTCAGGTTTGTTTAGAAAAAAAGATTTATAGTAAAGACACGTCCAAATAATTGGGCATGTGAATATGAAAAAATACCTACTAATTTAAAAGTACCTATGAAATTGAAATAATATCAAATGTATCACGTTGCGATCGTAACTAGTAAAAACTATGAAACCACTGACAGTAATTGAACGTTAACATGCGGAAGAATTCCGATTTGCCAACCAAAGAAATCTAAAAATCGGTAGAAAAGTTCTATCTCCTGAGTAAAAATGAAAATGGGCTTCAATTCTTGCCTAAGTGGCACTTAGTAGGTGAAAGACGGCAGACAATAAAATGTAACGATTATGCCACCTGAGCTCGTTTGCAAACGTAATTGAAAACTATGGACGTACAATTAGAATTGGAGAAATTCAAATACAAGAACCCAATTTTTTCGTGACCCGCTTTTCGATATCAAAATAAATTGTCCAAGTACCGCCATTATTGTAAGTTTATATAAAAATCTCGTACTATTCTTATAACGTTATAACCTACCTACTTATTTATATTCATTGGCGTTAAAACTTAGCTAGTGATAATTGAACAAGACAAAGTTCAACACAACTCCATTTATCAGTAAATCTCTAACACCAATTAAACCCAGAAAAACCAGTGTTCTTCGGGTCCTACATCGACTCAATATCTACTAATTGGTACTACTTACGATTAGAAAATAGTTCATTAGAGCTTATATATACCTATAATGTAACACCTATTTAGTATAGGTGACACACTACCTACTGCTTCATACATTTACTTTTTTTTCTCCCTGCTGTAACCGTAAAAGTCTCGTTAGGATTTTCCATGGTAGTCAGACGGCAAGTAAGAAATAAGCAAAATATTTTGTCTGATAGTTTTTTATTTTAATATTGTTTAAGTCTCTTAGGTGTAATTCGACGTGAAAGTTAAATATTTTTTGTACGAGAACTATTTTATCAATAACTGTTTTTCCTAACACATTTCGTTGGAAATATACTTACAGAAAAGAAATGAATTTGGCATCTTAAAAAACATATTAGTTGGTTCGATTGATTAATGTAAGAAAAGAAAACAAAATATTACAAATTGCTATGTAAGAAAAGTTTCGCTTAAAATCTTTTGATGTTACTTCAAACAATTTGAAAGTTCGCGACTGAATTAGGTGTAAGTATCATGGCAAGCATGGCGGTTTAAAAACTCTGACGCTAGGTTTCATCGGGACTTAGGACGACTCGGTGTCCTACATGAAAAGAAGAAGAAACGTGACTTTTCTGTATATCAATTAATATGCAATACGGTACCTTCATCTCCCTCTTTCTGGACCTATAGTATAAAGGCCTGTTCAAACCTAGACAGGTTCCGATTACATGGGTAGTGGTATTAATACCCACGCGGTATTATTGTAATACAAATACCGCTTGGATATTGCTGCTACCCAAGTACCCGGCAGAATCCGTCTTGGTTTAAACAGATTTTAACTTTGTTAAGTCAGATATTTCTAAAGATAAAACCTTTTTGATACCTACTTCAAATAGACCTTTGGGAAATTCCCTTTCATCCAATCCTGAGAAACGGATACCAACGAATTACTTCAGAAACACCATTAAAACACAAAAATAAACTAAACTGTTTACCTTAATTTGAACGCCTCATACATCATTTGTAAAAGTAATTTTGAACCTGACTTACTCCCTTAATACTTACTTCCACAATCACTTAAAGTTAAAACATATTCATTTAAAACATCAACGCTGGATATTTTAGGGGTTAACTAAATACATAAAGATTATTTTCCAAATTATCATAATCATATTAGTCCCACACGAAAAGAAAAGACCAGGCATAAATATTGGACAGCGAAGTGGAAGGTGTTGGTTTGTTACTCATAGGGAACTTTGTTGGTTATACCACAGAATAACTAATTGTACGATACCTTGGATTAATCCCTCGCCTTTTATAATGCCTATGTGTTCAAATAAGATACTAACATCTGGCAACACACGGGAATTTTTAAATCAAGCCATATTAATGCCTAATATTATAAATGTCAGTTTTTTGCCTTTGCTCTGCCTACCACGCAAGGGAGTATAGACGTGATATGTGTATTATCCTGAGAAACTCAAACTTTATCAACACTATTAGTGCTATTAGTGGTAAATTTGCGATTTTATAAAAAAAAAAAAACATTTTCTGTCAGTATGATTTGTTTGATGGAAAATTTATTTGAATAAAAGCCTAAGTGTTCTTTATGAACACTTGGGCTTTTTTTTCTAAAAGTTTCTTTCTCCACTTTCGAAACGTATGCCATTAAATTCCGTACTAATCTCTTTCCTATGCCAAAGCAAATTCGTTGCAGAAAGGACTGTAATCATTAATTTCGTTATTTATTCTATAAAAAAAGGAAAAGATATCAATTATTGTCTATATTTTTGCACATATATTTTTCACGTAACTTAAACGTTATATTGCTATCAGTTTTAAAAAACTATGTTGTAAGATACAGAATTGAAGAATAATGACATGTCATAAAATTTAAATAAAACCTTTAAGTTTTTATATAGGGTAATTTAGCTGGTTGACCGGACACCAGTAGCTATCGGACACAGCCCAGTTATTTGCGCCGAAGATGAAAACTAAGTAAATTATTAGAAAAGTCAGTGTCTTTCAAAACTTTTCGACTATTCCCATCACATTTTAATTAGTTAGCATTATAACTGCTCCAGTGTCTCGTCAATTGACCTCTTAAAATTTGCGAGTGCGGTTGTGTGCACATACAGTGAAAAAATCTTGGAGCTATGCATTTTTCGAGGTAAGATACAGCGTTGTTTATAATTTATTGGATATAAATATTGACATAGTGTGACTATTTGTGATTCTAATTTACGTTAATTTAATTAAAAAGCTTGCAATTCTCAATATTTAGCATTAAAATTAGATGTCCGGATAACTAGAAGCAATTTTCGGTGAAATTTAGCTATCGGCCTACTGGTCGATAGCTAGCTGATAAACATTCAATTTACATCCTATTTTTCATTACATTTTGAAAAGCTTCAGACGTATTATATAATTTCAAGCGTTCTAATATCCAAAGGCAACGGTTTAGTTAACAGGCGGCCATGCACCTTCATACAATAATTGAAAATAAATAAACTTTAAAATATTTTGAAATTGACGGCCGACAGCTGAATTTGTACATTTTAGTTATCGGCATAGAGTTTACTGATGTGGTCGGGAACCAAAAACCTTTTTTTTGGTTTCCGGCCATATATTTATTAGTGTTACTATTACAATTTATAAGTAAGTTTTGTTTTATGAAGATTTTACGAAGCAGATTATTATTTTCTACTTAGTTTTGATTATTAATAATGGCTTATCATGTATTGAACTATGGCAAAAACATAAATATTGAATAAAAAAATGATCATGACATTTACATTTAATTTTTTATTGAAAACCCATCCTTACTTGACAGCACTAAGACTTATTTTTCAACGCATTACATGGTGGCCGAAAAGTAGTTGTTTTAGCGGGCGAAAACTGAATGTTCTGTCCGATAACCCCCTAATTCGCTCATTTCAGATATTTTATCGTTTTATTTATTTTTAAAGCATTTTTGAATAATAAGGGGTTTTTAAACTAAAACTACAATATTTACTGATTTCAAAATCATTTTATGATTTAGCCTCGTCTAAATATTTGATACAAATATATTATCTTCAAGTCAAAAATTCGCAAGATTGGCCGATAACCCCCTAAATTACCCTATCTACCTATTGATTTTTCATAATGTTGGTATGTTTTTATCATCGGATATCACTATATAAAAACAAAAATCTGAAATTCTATTACTGAACTATACATACATACATACATAAATCACGCCTCTTTCCCGGAGGGGTAGGCAGAGACTACTTCCTTCCACTTACTACGATCCTGGCATACTTCTTTCGCCTCCTCCACATTCATCAATCTCTTCATGCATGCTCGTCGGTTTAGGGTACTCTTGACCTGACCTTTCTTTAGCACGTCCCCGATTTGATCGAGGTACGTTCGTCGAGGTCTTCCCCTTCTGACGTTCCCATCCACACTTGCCATATACACCTGTTTCGTTAATCTTCTTTCGTTCATCCTCTCTACATGACCAAACCATTTAAGCATACCCTTTTCTACACCAGTCACTACGTCTTCTTTTATACCACAACGTTCCCTTATCACGCTATTCCTTATCCTGTCACTCAATTTTACGTCAACCCTACTTCTTAACGCTCTCATTTGTACTGCATTTATTCTACTTTCATGCTTTTTCTGCCATACCCAACTTTCACTCCCATTACTGAACTATAGTTATGAATTTTCGAATTCTTGTTATTACATACATACATACATACATACATATATCACGCCTATAATCCCTTGTGGGGTAGGCAGAGCGTAAACAGCCGCATAAAACGGACATTTACGCCACGTCTGACAAATATTTGAGGGTTATTCGGAAAATTGTGTATCCCTATAGTGACAGGTTGTCAGCCCATCGCCTAAAATTGCAATACACACCCTCAAGTCCCTAAGTCGCCTCTTACGACTCCCACGGGCAAGAAATGGGGTGATGCTATTCTCAGCCGGCAACACACGGCAATTCTTGTTATTATACGTACCTAATCAATGATTTTGTGTACGTTTACAATTTAATGTACGTCATACAAATATGAATTTCGCAGCGAAATATATAGTAGGTGCCCAGATGCTAAAAAGTAGATACTACTTTTAGTCGTGTGGGACAGCGAATCGGAGAACGATTTGATGGTAGATATCGACTAACACGGCTTTCACATATTTAAACGGACATTGTCACTTATTTCCCCACACTATAAAAAATGCCATGCGTGCGTGCGTACACCCTACGCATATGCATATTAATCAAGTTTTTATGTGGTAAAAGTTTTTTTATGTAATTAGGTTGAAAGTGTACGATGTGTGTAAAATGCATTCGTTAGGGTGCTGTACTCAAGGGAATTCATGATTATACCTACTATTATTTTTTTAATTTTGAATAAGTAACTAAATTAGTTTTTGATTATGCCTACTGGACCTTAGGATTAAAAAAGAAGAAGAACCTTCTGATTATTCATAATTGTTTTTTCTTTTATCTAAAATACAGAAATACATTGACGTCTCTTTTGATTAAGTTTTTTTTTCTTTTATAGTTAAACTCGAAATAAAATGTTATGGTATCCAATTTTTCCAATATCCAAAGTTCTATTCAGATAACGAAACCTACGTAAAGTATCTCTTTTTATCAATACGTACCTTTATATTCAATAAACAATGGTTTATCAAGATAAGATTGCTATTATTCTAAGAGACAAAAGCAATTTTTAGTGACCGCTCGTATTAATATTATTACAAAAAGGTCATAAAATGTCCACCATTTATTTTAATTATATAGCGATAGTAATCAAGCTAATTAAAACTAATAGTATAGTGAAGGGTTTGGCCCGGCCTTACTATAAAGTATATTTTAACCGACTTTAAAAAAGACTGAGGTTTTAATTTTTATGTATGGTCACGGATTACTCAGCGATGCCTTGACCAATTTGTAAAGTTCTTATTTTGTTTGTTAGCGTATACTTACTCGCCAGGTGGTCCCATAATAGTCACTCTGTAATATTATAAGAAATTGATGTAAATTCTATAGGTACATCACTATTTAAGCCATTTTGTTACTTCAATATTACTATTACCTAGTAATTATTTTTATAAAGGTGGTTAAACACCGTGGTGCCGTGTGATGCCGGCTTGGAATAGCATCACCCCATTTCTTTCCCGCGGGGGTCGTAAGAGGCGACTAAGGGACTCGAGAGCTTCATATCGTGTGCTACAGGCTAACAGCCTGTCACTATAGTGATACACAATTTTTCTGAAACAGACCTCAAATACATGTCAGACGTGGTGATAACGATCGTATTTTACGGCCGTAATCGCTCTGCCTACCACGCAAGGGATAAAGGCTAATATGTGTATGTGTTCGTATGTAAAACATGCTTATGCCTGTAATGTAGTATATTGTTGGCAGAAAATTTATTATCTAACGGAAACGCTACTTTAGTATTTACTTAGAAATTCCTTTATACCTATTTACATTTGGCGTATTTCCAAGTTTCTACTAACATAATATATCAAAGGTTTTTAGTACTTACTATACTGATGGATGATGCTTTATTTTTGGAATTAGTAGAAAATAAAAATCATATCATTACGGCTAGAATCCACTCAGAAAAGTGTACCTACACAGGAAGATTATTTTGTAGTAATTGTTGTAGTAACAAATATAAATTTACATTGATTTAATTTTGTTACTAAAGTATTCTTACTTACTTACTTTCTATGAAATGAAATATTTAACAACACCTATTCTTGACTAGGGGTAAGCTTAAAACCAGCAGTGTGCTGTGCCTACACCCATTTCAGCTCATGTTGTATAATTGTACTGAATTTATTGATTGTTGTGCCTAAGATGTGATGCGAAATAAATATATTTGTATTTGTATCGTACAAAAAATCCTTAAATTTTCCACTTATCTTACCAGAGTTCACGTCATCTGAAAGCGGCAAGTACTCAAACTTCGTCAGGAATTGACGACATTGGAGTTTAAAAGGTAAACACGTTTAATGCCAGACGAGTAAACTTGTAGCATTTTTTCATCCCTCATTTGCCACTAATAAAAATAAAATTGTAACAATTTATTGTGTCTTAGTTATTGACGTTAAAAATAGTAAATTAAAGGTGACTTCATTAAAAAAAACATTTGCACGATCCGCTTCTATCGTCTTTCCTCAGCCAGCGTTCAAAACCCTGTAAAAATCCAGTAAATGTAACTACGAGAATTGTCGTAGTTTGCACTTTGCGCTTGATCAGAAATTTCAAGTAAACTCGTAGTTAGCAGCAAACGTGTTGAGAAGCTTTCTGTAGACGCTGTCATATAAAACTTTAACTGCGTGCTTTCAGCATAAAGTAAGGGGCTAATAAATGACTCTGTTTAGCTTTAGTTTAGACAAAACTAGGGCAATAGCTTGATCGCCTGACTACAAAACTATGTAACTAATAATATTAATGTTATTAAAACTCTTGAACTTTTAAAGTTACGTTCGGATCAGGCAAAGTCAGGAAGTATATATTTTTAACATCAGATTTCTGGACAGTATTTTATGAAATTTTGCATATATTTTACTTATTAGCTAACTACCTATGTAATACCAAGTTGGTCTTAAAATTCTATACCAAAAAAAACTGTGTAGATTATTTTTGCATCTACTACGTTGTGGGTCGTGGGATCAATTCCCACAGGACACAAATGATTGAGTAAATTTTCAAATATTATTTTCGTTCTGGCTGGACGTTTTCTATGTATAATTTTATATTTTAATTTTCAACTACAAAAGTATATTTTTATATGTATTAATATCAATTGTCCAGTTCCTTAAGCACAAGCTTCGTTTAGTTTGGGGCTCAACTAGTGTGTCCCGCCCAGGGATATTTTTATATATCATCGTTCAGTACCTAAAAAAATACACATCAATTACATTAAGGCGAGTGTACCCGTGAACGACCTCGATAGTGGCGCTCTCCGCAAAATATATTTTCTCTTTATACAAACAATCTATCAGAATTTCCGTTGCCCAGTTTTTAGTATTATTCTTAAGTAAAATTAGAACCTGCAAACTCAATGAAATATTCGCTGTGACTAAAGTTATGGTAAAAAGTGCCTAAATACGGACACTTTTGGTATTAATAGGAGCGCAATGCTATATGTTGCATTCATAGGGAACGCTGCTGCCCATTCCCTGGATGATTATCCCTTAGTCCCTTTTTACGACACCCATAGGTAGAATTAGGGTGATCTTATTCGAAGCCGGCACCACACGGCAAGGTCTCAATAGATTATTCGGGGTTATTTGCTTTTTGTCGACTAAAATGCATAAACTTCAGTTGATTTTAAAATGATCCCAACAAGTAGGTACCTATTAAAATTCTCACGTTACAAAAATGAAACTGAAACAAAGCCACCTGTATAGCTTCATCCTTTTTCTCATTATTCCGAGCGTGTAATTCATGTCCGTATTTCAAACCCATCCTCACACATTTTTTCATAGTGATGTTACTCAGAGACAACTAAAATTTAAAACTTTTCTCTACATAGCAAAACGCTATTTATGTTCAAAACTACTCATGAACTGGCGTCAAAAGAACACTGTTTATGGAATATGCGAACGAATAATCGTAAAAAGTGTGTCGCGCTCTACTTTTCGAACTAGAGACGTGGATAGAACTATATACTCGTAACTCTTTGACGACACTATATTATTCGATTTTATATTTCCTACTTAATTTAGAACTCTACACGACGAAATCTCTCACCTACGTTAGGAAGTCTTATTTTTCTTCTTCATATCTCCCAAAAATAAGAGGCACCAGTGACTTTCGCGGTCAGCAAAAATTTCGGAGACAGCGCTTCGGTCAGTGACCAGCCAATCTGACTGACAATCACACACGCCACGACGGATTCAATTCAGTCATTTTCATACTAATTTTGTATCACTGTTAGTGTAAATTTGTACCGACGACCGAAACTTGATTGGTATTAATTTGGTGGATATTTTATTAAAAGTAATAAGTAGCTCTTAACTCTGTGTTATAATTGAGTTTAAGTATTCCATAGTATTATACATTTATATATAGAACTATAGTGTATTGACATTGGATTATTCTAAGTAAGTATAAGTATTTATATTTTTTATTTTAAGTTTATTTAGGTATATTTAATCTATTCGTGTGTAGGTTTATTTTATCATTATATTCTATTGTGCACGCCTAATCCGCCTGTCTTATAAAGTCTCACTTTACGTAGGTCAGCTGGAAGAAATTTCTTCGTAGAAATAAGCTGTCCTGTTGTGTCGATATTCTTTGTATGTGTTTATCTTATAATGTTTTTGTGTACAATAAACGGTAAATAAATAAAGTTTTAGAGTGACTCACGTCTCCTTTACCTATTTGTTTTGGAAATAGTCGTTTTAATCAGAAATCAGAAATCAGAAATCAGAAATTATTTATTTGCATAAAACACTGTATAAAAGATGGTACAATTTTAGATGAGTGCACTGAGTGTTTTGCCAACATATAAATTAGCATGCAAATACCCAAAAAAAAAATGGGTCACATAATAATAATTAACATGACGATTTATTTTATTACAATATAGATTTATAGTACAAATTCGTTCCAAGTCAGTTAAAATAATAATAATGGGATCCTTCAAATATTTACAGTAAACTGTCACTCAAAAACTCATTAACATGATAATAATTCTTTTGACCGAGCCATTTGTACAAATTGGGTTTAAAAGATCTAAAATTTACGTCTTTTATTACATGTGGTAACTTGTTGTATATTCTGACACACATACTCAGACAACTTTTATTAAACATTAATGTTCGAGGTGTGTCGGGAAATATAAGCCTGTCGGGATTTCTTTGGGTTCTTGTATTCACTTGGTAAGATTTCCTAAACAAGTGCATATTTTTATGTATGAAAACACACATTTCATATATATAAAGCGACGGCAAAGGTAGTAATCCTAATTCTTTAAAATATGGTTTGCAAGATGTGAGGTTTGAGATCCCACACATTGATCGTATGCACCTTTTTTGCGCTATAAAGGCAACACCTATGTCAGTACTATTACCCCAGATAACTAAACCATATCGCAAAACAGATTCAACATATGCATGATATGTTGTAAGGGCAGTTCTTAAATTTGTTACTTTTTTGACCTGTCTGAGAGCGTATGCAAATTTATTGATTCGATTGCAAACGCTCTCTACGTGTGCTTTCCAGTTAACATTCTGGTCGAGACATAAGCCGAGAAATTTTGTAACTGCACTTTGCTGGATTACTGTGTTTTCATATAAAACTCGAACCCTTCCGTCATCTTTTAAATAATTTGAGTTTCTAAATTGCATGTATGTAGTTTTTTCAAGATTAATGTATAAATTATTTAATTTAAGCCAATCAATTATATCTATAAATGTATTATTTATGTCAAGTTCATGTTCATGTCTACTATAATTAGCTTTATTTGAAGTAACAATAATTGAAATGTCATCAGCGAATAATATGCAGTCATGATTTGTTGCCCTAGTTATGTCATTTATATATAACAAGAATAAGACTGGGCCCAGAACGCTGCCCTGTGGGACTCCATATTCTATACCTTTATAGTCTGAACAATAAGTTTGTAAGTACTTATTTTTATCAATTTTACTCACTACTACACATTGTTCCCTGTTAACGAGATACGAACTTATCCATTTTAGAAGTAAACCTCTAATACCTAAAGCATCAAGCTTCTGTAAAAGAATATTATGTGACACAAAGTCAAAAGCTTGGCTTAGATCCAGGAAAAGGCCTGTTGTTGGTTTTTTGCGGTTCGTATTTATCAGAATGGACTCTATAAGAGAAAACAATGCATGTGTTGTGGATTTGTGCTTTTGAAAGGCAAATTGTTTCTTGCTAATTAAATTGTATTTATTACAGAAGCTAAGAATTCTGCGAAGCATGCATTTTTCATAAATCTTTGAAAAAATGGAGATAAGTGTGATAGGTCGATAGTTTTTAATGCTATCTTTGTCGCCTTTCTTAAATAATGGCTTGACAATGCAATATTTAAGTATTTTTGGAAAAATGCCTGTTGAGAAGGAAATATTTATAAGATATGTAATAATTATTAGAAAGTCATATACACAAGTTTTTAAAATACTAGTTTTTATCTCATCATGGCCCACAGAATTCGTGTTTTTCAGTGACATTATTTCGGCCAGCACTTCATTTTCAGACAAAGGCATAAGGAACATGGAATGGTGTAAGCAGTGAGATATATTCGACTGAATTGGGAGTTTTGATTTATTTGTTAATTCTGTATAATAATTATTAAAAGCCGTAGCTATGTCAAGAGGATTTGTAAGAAAGTCATTATCTATTTTGATGCAGTCAATGTTTGTATGTGCCATTGTTGAAGATATTTCGTCGTTTATTATAGACCAAGACGCTTTACATTTATTTTCGCTTTTGTTTATATAATTAATATTTGTATTCTTCTTGGATTTAAATATACATTTATTGAGGATAGTTGAGTAATATATATATTTGTTTCTATTAATCGCTGTTTTATTCATGTAATAATTGTAGCGTAAAAAACGCTTGGTCTTACAACTCTTTTTTAGTCCTCGACTTATCCATCTTTGCTTTCTTCTATTTAAGTTATTTATTTTTATTCTCACTTTAGGAAAGCAGAGGTTATAGAAAAGGCAGAAAAGTTCATGAAATCTATTAAATGCCAAGTTTGCGTCGGACGTTTCATAAACCTCCGCCCATGATAAACTGTTTAAGCATTCGTGAAACTTTCGAGTATTTTCAACATGGAAATCTCGTTTATATATATAATGAAATGCAGGCTTCGTGACTCTCCTGGCTAAAGGAAAGCTCAAAAGCTGCGCTGTTTCGTGATCCGAAAGATGCAATGGTAATACCAAACCAGTCGCATTTTTTATATTGCTCAATATATGATCTATGCAAGAGTTTTTTCTGGTAGGAGTTTTTATATGGATTGTCAAATTATAGTTGTCACAAATATCTTGCAAGTATGTAGTGATTTTTCCTGGTTTTAACGTATTAATGTTAAGATCTCCAGCTACCACAATTTTTACTTTAGTGTCATACTTTTTATATACTGCATCTAGCACTGAATCGAGTTTACATAGCAAAATATTTGGGTCCGATTTAGGTATTCTATAAACACAGAGTATTATTAGTTTGTGTCCGACTAATTCTATTCCACAACATTCGAATGTGTTTACAGAAGAGTATTGTGTTATTAAGGGAAGTGGTTTGAAATTTAAATTATCTTTTATGAGAATGCAAGTTCCTCCCCTCTTTGCATTTCTGCAAAAAGTAGCAGCTAATATATAGTTTTGTAACTTTAGAAAAGCTTCATATCCGCTTTGAAGATAGGTTTCTGATAAGCAGATGACATCAGGGTCAATTTTTTGATTATGTAATTCTTGCAAAGTTAGTTCAAAAACTTCTTTTTTGGCTAATATGCTATCTATATTTTGGTGAAATAATTTAAAATCTAGATTATTGCCTATAAGGTTCCGAGAGTTATTGACGAAAAAACATGCCTTTGTTTATTTTTGAGTTACAATTTTCAGTACTATTTGACTGCCTAAAATAGTACGGAATCGTTCCCTTAATGGGTGATTTTTTATTGTTAGTCTCTAGATTTGTAGAGTCCCTGATCTGGTTCTCTTTTGCTGCAGTATTAATTCGAGAAAAATAGTATGGAATGGTACCCTTTTTGTATTGCAAACAGGTTGAGCTCTCCGGGGGTAGTATGTGATGTGCTACTTTACGGTTTATGAGTTTTTTCAGTTGTATGTAGTTAAGATACTTATTTTTATAATCAATGAAATCAATTTCATAATTGATTGACGTGCATAAAGTTGAAATATTATTATGACAGCGTACAAAATAACAATTTTCAAATTCACTACATATGTTTTTAAGACAGTTATTTAGTTTGTATTCATTTAAATAATCATTTTTGTACACACTTAAAACAATTATACAGTTTTTTTTCTGTGTTTCCAGCAATAATCGCAACTGAATTTCAATATCATGTGGATTATAATCATTTTCTCCTATACATATAATTACTTTGTCATGTGGTTGTATTTTTGTATCATCAAAATTTTTCAATATTTCCTTTGAAGGTGCATTTGGCTTTATTTCAGCATAAACCTTGTATTTTTCGTACGCTCGTCATTAATCATTACCCTTGACGTAATGACGTCAAGGGTAATGATTTTGGCTATATGTTTTGTTTAGTCTGTTATTAAACGACATCGATGTTACAAAAGTGATTGATAACAATTTATTAGGTAGTTACTTTCATAAAATAAAATAAAGTAGGCAACAAACGAAAATTACTTTAGAAATAACAGGTCAAGCTTTCTGCTACTTAAAACAAGTATTCACGCTTCGGTTATTCGAAACTAGCTGCACAACTTCGCTTGGGAACTTTGTGACGGCATTATAAAATGTTACCGCCTTGTTTGTGGCGAGATACGCAGGTGCTCGGTGATGTTTTTATTTATCACCAGCTGAAAATAAAGCTATAAGAGATAGTGGTGAACTAGCTCGTTTGTTGTAGCATTGTGGTTTTACGAGCGCGGTGGCGTATTGTTTGAAAGTCAACGTGGCGGTAACGCTTGCTATGTTACCAACAGAAAGTAATTGCAACATCTATGTTTTAGCTTTCTATGATTACGCAATTTAATTAACTTTATTATTAACTGAACTTTTATATTTTACAATTTTAGTTAAAAGCTCTACAACTTTATGTTATTGTAATTTTCAGTCGAGCTATTTTAAAGAACAGTTTTTTTCTTACTTTGTTGGAATAAAAGTCTAACAATAAAATTGTGTTATAATTTAACCTTATGCAAGATAATGAACACGTTTTTGATACTGTAGCTTTTTTTAAGATAAATTCTGTGTTATGTTTGGTGTAAAGATAATTTCTATTTGGTTTAATAGCCCTTTAGCCCTGCTAAGAAAAAAAACATATTAAGTTAGTATTTAATCGAAATTGAGCTAAACACAGATTCGGAAACAGCAAAAAAAACCTTATTTTCTGTCTGGGAACTGTTTATATTGAACAGAAACTGCCAATTTCAGAAACTCATAAGTCCATACCTGTAAGCACTTGTACTCAAAAACTTTGACTTGTCCTAACAAAAAAGCATAAGTATGTTTTGATTTTAAAGCATGATAAAGACATGCAAAAGACATAATGTCCGACTTATGGTTCTAGATGTAAGGGTATAATTCTATGAATTATGATTCCCTTGAGAGGGTCAATAACACGCTTTCTTTACACCATAAACAGCCGTATCTTTTTTTACGTTTAGTTTAGAGCTTCAATTTATTAAATCTACAAGCGGCTGTGTGATGCCGGCTTAGAATAACAACATACCATTTCTTTCCCGTGGGAGTCATATGAGGCGACTATGAGACTCGAGGGTGTGTATTGCAATTTTAGGCGATGCACTGACAACCTGTCATTATGGCAATACACAATTTTCTTAATGACCCTCAAATATTTGACAGAAATGACGCTTACACTCTGCCGACCACGCAAGTTATTATAGGCGTGATATGTGTACAAGCAGCCATAGACCTAGGTGTATAGTTTAATTCCAACTCGATATCTCTATTCGTGCCTGAGATAAAGGTCTTGACAGATAGACATAAGGACGGATGGACAACAAATTGATTCTACAAGGGTTCCGTTTACTTAGTTCTGATGTACGGCACCCTAAAAATTAAGATAAATATCTTGAGGTCACACTTTGATTAAAAGCCTCTTCACACGCAAAGTTAAGGTTCAACGTATAATACCTACTAGTTTAAGGTTCCCATAAATAATAGGTACATATCTACCTCAAAATCAAAAAGTTATGGCATTCCATTCCAAGTAAGCATGGTACACACGAAGTGGTCTAAACCTGCACAGCCAGACAGCGCCATCTTTAAACGACAAATTGAATTCATTGAATACCATTATAGACACATTAAAACACACACATTGACTGGCGCGCACATACACTAGAATTTAAGACGCGCAGTTTGATGACTAATAATAATTTAAACCTTAATTTCGCTACTTGTATCACAGCAGTCGTAGCTCAATGGTTAACATAGCGGACTTTGGAAACAGGTAGCTAAGGATCGAGTCGTGGTTGGTCTAGGCCTGTTTTTTAAAAGAAATTTAGGTTATACTTACTATTTTTTAATGATTATTTTGCTGTTGCTGATAAATTTTTATACTTATCTGTGTAGTATAGTGTGTGATATCGAATAAATATAGTAGTTTTGAGGATGTAAGGTATAATGAATAAAACTACCATAATATTTATCAGTTAGGTATTTATTTTGGTTTTTAACTATTCAATGATATTGGGTTGGGTTGCATAATGTTTGTTAATGTGCAACAATAAATAGGTATGTCAAAGTGAATAAACATGTTATAAATGAGATAACGAGGTAGCCTCATTCCTGCATTTATTGTAACAATAACATCACTTAACATATTTTTTATTGGTAACACATTAAGCCTAAACTGAACCAGGGGATCTATTCATTTACATTCTTCGTTAGATTGTGTAAACATAGTAAAACAATTATGCAGAATAATTAGATATTAAGTGACAGGTTAACTTGGTATTGTTATTGTTTGAGAGCTTGAACAGTTTCAGAAATTAACTAAGCAGTAAGTATCGAATAAAATAAATCCTCTGCAAAATTCCCAACCCAATATATTAATACCTACCTATTTAAATATTTCAATTTAATAATAATTTAATTTTAATACCGAAGAGGTGCACCTTCACCAGACTCGATCTGTTCTCGGCTTGTCATGCTAGCTACCATGTTCGAACACATTGGTTTACCACGCATGGACTCCCAGGTGAACATGGCTAAGTCGCGCAAATTTTTCTTGGTCCTGACTTCAGATGGGTCCAAGTTAAGGACTATTTGACCCCATAAATTTTCTATGGGATTTAAATCCGGTCTCTTTGACGGCCAGTTAATAACAGTCACGTCGTGCTGGGTTCGCAACCAATCCTGGACGATACGGGCTTTATGCACAGAGCAATTATCATGCACAAAATAAATGTGCTGATTTGGGTAAGCAATACGCACTGTAGGCATCATTACGTCCCGCAATATTTCCACATAACTCTCGCTATTGAACCTTCCTTCTATTTCAACTAGTTCTCCAGGTCCCATAGAAGACATCCAGCCCCAAAATCCCAGAGTTATTCTACCACTCATTCTATTTGGGAGAATGTGAATTGGTCTGTAACGCTTGTCTCTCCAGCGCCATAAAATCTTGCGTCCATCTTTATTCGATTTAAAAGCTTTTTCATCAGTGAATATTACTACATTATTCTCCCAATCAAAGTTTCTATAAATATGTGCAAATCGGACTCGTGCTTGTTGATGAGCAGCTGACAGCAAATTTTTTGAGCTGGCTGATAACAACTTATACCAGCTGCGTGTAAATGGGTCCTTACAGTTTGTAAGGTCACTCCGAACTCCGTTGCTGTTGAGCGAGTTGACAGGAATGGGGTATTAGCATGCTTGGCAACTATCCCTCGGTGACGCGCTGATGCATCCATGAACATCACGGCCTTACGACCATTCCGGGCAGGCAGGATGTCACCGGTATCGGCGTAACGCTTAACCCAGCGTAACAGTTCTTTTCTGTAAGAAAAATACCTAGTCAATCTACAAGTATTTAAAGTAGGTAAATGCCAATAATAATAAATAGGAAACTAAGTAAGTAAATATAATAAGCAATCTAATACCTATTTAAACATTTTAAATAATGAACGTATGGCAGGGCAGGTAGTATGTAGTAGGTATCTTTATCTAGAAACTTGATGTTTGGATGATATGAATGACCTGACTTGACTTGAAGCATTTGCGCTAATTTTGTAAAATAAAAATATTTAACTTACATTCAATTGAAGACGTCTAGAAATTTCATAATACTAAGATTATCTTCATATAGCACTATGATCTTTGCTCTAAGCACTGTATGTACACAAAGGAGCATACTATAGGTAGACATAATTACGATAAAACGATAGCAAACAACAACACAAAGAAACATCGAAAGCTAACGGTTAGATTCGTAGGCAGTAGTCGATACAAATCAGATGACTGCATGTGCTTATTACTTACCGTCTAATAGTTATAATGACTATGTGCAAGCAATACCCACAAACATCATTCATTCAAAATAACAAATGGGCAGTTAACGAAAAATTATCTACATATAAAAAACAAAAACATAAAACAAATCCCAGACCCATGGGCGGGATCGACCCAGTGTCCCACTATAATTTAAACTCGCTCTAAATCCAGACGCATACTATCTCGGCTACGCCAGCTGTGACGAGTGCATCGAATTTTTAAACCACTTAACTACTTACCTATGACGTCCTACCGACCCTTGCTATTATTTGTAAAGTGCGAACATGATGTATTTAGCGGCTGCGAATGATATGCGTACGCGTAAAACAGGTTCTCTGAGTTCTGCCGGCTCAGAAGTATTTGATTTTTATTAAAGATGGCGTTATTCGTAGTTTTAGTTAGACCTGTGCAGCCTATTCATTTGCGTACTGTACGTGAAAAACCCGCACTTAGGGGGACCGCACACGCACCGGACAATATTCAGAATATATCACGGTTTCGTATCAGATACCGTAACAGCCGCTATTTAATGCGGTGACGTGTGCCACGATATCAATTTATGTATGGGATCTACAAAATACTCTTTTGTTCCTAATATTAGGTCCTTACATATGAAATTGGCGTTTTGTATGGGAGGAACAAAAAGTCGATTTTTTTTAATATAGTATATATATTTAATCAAAGTATGAGCCATTGTAATCTATGCACTTTTGCCATCTCATAGGTAGTTCATTGATCCTTTTACTAAAAAAACCATTCGGACGGGAATCAATAAAATCTTTGAAGGCGATTTGGACTGCCCCATCTGAGTTGAATTTTTTCCCTTGCAAGAAGTTATCCAAATTTCGAAAAAAAAATGGTAATCTGTTGGAGCAAGGTCCGGGGAGTACGGTGGATGCCTTAGACATTCCAATTGAAGCTCTTCTAATTTGCTAGCCGTCTGTTGTGCAGTGTGTGGTCTAGCGTTGTCGTGAAGCAACAGTGGCGTAGAGCGATTGACCAACCTCGGTTGTTTAGCAGCTAGCTTTTCCATCATGGTTTGCAATTGCTGACAGTAGACATCTGCCGTAATCGTCTGGCCAGATTTGAGAAAACTGTAATGAACGACACCGGCGCTAGTCCACCAAACGCTTACAAGTAACTTTTTATTGGTCAATTTTCGCTTGGAGCAGGCTTTGGCTGGCTTGCCAGGGTCCAGCCATTGCGATGAGCGCTTCCGATTATCGTAGAGAATCCACTTTTCATCACAGGTAATGATTCGATTTAAAATCCCTTCGTTATTGTGCCGGTCAAGTAATGTAACGCAGCAGTTGACGCGCGTTTGCCGGTTTGCTTCACTCAATTCGTGAGGAACCCACCTTTCAAGTTTTTTAATCTTTCCAATTTGCTTCAAGTGGATTAAAACAGTTTTATCACTAACACCGAAGCCTGCAGCTAATTCGGACGTGGTTTGCGATGGATCCGCTTCCACAATAGCCTTCAATTCTTCATTATCAACTTGGGTCTCCGGCCGTCCACGGGGCTTGTTTTGCAGGTCGAAATTTCCAGAACGAAAACGTTGGAACCAAAAACGCACTGTGTTTTCTTTTGCGACACAACCGCCATACACATCATTAACCCTTCGAGCCGTTTCCGCAGCACTGGTGCCACGGTGGAACTCGTACTCGTAAATAACGCGATATTTCAAATTTTCCATTTTGTAAATTGAGCGATGCAAACAGAAAAAAGATAAGTAAAAAAACAAATGAATGACGGTTTACGAAACACAACTACACGTGGAAATAGCTGTATAAATTTGAATTTCGAATTCCTAACCAAATAGGAGAAATTTGTGATCAAAGTGGCCAGTACGACAAAACGACAATTTCATATGTAAGGACCTAATATTTTACTTAAAACATACCGGAATGATGTACGTGTACCACCATAGTGGCGCATTCTTTCTGTTAGCTCGCGTGTCGATATAGTAAAAATATTATTCTAGATCCCCATCGAATGACAGTTCTTCATAGGCTTAGATTAGCATCACCCCAATTCTTTCCCGTGGTTGTCGTAAGATACGACTAAGGGACTCGAGGCTTGCATGTGTTTGTTTTGAAATTTATTGCATTTAGCAAAATAATAATTTGTTTTACATGAATTTTAGTCATATATAAAAACATAATGTTATTATTGTTGTAGTATAAGTATGTAATGTTGCACACTATATAATATTAAAACATGTGGGTCCAATCTATTATGTTTCGTTCTGTCACAATTGAAATACCATGTTTTTATGCAAATCAATTATTTCAAACGCAATTTCAATGCGATTCTAGTCGATGGGCTAACAGCTTGTTACCATAGACATACACAATTTTTTGACTCTTAAATGATTGCCAAGCGTGGGGTAAATATTATTTTTACGGCCGTTTACGCTCTGCTTACCCCACAAAGGATAAAGGCGTGATATTAGAATGTACGTGTGTTTGTATTATTTTTGTGCGTATCTCTTTTTTCTGAAATGAATCATCTGAAAAACCGAATCTCAAATGCAATAGACGTGACTGTTGATGATGATAATGAGATCTTCAAGTCTAGCTTTAACAACTTAGTCAGTTTCTACAAAAAATGATCCCTCAGCAACCGTTGTGACCAAGTAGACACAGATGGGTTTACTTTGGTTCAGAAGAAGCGCAGCAGGCACCTTTCCAAAAAATGCGGCACCGCCCCGGTCCCCCGGTGGATACCAATCTACCACTGCGCACCTTTACGCCGAGGACATCGCTTTATGTCTCCCGCCTGCACGACTCTACTACCAAGCAAGATGCGCTGGATTACGTCCTTGCGAGGCATAAAACAGGTGCCTTCAAGGATACGCCAAGACTCGGAGTGGAGCCGTTGTAGTCTCACCATTGGTGGGTTTCAACTTGTTCGTGGTACGAGTTTCAATGGGGAAAGTTGTTCAGTTTATGAATTCCTTGACTTCTTTTCGGAAGTTGTTCCCTGCTATAATCTGTTTCCACATACAAGTCGCAAATACTCGACATTTGGCAACTCGTAGTAGGAGTTCCATCTATCATTTTAAATATTTATGTTTGGTTGATAAACTTCAAGCATTGTAAGTTTAATATTGTTACTATGATTGTGTTGGAAACAATCGCCGACAGACTTGTATGTGAAAGCACTTTTTCCACTTAAATCGACTCGCGTAAGTCCTTTACGAGTCGAATTGTCGTCCTCGCATTTCGCACAGCTGACCACACATTTCGAATTAAATTGTTCGATAAAAAGCACCCGACAATTGCTTCATTAGTGTTCTGTTCGTTGCAATGCGGTTCAGATCTGGTTCGGAAACAAACTGTCCAGATTGGAGATTTAACAATATTAGGTGTAAAAAAATACAGCAAATATTTCTGGAGGTGAACCAGTCCATAAAACTGAACACCTTTGCGCTCATCAATAACAAAAAATATTGGTTCAACCGTTAAATTTTTTTGCAGCTTATATTTTTATAATCCTGCATATAATACAAGTCTTATTTACTTAGGTTGTTGCTTATACTTGACTCAAGATTGAGGGGAATTATAGAAATCATTTGAAATATAAATAAAAGGAATGTAAAATGTAAGTTACGTTAATGACATGAAAGATCATATGCAACAAACTAAATCCTTAAAAAATACGCAAGCGCTACCTTAAATAAAACTTGCATTTCGTTTTATCTATTGCAGCACTTCAATACTACAGATACCTAAGTGAAATATGTTATGTCCATCATCTATCATATTATTTCGTATTGAAAATCAGGCTGAACCCAAAGTCGAATTCACTGGACCAATAACCACGGTATAAATATTAGTACTAGAGTACTTTAAACTAAAATTAAAATAGCGGGTGAATAGGTATACCTACATTTCGATTGAAAATCTTAAAAATCTCAAATTTATTTCTCTAAAATTTATTTTCGTAAAATTTCATGTTTTTTTTTAAATAAAACAACATTATTATTTGAATAATGCATATTTCCAACACGGAACGGGAAGCTCTCTATCAATAAATTGGTTCATTAGAGTTGTTCGTTCGTTGGAAATTAACAGTCATGGTAAAGACTTTGTACAGCCAATTGAATTTGGTTTGATTGGGGCGAGTGCAGTTTAAACGATCTGAATCCAGTAATGAAATGCTTAGTACTATTATCTATGCCATAATAAAGTTAAATTGATGTGAAGTACATTATCCATGCACACATTAACTGAAATAAGTCTCATTGTTTATTTCTGAACGGAAAAGGTTTTTGTACATAAACCAACCGATTAATATTGAATAAACTGAGCAATTATCCAACAAAATCAAAAGCATTTATTCTTCAACAAAAGGTTAGTGAACTGTAAACAGTATTCATTGCAATTAGGTACGATAAAAAGATTATACGGTAAAGCGCTGGCAGAGCTTTTTAATCGAGACAGAGTTCCAATAAATGAATGCGCTTTTCATAATGATTTCCCTGTAGTCCACTCGTCGCAATAAAATCCTTGGCATATTTACGCATGGAACAAAGAGAAATATCATTATTATAATAAGATACTTGCCTCTTTTACTACAAAAAACAGAAATCTTTATACAATAGCATTTCTTTTAAATTATATAACTTTTAAGGCGGTTGTCTACGATAACAGACTGACGGACGTAATCTTAACGCATCCGTCTGTCAGAGGAAAGGAAATTTTGATTTCCCATCCAAAAAACGGATACCTTGACACACTGTATCGCATGCAATTTCATTAAAGTATTTGACAGAGGCATCTGTCTGTCATGTGTGGGATTATCCCGTAGTCATTAAAATTCTTTTAACTATGAACATCTTAATTGTTATTATAGTATCCAACAAAACGGCGAAGATACTCGCTCAGGTTTCTTCCTGGCCCAACTCGATGGCGTTCCAAAGAGGTAACGCGGCCAGCATAAAGCGACGCTTTCATCACTCTATCATAGTTAAGTGTTTGACCCCTACTGACGACAGCACTTGCGAAAGTGCAAGCATTTGGGGCTGCCTCCAGTCCTCTTTGAAAAATACAAATAGAACTTGCATTGCTTGGCAACACGACAATAATTTCTTTCACAAAATATCCTGCGATATGTAGGTATTTTTATCGTAATGCATGATTATTGTGCAGTATCTACACGGCTGAGCAAGTGCTACTGCTATAAATAAAAAAAATATACATACATAATATACATACACATATCACGCCTATAATCCCTTGCGGGGTAGGCAGAGCGCAAACAGCCGCCAAAAACGGTAATTTACGCCACGTCTGACAAATATTTGAGGGTCACGAGGAAAATAGTGTATCGCCATAGAGACAAGTTCAGTCAGCCCATCGCCTAAAATTGCAATACACACCCTAAAGTCCCTTAGTCGCCTCTAACGACTCCCAAGGGAAAGAAATGGGGTGATGCTATTCTAAACTGGCATCACACGGCAAAAAAGAATATATTTTTTCAAATTACCTATTGAAGAAGACCTGTTTCTTTCAAATTGTCAGGTAAGCTTATGTTTTTGAATTTGGAACAAGTGCAAATTTTTGCATGCGCACGTGATCGATGTATCTGTTACGCTAGTAACTGTTTTCTAATTTGTGACAATAGGCACGTTCGGCCAGGACTCACTTTGCGGAAGATTTTTTAATTAGGATAATTTATTTAGTAGTTTATTTGTTTAAGAAATATTTAGTAGTTAATTGATTTAGTAGTTAATATATTTGAAAAAGAAGGTACCCTTATCCCAACCCAACCTAACACTATATCTCAGGAACGCGTTAATATAAACACTATTAACGCGTAGTTGTCAAAAAAACAATCTCTTTAATAAATGTTAAAAAGTTATAAATAAAATAAAATATATTTTTAGTTCTATTGCGTTTATTAAACCCCGCCCCCATAATAGTTATTTTTCATTTATTTGCAATGAGGAGACAGCGACCCGTTACAGTATTATTATTTTATTATTATGAACAGTATAGATCTACCATTTGGGGATGGTAAGAAATAGTAAGACTGAACAGTTAGAGCACTTCCATACAGCGCAATGGACACAACGAACATGAAAGTCATTTGCCTATCCTCAAATCTAATCTGAGATTAGAAATCTCGCGTTCTCATTCCAGTAGTTCTCTTCTCTTAGGCCATTCATAACTGAAATAGCTTAGCATCGAACGTAGCACCTGTGTGGCCAAATGAATGTCACAAAAAAAATTGCGTATATCTATACGCAATTGACATTTATTAATCCTTATTCTATATTCTGGCCAATAATTAACGAATATATTGAATAAGTATCAGTAAAAACATTAACAGAATAAATAAAACTCAGTTAATATTTCAGTAAATATAACTCGCCACAGATATTACATAAAAGCAAAATTAATTATTCTTACTAAGCAGTTCACATCACCAAAATATAACGGTTTATTTTATATTTAAATTTAGGATCAAAAGTATTTAATTAACCTAAAGTATTGATATTTATATTGCCTCAGCCGTCTCGTAGAAAGTGTTCTAAGCTAAGTGCCTTCATAAAAAACGCAGCATTTTAAATTTCAATTAGTGGGTTGAATGACCTTCGCGAGGCATAAAACAGGTGCCTTCAAGGATACACCAAGACTTTTTCGGAGTATACGAGGAGCCGTTAGTCTCACCATTGGTGGGTTTCAACTTGTTCGTGGTGCGAGTTTCAATGGGGAAAGTTGTTCAGTTTTGTGAAAACCTTGACTTCCTTTCAGAAGTTACTCCCTGCTATAAGCTGCTTCCACATGCAAGTCGCAAATACTCGACATTTGGCAACTCTCAGTAGGAGCATTACCATGTTCCAACTATCATTTTAAATATTTATGTTTTAAACTTCAAGCATTGTAAGTTTAATATTGTTACTATGATTATGTTGGAAACAGTCGCCGACAGACTTGTATGTGGAAGCACTTTTTCCACTTTAATCGACTCGCGTAAGTCCTTTACGAGTCAAATTGTCGTCCTCGCATTTCGCACAGCTGACCACACATTTCGAATTAAATTGTTCGATAAAAAGCACCCGACAATTGCTTCATTAGTGTTCTGTTCGTTGCAATACGGTGCAAATCTGATTCGGAAACAAACTGTCCAGATTGGAGATTTAACAATATTAGGTGTAAAAAATAACGCAAATATTTCTGGAGGTGGACCACCAGCCCATGAAACTGAACACTTTTGCCCCCATGAATCACAAAAAAAACCTCTATACAAAATATTCTAGCCGACCGGGTCAATTTGTATTCATACTACGACTTATGGTCATTGGGTAAAGTTGTTCAGTTTCACGGGTTGGTTCAACCGTTACATTTTTTAGCAGCTTATATTTTTATAATCCTGTATATAATACAAGTCTTATTTACTTAGGTATACTGTTGCTTATACTTGACTCAAGATTGAGGGGAATTATCGAAATCATTCGAATTAAAAATAAATAGAATGTGAAATGTAAGTTACGTAACATAAAAGATCATATTATGCAACAAACTAAATCCTTAAAAAATACGCCTACATAGATACCTAGGCGCTACCTTAAAATAAAACTAGCATTTCGTTTTATCTATCGCAGCACTTCAATACTACAAATACCTAAGTGAAATACGTTTCTGTCCATCATCTTTCATATTATTTCGTATTGAAAATCAGGCCGAACCCAAAGTCAAATTCACTGGACCAATAACCACGGTATAAATATTAGTACTAGAGTACTTCAAACTAAAATTAAAATAGCGGGTGAATAGTTATACCTACATTTCGATCAAAAATCTTAAAATTCTCAAATTTATTTCTCTAAAATTTATTTTTGTAAAATATTATGTTTTTTAAAAAAAAGAACAACATTATTTTTTGAATAATGCATATTTCCAACACGGAACGGGAAGCTCTCTATCAATAAATTGGTTCATTAGAGTTGTTCGTTCGTTGGAAATTAACAGTCATGGTAAAGACTTTGTACAGCCAATTGAATTTGGTTTGATTGGGGCGAGTGCAGTTTAAACGATTTGAATCCAGTAATGAAATGCTTAGTACTATTATCTATGGCATAATAAAGTTAAATTGATGTTAAGTACATTATCAATGCACACATTAACTGAAATAAGTCTCATTGTTTATTTCTGAACGGAAAAGGTTTTTGTACATAAACCAACCGATTAATATTGAATAAACTGAGCAATTATCCAACAAAATCAAAAGCATTTATTCTTCAACAAAAGGTCAGTGAACTGTAAACAGTATTCATTGCAATTAGGTACGATAAAAAGATTATACGGTAAAGCGCTGTCAGAGCTTTTTAATCGAGACAGAGTTCCAATAAATGAATGCGCTTTTCATAATGATTTCCCTGTAGTCCACTCGTCGCAATAAAATCCTTGGCATATTTACGCATGGAACAAAGAGAAATATCATTATTATAATAAGATACTTGCCTCTTTTACTACAAAAAACAGAAATCTTTATACAATAGCATTTTTTTTAAATTATATAACTTTTAAGGCGGTTGTCTACGATAACGGACTGACGGAGGTATTCTTAACGCATCCGTCTGTCAGAGGAAAGGAAATTTTGATTTCCCATCTAAAAAACGGATACCTTGACACACTATCGCATGCAATTTCATTAAAGTATTTGAAAGAGGCATTTGTCAGTCTGACAAAGTGTGAAATTTACCCTTAGTCATTAAAATTCTTTACACTATGAAAATCTAAATTGTTATCATAGAATAGCTCAGAGTTCTTCCTGGCCCAACTCGTCTCCATGGCGTTCCAAAGAGAAAACGCGGAGAGCATAGAGACAGGTTTTATCACTCTATCATGGTTACGTGTTTGACCCCTACTGACGACAGCACTTGCGAAAGTGCAATTGGGGCTGCCTCCAGTCCTCTTTGAAAAATACAAATAGAATTTGTGTTGCTTGGCAACACGACAATAATTTCTTTCACGATAATTCTGCGATATTTTGGTATTTTGAGCAAGAGCTACTGCTACAAATTAAAAATATATATTATGTAAGGTGTAAAAAAATTAGCTAAGAATATTTTAAGGGGTGAACCAGTACGTGAAACTGAACAACTTTCCCCAAGGAACATAGGTCGAAATATGAAAAAATAATTTGACCCTCCCATACTTAGTGTGTTACCCGGGCGGGATAATTTGTATGGGAGGGCCAATTTTTTTTTTCATATTTCGACCTATGTTCCTTGGGGAAAGTTGTTCAGTTTCACGTACTGGTTCACCCCTTAAAATATTCTTAGCTAATTTTTTTACACCATGTATATACATACATACACATATCACGACTATAATCCCTTGCAGGGTAGGCAGAGCACAAACAGCCGCAAAAACGGTAATTTACGCCACGTCTGACAAATATTTGAGCGTCATGGGGAAAATTGTGTATCGCCATAGTGCCAGGTTGTCAGCCCATCGCCTTAAATTGCAATACACACCCTCGTGTCCCTCAGTCGCCTCTTACGACTCCAAAGGGAAAGAAATGAGGTGATGCTATTCTAAGCCGGCATCACACGGCAATAAAGATTTTTTTTTTTTCAAATTACCTAACGAAGAAGACGTGTTTTTTATTTATTTTTACAATTCTAGACAGAATAATATTGTGAGATAAGTTTACGTTTTTAGTGTTTTTGAATTTGGAACGAGTGCAAATTTTCCCATTCACACATGAGTGATGTATCTGTTATGCTAGTAACTATTTTCTCATTTGTGACAATAGGCACGTTCGGCCAGGGCTCATTATGCGGGAGACTTTCTGATTAGGCTAATTTATATAATATTTAACCTTAAATTGCGTTAATAGTTTTTCCTAGTTTCTAAGCATTTTATTTCAAATGTTCTGATTTTAGGAATCCAAACCACAAAATAAAAAATTAAGTACCCTTAAACAAACCCAACTTAATACTTTATCTCGGGAACGCATTAATTTATCGAGTTGAAATTAATACCATATTATACTCAAGTCTATTTGACTCTATAGTTGTCAAAAATCAAGCTCCTAACTAAACGTCTAAGAACGTGAATATAGATATAAACGATTTTCTTGCGGTAAAAAGTAGGTAATATGTATGGTTGGCTTAGTAACTATACACTACCAAAAGTATAATTTTTTTCCGTGTTATCTTTTCGATGATTAGCGTGCACAAACATACAAAGAAACAGTCAAAAATTAAATAAAAAACTTTTTTGTTCTATTGCGTTCATTAAACCCCGCCCCCATAATAGTACTTTTTCATTTATTTGCAACGAAGAGACAACAACCCGTTACAGTTTTACTATTTTATTATTATGAAGAGATGTCCCATTTCTTACCCGTGGGAGTCGTAAGAGGCGACTAAGCGACTCGAGAGTGTGTATCGCAATTTGAGGCGATGGGCTGACAACCTGTCACTATGGCGATACACAATTTTCCGAATGACCCTCAAAAATTGTCTGACGTGGCGTAAATGTCCGTTTTTGCGGTCGCCGTTTACGCTCTGCCTACCCTGCAAGGGATTATAGGCGTGATATGTGTGTGTATGTATGTAAGAGATGTATAGATCTTCCATTTGGGGATGGTAAGAAATAGTAAGACTGAACAGATATAGCACTTCCATACAGCGCAATGGACACAACAAACATGAAAGTCATTTGCCTATCCTCAAATCTAATCTGAGATTAGAAATCTTGCGTTCTCATTCCAGTAGTTCTCTTCTCTTAGGCCATTCATAACTGCAAATAGCGTAGCATCAAACGTAGCATCTGTTTGACCACAGATATACGCATTTTTTTGTGACAACGATTAATCCTTATACTATCTTCTGGCCAAAATTAACAAATATATTGAATAAGTATCAGTAAAAACATTAACAGCATAAATAAAACTCAGTAAATATAACTCGCCGCAGATATTACCTAAAAGCAAAATTAATTATTCTACTAAGCAGTTCACATCACCAAAATATAACGGTTTATTTTATATTTAAATTTAGGATCAAAAGTCTTTAATTAACCTAAAGTATTGATATTTATATTGCCTCAGCCGTCTCGTAGAAAGTGTTCTAAGCTAAGTGCCTTCATAAAAAACGCAGCATTTTAAATTTCAATTAGTGGGTTGAATGACCTCTATGCTGCGGTCGCGGTGCGAAGTTGGGCTTTGTGGGGTGTTACCATACCACTTAGTAATTAATTAGCAAACAAGTGGATCGCTCGTGGCGTGCTGTGCTCCTTTGTTCGTGGCCGACTACGTCTCTACTTTCATTCTAACATGACATATGTTCAGATGATACTACGATAACAAAAAAATGTAGTGTATTTTGATAAATGAACTTCAGGTCTTTGTTACTAAATACATATAAATAGTTATTTGAGAAACAAAGACGCGTAGTGCAAGTAACAGTCGGTCCATACCATACCATAATTAAAACACTCACCTTCCCATAAATCTGTTAACAGTAAAGTTTCTCTTTCGTTTATGTACGATGAAGACGATGTCATATTATGTCACTAATGTCTCCGCCTTCTTCCTATTTTGTTAAATCTAGACATTACTATTAAATACTAGATTTCCGCGTTGCCACCCATTTTCCCGTGGTAATAGTTGTTTTCCTGTGGTAAAAAGTGGTTTATGTGTTATTCCATGTTATACTCTACCTGAGTTCCAAATTACATCCAAATCGGTCAAGTCGTTTGAGCGTGAAGTGGTAACAAACATACATACATACACACACACAAACTCTCAGATTTATAATATTAGTGCGGATTAAAATATTGCAATATTAATGGCTGAATCTCGCCTAATTACAAAGTTTGACCACACTACAGCAACACAGAGCCAAGAGGCTTTATGAGTAACTGCGCGCACAAACCGTGGGGCGACAAATTTACGACCGCTTTGATAATTAACACGGCACATTGTGTTTTACCTGGATACGTGCTTACTAAATGTGACGTATGGTATAATTTTACAATATCAATTGCCATTTGTTTTGCTTTCCCAAAAAACATGTGACATACCTACACTCCAAAAGACTTTATTTTCTTTCTTGTGTGAAAACTTTTTGGGGTGACAGAATTCATCGATGACTTGTTTCTGACATTCGCAATTTTTCTGAAAACAACAAAAATTTTATTACTGCTACGACTATAAATAAGAAATATTGGATGGCTTACTTGCCCAAATTATTTTATACGAAACGTTTACAAACATTTATTTCAAATCAAATTAATTTGTTGAATATGTAAAATAATAACAATATAGGAATTTTATCATGAGCTATATTTGTTTCACTTAGGTATAAAAAAAATCTAAACAAACTTTGTATGACTGAGAGTCTGTTTTCTGTCCTTATCAGTGGCAGGGTACAATGCGGTCCGACGTGATCAAGTTTGTTTACATTCTTTTAAATACTTACTTATCCTGCTTATAAATACCGACAAAGCAGCAATATACAAAATACTTGATGCCATTATAACCTAGTCACTTTTAGTAATTCTGACTCTGAGTTCAAAAGTAATTACCTCATTCCAAAGCGCATGCAAGTTTTAGCTTGATTGTAGGTGCAACAAGAGATCTGCACGGAAATTATTATGCAGCATGACGTAGCCAGAGTGGCTTAATATCCTTGCCCTGAATACTTACATAGTAGATGTGCCCGACCAGTGAATTACGATACAAACATATATAATACTAGCTGTTGCCCGCGACTTCGTACGCATGGTGTAGTGACTTGTGAGTTAGTGAAGTTGATGTATGCATATTGTTTAATATTAATATCATGTTTGTATAAAGTTTTTTCTCTTTAAGATGTGCAATGAATAGGTACTGGTTAACTTGTTTTTCGGTTAGGTACTTGGTTTAGATACTATGGACATCAGCTACAAAACATCATTATAAACTACTTTGGTAGTTTTACCATCGGGTGCTAAAACGTACAAATTTTCAGGAGAACTGACTCGAGAGCAAGCGACATATAGCTGCCCGTGTGATAAACAGGGAATCTTAAGACCTACGCCTGCGGCTTTCAGCGTCTGTCCTTGCGATTTGTTTACAGTCATTGCAAAGAAAACGCTGACGGGAAACTGAATGCCCTGAAATTGAAATAAAAAGTTGTTGGGAATGAGTGGTATACGCGCCACAACCAGTGAAAATATCCGCCTCGAATACATTCATCTTTAAGCTTAAGATCTTCAGTCTGGTTCCATTGCACAGCTTTGGCGGAGTGAGATTGCAAAGAAGCATGAAAGTAACACCAAGTTTAAGTAATATTTGGTGTGCAGAAAGACCATTCGCACTCAAGGAGTTTAGGAATTCTATTAGGTAGTTAGTGGCTTTGTCTTGATTCATAACAGTGGTAATTGACGCGTATACCACCATATCCCCAGTGATTTGTGACATAATGGTATGGTTTATTGAAGCAGTCTGATCATTTTTGGGTGCAAAAATAGCTCTTCCACGTAGCTACGAATCTTTCTTTTGAAGGAAGGAAGGCTCGCCATACACAGAAGAAATGATTCTCTTTAGACCAGAAACTATGTAGCAAAGCGTTTCAGGCAGACTTACTTGACCGTTATCCTGTAGTACCTCTGCCGAGTTTTAATAAAACTTGTGAAAACTCTTCAGCCCGTGGATTACCTCCGAGACGGGTTCGCATGATCACCGTCATGGTCAGCTTGTGAATTTGTGGCCAAAGAGCCGATGATTTTAGTGAGGCATTCACCTCATCAGCCCTGGTACCTCGAGTAACAACTGGAAGTGTTTGGCGTAAGTCACTGGAAAAAAGAACAGTGATATGGCCCATGGCCCTATTATCTCTGCGTATGTCTTTCAAAGTCCTATCCATAGCTTCTACCGTTTTTTTGTTGGCCATCGTACACTCGTCACATAACTACCAGACAACAATATAAGAAAACCTTTGCCTTGTAACTATTACGTGATACAGCACATATTGGAGTATCGTTTGTGTCCAAATCGATTGGTATTTTGAAAGTTGTATGCGCCGTTTTCTCTCCTGGAAGCAGTGTGGCAGCGATACTTGAAGATACTACAGCAAGTGCAATCCTACCTTGCCTTCTGATCTCTGCAAAAATGTTTAAGGAGTGTAACCGTGAACGACCTCGATAGTGGCGCCACTTCACAAAAAAAGATTTATCTGTAAAGAAACAATCTATCAGAATATCCGTTGCCCAAGTTTATACTTACATACGTATATCACGCCTATTATCTCTTGCAGGGTAGGCAGAGCGTAAATGTCCGTTTTTTCGGCCGTCTGACATATATTTGATGGTCATTCGGAAAATTGTGTATCGCCATGGTGACAGGTTGTCAGCCCATCGCCCATGTGAAAGTCCCTTAGCCGCCACTTACGACTCCCACGGAAAAGAAATGGGGTGATGCTATTGCAAGCCAGCATCACACGGCATAGTTTACCATACTATATTATTATTTTTTAGAAAACCTGACGCCTGTCAGTGGCTTTGTTATATAATTTTGGAGAAAACATTTCATTAGCGGGTTTCACAAAACTAACAGCGACATCTATGAAGTAATTTTAAACAAATTTTACTCTAACATTTTTGATTCTAACTAATGAAGGTTATTTTTTTAGGTTCCGTACATCAAAAAGAAACGTACAAAATAAGGAACCCTTATACGATCAGTTTGTTGTCCGTCCGTCCGTCCATCCGTCTCGTAAGACGCTTTATCTCGGGAATGCACAGAGATATCGAGTTAAAATAAAAACTATATTGGTAAATAGGTTTTAGGCTGCAATATGGAACCCTTATAGGTTCACTCACTTTGTTGTCCATTTGTCTGTCTTTCAAGACTCACTATTTCGGTTACACGTAGAGATGTCGAGTTAAAATTAAAAGTATTATAACCTTCAACTCAGGCCAACGGCCTCTTGTAGTGGTAAAAAAATTAACAAATTTTACCCAAATCATAATTTGTCTTCGCAATAAAACAATTTTCAACGGATTTAAGTTGTGTTTATTTTGGATTTCACAATTCCTACGTTTCCACAATAAACACAACTTAAATCAGTTTAAAATTGTTTTATTGTGATGAGTAATAGTTGTGCAAACTCAAGAAAATATCACAATTCATCTGTCTTCCATCACATACCTTGACCATGACCAAAGGTCAAAGTAAAAGTCCGAAACATTTCTTTAATAGTTGGAACGGCCCGCATATATGTCAGACGTGGCGATAGCGATAAAATACTTACGGCCGTTGACGCTCAACCTACCCCGCAAGGATTAAATGTGTCATTGTTTGTTTTTTGTTTGGTTAGGTCGTTTCACGGGGTCGTTTAGATGTTCAGATCGTATGTCAGTCAATACGTGGTCAATACCGCGTTTTATAAAACTAACAGCGACATCTATATTATTTTTTTGGAAAAAAATTCGGAACTCTCTTTGCGGAACCAGTTACTGTGTTTTACCATGGGAATGAAAGATTTTTTCGAGGTAAAAAGTATCCTAGATGTTGACCCGGGTAATAAGCTACCACAGTATAAAAAGTTGTAGAAATCTGTGCAGTAGTTTTTACGTGAAAGAATAACAAACAAACCGACAGACAAACAGACAAACAGACAAAAATCAATTTTACTTCTGTTTTGATGTCTGTATCTTGAACACAATTAGAAGCAAAAACCCTTTTTTGAATCTATTTCATGTACAGAATTGGTTTCGTTTCTGTTTTATTATATGTATAGATACTTATATCACGCCTATTATCTCTTGCAGGGTAGGCAGAGCGTAAATGTCTGACATATATTTGATGGTCATTCGGAAAATTGTGTATCACCATGGTGACAGGTTGTCAGCCCATCGCCCATGTGAAAGTCCCTTACTCGCCACTTACGACTCCCACGGAAAGGAAATGGGGTGATGCTATTGCAAGCCGGCATCACACGGCATAGTTTACAATACTATATTATTATTTTTTAGTAAACCTGCCGCCTGTCAGTGGCTTTGTTATATAATTTTGGAGAAAACATTTCATTAGTGGGTTTCACAAAACTAACAGCGACATCTATGAAGTAATTTTAAACAAATTTTACTCTAACATTTTTGATTCTAACTAATGAAGGTATTTTTTTTATTTATTTATTTACGATTTATTGTACACATGAACATTGGTATTTATATTTTTTTAGGTTCCGTACATCAAAAAGAAACGTACAAAAAAACGGAACCCTTATACTATCAGTTTGTTGTCCGTCCGTCCGTCCATCCATCTCGAAAGACGCTTTATCTCGGGAATGCGCAGAAATATCGAGTTAAAATAAAAACTATATTGGTAAATAGGTTTTAGGCTGCAATATGGAACCCTTATAGGTTCACTCACTTTGTTGTCCATTTGTCTGTCTTTCAAGACTCACTATTTCGGTTACACGTAGAGATGTCGAGTTAAAATTAAAAGTATTATAACCTTCAACTCAGGCCAACGGCCTCTTGTAGTGGTAAAAAAATTAACAAATTTTACCCAAATCATAATTTGTCTTCGCAATAAAACAATTTTCAACGGATTTAAGTTGTGTTTATTTTGGATTTCACAATTCCTACGTTTCCACAATAAACACAACTTAAATCAGTTTAAAATTGTTTTATTGTGATGAGTAATAGTTGTGCAAACTCAAGAAAATATCACAATTCATCTGTCTTCCATCACATACCTTGACCATGACCAAAGGTCAAAGTAAAAGTCCGAACCATTTCTGTAATAGTTAGAACGGCCCGCATATATGTCAGACGTGGCGATAGCGATAAAATACTTACGGCCGTTGACGCTCAACCTACCCCGCAAGGATTAAATGTGTGATTGTTTGTTTTTTGTTTGGTTAGGTCGTTTCACGGGGTCGTTTAGAAGTTCAGATCGTATGTCAGTCAATACGTGGTCAATACCGCGTTTTACAAAACTAACAGCGACATCTATATTATTTATTAGGAAAAAAATTCGGAACTCGCTTTGCGGAACCAGTTACTGTGTTTTACCATGGGAATGAAAGATTCTTTCGAGGTAAAAAATATCCTAGATGTTGACCCGGGTTATAAGCTACCACAGTATAAAATTTTGTAGAAATCTGTGCAGTAGTTTTTACGTGAAAGAATAACAAACATACCGACAGACAAACAGACAAACAGACAAACAGACAAAAATCAATTTTACTTCTGTTTTGATGTCTGTATCTTGAACACAATTAGAAGCAAAAACCCTTTTTTGAATCTATTTCATGTACAGAATTGGTTTCGTTTCTGTTTTATTATATGACATATAATACAGGTGACATTGTTTTTTTTTTCTACAGGGTTATTTTTTATTAACCCCGGAAATTCTACAGGGCGATTCTACTCATGATTCTGAACAACTTTTATTATGGGGTCACCTGCGAAATCGCGAAAAAAAAACCTGCTGTTCCATTCATTTTGTTCCAGTAGGTATGAATTTTTCTATGGAGCAGCTGTTTATTTTTTCGTGATTTCGCAGGTGCCCCATAACAAAAGTTGTTCAGAATCATGAGTAGAATCAACTTGTAAAATTTCCGGGGTGAATAAAAAATAACCCTGTATAAAGTAAAGTTTGTCAATTTGCGTAACTGTAAGTATCTGTTATCTGTTAGATCCTCAACAATAGCATATATTCTTTTCAGCAATTCATAGCTGTAAAATTGGCTCATAAATCTTGTCCGCGCACTATAAATTAAGTGTTCGGTTTTACTTTTACATTGGATTATATAATCATCATCCCAAAATTACAACCTTATGTTTAAAGAGTTTATTTAAGGCTTGTGTTTAAATGCCTACCAGAAATACACTTATCTTACTTCTAATAAATTCGAAATGCCTGCCAAAACGGATAAATGCTCACCAAATTGTGTATCACAAAATATTGTAAAAATAAAGCTATTTTTCTTTTTATTACATTCTATAAAAATACATAAACACCTTTAAAGTCAATTTGAGACCAAATTTTGTAAATTGTCGCTAAAAAGATGTTACCAATATTTTATTTCGTTACTTCCATTTTAGTTATCTATGCTGAGGCAAAAAAAAAATGGTCGACCGCAAATATTTTTTTCATACCAAATATAATATTGACTACACCAAACACAAGTTACTTATTTAGTACATTATGCATTTAATTATTATATTTTTATGTAGTTAAATAATTACTTTGTTGTCAATTATTGCAACACATTATAGCTAAATTATATACAATGAAACGAACCATTGGTAGATGGGGAAATAAAAAATTTAAATTAAATCAAAAATTAATATTTATTAAGGTGCTTATAAGATTAAGTTGTACTCAAGAATAATCATTGGCATTTTAAGGAACACAATAGTTACAGTATTTTATAGTGCGATTAAATGCTTCAAGCGCATTGTTAGTTGCCGGGGTACCTGGAAGGGCTCCTAAATACCAATTGCGATTCATAATCAGCCACTCATCACTAAAGTATTTAATAAATTCCTTTTGGTCTTTCCACTTTACCATGAAACTTTCGTACGCACGGTCGAAGACATCAGAAGACGATGCACACTGTAAATAATCTATAACAGACAAGATTTGTTCAAAGGTAAAGTAATTATAAGTGATCTGTGAGTGATAAAGGTAAACAATTGTAATCTTAGCTATGCCATAATATATTTTGGATTTAGGTTAGATAATGTGATTACAATAAAGCAAATTTGAACTGTATATTTTGGTGTCAATGTTACTGTTTTAGTGAAACAATATTTGGTGAGCATTTATCCATTTTGGCAATCAAAAAGAATATTTGTACACAACGTACAATTATTTTGACGTGTGTATACTTGTTTTGGAGCTTAACACGTTTTACTTTGGGAAACTAAGTTTTAAATGAGTTTAATTTATATGGAGTTAATTTATTTTACTTGGTATTAAGTTCTGGGAAAAAAAAAACTATTTTGGTGAGCTCTTAAATTGTACCCTTTATTTAACACACAATGAACACTAAATAAGACACTTACACTCTCAATAATAGTGGGCAAGATGATTAATCCTTTAGTCTCGCCAGCATCCTGTCATACGACTAATAGATCTTAATTAGAACTTTGTGTCATTATTAGTTATTAGGAGTAGTTAATCCTAAAGTTACTTTCTCAAATTTGTCGTCCTAATTAAGTTCGATGACACATGCTGCTGATATAATTAAGGAACTTTTTCCCCAAGGAACATACAACAATTCGCATTCAAAACAATTCGTTGGTAAGAACCCGTTTAAATTATAACTATGAATAGCCCAAAATTCGTCAATAGCAAAAATTCAGTCCAAACTTACTTACAATAAATAATTTTTACATCAAAATTCGAATACTATACGAAAAACAACACAGTACCTTAATACATATGTAGTTTATCTGTGGGGGTGAGCATATGACAACTCCATTATTTAGACGACTTTTAAATGTAATTGACAAAATATTGTGCAAGTACTAGTACTAGACTTATCATTATGCAAAAATTTATAAAATTTTACTAAATTATTGATGTTATTTATTAATGTTCAATAATTTTGATTTCAATATTTATTTAATGCCTGATTAATTTAGGTATGGAATTAATTATTATTTATAGTTTGACCATTTTTATCATATGTACAGGGTTTAAAAGACAGCTCTCCGAATACTCATTGGGTGCATTCAGACCATGAAACTGAACAACTTCCCATAAGAAAATATTTTAGGGTAAAGTATAAATATTGTTGACTGCCCATAATAAATTCAGTCAGCTGATTGCAATTTTGTATGGGACTAAATTTTTTTTGTCATTTTCTGACATATATTTGTAGGTAAAGTTGTTCACTTTCATGCCCTGCATGCACCCTATAAGTATTCGGAGGTCTTACACCCCGTACATAATTAGTAAGTAAGTAAAAATACTTTATTGCTCAAAAATAACAAACAAAAGTAACAAAAAAATCATAGTTAATATACGCAACGGCGGTCTTATCACTACTAGCGATCTCTTCCAGACAACCTTTAGGTGGATGCTTGGATTAGAATTAGAGTTAGATTTGACAACTATTCTTATAGAAATATAAATCAAAATTCAAACTCAATATATTTTGTTCATGAATAAATTTCTTGAATCTTAAATCACATACATGTCCTGAAACGCGATATCAAACATAATATCCGAACAACAGCCAAATATGTCCGGACGGATCAGTTGGTCCCAATCAGGCGGAAAGCCTACTACTCTTTTCCCTCACCGTCCTCAATCAGCCAACTGGCCTCATCATCACTCCTTCGAAATACCAAACCGTCTGACATTACAAATTGTGATCACCCAGCTGCCTCACAACCAATTTCAAAAATTCGAAAGACCAATATTTCTCGAGTGACCGTGCATATTTTGCGCGCGCTCATGCACCATCGATCAGCGCGCCAAACGCAAGCTCTTCAAAAGTTTGGGCCTGGGAGTCGAACGTGACTCGGGAACGTGACCTAGCTCATTCCGAACGACTCACCTCCAATTACCGTACAGAATTTGAACTTAAAACAAGCTTAGCAAAAAGAAGACAAAAGTCCTTAATGTGTAATATTTATTTAGCTCATTCATATTAACCCGACTACAGCAAAGCAAAAAGTAGTTTTATGATTTTGAATTGTAGGATGTATGAATGTGGAACATAAACGTTTTTTCCGTTTCTAAACTACTAATCAGAATTTGATGTTTATCTTTTAAAACAACACCCTGATTTGTCGATTACTTCTCCTTAATGGTACCTTAGTGCCAACGTAAAAACAATCTAATCAGTTGTCCTCTAACGCGAGCTCAGAATGAAAAAAAAAAAGAATCCTTTCAAACGCTCAATAACAGACTTCTTTCTTTTGTTGCAGATAACAACCTCGATGTAAAAAGGAAACATGGATCTTAAATATCTTATCCTGATGATTGCGTTTGCAACTGTCGAGATTAACGTCACCGAGAGCCGACAGAGCGACAAAAGGAGGTGGAAAAATGATAAAGGCCCCTATTCACACTACATCAACATTTGCGATATACAGGATAGAGTGTCGAAAGTACATTGCTACTGCGAGAGCATAAAGATTAAATCCGCTACGAAAGCCGATTGCTGGGTATTCAACGGTGGTATAGCCGAGGACGATCCGTTTTGGTCCAACTTTTACTCGCAGCCCAAACTGGAAAGGCTTGCTTTCAATGTGCGGGCTGATGGTGGACTGACATATATTCCATCTAAAGTTATTGTTAGACTCGATAGACTTCAGCATCTCAACATACAATACGCCAACATTTTCAGTTTGCCGTCCTTCGCATTTACGAATTCGACAACATTGAAAGAAATCTCCTTAGCAAAAAACAAAATCACTAAATTGGACAATATGGCATTCGCTCACATGATAATGCTATCAAACGTCAGCTTATTAGAAAATCAGATATCAGAACTGAAACGAGACGTGTTTTACGACCTTCCCAATTTGCAAAAGCTACAACTCTCGAAGAATACTATAAGCGTGCTACACGACGGTTGTTTCAAACATTTGAATAATCTGATGAGATTAGATCTAGACAGTAACTTGCTGACTGTAGTGATTAGGGAAAACTTTCAAGGCCTATCCAACTTGATTAATTTAGATATGAGAAACAACAAATTGACTATGATAGGTGACTTGGCTTTCGCAGAACTTTGGAGTCTTGAGGAACTTTACCTAGACGGTAACGAAATAGAATTTATAGCAGAGAGGGGGTTCGGAGGGCTGACTCAATTGAAGAAACTTTCTTTGGCTGATAATAAGTTGGGAGCATTAGATGACGGCGTATTTGACGACGTTCTGAAATTGAATGTACTGGATTTGAGGAACAACTTATTGGAGACGGTGCGACGGGAACCTTTAGAGCCCATTCTTGACAACATGAAGTCGATTAACGCGCTAATCTCTTTCGATGGTAAGTGTAGAATTATCATATTGTTCGTAGATCTTATTAAATTTTTAATTTAGCTATATGCCGCCTGCGTTTGTTTTAAGTAGGTAGGTAAACCTAAAAAGGTGTGGAAAGAGACAAACCCTTCCTCTTTCCACACCAGCGTACTTCAATTAAGTTGCACAGAAAATAAAATAATACATAATACATTGAGTGGTTCATTGAGTTTCTCATCAATATTCTCTATATCCATTTTATGGCCGATGTGGCACAGTAGTAGTGCGACTGCCTGCCACGCAAAGGTTTTGGGTCTAATTATCGGTGGGGCACTCACAAAGCTGATATTTGTCACTTTTTGAAAACTTGCAAAATTTTCAAGCGCGGGCAGGATTTGAACCTGCGACTTTCGCATTACTAGTGGCGACGCCTCTTCCATCTGGGCTACCGCGGCTCATTCCTTGCGCGCCAATTTTGCAAGTGTATTTTAATGCCAGTAACGCTTGGCATGGCTCCATCTACCGGGTTAGTTTTGCAACTAATATCCGGCGACTAATTCTATCTTTACAAATTAAATGTGGTCTTAGCGATGAAAACCCGCGATAAATTGAATACCAAATTTAAAACACTTCCCGTGTTGGGTATACATTTTTTTTTAAACTTGCAAATTTTCAAGCGCGGGTAGGATTTGAACCTGCGACTTTCGCATTACTAGTGGCGACGCCTCTTCCATCTGGGCTACCGCAGCTCATTCCTTGCCCGCCAATCTCGCAAGTGTATTTTAATGCCAGTAACGCTTGGCTCCATCTACCTTTGTTGGACTCACGCGACAAAAAAAAATCACTATCGTCGATTCATATGTAACAGAAGCGGCTTATTATGCTTAAAACATTTGCTGTGAAACCTCCATATCTCGTAGAGCTAAGCTTAGCTCATGTTGTTCCTCATCAGGTAATCCAGGATTCCAGAATCATGAAGTTTATGTTGCATCAAAAGAGGGCCTTCATGCTGAAAAACTCTTTCTATGGAGCCTTTTAGGGTTCTGTACTCCGTTCGTCAGGTACTCCATACCCACGAGTGCTAACCAAAGTTATTTTAGGATGTTGACTTGGATATTATGCATTTTATTTGTTTTTAGAGTGCACACTTTTACTTTTATTTTGTTCAAAATAAAAAAATAAAAAATATTATTAAATTGTAAACTGGGCCCAGTGGCCGAAAAAAAGTGGGATAACACTGAAAAACAGCAGAAATGCTGAGTTGTTCTCCCTTTTACCAACTTTTATTTTTTTAAACTTATTGGTTAATAAAGATATTTCTATTTTATTTTTTTATTTATATTCAGCTACCACTACAGAACATTTTTTTCCATTTTAATTCCCTCAAAACTTTATATTTTGTGCCGCAAAATTCGTTAAGTCTTGTTTTGCTTTCACAAACACTCGTATACATCTAAAGATACACACAGACAAACAGTCAAAAATTCTATAAATTGTTGAAACGTTTCCTGTTATCAATTTAATGTATCCTCAAACATATCTTGAACATCTTTTGTTGTAAAATATGTTTTATGTTAGACTTTCGTTCCTTTTTTTGCTTTATTATATATATAGGTAATTATCATAGACTATGAAAATAATTCGCGTGTGTCTTTTATGCCCAGTGTACTTTTTCTAACAACCAGAAAATTCTACAATTAAGAGACTCGGGCTTCCGTCCGGCCTATTAACGCCAGCGACTGTCCGGCCCATTGAGTGAGCTAACAACCGTGTTATTATATTGTGTGGTCCAACTGCTATTATTTAGTTGATTCCACGGCATAATCCATTATTCTGAGGTGGAACGAGTGTATCATGGGCGTAGAATATTATTTGTATACTTTTGCGTGTTTAATTATGCGACTGATAATTGCATTAGACATATTAGGTGGTATCGTAAATTAATCATATTGGTACCAGCTGAAAATATCTTCATGCATAAAAACTTGCATTGTAGTAAGTGTAACCGTAATTCTTATTTTTATCTTGTTATCATAAATACATTTAAAACACCGTAACTAAATAAATCATAAGACAAATAAAAAAAGTATTTTTAAGCTTGTTGATCCTTGGTATTCAAATTGTATCTGCTTTCTAACTAAAGTTTCAAATTTCAACCATTTTCTAAAACTAACTAAACTCAAGCACTTGATAGGAATATGCTGAATACTGCCAAAATACACAGTTTCAGCACTTCAGATCAGTATAACTTCTTTGTTAAGCAGCAAAGTGCTTACATTATGTTGTCAAAGTATTTTTGAAGAAGTAAGCGCTTTTGCTAAAATATTTTCGAGTGAAATTCCAATGCACGCAGTTTTCAGCAAGATTCCAAAAGATACGATACCCCGTATTCGTATACTATTAAGTTTAGGATGATATCGTTCGTCAGATACAAAGGAATTCCTTTAAAGCGAATTGTTTACAAAGCTCAACTGGGTACGGCATGCCGTCATAAACGGATATTAGTAATTTAAAGTAAGTAATAATAGGTGAGTAATTTTATCCATGTATTAAATACATACACACATCACGCCTATAATCCCTTGCGGGGTAGGCAGAGCGCAAACAGCCGCAAAAAACGGTCATTGACGCCAGGTCCGACAAATATATGTATTAAATAGTGGTAAGTAATTCTTTAAGCCACCAAACAAAATAAATAAATTAGTACGGTTAAAAATAATCACCCTAGAACTTACCTACGCATATATCCACCGTTTATTTCATGATGTTGACTTGCATTCGACAGCAATAGTTCCAATAAAATGCTTACCGTCTTTTGGTTTCCAAGACAGTGTAAGTTTTTGTTTCTAGATTTTTATTCCTTAGGTGGGTAGGTAGGTTTTCAGCCTTTTTGCCGCCATCAGATGTTGTTGTTCGGTTATTGTTCATTTGTTGTCCAGTTGCCTAATCATCATCATCATCATCACCCTGAAGTAGAATAGGTGGTCTGATTATCGTGTCCTCTCCCCCTCCATTCGGACTTCTGACAACCTAATCAAGGCACGGAACCATCTTCTTTTCAGACAATTAGGTGGTTCAACGCAAAATAATGACAACATAGCAGACAAAAATCTGTTTAGCAGCCATAATATATGTTAATCGGAAAGTGTGTGAAAACTAATAAATCTCGCTAGTTCTATGTACAAGAGATGGGTTGTAAGATTATTTATTGCCTTGTTGTTCTGATATGTCAAACGCAAATGTCGATTATCTTCTAAACGGTATGCTCTTTGAGGCAACCGTTTATGAGGATCCCGATGGTATGGCCACGGAAGATAGTACTGTTTGACATATTAGTAAGAACTGGGACGTTAATTGAGGGATGTTTCAGAAAATCCATATCGAAAGCTAATAATACCCAAATTAATTTATTATTGACCAGCTTTCACCTCCAACCCATTTTATGAGATATTCTATTACCGTTAAAAGTAGCCTACTTTTGTCACTCTTTTACCTCTTTATAAATGTATTGATTTAAAATAATTTTATTCGTTGCTTTGTATTGATGTCCCAAAAGAACTGACAACATTCGTATACAACACAAAGTTACAAATTAGCTGTTTTTTATATTGTATGTATATTAGTACGATTTATTTTGTATTAATTAAACGCGCTTTATTTCGACCACAAATTTCTATACGGTCTTATTTAATGCAACTCATAAAATATTTATAATTCAAAGAGCTTTTGTTCTAGCACGTGTATTTATTGCGTACAGCTTATTTAGCCAAATCCAAGCCAATGAATCAGAGTCGGCCGCAGCGGTTGGGCGCGTGACATTTTAATAGCACCTATATAACTCCCTTTAAGCACTCGTATAGCACCCATACAGAGTCCTGCAATGAGCCAGGGTCCCTACTGAATGAAAATCGTTTCAGTTGCATGTAGATAGCGTATCAGTGGCATGCTGCATTCCGCCAACAGTTTTAAGTATAGAATATAACGGTGACAATAACATGACAGCTGTGTGTCGCTGGCATTGCAAGGGTAAAAAGATAAGAGAATCCGGGCCCTGATCAGGACCGAGATTTTTAAATTATTGTATTTTTACAGTCTACAATTGGAGTCATCATCATCATAATGATCGTGTGAGACACCGAACCAACAAAAAAATTATGATTCCGGAGTTCAGAGTTTTGAAACCGCCTTCTAGGGGTAACACGTCGATACCAGACCACGAACTTGGTTGTATTTAAACGAGCTCCATCAAAAGTACATTTTTTTTTAATCATAGATAGCAGGCTAGCCCGACTGCGACCGGAACCTCTTTCGAACAATCTGGTATTATAATAGTAGAAATATTATAACGAATGAATATTATTTATTTAACATTATCTATTCAACAAACAAATCTAGATAAAAAGTTGGACCAAGCTTCTTTAGTGTAATATTTATAAATTAGGCCCAAATTAAATTGCCGCGCGAAATCGGACCCAAGGGCGCTATAGAAAAAGCTCCAGGTCCACGTTCACGAAAAAACTTTTACACCCTGTATAGCTCGCAGTGGGGTGTTATACTGGGTAATTTTTTGTCAGTTTACAGGGTGATACTAATCATAGAGTAAAATATTTAGTTAGTTCTTTTTTTGCGTTTTCAGACATAGCCCCATGGTAAAAGTTGTTCATATTCATGAGTACAATCACCCTGAAAAATTTGCGTAGTGACTGATTGTAACCCTGTATATCGCAGTGGGGTGTTACATTTTCCGCAGCTTGCATTCATTGTTGTTTTGATTTAGTCACTGAAGTTGTTAACGTTGGTTTTGTAACGTTGAAGAACTTATGTTTTAATCTACCAGTTAATTTTAGCGGTTAATGTTAGTTTAACATGGTAGTTAATTACAGTATTATATTAACGGTTCTAATGAGATTAACTTTGTTCGTGAATATCAGATTTTAGTACCTAAATAAGATAGATAGCTGCTTGATTCATTAATTAAAACGGATGACTTATTGTTGTGACAAACGGATGACTTATTATGTTAATGGTTGCTCTTACTGTAAGCTACTTAAATGTACAAAATGAAGAAAAATCATAAAATACCGATATTAAGGAAATTATTCACATAATTGTTTATTAGGACTAACCTGTACATTTTTTTGGTATGCTGTCGGCCTGCCCAGCGGTTTCTTCCGCTTCAATTATACATAAAAACCTTTCACTTAAATCATTTTATTAAATAAAGAAATCCACATCAAAACCCGAAACTTAAAAATCTAAGCATAGTACAAGGAAGGAACATAGGGATACAGGCAGCGTCTTCTTTTTATACTATTAAGTGATGAAAAAAATGTGTTGTCCACAGGTAATAAACTGACCTGCGACTGCCGTCTGTCCTGGCTTCACAAACTGCGCAATGTGACGAATAGCAAACGCCTCCGCGCCTCTCTTGACCGGCTTAACTGCGTCATGGAGAATAAAATAGTATCCAACATCCCTGTGATCAAAATCGAAAAAATCCGACCAAACTTCAACCCTACCGGCTCTATAGAAAGAAAAGAAGTCTTTAACAAAATCTACGATGATGATGACGAGTTTACCCAAGATGATAATGTGTACAATGAAATGCAAGATCAAGAGACCGAGTCAGGGGAAAGTAAAACGGAATATAAGAGAAAACTTCTTGATATTCCTATGGAAATGCTGCCTTGTCCTAAAAAGCTGTCGTATGAAGAAGGATTGTCTCAACCGACACAAGACGAAGTCAGGTATTACCAGGGATCCTCTGACAAGACAAAATGGTCATTTGCTTTATTAGCTGTGAGTTTTATAGCAAAAATATTGTATCTGTAACTGATTGTAGATAATGGTATACTTGTAAATATTACCTATTAGGTCACACCTACTGTTGGTACGAAACTTGTGTAAATACTCATACGCGTAAGAATAAGTATAGTTTTCCCGGAATATTTTTCTATCTGATTAGAAGTATCCTAAACATTACGATGTATAATATGATGTGATGTACTATCACAGAACAAAACACAAAACAAAACTTGTGAATAATGTCATACTTTTTTTAATTTATGTTAAGGCTTTGCTATTGTTTTGCCGAGAAAAATAAAATAATTCCATTATTATTATTTATTTATTATTACAACAATTTGTTTGGTCACTTAATAAGGTTCATAATAAATATACTTAATTTAAGAATCACTATAGAATACCTTTATGTTAGGCTCAGTGGACTGAATTTAGATCTCTTGTTAAATAATAGCATATAAATAATTAATAAGTGTTAATATACTAAATTGACTTACATAATTTATATCGATATCGATTAAATATAAGTTACTTTTGTATTAACATATTCTTCAAATATACAAATTACTTCATACATTCATACATTTGGCTTTACCTACTCTTTAAAGATAGATTCTTTTTTATCTCTCCATCTTGAAAATAACAGTTTTGCCGCGTAAATCTAGTGAACAAAAGTCATTTTTATCCACTGGATGGAGAAAGCTGATTAATATATCAAACTTTTCATTTATCAAAACTAATCATAACAAGTCCCCCGCGAAAAGGCGAAGAAGATGCGTTATTTAGTTCTTTTTATAAGCATTTTGTTCTAACAAATATTTGACATTTCTGAATATTGAAGTATATGCGATATTTCTGAACGACATACAAAATTAAATTGCCGGGAATTTTAATTTTGCCTTAAGCATTCGAGCTATAAAGACAATTTCCTAAATTGGCTGAATTTTATCCCTGGTTAAGGTGGAATGTTGTGTTTACCAAACGAGAGAAAATTCATTCACAACTTGCGTTTGAACCACCCCTCACTGAGGTCAGAATACTACTTTTTAATTACTCGCGACACTCGTGAATCAATTCCAGTATCATTCGATACCTCAGGATTCAAAATAAGCAATCGAAGCATAAAACTTTATTTTCTTGTTGTACACATAACTATTACACGCACAGCACACAATGTTAGACAAATTTATTTTATTTGTTTTCTTATTTACAATCATAGTTACACCATTTTACCCTCAGATTAATAAATAAATTTGTGTTACATTTTATCATTTTCACAGTGGTCATTTTATATAGACTTTCTCTTCGTTTTGGGTCCATGAAAAATATTGACGTTGCTTTGCATTGCTTCGGAGTGAATCTCGTACGCACCGGACGATTTGACGGTTAGTGACAGCTACTATACAAATGAAAACAAGTGACAGTCGCAATTTGCTGCGGCGATGTGATTTATTTTTGTATGGCATTTCTTATACTTATTTCAACCCAAATCGGATCCGGCAAAACACCGGAAAAGCATTCGATGCGTGTGAGAACCATATTTTATTGTTTGTCAGTCATTTTTAAATATCTATAAAGACACCTTAATCAATAGAGACTAGGGTTTAGATTCTAGCTGGTCTGGTCGGGCACCTAATGCACCAACTAATGGGCCGTCACCACAGAAACGTCTTACATGGACTTGACATCGCATCGCCACACTCTCGAACGCTATTTCAGTACCCATTAGCAATGGTTAATTTTAGCTATTGGGCGACATCTATTAATGGCATAGTGCTTTCGCAAGTCACGTTAATAAAATATGTGTAAGTATTTCAAGGCGTAAACCACTCTATGAAATTGAACAACTTTCCGCAAGAAAAAAACGTCCAAATATTTAATAAAAACTGTAATTTAATGAAAACCATACAAATTGATCCGGATGGCCAACACATTTTATATGGGAGTCATTATTTTTTAAATTACGACCGATCAACACATTGAGGAAAGTTGTTCAGTTTCATGGACTGATCCACCCCTTGAAATATTTGCAATCATTTTTTACTCGCTGTGTTCGTTCTGCTCGGAGCGCGAAATAGCAACTGAACCTAATTTTATTGCAAATATCTTTCAAATAAGTTATTATAATCAGATGATTTCGTTGGTTCAAAATGTTTTGCAGAATTGTAGTTTTAATATAATTAATGTATTGTAATAACCTAATGTGATGTGATGATGATATTTATTAATTTTATCACCAAAAAATCTGTGTCATGATATCGCAAGGTATTTTATTATTTCTGTTCCAAAATGTTATTACTAAGTAAGATTAAACTTAAATTTCTTTATTGTTGTAAATACATTTTTGAAAATCATAATGTAATGTAAGGTGTGAAACAATAAATTGATACTTTTACATTCCTGGACTTTAATTTATATAATCATATTTTGTAAATTTGTTATTATTTTGCCGTGCCGTGTGATGCCGGCTTAGAATAGCATCACCCCATATCTTTCCCGTGGGAGTCGTAAGAGGCGACTTAGGGACTCGAGGGTGTGTATTGCAATTTTAGGCGATGGGCTGACAACCTGTGTGTCTGTATAGCGATACACAATATTCCAAATAACCCTCAAACATTTGTCAGACGTGGTGTAAATGGCCGTTCTTCGCGGCTGTTTACGCCCTGCCTACCCCGCAAGGGATTATAGGCGTGATATGTGTTATTATTATTATTTTGAGCCAAATTTAAACACATAAAATTAATTAACTTAAGTTAGAATTAGTACCTTTTAAAACGTAGTAGCAGATAACTGTGTATAAATAAGTACATGATAATTACTCATATAGGTACCTTTTTAGAAGGTATCCCTGGAGCAATATTATTTGGTTTACAACATACAGCTAAATAGATACCTACATTATGTTAGGGTCTTCATAGGACTACATGCTACGTAGTCAAGATCCTATCAGGAGACCTATTAGTTAATTCTAAGAACTGACATTTACTCACAAAGAGCCCTGTATTTAGGTTGAGGTATAACAAAGACGAACCCTTCCACTAAAGAAAGCTCTAATGTCAATTTTATTCGGAATTCACCTTTACCGTAAAGGTTAAAATGCACTTTTTCAAAAATCTCTATTCAATCTAATTCATTCTCCGATATGATAATATGTTCAAAAATGACTCGTTTTAAATTACTCTTTTTAGGTAACGTTTTATTTGAAAAGAAATCGTTTTACAATAAGGCGGTTCTCTTACTTGCTGTCGTGTCGGTCTTTTTTTTACGCAACGTAACGCATGCGTCTGTCAGACGAAAGGAAATTGCGAATTTCGATCTTATTCCCATACAAATAAGTGTGTCAAACGACTTGACAGATGCCTCCGTTATGCAGCGTAACGCACCGTAGCCGTATTTGTATGGAAAAAAGATCGGAATTCGCAATTTCCTTTTATCTGACAGACGCAAGCGTTATGTTGCGTTAAAAAAAAGGAACGACACGACGACAAGTGAGAAAAGCCACCAAAGGGTGAAAATTGTATAGGTACAGTATAAAATAAAACGTCTCACTCTACCACAAAATTATAAAATTCAACGAACAAGACCAATAATGTATGTAAACAATCCACTCAGGCTACCAACAACGGTAGGTATATCAAATCATATTTTATTTTTAATATCCTAGATTTGTTGTTAAAATGTGAATACCTTTATCAATTTACTGGTAAATTTTGCTAAAAATCTTTTATATAACATTTTTTTAAACAACTTTAAATTCCAAGGTGGTACTATCTATATGTTTCGACACAGTGCAAGTACGTCCTAAATATATATAATTAATAAATATAGCATATTATAACATAAAAAATGTTATTTTGTCCATATATTTATTTTCAAGCTTGTAATATAATTAATTAATAAATGAAGGTCACGTTATTGATTAACGGGAGAAGACATTTTCTGCTACATCGTAGCGTGTTCGTAGCTGTGGCCTACGGTAGGTCTACGTTAAACACTACAAAAACACAGATAGTATAATTTTATTATTTAGTTTGATATCATTAGTTTTTGACAGGTTCAACATAATAATTATCTGGTTTTTTAAATAAGTTTAAAAATGATATCCTAGTGGTCCACCCCGGGCAACGGCAACACAGGCTTGCCTGTCGATAAGTCCGGCTGAACGATCCCACCAAGCGGTGGAAGGCTCCATAAGGGGCCGCCTGGCTCGCGACCACCATCCCACCGAAGTCTGGCGCCAAGTAGCTTGCTGCGTTCCGTCAGTGTGTGGGAGTGCCAGTGCCTTGACAGGCTTTTTCTGGGTGAGCTCGCTCCATCTAGGACTCTGTCTCTGTCCTACAACCCAGACTAGAGTCAAGAGCAAACCCATCATTAATAAAAAAAAAAGTTAATCAATTAATTAATATTGTTTTAAAAAGTAGCTCTTTTGACTAGTTAAGTAGGACACAAGCCTAGGTATTTTAGTTAAAGATCTTTGGGGTCATATAGAGAGAAAATATTGATTTGTATCTGAGATAATTAATGAAACCAGGCGCTTTTGCCCGAAGGCCTTATTTGATCAGTAAAATACACCTCGGTCTCGTAATTTTATCGAGGCTAACCCGATCTTGGCGTAAATAATCAGAGTAACATCTCCCGAGGGAGAAAGCTGGCCTGATCGTCGAACTTAGCTGATTGGCTGTGTTAAACTTCGTTTTGTTTTAGATTTTATAATATTTAATTGATGCAATTGAAATAAGTTCGTTAAAAAACGGCCTTATCGCTAAGAGTGAACTTTGTTTTTTTTTTGGTATGTTCTTTTTTTACGCTGGGCTCTGCAATTTTGGCCCCGGGGCTTTAAAATCTATACCCGACTATTTGGTGGAAGGCTGAGGCTCACCCGGAGAAGTGTGTGTTCCCAAAATGGGGAAAAAATGATCCCTCATTATTTGTTTTCCACGGACCTCCGCGGCCGCCGGCGGGGGCGTCGGTTGTTTGAAGAGCTTGAGTATCAACTACTTGCAATGGCTGCAGCAGCGGTTACTGTGTCGTTAGCAAGGTGAGCAAGGTGAGGTAAGGTTTGGCATGATGGAGCAACCTTCGGCAGAGTGGGGCAAGATTTGGCAGAGCGGGATAAGATTGAGCAGTGGACGAATGTGAGATAACATGTTATTTTCGTGCCACTTAGTACCTTCAATTTCGGTGGCTGAATTATTTTAATGATTGTTTGAAAAAGACGCTGGTTGTTGAATTTTCTATTGCAGTAGTAAAGTGAAGCTGTATTATTGATATTGAGATTGAATAAACGATTAGATGCTGAACTGAATCATGGTTCCATTGCTTAAGAACCAAATAAATACGCTGGAATACAGATGCTTGCTCAAGCTTCGGAGGCCTCACTTATAAATAACTAAACTATTGAGTTAAAAAAACCTATACCGTTCTAGTTAGTACTCGGAACTATCTAAGTAACTTCGTTGACTCGCTGTACACGGTCTACATGAAAAAAATACAATAATATGAGCCAGATAATATAAAAAGATATGTACTAAAAAGAACAACGTTTAAACTTACCGTACCAATCAGTGAAAAACTACAAGTAATAAAATCATTTAAATAATTAAGGCCTTAATAGAACATATCAGAACGTTCTTCGGCCTTCGATACACGCGCCAACTATCAAGCCGTGTTATTTAAAAATATGTCTTCGTATAGTAATTGCTTTGAAGGCTTTTTGAACGTAATTTGATAAAAATAAACCTACCTCTACATAGTGACAACGCCGCAACAATGTAGTAGAGTCTACGGCACATATTGACGATATTTTTGTAGAAAAAGAAAACAGGACAGTAGGAGCACTTCTGGGCAGGTTTTTTGGGGGGTTTTTCCTGTTCAGGAGGTCCGGTTAATTATACGCATGTAAACTACATGCTTTTAAAGTCTTCAATTCAATTTGAAACAAATATCGTTTTCAGATGGTGGTGGCGTAAAGATACATGCCGTGTGATTAACCTGGCCAGCTCTGTGGCAGTTCCTTTATTTTTATATTTTTATCCCGCCCGAGCCGGTTTTCTATTAGGACTGTACAAAATTGTTATAAAAAAAAGAAAATTGTATGATACAAATTTCTTTCTTTTACAATGACGGATCATGACATCAATAAGTGATAATACTATCCTACATTGAATAAAGAACTTCAATTTCAAATAATCAACATTATTGAATATTCGTATATTATTTTACATGATTATCAATAAGATGTTATTTTATATAATGCCGTGTGATGCCGGCTTAGAATAGCATCACCCCATTACTTACCCATGGATGTCGAAGAGGCGACTAAGTGACTCGAGGGTTAGATGTGTATTGCAATTTCAGGCGATAGGCTGACAACCTGTTACTATAGTGATACACAGTTATCTTATCTGATTGACCCTCAAACTTTTGTCAGACGTGGTATTAATGTCCGTTTTACGGCCGTTAAAGCTCTGCCTACCCCGTAAGGGATTTAGGCGTGATTTATGTTATGTATGTGTTATTTTATCAGTTCAAATCGTTTTTTTTTATTGTATCGAGTTTCAAATCGATTTCGGTCACTGTATTCGTGTAAGAAAATGCGCACTAATGGCGCTCATTGCTAGGTGCCGTTGAGTTCATGGATTGGATTAGAAAGAAGGTGTAAAACGAGGTAAAAAAACAAAAAAGGGTTTTACTTGGGATTTTTAAGATAAATATTATCTATTTAATAAAGAAAATAAGTACGTTAAGGCTTCTTAATTGTAATGTGAGTATTTGCTCAGATTTCAGTGTTATTTTTGACACTGTTATAGGTTTGATTATAAAATCATTACCACAAACCGTTGATCTAGAAATAAACCAAAAGTCTCATAGAGAATTGTCGCTGATCAGCAGACGGTTTTATGATAAAATTCCCTTAACATTCTTATAATCATGCTAAAATTTGTTTAACGATTATTGTTGTACCTATAATGTTTTTGTTACAAATTGAAAAAATAGTTTGCCAGAGGTCTTTCTTTGCCAAGTTCTCTTGGTAAAATTTTGTTTGTGTAAAACTAGTACAGCTGTCATATGATTAAATAAAGTCAATATGTTTTGCTCATTTTTCTGTTTATTATATTATATTATCAGCGAACCTTCTTCCATAAATAAATTACTGTGCAGATAAATAAATCTAAATTACCTCCGGCGTCTGTGGGACCGAACAACAGCACAGATGCCTTATTGTGCTAAATAATGAGTTGTGATATGTATATTATCTTGCTAATACTCGCTCTGTTTTCACTATAAAAGTACACCCGGAGCCAACACCTGCCTGATGCAAGGACTTCACGGCGCACAGGCTCGAACTCTAGAGGCCTCTCTCCAGCCGGTCAACTAAGGCAAGACAGAGGTAAGAGTCCTGATCTTGGGGTCCACTACGGCAATCCGGAGACGGCCAGTCTACTATCTCGGGGGCATTCGGATCCGCGGGGTTTCTCCTCCCCAAAAAAACGTCTTAATGTTAATTTGTGTCAAGGATTTCACCTTAATCTGGTTAGATATTTAGACATGCTCCAGTTTCTCTTATTTCATTGTCGGAAAAACAATCAAATAACGTTATCCGTAAGATTTAGATGACCCAAGCCGTGCTCGAAGAAATATAACAGAGGGTAAAATAATATTCGGAATTACGAGCTTCTTGTCAGAATTTTAACAGATTGACCAGCCCAACAGTTCCACCTGATTTTCCATGAGCATAAAAATGTAATTATTTGGAAACAAACAAACTTCTTCGCCCCCTCATGCGAACAAATAATAGGGACGATTAATTATTTACACGACTGCCAAAAAAGAAAAGGAGTGTAATGTTTTTAGAGTTCATGTATGTATGTATAGGTGTGCGATTCTTCAAAGAACTGAAACTCTGTAACCACTGAACAGAATCGAACATGGCATAGGCTTAGCTTTATCTCAGAAAGCAGTCGTATTTTTTATATATATTTATTATGCTTGTTTATAGAAATGCAGATAGTATAAAAGTAAACATAGTTGACATATTTTGATTATTCATTAATTTCACCTTACTTGGGTCAAGCATTTAAATTTTTGAGTTCTATGGCAAAGTGGTAAGTATAGAGGTAGATGATGATAGTTTCGTTGCTAAACACCACCAACCGGAATGAAACGGATGAGCAACTGAAATTTTAAGTGTGATCTACATTGGATGACCGTGAAACATGACATAATTTGACGTATTAATAATTAAAATGAAAAGAATATATATTTCCAATTATCTTGAAATGCCATTATACATTCTGGTTTACTGTTTCGAGGAGTGTAACTAACTGCTTCGTATGGCCTTTGTAGACTACGTTAAAACCGTCGATACCTACCTGGGCCTGAAATTTGCTAAATGAAAATCGCTATGATTGTGAGTCAGTGGCCTGTCAGTGGGACAGTTTTGGCCATTACGTATTCTGCTAACAATTTGAAGTACATAAAATCACAGTGGCATTATAAATTGTCATTCGATGGCATTACAATGATAAAAATAGGATAATTGGGATCCTGGGCTATTTTGAAGTCCTTGCAGCGGTGTCAAGTTGACTGCCGATTATGTGGATGCCCTTTCAAGTAGAAATCTACAAAACAAGACCCATTCAGCTAGTCCGAGGTGTAAAACAGGGTGATGTTATATCCCTGAAACTCTTCGCCAATGCGCTTAAGGATGTCTTCAAGAGCTTATAATGGGATGGACTGGTCATCAACGTCAACGATAAGTATCACACGTATCTTCTTGCTGACAACATAGTCATAATGGATGAATTGCTTCACCTGCAGGACCTGCAAAAAATGCTGTTTAGTCTATCTGTGGCCTCGCGGCGTGTTGAACTCAGGATGAACTTGGACAAAACCGAGGTCATGTTTAGTAAACATTCATCCTTGAGCAAGTCTCCGTCGCCTTTGAAGTGATCCAGAAGTGTCTTGGGCAAACATTGCAGGTGGGAAAAGACAAATTTGATGTTGAAATCGCCAGGGGAGTGCAGCTGGGCAGCATTTGCGAAGTTGCGTTCATAATCTGGATTCACCCTAGCCACAATGTCTTAAAACTAAGGTATTCGATCAGCGCGTACTACCAGTATGACCTACATAACCAACTAGTGAATCATAACACTAAATCTGGCTACTAACTACATGCCACTCAGCTATGCTCGGGATATAACTAATGTATAAAAGTCGCGTTTATCTTTCAGAAGACCAAAAGAAATGGACATAGTAGAAAATTGAAGTGGCAGTGGGCTGGTGACATCTATCGAAAAACCGATAGATGATGAAGCAAGCGGGTTCTCTAGTGGAGATCATGCTTCGGCAAGCGTAGCGTCAAACGCCCTTCGGACTGATAATGAAGGAAATTTTGAGATTAAAGTCACGTCCAATCCTGACCTAGAACCCTGTAAACAACTTTAACTGTACAACAACTGTAGTACTGGCAACTTTCAGCAATACTCCGGTTGATGCAATTCTAGTTTCTGAATCCTTCTTAAAACCATCTTTGCCTTCTTCTCAGTTTCCTCTTCCCGGGTACAAGCTTATCCGTAATGACCGCACGGGCAAGGGTGGGGGTGGTGTCGCTATCTATCTGCGCGCTGATATCGTGCATAACGTTATCAGCGTTTCACCGAGCCAGTACTCACATTCGGCAGAGCATCTGTTTATTGAAATCACGCTGCACCACAGGAAAGTTTTGGTTGCGGTTTTTTATAGTCCGTCTCTCCAAATTGATTACTTCAACTCGTTGGAGAATCTTCTTGGTACTTATTGCCCGAACTATGATCACACTCTTCTGTTAGGTGACTTCAATACATGCCTCATCAAGAACGACGCTCGTGCACAGAAGCTACGCTCACTCTTGTCCGCGGTTAATCTGCAGATTCTCCCTCTTTCAGAAACGCATCACTTTCCAAATTGTATTCCTTCTCTTCTCGACCTGTTAATTACTTCTACTTCTGATAAAATTGCGGCTCATGGTCAATTTCCAGCCAATTTTTCCTATCATGATTTAATTTTTTTTTCTTTCAAAATTCGCCCACCTAAGCGTAGAGCCAAATTTATGCTTCTTCGTAGTTTTAGAGGTATTGATTTGGAGGCGTTGAGGCGAGATGCCTCGAGTATTGATTGGGGACCAGTGCTTACTGCTAATGATATTGACGTCAAGATTAAATTGTTTCACTCTATCATGATCCAACTATATGATATTCACGCACCTGTCAAAAAGGTTAGGTTGAAACATGCTCCCACACCTTGGTTAACAAAGGAAATTCTTGATTTGATGGCAAGGCGTGACAGAGCTAAAAAGCGGTATAGGAAGCGACCCACAGATATTAATCTTAATCAATACAAACTTCTCCGAAATCGCTGTAGTCGTCTGTGTAGAGTTGCGAAAAGACGTCACATTCACGAATCCATTGATAACTGCAATCCTACGCAAGTTTGGAAATTTTTACGTTCGCTTGGCATTGGTAAATCGCCAGATACTTCTGGTAGTGCAGCTGTTGATTTAAACGCACTCAACGCACATTTCTCGTCACCACCTGTTACGTTAAGTGACATTGTAAAGTCTACGACAATTGCCAACGTTAACAGCAAACCACTTCCACAGTGTACTTCTTTCACTTTTAATGCTATTACCGAGGAAGATGTGAAAAAGCATATCCTATCCATCACCTCTACTGCTGTGGGCAATGATGAGCTCTCCTCCCGTATGATCTCCCTCATCCTAACCGAACTCTTACCAATACTAACACATATTTTCAACTTTTCCTTGGCAATTAGTTCTTTCCCTTCGGCATGGAAACGTGCTGATGTCATTCCTCTCCCTAAAGTTTCCAATCCCTCGTCATTTTCCCAATTCCGCACCATTTCTATTTTACCATTCCTTTCCAAAGTCCTTGAGCACATTGTCCACAAGCAGCTAGCTAACTTTATAACATCACAGAATCTTTTATCAATGTTTCAATCTGGTTTTCGCGCTGGTCATAGTACAGTCACAGCACTTCTTAAAGTGACTGACGACATTCGACTTGCTATGGAAACCAAATCTTTGACTATACTTATCTTACTGGATTTTAGTAACGCCTTCAACTCTGTTGACCTTGATATTCTTCTTGCAATACTTCGCTCCCTTAGCATCTCTCCCTCGGCAATAGCTTGGTTCAATTCATATCTTCGGAATCGCTCGCAGCGGATCCGCTCTGACGAGAAAAGAGAAAATAGAAAAGAGAAGAGAAAACTCTCTGATTGGCGTGATCTCTCTGCGGATGTTCCACAAGGTGGCGTTCTTTCACCTCTTCTCTTTTCTATTTTTATTAACACAGTTACATTTGTGATCTCCTCTAGCTTCCATCTCTACGCAGACGATTTGCAGATATATCGTCATTTCGCTTTAGACGATATCGTTAGTGCCACTGCAGCTATCAACGATGACTTGAGTAGCAAAAATGCAGAAAAATGTGCAAAACGGAATAAAACTTATATAGAAAGTAGTGTAATAAATATACGAATTACATAGTGATAAAAAGTAAAGTGAAAGTTTTGTAGTTTTCGATAATTCACCTAAATAGTGGCAAAACATTCCATTCGTAAGTGACTCTTAACAAAGGATTGAACTTTGGACTTGTATGTGTGAACAATAGCGCCCAGCAACAAGACCTCGTTAATCAACTACGTACCTACGATACTCTGCAAGCTGTGGTCTATTACGACGCTTTGTGTAACAGCGCTCGTAGCCCAACGGCCAGACGGTCAGACTCGCAAGGCATAGTGCACAAGTTCTAATCCCACCGAGAAATATATTTTTATTTTTGTTATTTGTTCCGAATATTAAGGCACTTACCACAACCACGACTATTTTTAATTCGAGCTTTCCTAGACCAAGGCGATATTAAGAATTTCTTTTAATTTTCCTGCAATTTTTCGTGACAATGTTATCAAGGAAGAAGGTCCAGTTAGTTTGCTCATCATGTGCTACTATTATTCAAGATAAATACTACTTAGTGTGTAGCATTTGCAATCAGGTATATGATCTGCCTTGTACTAACGCAGAAAGTCGATTTCCTTTGATGAATATACAACAAAAAATCAACTGGAAATGTAGCGAATGTTGGCAGATTATGTATCCGGAGTGGCATAATGTAACGCAAAGAAGAAAATATCAAGCATTGAGCAAAACTCCATCATTATCAAATATATCTACTTTTTCAATAGATAGTGAGCAGGACAGCAGAGATTATCTTAATCACAGTTTACCTCCAACAAGAGAAAGCGAAGATATCACTGAATTAAAGGGGAAGATAGCAGACTTAGAAATGCAATTGAATGGTGCGGATTTAGAGATAGAGGAACTTTTAACTGCTAATTCAAATCTGAAAAAGGAGTTACATGAATCAAAATTGCAAATAAAATTTTTAAAACGACTGGTTACCTCTCCAACAAATAAATCATCAAAAAAACCTTTTTCTACGTCATTGCATTGTGCTATTACCCAAACACCCCTTTCATCGCGTAGTTCTAATCCGTTTAAAAAATCTAAACGACTTTCTCGAGTATCAACAGGCTGTACAGCAAGAACACTGAATTTTGAATCAACAAAAATATCACTGAAACAAAGACCAGTCATCAAAAATGTCGTCGAGTGTCAAACAAAAACTAGACAAAAAAAGATAGAAAAGATTCAAAAATCACCAAAAATAGCTACACCCAAATCATCAATAATAGCAACGCCCAAAAATCAAGAAACGGCAAGTAAACACAAAATAGTGTGCAAAATAATAAGATATTTATATTAGGAGGTAAACAGTGCGTGGGTTTAGCATCAGAACTCTCTTTTAGCACGGAATGTTCAGAATATCAAATTGCGTCAACAACAAAGCCTTTCGCAAACGCCAAGGAAATCCTTACAACCAGCTATAAAATCGAGGCTGGTTCATCTGACTGGGTCATTCTTTGCGTAGGAGAAACTGATGAAAATCCCATACACCTACTGGGTGAGATATCTGCGGCACTGAAGTACCTAGAAAATACGAATGTTATTGTATTAGGAGTAAACCGGAATAGGCATTTGAATGAGATTATGATAAATGGGAATCTGAAAGACCTATGTAGTCAATATTCGCATTGTGATTTCATAGAGTTTGAAATGGAACATTTTAAAATAAAAAAATATAGACTAGGGATTTGTAAATTGATAAGACAACTGATTAAATCTGATTTCTCAAAGGATCAAGGGACTTCCGTAATAAAGGGCACCATACCATACTACTTCCCGATCGTCTCTAAGAATAGGAACAAAGACTTTACTCGTACATCATTGAATGAAAATTTTTTTTCGTCCCTAAATCTAATAATGAAACATTTCGGTTGTTCCATCAAAACATTCAAAGCTTACTTAGTAAAATCGAAATTTTGGAAGTATGTATCGACGAAATGGCCCAGAGAAATAGATATATAGACATTTTATGCTTAACTGAAACATTTGTTATTAAAGGGAGTGAAAATAATATCGTACTCAAGGACTTTGATTTGGGATCGTCTTTCTGCAGAAAGAGTGGAAAACGCGGTGGAGTATGTATACTTCTGCGGAAAGGGCTAGATTTTAGACCAATATCCATATGTAGTCAACTATCGATAGAGAAATCTTTTGAGTGCTGCGGCATTGAAGTACCCCAAATCAAGGCTTATATCATCTGCCTGTATAGAATACCGGACAAAGCTAATCTCAATTTGTTCCTTGAACAGTTGGATTTGCTTCTTTATAAACTGTCTAAGCCCAAAAAGAACATAATTTTAGCTGGTGATCTCAATATCAATACATTAATTAAAGATGACCCAGCGTCTATTGAATTGCAAAATCTGCTTGCTAATTATAACATATAGCTGCACGTTAATGAGCCTACGAGGATAAAATCGTGCATAGACCATCTGTGTAGCAATATTGAAAACGCATCTGCTGAAGTCGTTAGTGTTCGTCTCTCTGACCATGATACCTGCCAATTGTTAGAATTCGCCGTAAGCGGAAAAACCTTTAAAATCAGTCACTGGTACAAGACAATCAGAGACTACAATTCTGATAACATTAGGAAGTTTCTCGAGTGCATTTCGGCTCTGTCTTGGACAGAAGTTTTAGAAGAGGTGAATTCAGATGCGGCATTTGATAATTTCTTTCATTTGTTCACTTTATTTTACGATCTTTGCTTTCCTTTGAGAAGAATTAAAATCAATACTAACCGTACAAAACCTAAATGGATCACTACAGGGATAAAAAAGTCTTGCATTAGTAAAAGGAATCTTAGATTCCTATGCTACAAAAGTAAAACAACTGAAAACGCAACACAATATAAAAACTATAATAAATTATTAAAAATATGTATTATAAAATCGCAGAGACTGCGAAATAATAAATTGATTATACATTCGAAAAATAAATGTAAAACAACATGGGACATAATAAACAAAAAAGAAGATAGCGTCAGACAGTGTGCTAGCATTGGGTTCATAAAAGTCGATAACTCAGTGCTTACAGATCCTACCGAGATTGCTACTGCATTTAATGATCATTACATAAATGGCACAGGTAAAGTAACACGAAATAAAAATATCCTTCGAACATGTAGCAGTATATTTTTAAAACCAAGCACTGAAGATGAGGTCACTCGCATAATCCAATCACTTAATAACACCAAATCTGTCGGCTATGATAACATCTCTACTCACATAATCAAACAGTGTTCCAAACTTCTGGCTCCCATTTTAAATTATTTAATAAATTTATCGTTCGAGCAAGGTATTTTTCCCTCCAAACTGAAGAAAACAATTGTCAAGCCTTTGTTCAAGAAGGACTGTAAGCAAGAGATGAACAACTATCGACCTATCGCCCTCATACCCGTATTCTCAAAAATATTCGAAAAGGTTATGCATGACAGGATCTCAGTATTTTTTGATAAACACAAATTAATATCTCCTGAGCAAAACGGCTTTCAAAAAAACAAATCAACAGCCTTAGCCTGTTATTCGTTGGTGCATAGTATTACTAAGAATATAGATAGCAGAATACCAACCACAACAATATTTTTTGACATGAGTAAGGCGTTCGATTTTGTTAGCCATGACATCTTGCTGATGTATAAATGTGAAAAATACGGCATTCGAGGTCCTGCTCTTAATTGGTTGAGGACTTACCTAACGGGAAGAACGCAATCAGTTGAGATAACTAATCTCAATTCCGAATATATACAGGTAGGGCATAGATCTACTTATAAGAACATTTACTCAGGTGTGCCCCAGGGTAGTGTGCTGGGCCCATTACTTTTCATAATTTACATAAATGATTTACCAATGGTCACCCCACACCAATCTGTTCTATACGCCGATGACATATCGATCATAATACCCGATAATAAAGTAAAGTCTTACCCTGATATCATTAACACCACGATTAGTACTGTCAATAACTGGCTGGAACACAATAATCTGTTTGTCAATCTGGAGAAAACCAATTACATACAGTTCTCTAATTATAATACAACACATCCACCTATTTGTATTCATCACCAAGACACAGTTATTCACGAAACAACACACACTAAGTTTATGGGTCTCATCATAGACCAACATTGTAATTGGAAGATGCAAGTGAATAATGTGTGTAATAAAATAGAAAGGTTCGTTTTTGCGCTTAAAAACCTACGTCGCACAGCTGGTACCAGTGCAGCAATGGCAGCATATCACGGTTTTGTGGCTTCTGTGTTAAGATATGGGCTGATAGTCTGGGGTAACTCAACTGATATAGGAAAGGTCTTTTTGACACAGAAGAACATGAAAGAAGCCTCCCCGTGGCGCACCCTGGAAACAGCTAGACACGGTAACGCAGTGTCTAGGCTGGCCAATTCTTTTACCACAATGGAAGATTCCCAATGCAATCAACCAAATGTACAAATAAGACCGCTATCAGAGCCCGCCTTGACAGTGATATCCATCAATATAGAGGGTTTCTCCAATGAGAAATCTGAATTCCTCTCTAAACTTTGTCAGGATTGCAACCGCGATGTCCTCTGCGTGCAAGAAACACATCGTGATGCCACAAACCCGCGCCCATTCATACCCGGCATGCAACTTATAGCCGAAACTCCCCACGCCCAATATGGCAGTGCTATATTCTCTCGGAACAACCTACTAGTTAAGTCTGCCTCATCCCATGTAACTATAAACCATACAGAAATTATAAGTATAGATACAGGTTCTTGTTCTATCACTTCAATTTACAGTCCACCGGGTCAAATATTCGATTTCTTTGAAACTCCAGAATTTGACCGACATGAGTTTAGAGTAATAGCAGGAGACTTCAACAGCCATAGCATAAACTGGGGGTATACAACATCCGATGAAAGTGGTGAAGCAGTAGAAAGCTGGTCAGAACAGTTCGACTTAGCACTTGTCCACAACGCCAAACTCCCCGGTTCTTTTAACAGCAGGCGCTGGAAACGCGGATATAACCCTGATTTGATTTACGTGAGTAACAACATCAGCCAAAACTCTGTGAAAAATATCTGCCAGCCTATCCCAAAAACCCAACACAGGCCAATTATGTGCACAGTGCAAGCCGTTATCAAGCCAATTTTCACGCAGTTTAGACGCCGTTTCAACTTTGAGAAGGCCGATTGGGAGCAGTTCGCATTAAAAGTAGATGAAAAGTTGCTTGAAATCACGCCTACTCCTGAGAACTACGACAATTTTGTTGACGTTGTCTGGAGTGTATCTCGCCAGTATATCCCCCGCGGCTGCCGCACATCTTACATCCCAGGCTTGTCTCGAAGTGCTTCAGAACTACTCGTCAAATACGAATCCCTATATTCCGAGGACCCATTCTCTGAAGCAACAATAACAGCTGGAGAAGAGCTTATGCTGGTCATAGGTCAAAACCGCCAGGACAGATGGATAAAGTTGGTAGAGAGCGTAGACTTGACCCACAATAGCAAAAAAGCATGGGGAACGCTCCGGAAGCTGACGAACGATCCACCTGCAGCTGCACAACCTGGTGGAGTTACTGCAAACCAAGTGGCACATCAGCTTCTCCTAAACGGAAAGCCTCCCAAAAAGCTACGCAAACCACCAAGCCCCGAAACAATTACTGAACGTACCGTCAGTAAACATTTTAATATCACCGAAATAGTCAAAGCAATTCGCAGACTCAAAACTGGCAAGGCTTCGGGTGTAGACGAAGTAACAGTAGAGCAGCTAAAACATCTAGGACCAGTGGCGGTCTCCTGGCTTTTACAGTTTTTTAATAACTGCTTAGACAGCGCCAAAATTCCTAAGAAATGGAGGAAAGCTAGAGTAGTCGCACTATTAAAGCCTGGAAAGCCGCCAAAAGACCCAAAAAGCTACCGTCCTATTTCCCTGCTCTGCCACACTTATAAACTTTTGGAGCGCCTCCTCCTTGACCGTCTTACAGGCCTGGTAGACACAAAGCTCATACCCGACCAGGCAGGATTTCGTCCAGGGAAATCATGCTGCAATCAGGTCCTCAGCCTTACTCAGCATTTTGAAGATGGCTTCGAACAGGGCCTTATTACCGGTGCCGTCTTTGTGGACCTTACTGCAGCCTACGACACCGTGAACATAAGACAGCTCCTATGGAAAGTGGGCGCCCTCACCCAAGACTACCAGTTCATCCGTATCCTCCGTGAAATGTTGAGTAACCGTCGGTTCCAAGTCTATCTCAATTCCGAAAAAAGTAGATGGCGAACACTGAAAAACGGTTTACCGCAAGGAAGTGTTCTGGCCCCGACACTATTTAACATCTACACGGATGATCAGCCAGCGTACCCAGCAACAAAACGTTTTCTCTATGCCGATGACTTGGCGCTCACGTGTCAGGGTAAAGAGTTTGACCAAATAGAACACCAACTGACTCGCGCACTAGAACAGCTAAGCCTTTATTATGATGCCAACTCTTTAAGGCCAAACCCAACTAAAACGGAGTCCTGCGCTTTTCACCTCCGCAACCGGGAATCCCAAAGGAAACTTAATATCAACTGGCATGGGGTTTTAATTGCCCACAATGACTCGCCGAAGTACCTGGGGATATCCTTGGATCGGTCGCTTACTTATAGGGTAAACTGCCGTAAGGTGAAGGCTAAAGTTAGTACACGTAATAACATCTTAAGGCGCCTAACCACTACCCGCTGGGGAGCTTCACCAACTGTCCTCCGTACGAGTGGCTTGGCTCTGTGCTACTCAGCAGGGGAGTATGCGTGCCCAGTTTGGTCGAGGTCGGCCCACGCAAAGGAGGTGGACACGGCTCTAAACGAAACATGCCGCATTGTAACTGGCACGCTAAAACCTACTCCTTTACACCACCTGTACTCCCTTGCCGGGATAGCGCCGCCAAGTGTCCGTCGTGATGTCGCCACCTCCATTGAGCGGAACAAGCAGGCTCATGACAAGAGACACCCCCTTTTTGGCCACAATCCTCCTCCACCTCGGCTTAAGAGCCGACGCAGTTTTATGCGCTTCAGCGAGCCTCTTCCTGCCGGTAAAGAGGCATCTTGTGCCCGAAAGGAGCGGTGGTCAGTCTTGTGCCCCCCGACGCACACACAAATCCCCCCTTCTGAACAACTTCCCCCAGGATTCCAGCTGCCCTGGGGAATATGGAAATCCCTTAATAGACTCCGTGCGGGTGTCGGCAGGAGTGGGGAAAACCGCAAGAAATGGGGATTTTCAAACAATGACAAGTGCGTCTGCGGGGAAACACAGACAATGTCTCACCTGCTTGCCTGCCCGAGCCTCTCTGAGACCTGCACATACGAGGACCTTAAAGAGGCCAACCCAAAAGCGATAGCTGTTGCCATGCATTGGCAATCGCTGCTATAGATTTGTACAATCTGCATTGGGCGTATCCCATTGATACGATAAGAAGAAGAAGACACAGAAGAAGTGTATTAGAGCCATTTGTGCGGTTGGACCACGTGAAACATGTAGACCTCTATTCAAAAAGCTTAAAGTCCTGACCTTGACCTGTATGTACATTTTCGAAATTGGCATATTTGTAAAAGCACATCCAAACATGTATGAGAGGATTGTCAGCTATTCTAGATTGAGACCTAGGGATACCGATCAACTTAGACAACCACCTTGTAAAAGTGCGTTACATAAGAAGAACTGTCACATGATGTCCATCAAAGTATATAACAAAATCCCGGGAGAAATCAGATCCCTATCAGTAAAACATTTCAAAACCAAATTATTTGACTGGCTGTCCGAAAAATGTTTTTATACTTTAGGAGAATTTTTTAGTTTTAATGATAGTTAATGATTAATATTTATTTGATTGCTATTATGACTATAATTATTTTAATTCAATTCAATAATGATAATATTTTAGACTTTTATGAATCGTTTGTTAATATTATTAAAATAAAAAATTGTATTTATTAAAGGACGTGTATTATAATAAAGTATGACAAATTGTAATAAATAGATTAATTTTAAAATTTTGCACGCTTTTAAAAAAGTGGATCATGAGATGCAATGTTACATTTTATACCTTTAATACCATGTATCCAAGCAAATAAAATATTTTGACTTTTGACTTTGACTAGGATTGCTACCTGGGCTGAATCTTTTGGTCTTGTAGTTAATCCCAAAAAGTCGCAAGCGATGCTGATCGGTAGCCCGTATATGTGTAGGCAATTAGATCTCACTAGTATCCCAACTGTCACTTATAATGGTACACCCATTGCCTACACTAAGACCGCTAAGAACCTGGGTGTGCTACTGGACCACAACCTTAGTTGGACTGCTCAGGTAAATGATGTTAGTAGAAAAGTGTTTTATTCTTTTCACTCGCTAAAGCGTCTCCAAAATTTCCTGCCTCTAAAAACTAAAATCACTCTCGCGCAAACACTTCTTTTCCCCCTTTTTGATTACGCTGACACTTGTTGCCTGGATGCCACTGAAGAGTTGTTGAACAAACTCGAACGTCTCCAAAACCTATGTATTAGATTTATCTTCGGCTTACGCAAGTACGACCATGTCTCGCAGTTTCGTTCTCAACTCAAGTGGCTTCCTATCCGACTTCGCAGAAATGCTCATGTGCTTTCTTGTCTTTTCAAAATTCTTCACAGCCCTTCTTCTCCTTCTTACCTTCAAGAACGTTTTAATTTCTCTCGACCTCAGGACAAGCCTTGTCGCTCCCATGTAAGGTCCATTCTTACTATACCTATCCACCACTCCGACTTCTACAGTTATTCATTCACTGTGCATGCAGCCAGATTGTGGAACTCCCTCCCGCACACAGTACGTGACAGTCCTTCACTCTCAGTCTTCAAGAAAAGAGTAAAAGAGCATTACCTTTCACTGTCTAGTTAGTTTGTATTAGTCGTATTTATGTATATTTATTGTATTTGTTGTAATATATATATGTCAAAATAGAAGAAAAGAGAAGGGGAGAAAGGAAGAGAACACAATGTAAAGAGAGACCTGGACGCATACAGGCACACACGCTATGAACATCAGGATGCCGCTTAACCAGGATGACATAATCATATCTAACCAATCTTATGTCAGGATACAAAACAACACGTCGTGGGCGTATACTCGTTGAACCCTGTAGAATACTGCATCACCAAATGCTATCGCTAGCCACTGAAATGATTAACCACAACGTCGATATCATTACGGAGTCAATTCCCACGGTGAGGCTGTTTCGACCTGGCAGGTCATCGTCAGGCACGGTGTAACCGTACTACAACCGACCTAGCTACCAAACCAATCTAAGAACCTTAGACACACGCTGATCTACGTCAACGTGTCTTCACAACACCAAAGATACCGATTGACACTAACCTTCAACACCGAACACCATTGGATGGAATCCACTGCCTGCAGACTAAAAAGAGACCACAGCAGGAACTGTCACCAACCTCAGCTACAACCTCGGGGAAATACGACAATAACCAACACACACTTCATGATCTCCACAAATATTCCACGAGCAATACGAATCTAGGGCTCCGCCGGCGCTAGACGACCACAGTATCTCCAAACGCTCCAGGATTCCAAAGATTAGACCAGATTCTAAACCTAACTTCGAAACGACCACATCGAACGACAGACCAACCGGAACTGTCAAAGTTGTTTACTCTAAAGCCCACCTGAGCTCCGTTTCTCCATCACGAACGCAGCTAACAATGAATTGTGAGAACGCACTACAACGCCTCTAATATCACTCCAGTCTATCTTACAGCCGATAGCTAACTGCGCGCAAACAAAGCGCATCGCCTATTTGAGTGTTGCCAGAAGAGAATATTAACTAAACGCGAACTGTCAAATGATTTCAGCCAATACCCACCAGAGTGTGATCAATCTCCGACATATATATATTTTATTGTGTTAGGTATATATATATATATTATATTAGTATATTAAGTAAACTTATTTTTATTATATTATATTTTTATTATTACATTGTGCACGATCTATCAGCCTCACCTTATGCTATCTCTCTACCGTAGGACTGCTGGAAGAGATTTCTTTTTAGAAATAAGTAGTACCTGTTGTGTTGTTTTTCTTAATTGTAAGTGTCCTGTGTTTTATCTTGTGTGCAATAAACAGTTAAATAAATAAATAAACAATGTTTTTACAGATTTATTAAAATACTGCGAAAAAGCGGCATCACGTCTTAAATGATTATGACTTTTTTGTGCCATGGAAAAGAATATTACACAGAAACCGTATGACTGGAATACATAATTTCATCAAAGTGAAAACATGCGAAGCGTAAAATCATTCCAACCTGCGACCTTGCGTACCTACGTGCTTCTCGGGGAGTATTGCAGTTGACAGGTTGGAAAAAAAATACAAACAGGCAAACAACGCAACCCGACCACGAATCAACAACGTCGCTATTTAAGCTTCGATTTGTCCTCTACCTACGCTACGCATAACGCATGCATCTGTCAGACAAGGGGAAATTGCAAATTATTATTTTATTCCCATAACACGGCTAGGTACGGCTACGTTGCGCAACGACAAATGGGAGAATCCCCGAAAACCTAGGCAACTGAATTTGTAGAAAGCATAAGTAAAAACTGTTTTTAAAATTAGTTAGTTAAGAACTCTTAAAAAAAGACTTATTTTGCAGTCTTGGTTACTATCACTATTCAAATTATCAGACTGGGTTTATCGCGATAATATTTACGTAAATATTATTATTTTACCTGTTTCCCGATGTTTCAACACAGTTTTATGTGTTGTGGTCGCGAGATGTCACAGTCACAGCGAGTTATTATCTAGGCGGTGAGTGACGAGATACCTACTCTGCCACCCACATTTGTCTTTAAAATGTTTAATATTTTGTTAATGGTTTTTAAAAACTGCACCAGGCCGCCGGCACAAATCACTCATAGTATCCGAAGATTGTTCCGATGATAAATCGCGCTTTTTCAACTTATCAATGACTTGTCGATAACGTCAGTCCACCCGCGACCACAACTCATGAAACTGTGTTGGAACGTCGTCGGGTCAGAACACGGGTAAATTATTAATATTTAACTAAATATTAAAAAAAAACTTTATTCAAACAAACAAATAGAATTACAAAAAAAGTCATCTTGAATCTAAAAATTATAAATAATTATTTCCCTCCAACGCATCTCCACGAGGCAAAGTGCCCAATAGGCGGTCAGCATGAGTGCGATACTTAAGTTCGAATGAGATACTTCCGAAGTTTAGAGTATCGAAAGTACTCTGCACCGACTCAAACTGAATCGACAGAATGCTGGATCGACGAACGCTGGTTCGAATGTACTCTGGCACGATTAACACTGTACCGAAATTACTTTACACCGATTACCACTGAATCGACGAACGCTGGTTCGAAAGCGTCCTGGCTCGACTTACATTGAACCGACAACATAGTTGTTCAAAAAGCACTAGATTTAAATGTTGTAGAGGAACTTGACTCGTGTAAGTTGGCGAAACTTATGATGAATAACATTCTCCAACTAGGCTAGGCGTGAATTAATAAAATTGAAGGTCGTTAAGATTAAAATCATGCGATATACATTATTTAGGCATATTGTCGTGTTATCTAGGCTCCGAGAGGCACCGGCGCTCAGGGAGCCAAGGTAACCGCAGGTGAATACTTATAGCTAAGTATTAGTAGAGTGGTCTCGCGAACACGAGTGCCTGTGACCCCGGAGGGCGTGAGTGAGTAAGTGTGGGTAGAGTGTCCTGTGTGTAGGCACCCTAGCAAGCCTCGCGCCCGCACGCTAAGTGAGGGGCCGAGGGAGTAAAAGAGGGAACGTAAACGATAAGGCTTTATTAAAGAATTAACAGATAACCACCTCCTGATACGAAAACCAAAATTATAACCTGGCCACTCACACAGAAGGTAACGGCGGCGCGTCCAGCGCGAGGAGCGTCTTCGCAGCAGCTGTATCTTCAATCCGACGAGGCGTAGGCGCTTGAGGGGAGACTTTTAAGCTTCCGTCACTTGAGGGGAGACTTTTAGGACTAAAATAGACTGTTACAGTGGTTACTCAGTGAGAGACTATACTGGGAGTCTTCGAGATCACAACTTAGAGTCCAGACCAAAACTGATCCCCTAGCTGCTTGACGTGGCTTTTATACCCTCGTCTGACGCTGACTGTCACAGTCTTCATTTCGATAGTCATGTTCATTTCCAGAAGCTTCGATGACGATCGCGCTCTTCATTTCGATCGTCATCCTCTTCGGTTCTAGAATCTTCGACGATCGTCGACCTCGTCAGCCGTCATTTTGAGATCATGGAACTTGTCAGTGGCCAGTCGTCGCTGTCCATGGAGATCTGTTGGCATCTCATGTTAGCTTGATGATGAGGTGGTTATGAGGATGGCTCCGAGGCACGCTGGAGGGCTCGGGACCTCAGTTCCTCCGGAGGGAGAGGGAGAAGATTGGTCCGGTCGGTAAAGACGGCTCTTCGACTGACATTGAAGGGCCGGACCCCGACCGGACAAATTTTACAGACGGTTTTAACTGAGACAGAGTTTATGGTAAATCAACGACCATTAACTCACATATCGCTCGACGCGAGCGATGAGCCAACCCTGACTCCTAACGATTTTATATTTGGGGTAAGGACTGTGGTGACATACCCGACTGGGAACTTTGATGACACTGACATGCTGAGAAACTCATGGAGACATTCACAGCGACTTTCGGACTTAGTGTGGCAGCGCTGGACTCGTGAATACTTACCTGACTTGACGAGACGAACCAAGTGGTTCCGGGCTGTAGAGCCGCTGAAGAAAGATGATTTGGTTATCATTTGTGACAACAACCATGACCGCAACCTTTGGCTTCGGGGGATAGTGATTGAGGTCCTTACGGGTCGCGACGGACAGGTCAGGGTTGCGGACGTGAGGACATCGACAGGGACTTACAGACGACCGGTGACAAAACTAGCAAAACTCGACGTGACTAGTACCTAAAACATTTACCAACTCAACGTGACTAGGACCACATATCGACGTGGCTTGGACTAAATAACTCGTCTGGCACGACAGGCCAACGACTGACTGCCCGACTGGCCAACGACTGACTGCCCGACTGGCCAATGACTAACTGCCCGACTGGCTAATGACTAACTGCCCGACCGGCTAATGACTAACTGCCCGACTGGCTAATGACCAAGACTGACAATGATAATGACTGGACCTGACCTGACCTTGACTAAACTGACCTGCCTTTAGTATTGGCTTGCCAATACTGGAGGTGGGGATGTTACGACCTCTACGGACGCTGGCTGGTGGCTTGCTGCTGGCCAGCGGACAGAGACAGACGTGACTGACTTTAGGACTTTGATAGATGAACTTTGGCGGATGAAATATAACAGTTGGAAGACGAAGACGTGTTTTTATCATGGGGAAATGTAGCATTCTGCTACAATTACTACCATTTTTCTAAATATTTCCTGAAATCCATTTTATTTTATCAATTTGTTTGTTTACTTTCTTGATGTTATGGCAACCTCTCAAAGTTGACGGCTATCTATACATCATAGAGCCGCGTAGCTTTCTACTAAAAAGTTATTATACATTGATCTACCTCTTCGTATTTTCTGACCTCCTGGTACTTGTATCTAAATTTACTACGCCTGGCACTCTCCCTCTCCCTCTCCCTCCGGAGGAACTGAGGTCCCGAGCCCTCCAGCGTGCCTCGGAGCCATCCTCATAACCACCTCATCATCAAGCTAACATGAGATGCCAACAGATCTCCATGGACAGCGACGACTGGCCACTGACAAGTTCCATGATCTCAAAATGACGGCTGACGAGGTCGACGATCGTCGAAGATTCTAGAACCGAAGAGGATGACGATCGAAATGAAGAGCGCGATCGTCATCGAAGCTTCTGGAAATGAACATGACTATCGAAATGAAGACTGTGACAGTCAGCGTCAGACGAGGGTATAAAAGCCACGTCAAGCAGCTAGGGGATCAGTTTTTGGTCTGGACTCTAAGTTGTGATCTCGAAGACTCCCAGTATAGTCTCTCACTGAGTAACCACTGTAACAGTCTATTTTAGTCTTAAAAGTCTCCCCTCAAGTGACGGAAGCTTAAAAGTCTCCCCTCAAGCGCCTACGCCTCGTCGGATTGAAGATACAGCTGCTGCGAAGACGCTCCTTGCGCTGGACGCGCCGCCGTTACCTTCTGTGTGAGTGGCCAGGTTATAATTTTGGTTTTCGTATCAGGAGGTGGTTATCTGTTAATTCTTTAATAAAGCCTTATCGTTTACGTTCCCTCTTTTACTCCCTCGGCCCCTCACTTAGCGTGCGGGCGCGAGGCTTGCTAGGGTGCCTACACACAGGACACTCTACCCACACTTACTCACTCACGCCCTCCGGGGTCACAGGCACTCGTGTTCGCGAGACCACTCTACAAATACTTAGCTATAAGTATTCACCTGCGGTTACCTTGGCTCCCTGAGCGCCGGTGCCTCTCGGAGCCTAGATAACACGACAGGCGGGGGAAATGTAGCATTCTGCTACAATTACTACCATTTTTCTAAATATTTCCTGAAATCCATTTTATTTTATCAATTTGTTTGTTTACTTTCTTGATGTTATGTCAACCTCTCAAAGTTGACGGCTGTCTATACATCATAGAGCCGCGTAGCTTTCTACTAAAAAGTTATTATACATTGATCTACCTCTTCGTATTTTCTGACCTCCTGGTACTTGTATCTAAATTTACTACGCCTGGCACTCTCCCTCTCCCTCTCCCTCCGGAGGAACTGAGGTCCCGAGCCCTCCAGCGTGCCTCGGAGCCATCCTCATAACCACCTCATCATCAAGCTAACATGAGATGCCAACAGATCTCCATGGACAGCGACGACTGGCCACTGACAAGTTCCATGATCTCAAAATGACGGCTGACGAGGTCGACGATCGTCGACGATTTACGAAAGCTACGCGGCTCTATGATGTATAGACAGCCGTCAACTTTGAGAGGTTGACATAACATCAAGAAAGTAAACAAACAAATTGATAAAATAAAATGGATTTCAGGAAATATTTAGAAAAATGGTAGTAATTGTAGCAGAATGCTACAATATTATTCAACAATATTTTTTTTTTTTAACTGGTAGTACTATTCCTAATAATCCTAACTAATCTTATTTTGATTCAAGTTGAAAGGCCAGTGGATCTACTTAAGCAATTACTAAAACAAGTAACGTTTACACGTTTCAACTTAAACACTTTACTAAACACTGTAATATAATGATGTAAACAGCCCTGTTTTATTTTTATTTTGTGAGATTCTCAGTCTTTAAGTGGGCCTTAAAAATACTAATAATATGAGTTATACTTGTTCGTTCGATAATTAAATAATCATCAACAGACTTTTTCTGCCCACAGCAGGTCATAAACCACCTCTCTTTTGTGCCAACCTAACCTGTCTTGTGCATCATGTTACAGTCAGTTAAAATGAGTAATTGAAACAATGGTTTTATTTCATAATTCAAATATTTTTTTGCAAAAAAATCATACCTATTTAATTCACAATGATTATAAGATGGGTCCTAAATATTTATTTAGGGTACCTAGGTAATAAAAACAATTTGACAACAAAAAAAAAAACAGTGACCTTAAACTAATCCATGATTGATTATAATGTATTTTTAGTTATATTTGACACAAATTATTTCGTACAATTTAATTGATTAATGTATGCAAGCCTATCAAGTAAGGCCAAGGTAGACATAGTGTTCTTTTTTGCCAATTTTTTTTATTGTATCACATGTAGAGTTTAAAATTTTTCTCCTTATAATACTTCTGTCTAGTTCCTTTATTTTTTCCACTGTGAGCTCTGTGCTTTTCTGTTCCTTGATCATCTCTTCTATACTTTTGTAAACGTTCCACTTTTTTCTGCTTAGTAAACCATTCCATCTGTTATGCCAGGACTCAACACAATTTTGGGTAGATGGAACACTAGAGTCCAGTCGGCCATGGATTGACCAAGTTGCTGGTGGAAATCTTGGCGGAACTCGCTTCAAAATTATCTTACATCCTCTTTTTTTTTTATTGATTGTTGATGATTATTTAATTACTAAACGAACAAGTATAACTCATATTATTAGTATTTTTAAGGCCTACTTAAAGAATAAGAATCTCACAAAAAAAACAGGGCTGTTTACATCATTATAATTGTTTAGTAAAGTGCTTAAGTTGAAACGTGTAAACGTTACTTTCTTTAGTAATTGCTTAAGTAGATCCACTGGCCTTTCAACTTGAATCAAAATAGGATTAGTAAGGATTATTAAGTCTCACTTTGCGTAGGTCAGCTGGAAGAAATTTCTTAGTAGAAATAAGTTGTCCTGTTGTGTTATTCTTTGTATGTGTTTCTTTTGTAATGTTTTCGTGCACAATAAACGGTAAATAAAAAAATATAAAAATTATTAGGAATAATACATCCAGTGAAAAAAAAATGATGATGATGAATATTATGCCTAAATTATGTATATTGCATGATTTTAATCAGAACGACCTTCAATTTTATTAATTGACGCCTAGCCTTGTTGGAGAATGTTATTCATCATAAGTTTCGCCAACTTACACGAGTCAAATTCCTCTACAACATTTAAATCTAGTGCTTTTTGAACAACTATGTTGTCGGTTCAATGTAAGTCGAGCCAGAACGCTTTCGAACCAGCGTTCGTCGATTCAGTGGTAATCGGTGTAAAGTAATTTCGGTACAGTGTTAATCGTGCCAGAGTACATTCGAACCAGCGTTCGTCGATCCAGCATTCTGTCGATTCAGTTTGAGTCGGTGCAGAGTACTTTCGATACTCTAAACTTCGGAAGTATCTCATTCGAACTTAAGTATCGCACTCGGTCAGCATTCCCTCTTTGCATTGCTAAACTCAACCTTTTGCTACCAGACATAGGGTCACCTGACGCCTCACGGAGACGCGCTGAAATATCTGACTAATGTCACGAAAGACCCGGTCTAATACTTAAGAAGCGCCTTTTATAACAGTTCAGTAGAAATGTTACTTACAGCTTCGGCAAAGTAGGGTAAAAGGGAAACTTTAGTAAAGATTTTTGTTGGCTGCCACTGCCACAAATTCGTGGAAGAGTGTGTATTTTAGACTTTTGTGGTGTTTGTTTTGTTTACTGGTTTGACTTCACGGTGGTAAGAAAAGTTGTACTGAAGTTTTCTCAGAAAGCTTGAGTAATGCAACGGACGCACTTTTCTTATTTATTACGGTATTGTTACCTAGCCACAAATAGACGTATAGGCCTGAACTACAAATGCATGCGTCCTTTTTTAAAATATATTTTTAATTAAATACTTATAACTGATAAGAATACTACTTGCCTACTCAAATATAGCATTTACTATCCGGACAAAGATAATTTTGAAGGAAGCGATTTTAATGTGATTGTCAAATCCGTTTTTTTAATGTTTTAATGTTTTTAAAATTTTGTTTTTATATATAATGTTAATATTAGCCCCGGGGCTATTAAAATCTACACCTGACTTCATGGTGGGGAGCAAGAGCTCACCCGGATAAGTTTTGTGGTTGTTCAAACAACCAGCCCAATCGCGCCCTTGGGGCCCGGCGGCGGGGGCGTCGGTTGCTTGAGGAGCTTCTGGAGTCTCTTTCTCTTTCTTTTTCGTGTGGGACACCGAGTCATCCATTGACCCGATGAACCCTGGTGTCAGAGTTTTTCAACCACCTACTACCACTAGTAGGCCTATGACATGGTTGTGTAACGATCGCCGTCTAAGTAGTTATAGACAGCAACCGGGACCGAAGGCTTAACGTGCCCTCCAAAGACGGAACCATTTCTTTTTGGACAATCAGTTGGTTAAAAAAAAATCGGACAATCAGCACCGAGAATCCAACCCGGAACCTTTGCAGTCGCACTACCATTGCGCCACATCGGCCGTCGCCGCTTGTGGAGTGTGATCTACTCACGTCAAATTCGTTTATAAGCTTAACGTTCAGTTTAGATTAAAACTTATAGAAAAACGTTCCTTATAATTAACTGCTGTAAAACGTTACAATCACAAAAGACAACCTTGAAATTTGTATTTTCATGAAGTTTTCTATACCAATAGTACTACTAGATAACTTAGTTGACGTACTAAGTAGTAGACTATTCTGTGAATAACAAGCTTATAATTGAAAAGCATGTGAAAATGAATTTACATGTAACACTAAATTTTAAACTTTCGCGGTTACACTATTCATAATTATAATTTAAACGGGTTCTTACCGACGAATTATTTATATTGAGAGTTCCCGATATTTCGACACTGTTGCAAGCGTCATGATCACGGGTAAACTGGTGGAGCTGCGGGTGGATGCTAGGGACAAACATATCAGTCTACCCTCATTCTCCTTCATTTTTGTGGAACGCATTAAAAATAATTCGTCGGTACGATTCCGTTTAAATTATAATTATGAATTGACATGTTAATTTTCATTTCCAATCCGGTGGATAGATGTTTTTGAATTTATGAATTTTCAATATAGCTAGAACGTCACTCGTCGAATCTAACGACACAGTCATCATACATGAACATCTGTCTATCTGATTAGGCTGTAGGTGGCTGTAGCCCTTGAAAAAAATATTACTTGTCCGCATACATACATCCTAAAAATTCACTCCCTGAGTAGATGAACGACTGAACTATTGGACCCGGAATGAAAAAAGGGGTCGGCAGAATTAAGTTCCGAACACAAATAAATCAGGTGGCGTGCGAGGAATCACGTACGATCTAACGCAGCTTGTTAACGCTGGTAAACTTGTTCCGATAGTATAGGTGGATGGCACACGCATCGCATGATCTTGCGGATTTTAACAGTAAGCAAGCAAATGATCATGTGATAGATACAAGTTCATGTGGCGTCGTGTGCCTTGATATGGGATTTGAAGAACACTTTTCGAAAATTAATGGCATCTGGAAAAAACTGAGAAATGCGGCATCTGTGTTCCCCGCCGTATACGTGCTCACCGGCAGAATTATGAGAATTATTCTGAAAATATCTGTCGTTTTCCTGATGTAACTATGTTTTTTTACAAATAGTTACCTAGATAAGAAACTTATCGTGAGTGAATACTGAAACAAAAGTCGCAATTCCAACGAAGCGTATAAAAAACACTGCAATATTCTTGAATTTCTAAGACACTTTGAAACCGCATGACACAAAATCAATACCAAACGCTTTTAATCTAAATTGATTGTCTAAATTCTCAGCCGATCACCTAGCCCGCAGAAACCCAGAACAAACTTTGACATAGTCGGTTGACCCGAGTCAGTCCAAACTCCGATTGCGGAAGATTATTTTGACACAGTTTACTAATCTGATCGATGTTATTGCTTGACGCTAGTGAAGGGGTATATCAATGCTAGTAAATAATATCCGGTTTAGTAGAAGATGCCGATTTCAAGTTGTAGACAAATATAATTGACAGAATGGGGAGTAGAGTAGCCTAGTGATACCTCGAAGATTGTGGTTAAAAAGTTCCCGACCAATACAGTACCTCTCTTTTTTGAAAGTATGATTTATGGATTTTAATACTTACAAACAAAATGTTATTTTTTTCCGTTTTTCTAAGACTTTGTTCCCCTGTGAAGCTAGGCTTAGTGGTCAACGACTACAAAACCCTAAAAGACGCCTAATGTGTCAATTTCTCCAAGCGAAAAATTATGTCGACTCTGAAGTGCGCGAGCCGGGGGCTGAGAATTTGTGCATGCTAATTGGTCAGTGGTCTGTTCGTCTCATGTATCCGACCATTTTTACATAAGGGATATAGAACTGATGTGTTGACAGAAAATATTTGCCTTAAGTGTGCCGTCTATGCCGTCGCCCAAGGGCTTTATGGTCGGTGGTGTTACTGAATAGATAGCATTCCTTTTTGTCTTATTCTGGTAACATCCGTGTGGTGCCGGTTTAAAATATCTCCCCAATCCTACTCGTGGGTGTCGTAAAAAGCGACTAAGAGATAAATACCAAACAGTGTATCTAATAGGGGTCCAATTGTTGTAAGAGTTTTTTTTTTTTTTTTTTTATTTTATTGGGATTACCAAACAGTTATACAATAAAATCTTACTAAACATGTTCATCAACTTAAAAATAATTGTATAACCCGCACCGGTAACCACAAATTAATAAATGTTTTTAATCTCAAGTTGGTAGTAACACAATTTCAAAAGGTAGTTAAGTTTACAACATAAATATAATATAATAATCTAATTATTAGTCCCAGACTGGGACTAAAAGAAGTGACTGAGCATAGGTGATAATAATAATGTCACACGATCAAGCCAGATATGGCCGTAACTTGTTTCTTAAAACTACCTACGCGCACGGCCATGATATCTATTTCATTAAAATGTTGATTATAACAGTTCACCATGCGGCACAAAGGAGATCGCTTTCCAGCATTAGTGCGACAAGGAGCAGTGACGAACAAACGGTGTTGATTGCGACAATGTGTTCTATGGGGTATCCTATAGCAAAGATAATTATGTAAGGACATACAATCATACTTACCATGACAGATATCATAAAGCAGCATTGTTTGTAAGAAGAAGCGTCTAGACTTTAGGGTCATCGTGCTGTATTTATCTAAGAGGAGCTCATATGACAAGCGACTGTTAACACATTTAAAGTACATACAGCGTAAGAATTTTTTCTGTACTGATTCAAGTGCATCCACATATTTATTGTAAAATGGGTTCCACACGGCCACCGCATACTCCAGTTGCGAACGAATTAAACTTTTGTAGATGTAAAGGTAGGTGGAGGGTCTTGTGAATTTAGAGCATGATCTCATGACAAAACCGTACATTTTAAATGCCTTTTGTATAACATTATCAACATGCAAATCCAAGTGCAGACTAGAATCAAGAGTGACGCCTAGGTCTCGAATAGAGTTAACAACATCCAATTGCACTCCACAAAGTGTATATAAACTGCTTATCGTCTTATGTTTTTTACTGAAAGTGATGACTTTACATTTGTTGAGGCTTAAACTAAGTTTATTTTTTGAGCAATAGATGGAGAAGCGGTCCAGATCTTGTTGAACTTTGTAATGATCATCTACACTATCAATAGTATGATATATTTTTAGATCATCTGCATAAAGAAGATATCGACAATGTTTGAAACAAGTGTTTACATCATTGATAAATAATATAAACAGTAGTGGGCCTAGAATTGAACCCTGAGGGACTCCTGAGGTTACAGGGATGAAAGCAGATTCAAAGCCATTAACAACAACTTTCTGAGTACGATTGGATATATAAGACTTGAACCAGCGCCACAAGTTTCCTCGAATACCATTAAAAGCCAGTTTGTTGAGAAGTATTTTATGATCTACTCTGTCAAATGCTTTTCGAAAGTCGGTGTATACACTGTCAATCTGTTTTTTAGCATCAATTCCTTCAAAGAGATAAGTTGTATATAGTAATAAATTAGTTGTTGTTGATCGTTTCTGAACGAAGCCATGCTGTTGCTCAATAATTTTGTTATGTAATGATGGATAGATATTATTATGAACTAGTCTCTCGAAAAGCTTTGACAGAGCAGGTAAAATAGAAATAGGTCGGTAGTTCTCAACTTTACTTTTGGGTCCGCCTTTATGAACTGGCACAATACGAGCAGCCTTCCAAGTAGTAGGAAATACTCCTTCCAAGTAGTAGGAAGAGTTAATGTTTGATTCAGATAAAATTGTTGTATCTCAAATACATATTTCAATGCATAAATCATTCATATAGATACATCACTAGTCAAACAGTTTGTTGATCCCTCAAAGGACTCGCTAAGTAATTAAAGTAAACTCAGATGGAGAGCACCTGAGATTCCGTTTGGTCAGCTTAAAAGTGAAACGCGGAACGAACATTTTCCTACGAGATTATGATTTAACAAAAAAAAAGAGATTCTAAAATGTTTGCCCCCCTATGTGCGCGCGCTAAGCGAATTTTAGCTGTTCTTTTTACGGATTAAAATGAGTGTTAGTCAAATTGTTATGTTTAATTTAGCGTTGCTATGCTGGGGTAAGTTAGGTATTAATGACGGTCTATGAATGCGCCGCGATTTCGCACGCATCGCTCTGGGCATATGTTGTCCCTTTCTCGCTCGCGGGGCGAGGGTGGCGGCATGCGCGCGGGCCGCTGGTAGGCGCCAAGCGGTGATTTCTGCACCGCACTCAGTCACTCAAAACCGTTCGGACGAGAACGTATTGTGTTTTGTACGGATTTCCCGCCACGCGTTTTGTGATGCCGCGTGTAATGGACGATTCAATTTGAGATCGCGCGTGTTGATGCATCGTATTATTGCGGTTCTCCTGGGTTATACTAGAATACCAGGCTTAGTGATTGTTGGATGTCTCGACGTCTTCCACGTGAGCGTCGCGTTGAATAGGCATCAAGTGGCCATATCGGCTCGCGTTTTGTACGGCCCTAGTTCGTGTTGGGTCACGCGTAATGACTAATATCAAAGTGGAATACCAACAGAAGCTGTGAATAGTTTGAAGTGAATAACGCGCCAAGGCTGTAGTGGAGTGCTGGGTGTCGATATCTTTTCCACCCAGCCCTGTAAGTACCCACGGAATTCCTATTTGATCCATTCCCTGAACTTCCTTTCTCCGTTGGGTATTTTATGCATTTGGACCGGCGGCGTTGACTGTAAGTGGTAAACCTAGTTGCTTTAGTATAAAACTGTTTATTCGTGTTAATGGTGTGTTCCCTTTAGTCATATTTGTTGTACCATATCATTGTGACTCCTTAGTACGAATTGCGGAATTCGTGGGGTGATATAATTTGGAGGTACTTACTTATAATCTAGTGCTAATACGTGTGACGTAACGACAGATCGGCAGACGGTATTTACTACCGACTTGAGTTATGTAAAGGTCAGAACACATCATTTGCCAATTTCACTCAACTTAGTTAATTAAGTTAAATAGATTTAGGTTCACGTTTAATTCATAGTATGCGCTGCTATATTGTGCAGCGTATGCTATTTAGCGCTGCGTAACGCGGCCATTGTCTACCTTCAGTTGAACTCCTGGTATTTTACTAGAAATTTACCTGTGTAAATCGCTTCCACTGCGGGAGTTTAGCTTGGAATTAGACAATTTTTGGTAGCAGAGCGTGGTTCAGAAAACCACTAGATTTAAGATTATTTTAGTATAAGATTTTTAATCTACCTACATAAAAAAATATATTTATTGTGATTGTAGTGTGTGCCCTGTGTAGAATATCCTATCGGTAGGATCAGGGCCAATCAATTAGTGAATTGCTTGTTATTATCGTTGTGTTTACCCTGTGCGGATATCCTAACGGTAGGATCAGGGCCGATTGTCTATTATTGTTTTTTATTGTAAGGTTCGGTGTTACTTTGAGTTGGTACCATGGCTCCCACAATTACACAGCTTCAGGCAAAAATTAGAACGCACCTAATTTGGTTCGCGACTAAGCAGGCGATGGTCGGTCGCGGGGACCGAGAGGACGCACTCATCGCTTGTGCGCAACGGATTGACGAACGGGTCGCGGAGGTGTTGGATTGCCTCACTGGATGCGAGGAGTTATTTGATGGGACGCCTGATGAGGAGGTCAAACTTACGGTCCGGACGAATGTGACCCAGTGCATGGAGATGGGGCAGGAGATCCAGCAGGCGGCTGCTGTGATCACCAGGCGTAGAGCTGGGGAGCCGGACCCACCCCATGGTCCGCGGGGACCGGGGGTGCAAGTGCCCCTGCCGGCTGTGGCGATTCCGGTCTTCCACGGGGACTACACGGATTGGACCCGATTCCAGGATCTGTTTGACAGTGTGATTCATAACCGCACTGACTTGCAGCCGGCATATAAAATGGCACAATTGATGGCCAAGCTGCAAGGTGAGCCCCATGAGCTGGTAAAGCATCTACCAGTCGATGATGCAAGTTACGAGACGGCTCGCGGTTTGCTGATCGAGAGATACAGCAACAAACGTCTCATGATTGACCAACTCCTGGAACAGTGGCTCACCGTGCCGACCATCACACGAGGGACGGACCTCAGGGCCAAGGTCCTCAACCCTGTCTGCGTTGCAGTGAACGCTCTTGAGAGACAGGGGATGCCGGTGTCAGGCTATGATTATATCCTGGTCCACACGTTGTTGCGCCGCCTGCCGAGCGACATGGCCGCTCGTTTTGAACAGTCACACGGAGGTAAGACATCTGATTACCTCCCGACCTTCGAGGAGCTCAAGTCCTTCCTCGAGGCCGAGTGCAGGCGGGTAGATGCCCAATTTGGAGAGTCGCCTCACGCGGAGTCTGCGGCCACTCGCCGCCCGGAACGGCCGGGTGCACAGGCGCGAGACGGTAAGAGTAGGCCACCCAGGCGATACAATGTCGCTAATTTGGAATCGAGGTGTGCCTACTGCAGAGAGGCGGGGCATCAGGTGACTGCGTGTGAGGAGTTCGCTGCACAGCGGGTGCAGAAACGTCGTGGTGTGGTGCAGCAACGGCGTTGGTGCTTTAGGTGTATGGGGCCGCATCAGGTGCGAGAGTGCCCATCAAGCACCAACTGCAGGTACTGCCAGGGTGCCCACCATCAGCTCCTATGCATGAACCGCAGCGGAGATTACGGAGGCAGAGCTGACGCGGGTCAGCGGACGGAGTCTGCCCTACCTAGACGGGAGCAACGCTCCCCACCCCCTCCAAGGAGGAGTCCTCTTCCACCAGGGTTTCAGGGACGAGGCCAGGGACATCAGCAGGTGATGCCCCCTTCACCACGCGCGAGACAGTCACCACCTCGGCAGCAGGTGCCGGGACAGGGTAGGTGGTCACAGGTCCAAGGTCAGGGGCACCCATCACAGATACGTGATGCTACGGGCGGGTGCCAATACCAGGGCCAGTACATGCAGTACTCGGCGGGACTGAACAACATGGTGAGGTCTCATGACCCACGCATGCCTCTCCCCTTGGCTGAGCACCCGCGGCTACAGGCGCATCCACGGTACGCGCGCCTGCCGCAGGGTTACTATAGGCTGCCAGCCATGGCGTACAGGACCAGAGGTCCCTATCAGCAGGAGTGGGACCCACTCGAAGGTGTACGGAGAGAGGGGACCCCCCCGCAGGACGCGGACACTCCGCGCTTAGATTCCTGCTAGGTAATCGCCGCCTACACGCCAGCTTCGGCCCCCCGGCCAATTACGGTATTGTTGCCTACGGCAATGATTTGGGTATGGGGATACGGTGGCCGCAGCATACAGGTAAGAGCCTTGTTAGATACAGGGGCTCAGGGTTGTATTGTGTCTAGTAAGCTGGTGAGTAGGCTACGCTTAAATATAAGGCCCACAACGGATGGGGCTGTAGGTATTGGAGGTGTAGATGTGCCTGACGTTCGGGGTCAGGTGAACTTCGAGTTCACATTAGGTAATACAGGTACAGGGGTCAGCTATCATGCCTCAGCAGTGGTGCTGGATGAAGTGGTAGGGAAACTTCCTCAGGTTCGGTTACCGTCAACGGTACGAGGGTTAACCACAGGCTTAGAGTTAGCTGATCCTGAATTTGATACTCCTGGTACGGTGGACGTTCTCCTCGGGTCAGACGTCCTCGGGAGATTCTGGTGTGGCAGAAAACGGGTACTTCAGCAAACTGGTTTAGTGGCCGTTGATACCACAGGGGGGTATGTTATTTTTGGCCCAGTTTGGAGACCTCAGGACCTACCAGAGGGCGATACGGTACTCTATGGTAGTGTGTTGTCGGAGGTGCTGCAGAGGTTTTGGGAGTCTGAGGAGCCACCCACAGCGGATAGACGGAAGCCAGAGGATGACGAGTGCGAGCTGTTCTATCAGTACAACACTGCACGAAGTTCGTCAGGTAGGTTTGTTACCAGGCTGCCATTTCTCCCAAACCGCCCCTCCTTAGGTAGTTCGCGACAGATCGCGGAACGGAGACTACTGGCTATGGAGAGAAAGATGAAGCGAGATGCAGCACTTCGGCAGAAGTATATCGAATTCATGAGGGAGTACCTAGAGTTAGGCCACATGTCGGTGTCCAGCATAGATTGGAGGTGTGTCGAGCATTACTATATACCACACCTGGCTGTTTTGAAGTCACCGGAGGCGAAGATACGGGTAGTGTTTGACGGTTCTGCTCCTACATCGAATGGTGTGTCTGTGAACCAGTGTCTGCACGCGGGTCCCAAGTTGAACCGGGACATTGTGGACATCCTCACAGATTTTCGGTTGCACCAAGTAGCGTTCGTCGCAGACGTCAAAATGATGTTTCGCCAAACAATTATACACCCAGATGACCGTCGGTACCAGCTGATTTTGTGGCGTGAGAGCCCTGACGAGCCGATGGTCACTTATGAGCTTAACACGGTAACGTATGGTCTGAAGCCAAGTCCGTTTTTGGCAGTACGCACGCTGCGAGAGTTGGCCGCACAGGAAAGGGTAAGATTCCCTCGAGCCGCAGCAGTACTGGATCGCGACGTCTACGTGGATGACATCTGCACGGGTGCAGATAGCGTGCAACAAGCACTGCTACTACGAGACGAGCTGATCGCGATCATGGAATCAGGAGGTTATGAGTTGCGGAAATGGCTGTCCAGCTGTCCAGAGCTCCTGGCCGGGTTGCCAGGTGAGTTCCAGCAGGACCCGCACCTTTTCGAGAACCCGGACAATCCAAATACGTTGAGCATCCTAGGGGTGCAATATAGGCCAACGCATGATGTCTTTACGTATCAGATCGAGCCAGACCTTTTGCAGAAGACTTGGACGAAGCGTTCGGTATTATCGACGATCGCCAGAACTTTCGATCCTAACGGGTGGATCGCACCGGTGACGTTCATGGCGAAGTGCTTCTTGCAAAGGTTGTGGATAGCAAACTTGGGTTGGGACGACCAGCTCTCCGGAGAGCTGTTGAATGATTGGACCAAGTTTGTGACCACCTTACCAGGGATCGTACGCATCGCCATACCTCGCAAATTGCTCCCATCGGTGGGATGTAAGGCTACCCTACATGGGTTTTGTGATGCCTCGGAGCGAGGGTACGCGGCAGCTGTCTATTTGCGGACAGTCAGTTCAACGGGAACTGTAGACGTGCGTCTAGTTATGGCCAAGAGTAAGGTGGCTCCGGTTAGGACAAGATGGACCATTCCAAAGTTGGAATTGGCGGGAGCAGCGCTTCTCACGCGCTTGCTACATCATGTCGCTAGTAATCTACGCGGTACCATCAATTTGGATGAAACGGTGTACGCATGGACCGACAGTAGGATAGTTCTGTGCTGGTTACAGACGTCGGTACATACTCTTGAGGTTTTCGTGGCAAATCGGGTGTCACAGATTAAAGGATCGGAAACTCCGTTGGTATGGAGACACGTACCGGGAGAACAGAACCCAGCGGACTGCGCCTCACGGGGATGTAGGGCCCCTGATTTGGTAGGTCACTCACTGTGGTGGGGACCTCAGTGGCTGACTGAGTCACCTGAGAGATGGCCATACAATGAGTGCGGGTCGCCGCTTGGGCCACCTGATCGAGGTTTGCGAGTGAACGTAGGGCAGATCGTACCTAAGCCTAGTGCGGCTTTCTTGCTGGAACGATACAGCTCCCTCGACAAACTTCTAGGGGTGACAGGTTGGATCAAACGGTTCGTGAACAACTGTAGAAAACCTCAAGCAGAACGGAACTTGGCACCTGTCCTCTCGCCTGCGGAGCGGAATGCGGCTCTAAGTTTATTGGTTAGGGTCGTCCAGGCGGAACATTTTGAGGAAGAGGCCAGGCTGCTCAGGGATGGCCGTGGAAAGCTGAAGGGAGGTCTTGTGCGCCTCAACCCGTTCGTGGACGAGCATGGAATGCTCCGGGTTGGAGGTAGACTTCGGAACGCTAACCTGCCCTTTTCAGCACGGCATCCGCTGTTACTCCCAAAGAAGGGACCTTTGGTAGAACTTATAGTTAGGGATCGTCACCAGAAAAACTCGCATGCGGGCTGCAATGCACTTTTGGCTATTCTGCAGCGCGAGTTTTGGATCTTGTCTGGACGACGTACGGTACGGAGCATGTTTCGGTGCTTGCCTTGCTATCGGTTGAAGGCAGCCACAATGCAACCTCAGATGGGAGACCTCCCACCGGACCGGGTGACGGAAGCCTGGACGTTTGCGGGTGTGGGAACGGACTTTGCGGGGCCTTTTATGGTAAAGGCATCACGCCTTCGCAACGCGAAGTCAATCAAGGCGTATTTGTGCGTGTTTGTGTGCCTAGCAACCAAGGCCGTCCACTTGGAACTCGTGGCCGACCTCACTACGGAGGCTTTCTTAGCAGCTTTAGATAGATTTGTGTCGCGAAGAGGGCGACCAGCGCTGATCAGGTCGGACTGTGGTACCAACTTTAAGGGCGCTGATCGATGTATGAAAGAAATTATAACGTTTTTATCGGAAAACGAGGAAGCTATCGGCACGAGCCTCTCCCGTCAGGGCATTAACTGGGTGTTCGATCCACCAGGATGCCCCCACTGGGGTGGTATATTTGAAGCGGTTGTAAAGTCCGCTAAGACGCATTTGATGCGCGTTATAGGTTTAACGATATTAACCTTTGAGGAGCTAGCGACCGTGTTTTGTAAAATTGAGGCCGTTCTCAATTCACGTCCTTTGTGTCCGCTTAGCTCAGATCCGAATGATCTGGAGGCCCTGACACCAGGGCATTTCTTAATTGGCCGACCACTTAACGCCTTGCCAGAGTACCCCTACACAGAGGTCAGTAGCAATCGTTTGACGCGTTATGAGTTGCTGCAGCAAATGTCTCAGAATTTTTGGAAGCGATGGTCGCTTGAGTATTTGCACATTCTGCAGCAACGCCTTAAGTGGACGGACAGAACTGAACCCCCTCGCATCGGAGATCTCGTTCTGGTTAAGGATGCCAACCTGCCGCCACTGCGATGGCGCAGAGGGCGCATTCTCAACTTGTTCCCAGGTAGTGATGGCACTCCTCGAGTCGCGACAGTTCAGGTAGGGGATTCAGTTCTTAAGCGAGCAATAGCAACGCTATCTCGTCTCCCCAGTAGTGAATAGGCCTAAGGGATTCGGCCTAGGGCGGGTGAATGTTTAATTTAGCGTTGCTATGCTGGGGTAAGTTAGGTATTAATGACGGTCTATGAATGCGCCGCGATTTCGCACGCATCGCTCTGGGCATATGTTGTCCCTTTCTCGCTCGCGGGGCGAGGGTGGCGGCATGCGCGCGGGCCGCTGGTAGGCGCCAAGGGGTGATTTCTGCACCGCACTCAGTCACTCAAAACCGTTCGGACGAGAACGTATTGTGTTTTGTACGGATTTCCCGCCACGCGTTTTGTGATGCCGCGTGTAATGGACGATTCAATTTGAGATCGCGCGTGTTGATGCATCGTATTATTGCGGTTTTCCTGGGTTATACTAGAATACCAGGCTTAGTGATTGTTGGATGTCTCGACGTCTTCCACGTGAGCGTCGCGTTGAATAGGCATCAAGTGGCCATATCGGCTCGCGTTTTGTACGGCCCTAGTTCGTGTTGGGTCACGCGTAATGACTAATATCAAAGTGGAATACCAACAGAAGCTGTGAATAGTTTGAAGTGAATAACGCGCCAAGGCTGTAGTGGAGTGCTGGGTGTCGATATCTTTTCCACCCAGCCCTGTAAGTACCCACGGAATTCCTATTTGATCCATTCCCTGAACTTCCTTTCTCCGTTGGGTATTTTATGCATTTGGACCGGCGGCGTTGACTGTAAGTGGTAAACCTAGTTGCTTTAGTATAAAACTGTTTATTCGTGTTAATGGTGTGTTCCCTTTAGTCATATTTGTTGTACCATATCATTGTGACTCCTTAGTACGAATTGCGGAATTCGTGGGGTGATATAATTTGGAGGTACTTACTTATAATCTAGTGCTAATACGTGTGACGTAACGACAGATCGGCAGACGGTATTTACTACCGACTTGAGTTATGTAAAGGTCAGAACACATCATTTGCCAATTTCACTCAACTTAGTTAATTAAGTTAAATAGATTTAGGTTCACGTTTAATTCATAGTATGCGCTGCTATATTGTGCAGCGTATGCTATTTAGCGCTGCGTAACGCGGCCATTGTCTACCTTCAGTTGAACTCCTGGTATTTTACTAGAAATTTACCTGTGTAAATCGCTTCCACTGCGGGAGTTTAGCTTGGAATTAGACATGTTATGAACTCTGGACTCCTCATATTGATTCGGGGAATTTCGAATTGTTTCAGCGGACATTCTTTGAAGTATTCATGTAATACGAAAAACCATCATTCTCGGAAATCCTGGATTTCAGATTTACACCTAATCAATTTAATGGTTCAAAAGGGTTCAAATTCCCTGGCTACACTTTCCAAAGATAATATGTTTTGTAACAAAAGCTCTTGTTAAAAGTATTTGTAATGCAAAAAACAAGCCGCGCTCCCCAGCAGGATAATGTTTGATGTGGGCAGTTTTTTTGTGGTACAGAGAATGCACAGAAATTTTGCTTATTTGGTACTACTCGTACCTTAAAAAAATATAACACTTTACAACACAAAAAACAGCTCTACAGTAGAACCGTGAGGCTGATGTTCGTTGATGTTGTTTCGGCAGTACAAATAATATACAGAAACTGTACTAAATTCATTTTTGAAAAATACCGCTTTGGTTAACCAAGTACAACGTACCCATTTGAGGGATCAATTTATACTGGTCATTCTCAGTAACTGTATGAGAAATCAGTCCGTGTCAAAATCCCCAACACGAGACATTGGCTGATATTCGGTTCATATGTCGCAGTGAAATGGCAGAATTAAGAATTCAGACAAAACCCTAGAAACTTGATCAAAAGCCGGAGTTTGGCTTAATACCTGACTTCATTACACATTAAGTCAACTTGCTCCACCTTTCGCCACCCTGCCCCACCCTGCCACACCATGCTCCACCGTAGATGCAGCTTTCGGCCGTTGTGGCACGTGCCGCTGGGCGCCGCATCGTTCAGTAGCGTCTTACCCCCTCAAGTGGAGAAGAAACTCCTAGCGCCTGACTTTACGGGCCCCGCCCCGGGTGTGCTTCATCCCAAAAACCGGGGAGCAGTACATGGCCATTCGGTTCTACCTCAAGGCTCTGAAAAGGAAAACCAAAGTATCTTCGTTCTTCTACGCCCTCCCGGCGCCAAATCCCAGTTTTGACTGGATACATCGGTCAACACCTATAATTATTGACTGAAGGTCTGGACTTTTAATCAGTCAATAAGGTTATTGACTAAGACTTATTGTTCAGTAAAATCAGTCAATGAGGGTTTTGACCGACACCTTTAGCAAACCTTATTTGCAAATATTACATTTAAATATTTTTGTTTTTATTAGTTGATCTTTATGCACAAAACAGTGTTCATGGGCGGACTTAACGCCAGTGTCATTATCTATCAGTCTACCTTAGGGCATGTGGAAAGTAAAGGCAGGTACAAAAAAAAATAGTAATACAAAACCTCCGAAAGATACATTTAATGATAGAGGTAATATAGCTAAATAAATACAATGATATTATACAAATATATATATATACAGAGAGAGGTATATTGAAATTAAGTACATGCTATATTATAAACAATAAACTACATAACATATACCTCATTCATAGAAATTTTGAACAATAAAACCCATGAATGAAAAAATATATATTATCAGTATTGACTGGTTAACGGTTTTGACAAAAATATCAATACACAAAAGAAGAGGGTCGATATTGTTAGGGGGGATACTTAAACTTGATAAAAGAACATGTATTAATGTTTTTTTTTTTACTACGTTTGTCTGTTTATATTTAAAGCTGCATGTACGGTGGATCATGGTATGGCAGAGTAGGGCAAGGTTTGGCAGGGTGGGGCAGGGTGGAACAAGTTGCCTAAATGTATATTAAGCATGCATCACGCAAAAACTACTGAACGGATGTTGATGCAAACTTTACCAATATGTTGCCAGTTTGTAAACCATAAATATCAACCTCTAAAAGGAGGGTGGCACTACAATTAAAATAAGTTGTTTTAAACTCGAATAAAAGTGCTGTCGAGTGCTGGCTAAACAAAACTTTAGCCAGCACTCGAGGGTATGGATTACTTGAAGTGAAACACTAGGAGCCCAGCTAAACTATACGCAATTACAAATAAAGCAACCTACCAGACAAAGATTTACTTACTTTTTAAAATAGAGCAATTTATTATGCAAAATGCTGTCCGTTGGTTAAATATATTGTAGGTAGTACAATTTGCATGTTCTTGTTATTTCGCATGCATTTCACCGATCGTCATTAATTCAGTTTATTTTTCGCGTCTGCAATGCACCGGTGAACTTTAAACTGTCCTTGTATTGTGATGAATAGTAAAAGAAAATTCAGATATTGTAATACTTTCATGATTAAGATATTTTATGCTTATATACATGAGGGACATCCCTCCGAATACTGATAGGGTGCATGCAGACTATGAAACTGAACAAATTTCCCTAGAAACATATGTCAGGAAACGACAAAAAATGTTCGACCTCCAGTAGAAAATTACGATCAGCTGACTGCATTTACTATGGGAACTAAAAAAAAACAGACATCTCCTGAAATATTTTTATGGGAAGTTGTTCGGTTTCATGGTCTTAATGGCCGCTTCTTTCTCTCTCTGTTTACCTTCTGGTTGGCCGGTAGAGAATGCCGTCTGGGATTAGGCCCGCCTATTGTACGATGTGCAATAAAGTATAAATAAATAGTTAAATAAATAAATAATGCACCTTTTCAGTATTAGGAGGGGTATTAAATATATAGGGTATAGCGTCTTTTTTCTCTGAAGTTTTCTTCAATGTTGTTTCATATTAAAAAATCAAATATTTTTATATATGAAACAACATTAAAAATCTTGCATGATTTCATCATTGAATCTCAAAACAGTTTAATTTCTGACAGTAATCAAAAAACAGTTATTTTGTTTCAGACAAAAAAGATGTTGGATCATAACTTAAATTAATTTGGGGTGGTATGGGATCTACCTCCTAGCGGTCCACCCCGGGCAACGGCAACACAGGCTTGCCTGTGGATAAGTCCGGCTGAACGATCCCAATAAGCGGTGGAAGGCTCCGTAAGGGGCCGCCTGGCTCGCGACCATCATCCCACCGAAGTCTGGCGCCAAGTAGCTTGCTGCGTTCCGTCAGTGTGTGGGAGTGCCAGTGCCTTAACAGGCTTCTTCTGGGTGAGCTCGCTCCATCTTAGACTCTGTCTCTGTCTTATGACCTAGACTAGAGTCAAGAGCAAAACCATCACTAATAAAAATAAAAAAAAAAAATTAAATTTGAAGAAAGTCATTTTTAAACGTTTACATAGTACACTATTGAGCATTCTGAGGTAAAAAATTCAATACATTTTTGAATAAAAACAAAAAGTATAGAGTCAAAAACCAAGTTTGCCCTATGCATCAAATGGGGATCAGTGCTAATGTTTAGGCCATCTGCCCCGCCGTTGATAATCGCCACAACTAATAGTCAGGCCATTCGATGTCCCCTAAATATGTCTCCATTTAAGAGTACGATGCGACTCTAGCTCTTGAAAAATTGGAAAAAAAATTACATAATTTGACCTTCGAGCATCAAACCAATAATTTTGCAGTAGCAGATACTAAATAAATACAGACCAAATAAATAGTTCAGTGAGGGAAAGTGTATCTGTTTCGAAAACCAGGTTTTACATTAAAAATTACGTTTGAAAGAAGCTTTTTTGTCAATTTACAAGTATTTGCAATAAAACGTACATATATTCATTTAGTTGGATGTGATTCGACAACGTCAGTTCCCAAAGCTAGGTAACTTTCGCTTCACTGTATATTCGAGCAGCTTCGCCTTAACATTGGACATTTTTCTTACAATATTCGTTGCACGTCGTTTGCACCCTCTCCAGGAATAGTGTTACAATACATATTTTGTAAGAAGGGGACAGATATAGTGTGACAAAATAATACGTATTTATTTTGTGAGAAGGGGACAAAATCGTTTACGTTTTATGCTTGAATTCCAGTAGCGTAGCTATACGATAAGAAACAAAACTGTTTTTGACAAGGTGCTTTTAATTAAGTGAACAAACTTATTCTACTTTACGTAATATTACATCTATTGATAAGTATTTTTTGGAAGATGCTAATACACTGACATAGACTTGTTGAACGGTAAATTATTATACAGATTATTTTTTATCTATATAAGAAAAAGAACAGAAAATGTGATACAGACATTATTTTGTAAAACAAATATACCTTTCGAATATGTATATTCATGCTCTGTACCTAAGGCCGAGGTCGTGAAATACGGAAGCCGAGCTACTGGAACACAAACTTTATAATAAGAACATAAATTATCTATACTTGATTTGAAATTAACAGGAGCTTATAAGAACAATGGAAGTTATAGGACTGGGTGCCAAATTGTCGGAATTTATGTTTCATTATAATCCCTATAACATTATTAATTTTGAACAATGTTTTAAATTAATTTGGTAATTGCCGTTAAGCGCCTATGGCTGGAATTGGAGGGTTCTTTGGACGATTAATACTTACTAGTGTAGGAAATAAGGATACTCTTGTTAATCAACAGCGATGAGCAAGAAAGGGTAATGTACCTACTTACTACTGATAAACTAAAATAAAAAGTAAATAATGTTCTTAAAGTATACAGGGAGTAACAAAAAGCGGTCAAGGTAGGTACTCATGAAACGGACCACCTTTCCCTACGGAACAAAAGTCGAAATATGGAAAATAATTGGACCTCCCACAATAATTTAACCGTGGATCAGCAATATTTTATGGGAGATCCAATATTTAAAATATTTTTGGACTCATGTTACATGGGGAAAGATGTTCAGTTTTATGAGTACCTTGACCTCCCTTCGGTTTGTTATACCCTATATATACAAGGTTCATTTTATTCACCCCGGAAATTTTACAAGGTGATTCTACTCATGATTCTGAACAACTTTTATTATAGGGTCACCTGCGAAATCGCCAAAAAAAAACAACTGTTTGAAATCAAAAGTTGTTTTGAATCATGAGTGGAATCGTCCTGTAAAATTTCCCGGGTGAATAAAAAATAACCCTGTAGTAGTAGTAGTTTTTAAGTTTCCGTATTGCAATGTATCGTTTTTGATACTTTCATCAGCTTTATTCTCTAAAACCTTCTGCTTGGACATAGAAGTAAAGTTTATTTTTTTGTTAAACAAAAAGTTTTCATCAAGTATGCCATCTAATTAAAGTTCTTTATAAGATGTTCTTAAACAAAACGTTAACACTCATCAAAATTTGCACCATGTATAGGAATGTGTTTGTTTACCCGTTAATTTTGCTATGTATTAATATTATTTATTACCCAAAGAAGTTAGCGTCCATAAATTTTACCTGTTTTCCCAATCTGATTTCAAACAGACTTTTTAAATAAAATTCACTGGTTCCCTAGGGGAATATATAACACAAATATAATGTTCAATCTAAACTTTTAGAACTCATTCTAAATTTCAGAAATTTCAAACGTGATTAAACTTTACCGCAACAAAAAACTGGTGCTTTGGAGCCAAAATTGAATATCTACGTTTCATCAAACTCGTTCGCGTAACAAAAGTGCCTACAAATTAAAAAATCTTTTTTATCCCAAAGGATTGATGTAAGGCAAAATCCACAAACCAGAAAATGCGTCTTTAGCTGGTTGGTAATGAGTTCTAATTACATGGATATTATTCATATTATGGGTATGAAACTTTTAAGTAATTCCAAATCTTTTAAAAAGACTTAGCTTTTTCTAGGAATAAACGAAACCGGTATCTTTCTATGCAAAACCGAAAATAAGTACATACTCGTACACAAATAAATGCCCTTGAATCTAACACAGCCTCTATTGAAAAGAGAGCCTGAGTGGATTTGGACCAAACTGGGGTATATATCATCGTTATCCCGAACGACGGACAGTTTGCAGTAAAACGGGGGATTAAATATACCGGGGACCACGTCTTTGTTACCGGAATTCAAATATATATTTTCTAACAAGCAAATGGAAATTTCATAAAATACAAGCGGATATGTTGATGGTTTTAGGTGAAAGAATTTTGTTTTTCCAATTAATTGATTATCTGCTATAAGTGTAGCGAGACAATCCTGAACCTTTCTTTAATTAATTAGTTAATTAATCGACGGAACATGAGCCTGAAGACTACTAAATGAAAATCGTTTTAGTTGTGTTTCTATAGCGTGTCAGTTGGATGGTTTTGGCGTTTCATATTCTGCTAACAGTTTGAAATATAGAATATCACAGTAAGAATAGAATGACAGTTGAGTTTTGCTGGCATAACAATGGAAAGAAAGAGAATCATGGCCTGTACTGTGTCTATGAACTGATGTCTGATGATGATGACTATCTAGGTTTATCGTGGATTTTCATACAGTTCCTAAAAACAATAAAGTTGATCACTTAAATTGATTGGTTGATATGCTGCTGACAGAACCTATATGCCAACTTGGGAAAAAAGTTTTTAATGTCACACAAGTTACTTTATAGTTGGTACGCTAAAGATGATCCTCAATCTTAGGCGACCTTAGCGATTATATATGAGAACCTTATTTACTTCAAAAATAATATTTCATATTTAGATTGAAATTTTAGAAAGGACCTTACCGCAGTCACAATTTTTCTGTTTTCCCGTGAGAATGGAATATTTTTCCGCGGTTTAAAGTAGACTTGGTATTATTTAAGATGATATTTTATCAATATACCAAAATGTCATTTAAATCCGTCAAGCCGTTTGTGCGTGAAGAGATTACAAACACAAACTCTCAGATTTATGATAGTAGTATCGATATGGACAGTATTTAAGACATTTGATCGAAGTATTTTATCCAAGGTATGGATGGACTTGTGTTGTTTAGGTTGATTGATTAGCAACATACATATATCACGCCTATAATCCCTTACGGGATAGGCAGAGCGTAAACGGCTGTAAAAAACGGACATTTACGCCTCGTCTCACAAACATTTGAGGGTCATTTAAAATATTGTGTATCACCAAAGTGACAGGTTGTCAGCCCATTGCCTTAATTTGCAATACACAATATATTGATTAGCAAAGTGGATATTTATCCTAAAGATACCAGTAAATACAACCCCACGCTCTAAATTGTCCGAACCGTTTCATGTGGTTAATCTAGTATTACTACTGATGTCTAATTTAAATTTAAAAAGTTTCATTATCTACACTATGACTTGTAAGTGGCCTGAACTTAGTTCTCGAATAAAATGTATCCTTTCCCTTTTAATTTGTTTTTATTATACGAAATTTGACGTCCTAGCTTTAAAACTAGAAAAAATATAACCTAAAAATTTACCAAACCAAAAAATTCCCACTCTTGGAGTATTTTGTTACGTGATACTCTGCGAAAACAAAACTCACAAACGGCTGCTCAACCGAAACCAATTAGTCGAAGGCAATCGTTCAGCAGTGAACGCCCTGTGGCTGTGGCTGATATCAATACAGTGCAGTTTCTACTAGATAGGTAGGTATTTAAACACAATTAATTACTCCATTTTCATTGAAGGGTTAAAGGACAAGTAAAAGGGACGTCTGGTTCAGAAACATGACCGTTACCACACCTTTACGAAGTTCATATCACAAACTCTTATAAATCCTTGATAGCTTTCTATTTTAATACTAACTATTTTAGATAGTGATGTTATAGTATCCAATTTTATTTGTAGTCCAAGTTCTGCCTATTTAAATGATCAATGTACCAGTGTTGACCACTTGTATAATAATTTAACTAACTTCGTAATCTTCGTAGTCTGTATTTTTTTTAAATTAATGATGGGTTTGCTCTTGACTATAGTCTAGGTCATAGGACAGAGACAGAGTCTAAGATGGAGCGAGCTCACCCAGAAGAAGCCTGTTCCCTCTTACTTTGAAGATATTAGAGTTGTATGCGTTTGGAAACACAGACGCAGGTAGTGAGTTCCACTCTTTAGCAGTGCGCATTATAAATGATGACTGGAAGCGCTTTGTCCGAATTGGTGGAATCGCAACCAGGTATGGATGGTATCCCGCGGTGCGTCTGGATGTCCGATGGTAGAAGGGAGCTGGTGGACCAAGGTCGTGAAGCTCTTGAGTACACTCTCGTAATCTGTGGTTTCTCAAATAAATTCAGGCTAGATTACATAAATTTTTACGCCGGTACATAAACAAGAAAGTTCCCTTCAATGATATTTCTGGAAGCCTGATAAGTATATGATAGTTACGCCGTCTTTGTTCAAATTTTAAGTCCTCGTTCCAGTAAAGTCCCGGTGGATATTATGTAGCCTGCATAAGTTTGACAAAACATAATAAATGTTTTCAGTTTAGACAGCCAGTTATACCAAAAGCGAGCACTGCGAATATTGGAAGGGACAAAGCCGAAAGAGTCATGCAGAACTATATTCGCAAATCTTAATATTATGACCTTGTCTTCACTGTACTTGTTCAAAACAATAAAATATGTACGGAAAAATTTAGAAAATTTTAGTTGCCGAACGGGTGGTGGGCGTAATCTTCGCAGCGTAGGGAAACTGTGCACAGTCCGGCGGAGACCCGAGCTGGCAACCAAAAACCCGCGCGTAATGGGCCCGACGTATTACGAGCAACTACCCACAGATCTAAAAAATGAACAACATGATGAAACGTTTTATCGCCGATTAAAAGACTTTTTATTGGATAAGGAATACTATAATGTTAGCGAATATTTCAAATTAATAAAATAGAATATTATTGATCAATCTTTAATTTTTGACATAATATTTTAATCAAATTTTGACTTTTTAATTACTTTTAATCAATACTTATAGTATTGCAATTGTTTTTCTTTATTGTATTCTATACCACTTGACATTATTATTTTAAAGAAATTTGACATATTTGCTAAAATAATCTTTATTGATATACTTATCTTTATTTTATTTTGTTATTATTGTTTTTTTGTTCAAGTTTTTTACCTTGTTTAACATTGTTTTTGATATCTTATCAAATTTGTATATTATTTTATTTTGACATTGATACTAAATTGTAACTTTATTATAGCTATTACTATTTACTGAAGAACGTTGACATTGTATTTTTTCTATTTTCTATTTTTGACGATCACAATAATGACAATAACACAATAACCTCTGACATTTTTATTTAGTTTAAGCAATTTAATTATGAATTTGATAATGTGAAATAAATGAATCTAATCTAATCTAATCTACTACTTATTTAAACTTGACTTTTACGGGTTCTTATTAATTAATTGTTTCTATTTTAGGCTCCCAACATTTATACGCTCTTACAAGAATCATGAACACGAGCAAATGGCAAGTCATTTAGGTACATAATGTCCCATTCCCAAAACGTCCAACGTTCCATTCCCAGTATGTCCTTTTCCCAGAATGACTGATTCCTAGAATACCTATTCAATTCCCAGAATGTCTAATTTTCAAGATGTCCAATAATGTGTATAGTGCATGTTCAACTTTTGTAATGGACCTTCAAATTATAACAACATTAAAAAAATGACATCGTCATAGTGATAGTCATCGTCATCATCATAGTCATACTTAGTGTTTTAGTCATGCGTGGCGCATGTATCGCTTTGTCAGTCACTTGCAACTCTGGCTACTTCCCTGTTTATGTATCTTTGGACAAGGAAACCATTTTTTGTTAAGTTCATTTGAATTGTTATTTTATATTGAAACTAGCGGCCCACCCAGCGGTTTCACCCGCTGCTAACTGATTTCCCACGGGAAACAGACCTTCTCCCGACATAAATCATACATAAAAACCTTCCTGTTAAATCGCTAATCTTTTAAAAAAACTTCATCCAGATCCGTTCAGTGGTTTTGAAGATTTATGCATACAAACAAACAAACAGACGTGGGAAGCGACTTTACTTAATACTATGTAGTGATAATCCGTCTCGCTTCAATAACGCATTAGGCTAGGATGTAGATAAAATTTTGTATGAAGCAGATAAGAGGTAACGAAGATGGAAATAATTACGCTTATTCTTCTGAATATTTTGCGGAAATGTCCCTACTGCATTTCTTTATGGCGGTTTGTGTGAATTAGTGGCCGCTGCAAAAATTTCTCCTTGCATCTTTGAGGTTTACAACTATGTAGAGTTGTATGCAAAATTCGGTGAAATGGAAATCCCGTTCATAGGCATGTATGAAAGTTCGTTGTCTTAAGTGTGATCCGTTTCAAAATAAGTGATTAGACTTATGACTTAAAATTATTAAACACGTTTTTCAGCATATTTGAAATTTTAACCCTTAATAGGGTCAAAAAGGGGTTAAACGTTTGTATGAAAGTTCGTTTTTTTTAATGAATGTGATCTGTTTAAAAATTTGTGATTAGACTAATAACTTAAAATAATCAAACACGTGTTTCAGCATTTTAGAAATTTTAACCTTTAAATGGGTGAAAAGGGGGTTAAATGTTTGTATGAAAGTTTTTTATCTTAAATGTGATCTGTTTTAAAACTTCTGATTAGACTCATAACTTAAAATAATTAAATACGTGTTTCAGTATTTTTGAAATTGTTATCCTTAAATGTGTCAAAAGGGGGTCAAAAGTTCACTACCAGTTGGGCTACTCGTTTTCCCATGGGAATGTGACAATTTCCCGGAATAAGTTATACTTATAAACCTTCCTCTCAAGTTACTCTATCTAATAAAAAAAACCGCATCTAAATCCGTTGGGTAATTCTAAAGATATAAGTAGACACCAAACGGGAAGCGACTTTATTTTATGTAGTGATTCTATACAGGCTGTTAGGAAAAGTACTGCATTACTTTTAAAGGGTGAAACCTAGTAACTAAACGATTTTGCTGAAAATAATTTTACTTACCTTTTGCAACACACGTATAAGGTGATATTATCTAACCAAGCATTATACAGGGTGTTAGGGACAGCCCTCTGAATACTGACAGGGTGCATTCTGACTATGAAACTGATAAACTTCCCATAAACAAAATATTTAAGGAAACGTCAACAAAAAAGAACTGACTTCCCATGGTAAATGCATTCAGCTAATTGTGATATTATATGGGACATCGATTTTTTTGTCGTTCCTTGACATAATTTTCTAGGGGACAGTTGTTCGGTTTCAGGGTCTTCATGCACCCTTTCAGTATTCGGAGGGCTGTCACTTTCAGCCCGTACAGTATGCTAACATGGGTGGATTGTACCTATACACATACATACATACTCATATCACGCCTATAATCCCTTGCGGGGTAGGCAGAGCGTAAACGGCCGCATAGAACGGACATTTACGCCACGTCTGACAAACATTTGAGGGTTATCGAGAAAATTGTGTATCGCCATAGTGACAGGTTGTCAGCCTATCGCCTAAAATTGCAATAAACACCCTCAAATCCCTTAGACGCTTCTTACGACTCCCACGGGCAAGAAAAGGGGTGATACTATTCTAAGCCGGCATCACACGGCACTCCACTCGTTTGTACCTCTATGTAATAAACTAAACTAAAATTGTGATGATTGGACTTTGGGAATTGGACATTTTAGAATTTGGGCATTCTGGGAATTAGATATTCTAGGAATTGGAAAAAGTTACCTCAATGAACAAACATTAAAATTACTCTTCTTAAAACATTAAAATTAAAATCACATCTAATAAAAGAAGTGAATAGAAGCACGACAGTTGTAAAAAATACTTAGTAGTAGGCAGTTATAGATTTGGCTAGCTTCTAAAGACATTAACTAGCCACCGAAGATACAACGAATAGATGAAATCGGTAAGGATATGACTAAAACGAAGGGCAGCTAGTTCAAAGGGCTAAATGATAGCATCAAAGACTGTCTCTACCGGACATCCGAACGGATATCAACCTTTGTGAAGATCAAGGCCTTTGTACAATGGTAGGGTGCAAGGTCGTGGGTCATATTGGCAGGGCCGTCTCAATAGAATAAGGATAATGTGAGAGGGATTGTCAAAAGTTCGAGGCCCCCTGACGATGGGGGCCCGGGGAACGGGCCTCCTGTGGCCCTTATGGCAAAGACTGTACTGATACATACATACATACATACACATATCACGCCTATAATCCCTTGCGGGGTAGGCAGAGCGTAAACGGCCGCATAGAACGGACATTTACGCCACGTCTGACAAACATTTGAGGGTCATCCGGAAAATTGTGTATTGCCATAGTGACAGGTTGTCAGCCCATCGCCTAAAATTGCAATACACACCCTCGAGTCCCTTAGACGCTTTTTACGACTCCCACGGGCAAGAAATGGGGTGATGCTATTCTAAGCCGGCATCACACGGCACCTGTACTGATAACATACATTATATACATCAGCCGTGCCGTGTGGTGCCGGCAGAGTAGAATACCACCACCCCATCTCTTACCGTGGGGGTCGTAAGAAGCGACCGAGGGATAAATCCGACCCAAGCACAACGGTCCTGGAGAGGCCAACTCCACAATTAAACCCGGAACGTGGTCTCCGTCAGGCGCGTGTGACAGAGATCTACCGCGCGGCAGACTCCTGCAGCCGACCTGGCTCCGCACGTATCGACTAGTCGTTCCTGCGGATCCAGCCAGGAAGGCCGAGAGGGTGGCGCAGGTCCTGGGCAGCCCTGCGTTTTCCATAATTGCGTCCCAGGCAACGCAGTGTTTTTTCAGACACTGATTAAATCGTCTGTCACAGACGTATGAGGCCAATGATGATGATACATCAGCCTATTGCAGTCCACTGCTGGACGTAGGCCTCCCCCGGCTGTACTGATTACTGGGATCGAATTGTGGTGCGAGGTTTTGATGTTTCAAAACCTCACAATAAAACAATTTTAAACGGATTTAAGTTGTGTTTATTTTGGATTTTACAATTCCTATGTTTCGAGCTCTTTACAGAGCCCGTGGTCACGGATGACTAAGGTGTTAGACGTCATTATTTAGAATTGAAATTATTTTTGTTCTACCGCCATCTATTTCTTAATTGCCTAGCGTAACGTCCGGGTTCCACACAAAATGCTGAAACCGTATCTTGTGTAGATAGGTCTTACAGTATGTTGGATCTGGTTCTTCTGCTGTGTAATCAGCGGAGTCCAAGTTGATGAGATTCCCCATCCAGTATCTCTGTTGAAATTCGGATGTTTTTGAATTTCTATGGCTTTCCGTACTTTCCTAGGAATGAATCTCTTCTCTCTCGCTAGGATTGCAGCCTTATTGAATCTGACATAATGGGTTTTTCATTATCCATGATATGTTCACACACTGCAGACTGTCTGTCACGACGGTTTTTTACTTCAGCAATATGTTCTTTTAGACGTGTAGATACATTTCTCTTTGTTTCTCCTATAAACATAGGAATTGTAAAATCCAAAATAAACACAACTTAAATCCGTTTAAAATTGTTTTATTGTGATGAGTAATAGTTGTGAAAACTCAAGAAAATATTATGTTTCAAAACCTCCGGATACGTTTTACGTTTTTCCGGCTCTTATGAATCATTGTAGCTTACTAATCGCACATATTTTTATAATCGACACAGTAGATTGAGAAATTATTGATATTGATATAGATGCAAATAAAAATACTTTAGAATTAGATTTGTTATTATAATATTTTAATGTGTAAGTATGATATCTCTACTTTCTTACTGAATTAAGCCAGTTTAAGTTCTAGGTAATTGATGAAATAAGAGACGGAACAAAGTAATGCTAAAAAAAATACATTGAAACACAAAAATTAACACAACTAGTACTGTAATGTCTAATTATATGCAGTTACATACTTAATTTTACGAGTATCTACACTGTACAAAGAATTCTGTAAATTTACTACTTACACTTTTCCAGACCTTCACACTGGCGATACAACGCCGAGTCTAAGATCTCAAGTGGCACAGAAATGTCCGCATTACTTTAATTTTTTTTAATCTTCTTTCTTTCTTTTTCGTGTGGGACACCGAGTCGTCAAACGACCCCATGAACCCTGGTGTCAAGAGTTTTTCAACCGCCTACTACCACTAGTAGGCCTCTGACATGGTTGTGTTACGACTGCCGTCTAAGTAATCATAGACAGCAACCGGGACCGACGCCTTAACGTGCCCTCCGAAGCACGGAACCATTTCTTTTCGGACAATCAGTTGGTTCACCCTGCAATGTCCTAACCAGACCAGGAACAAATTCACAAAGTGATAAATATCAGCTTTGTAAGTGTTCCACCGAGAATCGAACCCGGAATCTTTGCGTCGCAGGCAGTCGCACTACCACTGCGCCACATCGGCCGTCACATCTTTTTTAAATAAAATATAGATAAAGTACTCTAGAAAAGAAAAATTACAAAAACCTGACAAAAATAAACGAAGCTTACTACACAACATAACTCCACACGGATGACAAGTGTGGCGAAAGATGGCGGCAAATTTGAGTATTTACACATTAAATAAGTATTGGCACAGAAAACTTCGTTTCATTTCTCCATTTTATCGAAAGGCTTTAGATTTATTGTTACAGCGTTTGCGAAAAAACTGTTATTTATGCAGGTAGACTACATAAAAAAGGTCTTTACACAACTGTTTTCGAATTTGTAATGCGAATATTTTGAGGCGAGTGTAGATAAAATTAATATAATTTAACAAAGAAAAATCTCTTGGTGAATTTTGGTATTATCTTGGTATTACTTAGCCAACAACGAAACAAAACAAATAGCTTAAATACAATTAACTTCCTTCATAATATTCATTAATCTACAAAGTGTTCACATAAAGCCCCTCTAACACTTACTCACGTTCAAGCGTGATTCATAATGTACGGTCGCGTTCTAAAGTGGAGTCATAGTTAACACAAACCTCAGAAAACAAGTCGCTCGCACCCGCGGCGACACTCACACAATGACACAAATGACGTATAACATACTATTATTTGACGAACTACCATTGTATAATAGGCTGAGTAGTATTGACTATTTCACTACATGAATCATTAGCTTCGGTAGCGTGGTCAGTAGCGCGGTCAAGCAAATTCTTGACCGTTATTGTGGAGACAATGGATCGAATCCCGATTTCTTCATTCTAGTTTTTATTTTATCAAATGAAGCAAAATTTAGTAAATTTTGAATTACATTTTAGTTGTTGCTAGATCGTTTGCGAGATAGTGCGTGTGCTAAGTGATTTTTTTTAACCTAAGTTTATTTATTAAACTTCAGTGTTTATTTCTTCGAAATGCATACTATTATCAGTTTGCAGGATAAGCAGTGTATTGTTGCGCTGCAATTATCTGTGGCGCTGCATGATATTGGATTTAATTTAACTCAAATTGCTAATCAGACTGGTCTGGCCGTAAGTATAGTTTTATTTCATTACAATTGTATTTTAAATATTAAAAACTTTGACTCATAGTATGTTGGTAGCTGTGAACCGATTAGTATAAACTTTTTTATTAATAATGCTACTTTGTTTTAGTGGAAGACTGTTAAACGTTGGGTTACACGTTTTGAAGAGGAAGGTAGCGTAAAAACTCGACTCGTCTTATTAATGATTCACAGCGGAGGATGATGGTGTAACAATATGAAGAAAATGGTTCTGCCGCTGGTCCAGGCAAATTAGTAGCACAAGAAAGAGGGCGTGCAACTGCCGCTAATTATGTTGATATGCTACAGGAAAGCATGCTACCGACGACGGTGCGAAATGTTTAACTGTTTATCCTGCTAGTGAAGTTCCTCGTTTTGCATTTGTCCAGGATAAATTGTCCAGTGCATCGAGCTGCCGTGGTGTATAATTGGTTTAGCCAGCACCCAGATATCCAAGTTATTCGTTGGCCAGCAAAATCTCCGGACTTAAATCCCATAGAGAATTTATGGGGTTTAATGGTGCAAAGGTGGGACATGCGCAATGAAAGAACTACAGAAGCTTTAGAGGCTCACTGCCTGGGAGTGTGGGAGAGTACCAGAGGAACAGATATATGCACTTATTTGATCGAGTCTATTAAGTGTTTATTAAGTGTTGTTGAAAACAGCGGAGGTAACACCAAATACTAATTATGTAAGCGGCGACTTTTACTTAAGATTCCAATCAGACCCGATCTAGCATACATTGCTGATTATCTTGTGTATTTCATTATAATATATGAATATACACAAAATAATCAGCAATGTATGCCGAAGCGGGCCTGATAAATCGTTGCTCACTCAACCTCTGTTTACCTGCTTACCCGCCTACTATTGCAGTAGGTATTTGTGGAGCATTACATTAGCAATTAAATTATGCTAAAACATCGATTTATATTTATATAAGATTGATAATTATTAGTCAGTTATCTTAAGGCCTTGCTTCAATATCTTTTCATTACGAAAACGAGTACTTAAGCTTAAACCTTGAGATGTAGGCAAATAACTGATTTATTATTATTACAATTACTTTTACTTCCGAGGAAAGTGCATCATCGTTAAACATAGAACAATACTAACGAAATTATTACTTAAATAACTTTATTGAAAGATTCAATCCAAGATTTGGATCATTCCTATGATCTTATAAATAATTACCTATCGATGTTTCAGCTAATGAACACTTAATATCATTTTACATAATATTGTGTTTTATCATTCAAACAAAACTATTAACTAAGTATTACGACAGCAAGTATTTTATGTAGTTTTACATACTCGTATCTTATGGTTACCAAAAGTTCTCATTCATGTCATTATGTTATTTACATAAAGTGATACCATACCTACCAATAAAATAATTTCTTACCTTACTTTTTGTTTTATTACAAAATTATAGGTTTATGTTTTTAGATAATATAATAGATACATAATTTACAATAAACATTTATAGATATAATACATAGATGAATATATAGAACAATATTATATAAAATAATTATTACTGGAGAAAATATGGTAAAAACATTTAAAAAAACATTATTCAAAATACAGAGATCGGATGGGAACCCGGTTCCGTTCTGATTAGAAGGTAAGAACTATTACCGCTAAGCTACGGTAGCTTGTGATCAATACGACGAAATAAAGATATGTAATCTATTGCTTTACTACAAGTGAACGAATAAGGATAACTATAAAACGGTTTTAGACAAACCAGTGTGATGTATACTTTGTGGTGATGTGGTGGCGAATAGGCTATCACCGAGTAATTATTTCAAAGATTACATAGATGTCGCTTATAGGTGGTAATCTGTTTAAGTTTTAATGCTACGCCTTAAGGTGGACTTTTCTACTTACAGTCGATAATCTTACGTGTGTGCGTAAGTTAGTAAAGTAAGTACAGAGGATAATAACCCGTATTGCAATCTGTCAAGTGGTCTAACTATGACTCCACTTATGAATCCGACCGTACAAGTTATTATGAATGGTTTTCTCCATATCCACCGTATTTTTATTGACGAGCTACAATGACGAGATAAGATAAGCGAGCTGGTGTGCTATACTTAACCATATGTTAGGTGAACTATATAGGGTGAAATTTTTAAATAATAAATAATTTTCCCCCATTATAACACGAAATATTTAATAAAACTCGATACAAAATATACTTAGCCGACCAAGTAAATTTGCATGACAGGTACAATATTTTTTCATATTTTGACATTTGTTCCTTGAGGAATGTTGTTCCTTACCATCCTGAGTTTTCATTAATAGTCACTAGTAAAATTTCGGTCGCTCCCAGCTTTTCTCCCTCCGGCCGCCATCGCAACTGAATTTCACAACTGGTTGCGGTAGAAGAAATATTTTTCTTCGTACGTTCCTAGTTGCGGCAAGAGAAATTTACTTATTTGTTCGCAACTACTTGATATGGTTAATTTAGTTTCACAACCAATTGCGAGTAAAGAATTTATTTTCTTTGTACACAACAAATGACAATCTTTTTTATCACTTTGCATGCTAACTGTTTGAAGAGGATACGTATATTTTCAATAATACTCTTTATTTTTTAATATCATTGCATATGTATATTAATATTATCTTTGTATGCCATTTTCCCTGTCACAAATCATTTTCACTATCTTTGCCACTATTATACTTAGTATTTAGTGCAAATATACTGAAATATTTAAAAAAAATCGACTTCTAACGTGTTCCCCACTTCGAGTAGAATGGAGTTCATATCAACACGAAGAGGAGGATTAAAATTGCTACATGATGGCCGACAATACCATCGAAAGAAGTCATACGGTAATGGCGGTTCATTTTGGAAATGTATGTATAAATGAAAATATATGTAAAGCAAACGTAACACTAAATACTCGTAATGAAATTACCAAATTTACAATTCACGACAGTAATTGTGAAGCTAATGCAGCAAGAAACATCGTTCAAAAAGAATTTGATGACCTGAAACGTAAGAGCAGCTGCAATTCCTCGTCTATACAAAAACAATATGATCAAGTTGTGGAAAAACTGAAGGATGAGGGGTGCGAAATTCTTGGAGAAATACCTAAATTCAACAGTATCAAAACAGGACTATTTAATGAAAGAAACAAAGTTTTGGGTGCCACTAAGTTGCGTTTCCAAAATGCTCAAGACGTTGTTGTGCCCAAGAAGTACGAGAAATTCATTCTTGCTGACTATAAGGATGATTATAGAAGAATAATTGTTTTTTGTTCTACAGAAAACAGAAAACTTTAAGTAATTACAGCCATATTTTCGCCGATGGCACGTTTAAGAGTTGCCCAAAAGAATGTAAGCAATTATATTCAATACATGCATTTGATGACAATAATAAATGCATAAAACCACTAATTTTTGCCGTAATGACTGATAAGACAATGAAAAGTTACGAAACATTATTCAATTTGATTAAAACAACCATTCCTCTTTGGTCGCCAAGCAAAGTAACTTTAGATTTTGAACAACCTGCAATCCAACCTGCAGTAAAAAAAGTATTCTCTGAAATAATATTTAAGGGCTGTTATTTTCACTACAACCAATGCCTCTGGAGGAAAGCTAAGGCCCTGAAAATTAAAACGCGGCCAAAAAAAAGGCATGTTGCCAGGTGTATAGGCACAGCTCGCTTGCCACAACAGTTTTTAACCGCTGGATATCAGTATGTGATGGCAAAAACCTCAAAATCTAAAGAGATTAAGGCTTTCAATAAGTATTTTGATAAACAATGGGTATATAAAGAGGTAAATTTAATTGATTGTTGTTGTGAAAGCGAATATTTTAGAACAAATAATAATGTTGAAGGTTGGCATACAAAAATAAATAAATATGTTGGGTGCTTGCACCCAACGCTTGCTCTGTCTGGAAATAATCTGTCCGTATGCAATTTAAATAATATAATATTTGTTAGCCTTAATTATTGATTTTTAATAAAAAATGACTTCTAACTTATACTCGTTAAATTATTTTATCTATATATGTTTTCTATCATTATTGGCTATAGGTACTGATAACTACAAAGTATGCATCTAGTAAAATTAGTGCAGTTCCTTGTACACAACTAGTTGCGAACAAATAAGTAAATTTCTCTTGCCGCAACTAGGAACATACGAAGAAAATTATTTCTTCTACCGCAACCAGTTGTGAAATTCAGTTGCGATGGCGGCCGGAGGGGCTTTTCTATTGCGTTGTTCCATTGATAAAAAAATATATCCTAAGTACGACCACCTAAATTATTATGTTAAGGCGAGTGTAGTCGTGAACGGCCTTAACAGTAACGCCACTTCACAAAAGAAATCCTATTAATATTATAAATGCGAAAGTTTGTATGTTTGTTACTTCTTCACGCAAAAACTACCGAACTGATTGGAATGAAATTTAGCACACATATAGAAGGTAACATGGATTAACACATTTGATAGTTTTTATCGCCACTTATGCGGGCAACGCCTAACGGGTAACAGCTAGTACTAAATAAATTAAAGTTACGGCAATTAATACCATAGTGGCCGTTTTCAGGCACTTTTTGCAATAACTACAATTACAGCGAATATTTCATTGAGTTTGCTTGCAGGTTCTCATTTTACATAAGGACAAAACTAAAAACTTTAGCATCGGACATTCTGATAGAATGTATAAATAGAAAACTTTTTTGTGATGTGGCACCACTGTCGTAGCCGTTTACAGCTATACTTGCCTTAAACAATTGCGAAATGGTATTAACCTTACAAGTAAAAAGTTGGAAAACGCCCGAGACGTAAAATTACCAATTTTTTTTTTTTTACTAGGTTTAAGTAACTGACCTACCTACACCTCATGACTTAATAATAATGTTATTACCCGTAGAACTTAGTAGGTAGGTACGTTTAAATAAGCATTAAATCATGAAAATAATTTAAAGAATGCAAGTGAAGTAAGCAGAATTCAAAATAATCTTTTAGACTAAATGTTGGATCTTTTATCTTTACTGCAAAGAGTGTTACAAATTCGCTGACCCGTTTTATAGTTGGCTAATCGGATAAGCTTAACTTGCAGTGACCAACATGGGAGCAAAGATAGGATGGGTATAGTATAGACGGGGTCTTCGAATAAACAAAATGCCACAAATTTAGCTGTTACAAAGGCGTATTCAAATCACGGCGGTGTCCGGTGGATACCTACGTGGGTACGGGTATCCCGATGGGTTAAAATTTCCAAGCGACTCAGTACCGCTACCCAAGTACCTATCCTTTTCTAGTATTTTCTTCCTAGGTGTAATCACTTCATACGCTCACATTTTTTGTTCAAAGAACTAACGGTGTAAAATAATTTCATAGGGTACAAATGAATTCAACATACATACATATAAGTCACCTATAATCCCTTGCGGGGTAGACAGAGCGTAATCGGCTGTAAAAAGGACGTCGGTGTTGGTTTTCAAATCGGGAAATATTATTCAGTTTTGCACAGGGACACCTTTATGTTATCGACAGTTTAGAAGATTTTTACCAGGAGAAGTAGGTAGGTAAGTTATGTTTGTCCGCATTGGTACTTCTTCATAAGTTTAAGCTTGTGGAGGCCAACAATATGATGAACTGCAATCATTGATATATATTAATGACTGCAATACACGGCTTTGTACGTGTTTGTATGATTTATTGCCAGCACAGTAGCTTAATAGAGACGTATGGACACTGAACTTTAGCTCCAGTAAGTTGTAGACTTTGGTACCTTAGTTATGATTGGTGTCTTCCAAGAGAGTTAGGTCCGTTTTCGAAAGTGACGCCGCCGCACCGCCATTTCCATTTATACAGGTTGAAATAAATTCGATACATTCTTGGAGGGGGTAAGATAGGAGGCCTTTTCCAACATATTCTTGAATAGGTTACAATAAAAATGGTTCTTTGTTTTTTTACTAAATGTACGACATAAATTTTTCATTTGCTTTGAAGCCGCACGTCGATTTCTGCTTCTAAGTATTTTTAAATGCAATTCTTGGAAAATTGTTCTTCTTTTTTGGTAAGCTGATGAAGCAGAAAACAAATTTATGTATTTTGTACAACAGAGTATTTTTTTACAAGAGAACCGTTTTTATTTACCATAGATGCAACTATAATCCGACATACATTTCGAAAAATCAAAGGTCCTAATAATTTTACAACTTATGATCACCGATTATAGTTCTAAGAAAGAATACCTCCTCTCTTAATTCCTCCAGGGAAGGTATTAAAGCACCTTTCACCCTATATAGACAAAATGTGTTGATAGCTATCCTTATATAACTACCAACGTATAATTATTATCAAAATTTAAGTTAAAACGTTGCATTTTCTGTTTAATTACAATGATCTAAATTTAGGTACTTAAATCGGTATTTCTATGGTAGCTTTTAGCAATGCAAATATGCAAGCAAGTTTACTGGAACAAAGCGCTCGTTAATATTGAAAACGTATTATGATGTTAATTAATTTTCATAATTCACGGTGTTCGACCTAAAAGCTTGAATAATTGGTGCGTAAGATTTTTGGTAATGCTGTCCGAATTTGGTGAATTGAATGCTTAATTTATTTTCATGCTAATTTCAAAAATCATTATGCTAAGTGAACGGATAGTAGAGTTAACATGTATCGTATAAAAATATAAAATTTGTAGTGTCTGTCTTGTTAAATATGAAGGATTATATGAAGAGTGAATACCAATTAATTGTTAAAGACTTCCCGTATTAGGTACACAGTTTTATAAAACTTTTTATTTTGTGGACGGGATTTGGAGCTGCGAGTTTTGCTATCACTAGTAGCGACGCCTCTCGCATTTGGGCTGTCGCGGCTCATCCATTGCCCGCGAAATTTCATGCATCTTGATGCCAATAACGCGTGGCATGGTTCCATCTACCGCGTTAGTTTTGCAACAAATTTTCCAGCCACAAATTATTTTCTTTACAGATTAATAGTAGCCAAAGTGATGAAAACCCGCAATAAATTGAATACCAAACTTTAAAAACACTTGTTGTGTTATAAAATTTAAGAAAACTTCCTATTTTTTTTTGTTTCACTACTAGTCAGTACGAACCTCCAGGGTTGTATCCTAGTATAGTATCCTTTGGATACCTATTAATAACTTTTTATTTTATTTTATTAATGATGGGTTTGCTCTTGACTCTAGTCTAGGTAATAGGACAGAGACAGAGTCTAAGATGGAGCGAGCTCACCCAGAAAAAGCCTGTTCACTGTTACTTTGAAGAGATTAAAATAACAAATAAAATTATGTAAAAAAAACTTTTAAAACAAGCTTTTATTTAAGTGCTCTGAAAAGATGAAAATAAAATTTTGAATGACATTTACCACATTCATTTATGACTTTACAGAAATGAAAATATAATAAAAGCTTGTCGCGATGCCTAGAAGAAACTACCTAATTACAGTTAGGTGCGTACCTTATTACAAAATTTCAATCACAAATTGAAAGTTTCGCGACAAGCTTTTATTATATTTTCATTTCTGTAAAGTCATAAATGATGTGGGTTTACACGACTTACTTGTTAAAATTTTTGTAGAGAGTTTTATCCCTCTACGTTTCGGCTGCTTACGGCAGCCTTCTTCACGGAGGTCGACAGATCACATACGCCCGCCCGTCAGCTGTGATTGCCGAACACTGCGGGCCGCGGCTCGCTGCGCTCGCGCCTAGATGGCGGGTGGCGCTGCAGTGGCCGCAGTTAGTGGTTCTTGCGGTTGTTGCGGTTGACTTGCAGAGTCCATAATCGAAAAGTCCGAACAAAATACACTAACCACATCATCACTTTTCACTTGGTTTACTGCCGCCGGTGATACTGTTTTTAGCACTGGCTTCCATGACGGCGATAACGACCAACCACTATCTCTGTTAAAATTCGGACGACGGCTTATTTCTATAGCTTCCCGAACTTTGCGTGGTACAAAGAATTTTTCCCTAGCCAGAATAGCTGTCTTGTCGAAACGAATATAGTGGTTGGTGTCCGGATTCAGCGAGTGTTCTGCTACCGCCGACGTCAAAGTGTTGCAGTTCTTTACGCTCCGTATGTGCTCTGCAATTCTTGTAGAAACATGCCGCTGTGTTTCGCCGATATAGCTCTTACCACACTCACAAGGTATTGAGTAAACACCAGGTCCAGACAGGGGCTCCTTATCTTTCGGCGACCTTAGCCAGTGTTTTACTTGAGTATGGGGTCGGAAAATAGTCTTTATGTTGTATTTCCGACTCAATAAGAAGGCAATTTTATCCGTCACACCTTTTATGTACGGAAGATAAGTAGGACGTCTTTCTACAGTCTGTGGTCTCTTTTTGCTAGATGAATTTGCGATACGCCAACTCTGACTCCACTTGTACCCATTCGACTCTAGAACCTCTCTGACATGGTTTAGCTCCGACTCTATGAACTCAGGATCGCATAGACGGAGCGCCCTGTTAATGAGAGAGCGGGGGACCGAGGAGAGATGTTGTGGGTGATGATGCGACTCTGCCCTTAGATATCTATCGGTGTGCGTCGGTTTTCTATACACAGTGTGTTGTAATCTTCCGTCGCTACCTCTCATTACAAGAACATCCAAGAATGGTAGAGTGCCCCTTTCCTCCTTCTCCACAGTAAATTTAATTTTTGGGTGAACCGAGTTAACTGCGGCCACTGCAGCGCCACCCGCCATCTCGGCGCGAGCGCAGCGAGCCGCGGCCCGCAGTGTTCGGCAATCACAGCTGACTGGCGGGCGTATGTGATCTGTCGACCTCCGTGAAGAAGGCTGCCGTAAGCAGCCGAAACGTAGAGGGATAAAACTCTCTACAAAAATTTTAACAAGTAAGTCGTGTAAACCCACATCATGAGTGATACTTGTTCGTTTAATAATAAAAAGTCATAAATGAATGTGGTTAATGTCATTCAAAATTTTATTTTCATCTTTTCAGAGCACTTAAATAAAAGCTTGTTTTAAAAGTTTTTTTTACATAATTTTATTTTATATTTTTTAGTTTATGTTACGATAGTTATTGATCAATACGAAAGTCTTTCTATAAAACGGAGAGACCTTCAATAGAAAAACTTAAGGCACGGGGAAAACTAACATTAGGATAAAGTATAATTATCTCTTTTATATTCTATAGAAGTAGGTTGGTACCTACTCCTCCGGCATCCCTAATAGAAGAATTAGCTTGTAATATGTCTTAGTCTTTTCATTTCATTGATGGCGTCATTATTACATGGCCGAGTCCCAGTTAATTTCGAACAGTCTAATTCTTCTTCTTAATCAGGAGGCCTTCTATTGACGTGAACCTAATTCATGGTGGGCCTACCAACTGCCTATCATGAACGAATTCGTATACAAAATTGCAAGTCCCAGCAGTTGAATATTGAGGAGTTCCATAGTTCGAAGACAACCCTGGATGTAGCGTCTAATTCATGGTGGGCCTAACAACTGCCTATAATTTACGAATTCGTATACAAAATTGCAAGTCCCAGCAGTTGAATATTGAGGAGTTCCATAGTTCGAAGACAACCCTGGATGTAGCGTCTAATTCATGGTAGACCTACCAACTGCCTATAATAAACGAATTCGTATACAAAATTGCAAGTCCCAGCAGTTGAATATTGAGGAGTTCCATAGTTCGAAGACAACCTTGGATGTAGCGTCTAATTCATGGTGGGCCTACCAACTGCCTATAATAAACGAATTCGTATACAAAATTGCAAGTCCCAGCAGTTGAATGTTGAGGAGTTCCATAGTTCGAAGACAACCCTGGATGTAGCGTCTAATTCATGGTGGGCCTACCAACTGCCTATAATAAACGAATTCGTATACAAAATTGCAAGTCCCAGCAGTTGAATATTGAGGAGTTCCATAGTTCGAAGACAACCCTGGATGAAGCGTCTAAATCATGGTAGGCCTACCAACTGCCTAAAATAAACGAATTCGTATACAAAATTGCAAGTCCCAGCAGTTGAATATTGAGGAGTTCCATAGTTCGAAGACAACCCTGGATGTAGCGTCTAATTCATGGTGGGCCTACCAACTGCCTATAATAAACGAATTCGTATACAAAATTTTGTGTCCCAGCTATAAACCGCTGAGGTGATCTCTCGTACAGAGCCGATCCTGGCAGCAGCATCAGGTCAAATTTATGATTAACATGCATTGTCATCGGTTCTGGACCAACATGCAAAATTTCAACTCAATCGGATACCGAGAAGTGGTTCAAATTAAACTTGCAAGATTTGCACCGAACAAACATTGTTACTTACTTACTTACATACACTGCAAGTTAAATAAAAGATTTTAACTTTTAAAAAACTAAAATAGGTATTAACCGGGTCGGAACGAGACGGAAGACCGTGTTGCTCGAAGGGTATTAATATACAAAGATTACCTTGTTATTATTGCGGAAAATATGATATTATTGGTAATAAATGTCAAAGCAGGTGTTTTAATTTCCAAGTTTCTACGTACTACAGAGTTTTATATTTTTTCCAACATAACGGGCAATTTCAAATCAACAAAACGTATAGACACAGAAGTAGGTAGTTGTTATTTAATGCTGTGGAATATGATCAAAAGGAAAGAAATAAAACAAATTATTGAGATATCAATATATATGGATTTAAAACTTAAACAGGAAATTATAAAACTTATGAAATTTGAAAAAGGTCGGGTTCTTTCATATTTGTCATTTTTCACCTGTCACTCACTAAATTTTGGTCGTATAACTCACTAGATTTCCGCCCAGCGGTTTCACCCACTGCCACTGATTTTCCCGTGGTAATAGTTTTTTTCTCGCGGTAAAAAGAAGCCTATGTGTTATTCCAGGTTATATTCTACCTGTGTTCCAAATTTCATCGAAATCGGTTTAGCCGTTTGAGCGTGAAGAGGTAACAAACGTACACACAAACAAACTCTCAGATTTATAATATTAGTACGGATTTGTCAAATTTGACAAGCTAACATAAACGTACAGACTATATAGCCACAAAGTAAGTATTGCCGATTATACCTGCGTTACGGCGCGGCGCGGCGGCGGCTAAGTGCTACGGGCTACGGGTGGCCTTTACGCGTAGCAATACGCTACGCGGCTACAACTTCCGCTACGCGCATCGTTTCTGCTGACACGTCATACATTCGCGCGTCCTGCCTGCATTTCTTTTATCGTCATTCAAATAACTTGAAAGTACTCGGCCGATCATTACCGTTTCGCCTCAATTGGTTCCATCACATCTGACAAAAGCAGGCTGGCTTAGTATTATCGCTGATCGTTTAAAAAAACAACGTCACTGCTCAGTTGGGCTCTGCAAAAGTCACTACCACAATGCTCTAATGTACGGTCGGATTCATAAGTGGAGTCATAGTTAGACTACGAGACAGATTGCAATACGGGTTATTATCCTCTGTACTTACTTTACTAACTTACGCACACACGTAAGATTATCGACTGTAAGTAGAAAAGTCCACCTTAGGGCGTAGCATTAAAACTTAAACAGATTACCACCAATAAGCGACATCTATGTAATCTTTGAAATAATTACTCGGTGATAGCCTATTCGCCACCACATCACCACAAAGTATACATCACACTGGTTTGTCTAAAACTGTATTATAGTTATCCTTATTCGTTCATTTGTAGTGAAGCAATAGATTACATACCTTTATTTCGTCGTTTTGATCACAAGCAACCGTAGCTTAGCGGTAATAGTTCTTACCTTCTAATCAGAACGGAACCGGGTTCCCATCCGATCTCTGTATGTTGATTAATGTTTTTTTAAATGTTTTTATCATATTTTCTCCAGTAATCATTATTTTATATAATATTTTTCTATATATTCATCTATGTATTATATCTATAAATGTTTATTGTAAATTATGTATCAAAATATTATATCTAAAAACATAAACCTATAATATTGTAATAAAACAAAAAGTAAGGTAAGAAATTATTTTATTGGTAGGTATGGTATAACTTTATGTAAATAACATAATGACATGAATGAGAACTTTTGGTAACCATAAGATACGAGTATGTAAAACTACATAAAATACTTGCTGTCGTAATACTTAGTTAATAGTTTTGTTTGAATGATAAAAGCTGAAACATCGATAGGTAATTATTTATAAGATCATAGGAATGATCCAAATCTTGGATTGAATCTTTCAATAAAGTTATTTAAGTAATAATTTCGTTAGTAATTATTTTATTGTTCTATGTTTAACGATGATGCACTTTCCTCGGAAGTAAAAGTAGGTAATTGTAATAGTAATAAATCAGTTATTTGTCTACATCTCAAGGTTTAAGCTTAAGTACTCGTTTTCGTAATGAAAAGATATTGAAGCAAGGCCTTAAGATAACTGACTAATAATGATCAATCTAATATAAATATATATCGATGTTTTAGCATAATTCAATTGCTAATGTAATGCTCCACAAATACCTACTGCAATAGTAGGCGGGTAAGCAGGTAAACAGAGGTTGAGTGAGCAACGATTTATCGGGCCCGCTTCGGCATACATTGCTGATTATTTTGTGTATATTCATATATTGTAATGAAATACACAAGATAATCAGCAATGTATGCTAGATCGGGTCAGATTGAAATCTTAAGTAAAAATCGCCGCTTACATAATTAGTATTTGGTGTTACCTCCGCTGTTTTCAACAACACTTAATAAACACTTATTAGACTCGACCAAATAAGTGCATATATCTGTTCCTCTGGTACTCTCCCACACTCCCAGGCAGTGAGCCTCTAAAGCTTCTGTAGTTCTTTCATTGCGCATGTCCCACCTTTGCACCATTAAACCCCATAAATTCTCTATGGGATTTAAGTCCGGAGATTTTGCTGGCCAACAAATAACTTGGATATCTGGGTGCTGGCTAAACCAATTATACACCACGGCAGCTCGATGCACTGGACAATTTATCCTGGACAAATGCAAAACGAGGAACTTCACTAGCAGGATAAACAGTTAAACATTTCGCACCGTCGTCGGTAGCATGCTTTCCTGTAGCATATCAACATAATTAGCGGCAGTTGCACGCCCTGTTTCTTGTGCTACTAATTCGCCTGGACCAGCGGCAGAACCATTTTCTTCATATTGTTACACCATCATCCTCCGCTGTGAATCATTAATAAGACGAGTCGAGTTTTTACGCTACCTTCCTCTTCAAAACGTGTAACCCAACGTTTAACAGTCTTCCACTAAAACAAAGTAGCATTATTAATAAAAAAGTTTATACTAATCGGTTCACAGCTACCAACATACTATGAGTCAAAGATTTTAATATTTAAAATACAATTGTAATGAAATAAAACTATACTTACGGCCAGACCAGTCTGATTAGCAATTTGAGTTAAATTAAATCCAATATCATGCAGCGCCACAGATAATTGCAGCGCAACAATACGCTGCCTATCCTGCAAACTGTTATTAGTATGCATTTCGAAGAAATAAACACTGAAGTTAAATAAATAAACTTAGGTTAAAAAAAACACTTAGCACACGCACTATCTCGCAAACGATCTAGCAACAACTAAAATGTAATTCAAAATTTACAAAATTTTGCTTCATTTGATAAAATAAAAACTACAATGAAGATATCGGGATTCGAACCATTGTCTCCACAATAACGGTCAAGAATTTGCTTGACCGCGCTACTGACCAAGCTACCGAAGCTAATGATTCATGTAGTGAAATAGTCAATACTACTCAGCCTATTATACAATGGTAGTTCGTCAAATTATAGTATGTTATACGTCATTTGTGTCATTGTGTGAGTGTCGCCGCGGGTGCGAGCGACTTGTTTTCTGAGGTTTGTGTTAACTATGACTCCACTTTTGAATGCGACCGTACATAGCTAGATTGCTGGAAGCTCAAGGCTCTGATAAATCGATATGGACCTGTTCTAAGTGTAGGGCTCTGCAAGGAAGCCTCCGGGAGATTGCTCACCATCGCATGGTGGGGGCAAAGGCAAAGTTTATTTTACACCTAACCCGGGACAACAAATGTAACTATACCTTAAAAGAAAAGCGCTCTTGCGCTGTCAATTGGCGAGATAAGTTCGTGTAGATGAGCCATTTGGTGACAAAAAAAGTAGTTTGCTAAGACGCATGCCTGATATTGCAGTGCTTTATATATATTTTTTATTTACGGGAGAAATTTAATTGAAAGGTTGGACAAAAGAAGTTTTGGTCAGATTTGAAACAAATAAAAATCTTTTAAATATGAACTTTATCATTATATCTCCATAGCAATTTATTTTTAAACCGACCATATTTGAAAACCATGAATTTCTACACAAATTGTTTATGGGAGATAAACAATTTGTGTTTTTACCCCTTTGGAGGATTTAATTTTGTAAATGCTCAAACAGATATTTTATTATTTTACTCCTCAGTCTAATAGCTAATTCTAAAACGGATCGCAATAAAAAAAACACAAACATAAGAAATTGAATTTGAAAAAATCCTGAACGGGTTTGATTATTTACTTTACTAACCGAATCCCAAATTTTGAATCAGATCGCTATAAAGATCACGAACTTTCATACAATATTTTTTTTTTGTCCCTTCAGGGTTAAAAATCCAAAAAATCCTTTCTAAATAAATAAATTTAAAATTTAATATATCAAAATAGAGAAATTACTTTTGTTGAGTAAGTGTCACAAAAACCTTACTTATAGGTTCTAGCATTAAAAGTTTAGACTGTGTGTTAATGAATGAGTCAAACAGTGTTTTTTTTGTATTCTTCCTTGCTTGTGGAAAGTGATCTCAATGGCTGCAGCAGCGGCTACTGTGATGTCGTCATCATCATCCGAAAGGACGTATCTGGGACGACGTTTAGCGAGGTAGGATATAAACTATAGTCATCTCAATGCCTCAACTGTTTGTTCGCCTTTTGATGAAAGGTTATCCACGATAAAGGTTAATTGATTAAGCATGGGATTTTTTGCCGTGAAGTTAGCGATGCGCGAGATAATAGTACTCATGATCGCCAGGAACGGCACGGAATCAAAGCTTATTATTTATCTAAATCACCTAACTTTTTAAGACGATTTTTTTCATATTTAATCCCCAATTGCAGAGAACTAGTATCAAAAACTGTGTTTCTACTTTGTCCGGTAGGTAGATATCTACAGACATTAAGATATGTATGTATGTTATTCATTATTTTATTTTTAAACCTCAGTAATAGTGCCAGAACTGGACGTGGCACCCACCTTTTTGTACTGATTTGGCATTTAAAACCTGTCATTAATCAAATGCACAAAACACCATTGTGGACCGTTGCCCGAGCAACACATTTATCATAAGCGGATACTACAATAAGAGGAAATTTATGAATTTTCACACATTGGTTCTAAGCTTCTTACTCTATGGCAGGATATTAAGGTAAAAATACAATACGTAATTTTTACCACATAAGGCTAGGCATTTTTTGTTTATAATTATGTACTTTCACAATATAAATGTTTTTTTTTTTTAGATTCGAAACTAAGACTCCATCTTTGAATCGAGGCAAGATTAAGTTAGCAATCAATGGAGCCTACATCACTGATTCATTTATATTTGGAAGGGCCTACCAGTTAAGTTGAAAAAGGTATCTAAATTCACTAGAATTTAGTTCATGACTGTCCTTCCTGTAAGACTCATAGTATATTGTCGACGGGCTAAAGAAGAAAAAAGAAGAGAACAGAATGGACCATATGATGCATATGATACTATTGAAGAGTTTATAATATATTACGTTCAGAGATATTCCGGGAAAGGAATGGTGGATCGGTAAAAGTAGGAGATAATAACTCGATTACGTATAATTTTGTCGGTAATATCTTTAATGCTGGACATGGGCCTGCCTCTATTTGTCATGATCACCACCACATACCAAAGAACTACAGCACATAACTACGTTAAGCAGGCAGATTGGCGAGCGCAATGCAAGGTGTATCTACACACCTTGCACAGGGATCGCTGATGCCCATTCCCTGGATTGATCCCCTAGTCTCTTTTACGATATCGTCGGGTAGAAATTGGGGTAATGCTATTCTAAGCCAGTACTTACCGATCATTATTTTCTAGTCCGACGTTGCTAAAATCAGTTCTCAAACTGCTCACATCCAGGGAAGTGCTTGCAATTTGTCCTGGCACGTGTTGCTCATACTGCAAGTAGTATAATTAAAATAGCTATTCGTTATACAGATGACCACGTCAAACTTTGAGTGGCATACGTTTTGCGCAAACAAACTAGCTAGTTAAGCTCACATACGCAATGTGGGGAGAGTTGGCTATATTGTACCAGCAGATTAATCGTACCACCCTCATATTTTCTACCAAACGTAAGGTTTTATTTACTGTGGCAACATTAAATAACAGTTCGGTCGGAATGACTAAAAATTATGGAACTAGTATGTACTCCTACCGACGAAGGAGTACTTGTAAAATCCTTGCTAAAAATCTATGACAGTTTTAGACAACGCTGCATGATGCCTAGTTTTTTTCCGTTTGATCGAAATTAATGAAGCAACGCAATCATTTGAGGTTATAGTATTAAAATTTGTTTTTGTGAAACGTAATTTGGTTTTTTAATCGTACCAATGCTTGCTTGTATATAATGATAAGTATGTATTATTTTTTACATAAATTGATATCTATTCTGAAGTGTGTATTTAACTGAAAAAGTAAGTAGATATATATGAAACATTTGAACTTTTTGTTAATCAACAGTTTGAGGAAACTTTGCTTAATTTTTTTTTTGCAAATTGTATTGAAAATTTGTGGTACAAAGACACGTACCGGTCTCTAAATCATACCGGTAGCTATTAATTTAAACCTCTCTTGTGATAAACAAACTCATTGCAGTCAAAAGCCGTTGTGGTATCTTAAAGGCAAATAACTAAACTAAGTAATAAAAAATAAAAAAGTGGTACTATATAGCCAACACTCCCGTATGGCTGGTAATGTAGCACTGCTTGCAGAATACTAACTCTGTTGCGGGGGGATTCTATGAAAAACTTTGTTGATATTACGTACTAAGATTTCATGAGTTAACCCTTTTCAAAAAACTTTTATCAAATTTTCCTATATCAGCTAAAAAGTTTTCGTGCAAAAGGCAAGTTATTTTATTCGCAAAGTTTCATTCACCGCATAGGTATATTTAATGCCAGTCATCTATTCCATATAGATATTTACAGTATTTAAAATAAAAATAACAAGCTTTTAGACAGTGCATATTTTTTTTTCTTAGGATTTAAACCATGTCTTACTTTATAGTCTCGTCAAGTTAAGGACAACCAGTTGAAACCCATTTCTGAAAATAAGTCATGCATGAAATCAGCGCGGAATGACAGAAATAAAAAAATAACAACTTGCTTGTTAGGAGAGAATATGATTTAGTTATTAAATAAAATGTTCAATACAACAAAAGATAGTGTTATGTTAAAACAAAGTTAAAACGTTTGAACGCATCATTCTTCTTCATCGAGTCAAATGGTAACCTTTTAGATAGCCTTGTACCAATATTTGGCTACGGCTAAATATTGGTACAAGCGGATCATTAATACGAAAATGGCTGCTTATAAAAAGTTATTAAGTATGACAGTTCGCTTCTGCTAATACATAATGGTAAAGTACCCGATGTAGACCACCAGGACCATAATGGGCCCCGCTTGACTCTAAGAAATACGGAAATAACTCCATAACAAAAGCTTTTCAGCATTAAAGGCCGTTTCTGCATAGATTTCCAGGGTCTAGAGTATCTGATGTAGACCGAAAGAAGCCCAGGTAAACAATCAAAATCCAGAAATTGCTCAAAAGCAAAAATTGATCACTATGCTGGACTGCTTTTGCTGACACATAGACGTTGAGTGTATGTAGTAGCTAATGTGGAATACAAAAATGCCGACTCAACTATACGAAAAACGAAAATAGCATAATCGGGGAGAAGTTTATCGCGTTCAAAAGTTGTTCAAAATTATGGGTCGCTCTTCCTGGCACTTAATCATCAAGAATCTGGATTACATGATAAACGTACGTAGGTACGTACGTGGTCTTTCGATCACCAGGGCCTTGCTAAACTATAAGAGATCCGGAAATGATTTCACGGCAAATGGGCTACTTCTGCTAGCACATATACATCAAGGATCTGGAGTACTTCATGTGGAACACTAGAGCCCAGTTAAACATAAAAGGTATAAAAATTGTTCTATAGCAAAAGGTGTTTTGCATGAATGCAGTGCTTTCGCAGACGAATAGACTTATGTGGAATTCTAGTAGCCGAGATAAAGTATTCGAGATACGAAAAAAATCAATCCCGTGTTATCGAGATTTTCTGAATTCTACCTCCAAAAGGGGTAAAATATTTTATTTTAGAATTAGTAATAAGACTAAGTAGTGAAAATGATAAAACAAATTTTTCAGCATTGTAACCCCTTAACGGGGTTAAAAAATTCTTTGACGTAATCTGGTTTAAATCATGAAGCTAAAATAGTTGAATAAGTATTTTAGGGATTATTGTTTTTTAGCCCCCAAATGTGTAAAAAAGGGTTAATTGTCTTTGCTGTGATGTTTCAAAATTTTTGATCAGATTATGTAGCTAAAATTGTTAAATACGTGTTTAAGGGATTTGCATGTTTAGCCGTTTGTATGATAATCATGGGCCTTAAAGGCGATCTCTTTAAAATTTTGGGATTAAACTGAGGAGCTAAGGTCAAATGATACGCAAATCAGCATTTTCTTAATTTTTACTTACTTCTAAATGGGCAAAAAGGAGATATAAAAAGTATTTTGAAAATTTATGATTTGTAGATAAAATAATATAGTACGTATTTGACCCTTTTAGTAGGTTTGTCGGGTTGTTCGTTGACTCGAACTCGTACAGAGCTTGTACGAAACAAGAATGCGCGAGTAGACCCGCGGGCAGAAACGCTAGTATTATTCATATAAATCTTAAACAACTCTCTTGGTACTTACCATTATACATGTATTAAAATTACTTTATAACGACCTGTTTAATGAAAAGTATTCACAGAATGTCTCGTATCAAAGTCATAACAATATTAAAACACTTTTGATATGTTTACTTTGGGTGGCGAGCGTACGTGTCGTGAAATGCTGTAACAGCAAAGTCACTTACAATTTGCAGCGAATTTACCTACGCTCAAAATGTTTATTATGTAATTTCATTACGGTTATTTAAAATTTTGTTGTCAATTTTTTAAAAGAATGTTTAAGCTGTTGCTGTCGCGCATTATACAGAATGGCGCGATTAGTGACGTCCTAAGACGAAATTTGAATGCCTTCCGAGGGCTATCCAAATGTCCTCCATATGTGTCACGGGTATTTTTTTGTAGTTTTCCAGTTATTAAAGTGAATGAAATGAGGCGTCTTTCCTTAATTTTTATTTCCGCTTTTTAAACGGTAGATTTTGTAGCATTAAATTCATGATTTGTACTTTCTAGCGTATGAGAAAAGATGAAAAGCCTGCCAATTGAATTTTTCTACAAAAAAGCGCGGAACATACATGGGGGTGATTCGGAGACCCCTTAGTATAAGGTATTCAATTTTGCCTATGGACGTCACTATTCGGGTCACCCATCGTGTATTTATACCCACTTTTAGAAATTATAGCAGATCTTACTTTTATTTACTTACTACTGGTGTTCCAAATAAATGTTTATCATTATTATATAAATTTAAATTTTATTGAATTACTTTTACTCATGCTATTACAAATAAAGTTAGACATTAGGTTCAAGCTGTTTGACAACGTCAAATTGTAAGGAAAAATAATTTTAACACTGTTCGTACGCGCGGCGTGTAATAACACCATAAATTCACCGCAGCATACCTTACGTTAAAAGCCACCTGCAAATATTTCATCTACGTTTTGTATGATATTATAACGAAAACTCGCGTGGAAAATCTTTTATGTCAAAATTAAACAATCTGTAATCCGCCAATGAGTGAACTATCGCAGGTGTGTTGCTAAACATAAGTACTACTCAATTTGTTACCGCATCTGATATGTCGTATCATAACTAGCCCAGATATTTATCTGACATAAGACGATGGCATCATTAATTCAAATGTTTAGGCACTCCACCACCCGTATAAGGCTCATAACAATTTGAGCCGACGAGTAAGCACCTCTTGTACCCCACTCAGGAAACTTATCCGATTTATCCCGAAATTAGTTGAATTTAATAAGTTTTCATATATGTAACTAGAATATAATTTCAGGGTGACTCTTTCTTCTCGTCGTGTAGGACAAAGAGTATACGGATAACCAGATTTGTCCTGGTGTCAGAGTTTTTAAACCCTAGTGCTAGGCCGGGCATGGTTGTAAGACGACCATTTAAGTAGTAAGAGACAGCGACCGGGAGTGGCGTTAACTTTCAGTTTGTTCACCCTATATCTTTACTGAACTGATAGCATTTTAACAATGTAATATAAGTAGTTTTTTTTTATTAAGTATGGGTTTGCTCTTGACTCTAGTCTAGGTCATAGGACAGAGACAGAAACTAAGATGATGCGAGCTCACCCAGAAGAAGCCTGTTCACTCTTACTTTGAAGAGATTAGGGTTGTATGCTTTTGGAAACACAGACGCAGGTAGTGAGTTCCACTCTTTAGCAGTACGCATTATAAATGATGACTGGAAGCGCTTAGTCCGAATTGGTAGAATGGCAACCAGATATGGATGGTATCCGGAGGTGCGTCTGGATGTCTGATGGTAGAAGGCAGCTGGAACAAGGTCAAGGTGGAACAGTTGTAAGTTTTTGCAACTGTCCTGCCCAATTGCATGCAGTTGTAAATAAAAAAAAAACCAAGCCGCCGCGTCCAAGATATCAGGTGTGGACTTGTCCTCGTCACTTTCCATTTCCATAGTAAAATATGGGAAAGATACTTTAAACCAGCTTTAAGCAAGTAAAATAAGATAAACATAACAAAAAAGAAAATTATTAATCTAATTTAAGAATGTGAGTGTACTGAAGATGGTTATTCGTTTCTGGAGAATATAAGTTTATCGAAAGGAAAAAATCATTAAGAAAATCCTTACATATTAATGCTTTAGCGTTTGAGAAAAAATTTATTTTTAAAACTGTTTTTGAATTTATTATTAAAACATTATGCGACGAGTGTAGTTAAATAGACAAACCACCAACGTGTGTCCCCGCTTTCGATATGTAAAGAGGCTTTGGAATCAGATACCAAACGCTCAACTATGAATGGAGCTAGTCTACATATTACAGTAAATTTGTGATGAATGGGCTTTAGAAACAAACGATGTAGTCACAAAAAATATTCACCTGAAAAGTTTGTCCCTTTCATTCGCGCTAATTGTCTAGAATAAAATAAAACTGGTTTAAAATCTTACTCGCGCTATATCCTCGCTTTAAGCCATGTCTTACTTTTTTGTTATAATTCGGTTACCTTTTCCATCAAGTTTTTGTTCTTACAGGATCGCATATCTAATGCCAAATTTTATACCAAATTTTCCGCCCCGCTCTTTCAACCTCAGCTGTTTTTCGGTTTCCTTTTAAAATGACATGTTTTCCCATGGTAAAGCCTATCCAAGTTCTAACTACGTGCCAAATTTAATTCTTATGAACAATTTGAACGTGAAGAGATAAAAACCATAATACACAAACTCTCGGTTTTATAAGACGTATAAGTAAGGACCAGATAATTCGTTAATCAGAGATTTTCGCACCGCCCTTTCATCTGCAGCAGTTTATCGGTTTTCCCGTTACTTATTTTCCCGCGATAAAAGCTTTATCTGTGTACTAAACCTAATCTAAATATGTCAAGCCGTTTGAGCTTACAAACATACACACAAACACTCGGATAATATATAAATATCTTTGACATTTCACACACGCCATCTAAATTCAAACTAAGCAAAACTTGCACTTATGGGATCAAGACAACGAATACGAATACTTATACTTTTTTTGTAAATAAATATATAATAATGCACAAAAAAACACCCCGACTAAACACCAATTTTTGGAAATGTTCTTTACAAATATTTGTACCTTAATGGGTTAAAACCCACAAACTTCGGCGTGGCAGTCAGTGGTACTATCCGTTACGCCATCGGGCTGGTCAAACAATTTAGAATGTATTTCATTAATGTAACTAAGTATTGCTACACTCGTAGCATTTGCTACGTGTGTATGTTATTACGCCGTGTTTATAATTTGTCAACTTTGTAGATTTATTTTCCGGTTCGTATTAAATCATTCAACTGTATTATCTAAAAGTTAAGAGCGGCAACTGTCAGTTGTCTTGTTTTATTAGTTTAAATGGTGTTCGTTGTGCTATTCTTATCTTCTCCATTAATTACTCTTGCAGCGTTCTGCTCTATTCCTTTTAGGTTCACTATTTCCGGCAGAGTTTGCATTTTTTGTATATGTTTGCCTTAAAATAATGTAATTTAGAAGATTCCTAATATTTTTATCGAGATTATATTACTTATTAAAGTATAATATATCACACAAAAGACTTGACCGGGCAAACAACGTGTGCCTAGAATCTATAATGAAATCTAAGGAATCTACAAAAAAATATACTAGTCATAACTGATTACATTCAGGAACTTGAACATAACTCATAGTATTGAATTAAAAACTGCAATTTTTGCTCAATCGACATGACAATACCAGCCATTGGAATCTCCAAACAAAGCTGTGGACCGTATACCTGTCCCAGTCCCACGATTATATTCTGAGTTACGATTAGCTACATCAAGACGAGGCTGTATGGTTTTAAGACCTTTGCCTGTCCAATGGATAAATAGAATACAAAAGAATTTTATCTATGCCTGTCAAATTCAAACTGTCATTTTTTTCACGGCCAACTTCTAACGATTTCTATTTCTTTAATTACGATTTATTCTTAATATTATTGTAAACATTGACCATTTTATAACCATTTATTTTATTTTGACCTGTGCTATGGGCAAAGACGAAGAAAAGTGAACTTGGCGAATACGAGGTGACGGCATTCGATAAAAAATTGTATTGCTGTTTTTACGATCAAGAATTTATTGAAACTGTGTAGAACATCGTTTAGAACGCAGTTTCGCTGCAATTTTTGTGGTATGTAATATAAGTAATGATATGACTTCAACGTTCATACTTATTCGCTATAGCAAATGTAAGCAGCTTCCCTTGATGTTGATATCACAATATTTTTTTGCTTATGTGTGTCTAAGTGTCTAGTTTTTTTGGTGCGTTCATTATGGTAGTGACCAGTTTAAAACAATCCAATGCTTTCTACTTTCAGAATACACCAAAGATAAGAGCTACTTAGATGTTGTGATCTTAGTAGACTGGTGATCTGTTGAGTTTCATACAAATGAAGATCCACACATTTGATTCTTCGTCGGCATCCAAACTGGTGAATCAAATGCATGGTGAGTTATACTTTTTCTCTTTCCGCACGAATAACCGCAGCATCAGCGTATTTAAACTGCCTACTAGGCCGACGAGGCAGTGTAGCGATCAGCATTTAAGTAGAATCATCTTAAACATCATCCCGGCCTGGCTTGATATGCTCTCCAAAGCAATGTACAATTGAAATTGAGAACAGCTACACCGAGCGATAAGTTGGCTAAGTATCAGTAGACGCTAGACTACTGCATCACAGAAGGTGTGCGTCAATATAGCATGATGTCCCACATTCTTCACCACCTTGCCTATAATAAATGAACTCACGACTTCCCTACACTAATTATATACAATAGAACAATTACAGTGTAACACTATATTAATGTTTCAGAATAGTGCAATTCTATGGGCAGTATCAGCGCTAAACTTATACAGAAAAAAAAATAAGAATCGTATCCGCGCCTATTTTGCCTACCTGATAAGTTAGAAGGTAATGTCGCAGGTTTAGACCGAAACCTAGTTTTGTTATCTTTTATATAAGACAAAATAAACTTAATTTTAGTTCAAACATTAGCATGGAGAAAAATTAAGTGTACCATACAAGCTTGGTGGGCTGGGTGGCGTTTTCGTTATTCAGCTCTGAAAACACATAATTATAAACCTGATATAAACAATCTAGATTTGCACGTCTATTTTATCAAAAAATTGGTTGGTCATGATCAGCAAAGTAAATAGAAACTCAAATTTCTTTGACACACTCAATTATTATTATGTGGATCTTTATTTATCTTATCCTGTTGTAGTTAAATTGCATACATCCATTGCGACGGACAGAAGGCTCGTACTTTGAGATTTATCTATCGTATCGTTTTTAATAAAGTTTTCCTATGCTTTATTTTCAGGCTCCCAGAGTGATACGAATAAGAAACCGGCGTATGGCGGCTTGAGGTGACAGTCGTTTACTTCGTGTTTAGTTTGCTGTAATAAAATTATTCGTTTTTAGTTTGCTGTAATAAAATTATTTTAAATTATGTAACATTCATTTTATTTAAATTACCTGTATAATAAAAATACCTGTGAAAAATACTACCTATTACTGTGACTACTACACATCACAATTAAATTCTAGGAGGTAACAACCTAACGTAGCGAGTAGTCCATGGTACATCACAGTAAAATTTCACAATCCATGGTCAATTCACGTAGTGGTATATTGTAAGTCTATGGTCAATTCAGTAAGGACTTTATGTACTAAGGCTTGTTTCTTATCTGTCCTTTAGGACATATATATAAGAGATCTGTGGACAATACAGTATATTCTAATCAGTTACCTGGGCAGATTTCGGTTAATTTATGAAATCCAGGACAGATTCAAAAAAATCTTGCTATCTGTAAGCAGTTGTCATGTAATGCGCCGGTGTATGCTCAGGGTACGGCATTTAGCAAGAGGCCAAACCCATTATACCTACGCGAATTTTACTAACGTGATTCTATGCGGAACGCATCCCGCGCGTAAAACGGGAGCTAACTGTACATGAAATCAAAACTCTTTGGTCCGTTTATTTATTTCTGTCCAAATTGTTATGTTTGCATCGGCTCGAGTTACCAATAATTAATTTTAACTTTTTTTTGGTAGTTATCTTTGTTACTACCAACTCTAAACAAATTGGTTTATTTTGAGATACAAACAAAAATAATATTTCTGTAAAATGCTTGCATACTGCAGTGTACCCGTGAACGGCCTCGACAGAAATAAAGTAAAATAAAGTTTTCTTATAATACAAACAATTTATCAGTTTGTCCGTTGTTCAAATTTTTAGTATTATCCTCAGGTAACATAAGAACCTGCAAACTCAACGAAATAAACGCTATAATTCAGGTTATGGCAAAAAGTGCCTCATAACGGCCACTTTTGGTGTTTATTGTCATAACTTTAATTACAGCGAATATTTCATTGAGTTTGCAGGTCCTAATTTAACATAAGGATAATACTAATAACTTGAGAAAAGGACATTCTGAAAGATTCTTTGCATAAAGAGAAAATATACTTTTTGTGAAGTGGCGTCACAGTCGAGGCCGTTCACGAGTAAACTCGCCTTAACAGTTGAATAAAACGTTACCTTTGTAGTCTCCAAATTGGGCTGAAATCTTTGCCACCTTACTCCTGCCAAACAACTAGGTAGTTAACATGTGCACGAAACTAATCTGGAGTTGTGTGACCTTTGACTCTCGAGTTTAAGGAGTTTATGGCTTTGGGTTCCCATTTCACTGAGACAAGGCTTTATCCTGAATTCCTGATATCTTGAGTTTGGCTTGGCTTATCAATGTAAGATTAATAATTCAGCAAGAATTCTGCAACGTGAACAAATTTGATTGCTTAAATGTATTATTAACAAAGTTTTGAATGGTTATAGAAAATGTTGTAAGTTTAATAATATTACAGAATTATAAAGAAACATTTACACAAGTACATTAACACAAATTAGTGCCACACTTAATTTATTTTTGTAGGTTATCTACATGTACTAACGTGGTGCGTAAAAGAAAAATCCTTGTCTTTCGGAAAGTCAAGTCGAGACGTGGCCGTGTGGTGTTGGCTTATAATAACATTAACCCAATTACACCCATAGTTCTCGAAAAAAGCTAGTAAAAGGTTCAGAGAATAAACAGCAGCTTTCCGCTTAAAACAACAACCTACACTTCGGTCGCCAGTCCGCCTCCTAAGAGTGGTGAGAACAGCAATATCCCCCGCTAGGGGTAGGCCCAAGTGCAGCAGAGGACTGCTGTGGCCGTAAATGTATGTGTAGCGACCTCTGGTAGCTACGACAAGAAACTCACTCAAAGTTGTTCACGAGCAAGAAAGGCGCAACAGAAGTCTCAACATATCTGCAAGATGGCGCCACGTGACAGATGTGCAGAGAAACAAAGAGCCTGAAACGCGGTATCGAAATGTTTCACATACAACGTCCAATTATATCCAGGTGGACCAGTCGGTCCCCTGGCCAAAACACCCGCCAGGCAGGGTAGCTACCCTTTTCCCGACTCCACCTTGAACCCTCCATTATGCCTATTGGCATTACTCCTATATGTATATTTTTTATTTTTTTATTTGCCGTGTGATGCCAGCTTAGAATAGCATCACCCCATATCTTTCCCGTGGGAGTCGTAAGAGGCGACTAAGGGACTCGAGGGTGTGTATTGCAATTTTAGGCGATGGGCTGACAACCTGTCATACACAATATTCCGAATAGCCCTCAAACATTTGTCGGACGTAGTGTAGGTAAATGGCCGTTTTTTGGGGCTGTTTACGCTCTGCCTACCCTGCAAGGGATTATAGGCGTGATATGTGTATGTATGTATGTGTATGTATTTATATGCGTTTTTAAATTTCACAGTCTCTATAGGCAATAAAAAAAATGTATTGAGTAGAAAACAACAATCTTATAACTGAAATTGTTCTATTACGTAGTGTAAACAAACATAAAGTTCCTTACATACGGGGACCTAAACAAACGGTCCGATGGGGATTAAGATGGAGCAGCTTAATAATAATGTTGGTAACGAGTCTAATAATTTGGCAGTATATCATCGTCAACACCCTGACGGTTACTTACTTGACAGGATATCCAGTATAATATTCTGTTTACTATAGGAAGGAAATAAGGGCTTAAAGGATGATGGACAAATGTAATTCTCGCTAGTGGCAGTTAAAGGGATACTTTTTATTTATTTATTTATTTGTCAAAATAACTTACTTGTTAACATAAAACATTCCTACACACATACATACACATATCACGCCTATAATCGTTCTTTCGGGGTAGACAGACCGTAAATGGCCACAAAAAACGGAGATTTACGCCACGTCTGACAAATATTTGAGGGTCATTCAGAACATTGTGTATCGCCATAGTGACAGGTTGTCACCTTTTGCGACTCCCACGGGAAAGAAATTGGGTGATGCTATTCTAAGCCGGCATCACACCTCAACACATAAGTAGTCTTAAATACCGTATATCACTATGTGGACCGTTTTATTGGTCTTTTTGTTTGTCTGTACCGACGCATATAAATATGATAAAGTTATGATGGTTAACACTAACCATTGAGGTGCGGTCCATGTCCGGCAGCGGACTATTTTATGTGTATCGCATTTTGGGTATCTACTACTTTTTTCAGACCTACTCTGAAAATACCATTAATATTTTCTAATTGTACTAATAATTTTATACTTAACACGGGAATTTATTGAAAGATAAAATATAGCTGTTATGTAAAACATAGTCAATCACTTAAAAACTAAACTAAACCGTAATTTCGTTGAGGGCGTGGTGTCGAGGGAACCTCCCCGCACAGCGACCACAACTTAGGGCATGGTGGCCGTTGGCCTCGACCATAGAGCCGCAACCGCAAACATGTGGTTCACACACGTTGCATCCCAACCGGAGAGCCACCGCCACACGCAAGGAATCGCTGTCGAGGAGAGTACCCATATGGGGGGATGGTAAAGCATGCAGCCACGCCCCCGACTCTGACTGGGACACTGCCCGAAGTCTCGCCACGTGGACTCCAGACGCACCTTCAATCAACTGGTTCAAAATGCCCCTTGCACCCACATCATTCCACGCCCGCTGCGAGCAAACCTCCTGTGGCAAAGGTGCCCCCGCGCTGCGGGTGGACCAAACACTCAAGGCATCGTCCGCAAATGGAACAACAACCCTGCCGCCATAAAAGGGTAAAATAGAATCGACAAGGTTATTGACCCCATGCGCGGACGCCAAGAATGCCGGGACCCCCACATCACGCATACACCTGACACCCAAACCCCCATGCCGCACTGGCAAAGCAGCCTGACTCTACACCAGATCCCCGAGCGACACATTCAAAACCGCCATCACCGTATCCCTGAGTGCATTGTCAAACTGCAACACTTCCGTGGGATACAACCATGTTGGCGACGTTCTTAACAAATATGTAACCTTGGGTATCGCAAAGCAAACACGCAGCAAAATCAATGCAACATGTGCGGAAAGATTTTTTAGGCGCGCCCTAGGGGAGTTCAGCATGCGTGTTTTCTCCTGAATTGCAAGTGGGACGCCATCAGGAAAAATTGGGGAGCCCAAAAGGCTAAAGGTAGCTGGATTCAATTCTCTCAGCTCAGGAATCAATGAGCTGAAGTGATTAAAGCAAGACGTTGACGCTGAACCGCAAGAGAAAAACTCGCATTTTGCTGTACTCACCTCCAGCCCAACGTCCTTCAGTCGCGGAATGAGATATAATATACCCGTTCCACGTCTTATGGCTTGCCCCCGAAGGTGCCATCATCCAGGTACCAGATATTGAGTGGGGACTTTAATTCTGAAATGATGTTGTGGATGGCCAGGCTGAAGACAAGTGGCCCCAAAGGATCACCCTGCTGCGCATCGACCTGGGATAAAATCAGAGACTCGCCGAAAAACAGATTAGATGGAGAACCATACAGCTGAAAAAGGAAGGGATACAAAGAAGGCACTTTATCCCTAGCTTCCCGTAATAAAACGTCCCTTTCTAGGGAATTGAAAGGATTCTTAATGTCGAGTTTTAAGATGAAATTTTCAGCATTCCCAGGGTCAGTGGCAAATGCACGCGTCGCATGAATGGCCACCTCGCAGCCCAACGCGAACGCAGCCGAAACCCAGCTGATTTGGACACAAATAAGCAGCCATCCCCTCCCTCACCACGCGACACCCCACCCCACTAATAATTAAAAGTAAAGATTTAAATCCCAAACCAAACTATTTAACATAAATATAAAAATCCTGTATACATTTACCTTCAAAAGAATGAATTTATTCTGAATTAATATTGACGTTTTATTCAGTGCGCGTGCACTTAATATCAAACCAAACTATTTAAGATAAATATAAAAATCCTGTATACATTTACCTTCAAAAGAATGAATTTTTTCTGAATTAATATTGACGTGTTATTCAGTGCGCGTGCACTTAATATCTAGCTGGTTTGAACCGCCCATTTCTGGTAATGTCACACTCCGAAGCCATTATAATAATTTATTAGACAGGTAAAAACACTATATTGCTCGGCATCGTGTATTTCACTTCCGAATAATTTTATTTAATATTAAAAAAATATTCGTTCGGTGAACTTTGTACAGTTTTAATTTTCTAACAAAACAAAATTGTAAAAATAATGTGTTTGAATAGTTTAGGTTCAGTTCGGTTTTATGTACAAAAACTATGTGGTCAATTGTGATAGTAAGAAAAATTCAAAATTATTTAGTTAATCATAAGGGGACCAAATATTTGCGGTTCATGTTATTGACGATTTCAAATGGCTTTTCAAGTTTCAAGTTATACTTTTTGTTTCCATTTTTGTGTGTGTTAGTCATGGCGTTAACTACTGAATGAAATCGACATTTCATCTGTCAATTCATTCACTCTCCCCGTTTGCAAATCACAACCCAATGAGGCATATTCTATTTTCGTCACAGTTTAACATCAGACTTTAGTACGGCCGATTTTAGCTTTTGATTTGCAGTAGTTAGGTACTTCAGGAAACGGGCCTTTGTTGGCTAATATTTGCGAGTGGGTTAATAAACGGTTATTTATTTCTATCTATTCAGTGTGAATTGTATAAAATGGATGATTTGGAAGCGGAATCTTGCATTTGTAGTATTGTCATAATGACTGGTCAAGTCTCTTGTTTGCTTTGGCGTAATAAATTTGAGTACTTTAGAAAAAGGCGTAGGCAAATTTTCTTAACTTTGTTGCATTTGGCGTAACTTGCATATGTGCAAAGGTATTCAACATGCAAATTTTACATTGCATTTGGCGTATATGATTCATTGCGTGTACTAAAAGTGTATCAAGACTTTTCATTACACTAGCGTAAAAGGCTCTTGGCGTTGGTCAGGATAGTAACATTTGGTTCAGGCATACTCAGGACGGGATATATTAGATGATTGAAATGTCTAGATCTGGGGGCCGGTTAAAGGTAAATAAATATACATAAAACTCATGGGGGCAACTCGATTTTTTATTTGGAGGATTTTAAAGTTTTGGGGGCGAGTAATTAATTTAAAGATTGTTTGAAATTTTTCTTCGATTTAATAACTAAATCTCATAAAAATTTGGGGGCGAATTGTAATAAGTCCAACCCTGGCCTCTTGAAAAATACTTTTAAAATAGCGACATCTAGTAGAGAACTTAATTCAATGTATGAGAATCAGTTCAATGCGTTCGATCAGATTCACTAAGTAGTTCAGGACAATGTCGGTAGATGGCATCAATCTAAGACGTTCATGAAATTGACAAGAGATGGCACTCGCAGTAAAACATAATTTCAAATGCTAAAGGTACAATTTAGGTGTTTATATACGCATTTTATGTTTAAAATAATTTTCTTTTATTTATAAACTGGTTTAGGTTATGTGTAGTAAAAATAATTTAAATAAATTATGTTTCAAGAATATTCCATTACGACCGCGGCGACGCCTCGTGTCAAGTAGCTCAACTAAGTTATATTTACTATTTGGGGATCCGTTTGAGGGAGGAATATAAAAACCTTTAAATATTAAAAAGACATTTTACATTATCTGAAAACTAGACTACTGTTGTACTTGGTTTTCCATTTTGGGAAACGGTTTACATTACAATGAAAACATGGGTTTCTAACAAAACTTAGTCTCATACAAAAACATCGGTATCTCCACGGACGAAATACAAAGAGGACATGGCACAAGTCATTAAAGACATGAGAGGGGTTGTCTCCATTGGGAGGGGTGAAGGGGAAGGGAAATTTACTCTAAACCGCATAGCAAAATAACCTTTATTACAGTACTATTATAATTTATTATTCTCTTCATGCTCCTGTAGGCCCGCCATCTATCGGAAAACTAGAAAACTATTTTCTCCGCTAGACGCATTAAGTTCTGCCATATTCTGCCACTACTCACCAGATGTCTCGTCAAATTAAAAGCTTTGCTACTCCATGATAGATGGCGGGGCAGCCATGGAACATTCTAGATGCAATAATAAAAAATCGTATACAAATAACACTTACGAGTGAAAAGACACTTTTTCGGCCGTGTTTTCGTCCGTTTTAATTTTGTTAGTCGAACTTTTCCATTGTAACACATTGCATTTCATTTTAATAGTATATTTAGTATTTTACGGTTTGTATTCGTAAAATAATTTAACGTGATCGCTTGGTAGTGACACGAGTTCAACTGACGCGAGCGACACTCTGCGGCAAATAGCTAGAAGCCGCATGTAGACCACCTAGCGTCAGGTCTACTTGCCTTAGAGCAGGTCCTCTTTGTATTTCGTCCGTGGGTATCTCGCACGAATAGAAGAAGAAGATGAAGAATACACTACTAAGTCTGTCTGTTCAACGTATTCGCCAATCAACTTAAATATTATATCATTGAATATTAGTTGAACTTAAAATTACCTACTAAAATATCAGTGATTAATGGAAAACAATTATATTAGAACAATCTTGATGGATAATAACAAAGTTTGAGTTTATTAAAGAAAACTAGATTCTATGATTTTCATAATATCAATTAAGTGTTACAGCGATATTTGAAAAACGTTTAAATAATTTTATTTTGTACGGAACCCACAATCAAATAAATCTAATATGGATCGAAGATCGAATAGTCGAGATCGTTCCAGTTCGTTAGCTCCACCTGGTGTCGAGTAGTGGAATAAGCGGTTGTGCCTCAAATAGAGCTGGATTATTCTTGATTTAGACTTTTCGAGAAAATTGTATCTGGACCTTCCGTTTTAAGGGATATATGTATAAGCCCTGGTGTGTTGGCGAAAGGGGCAGTCTGATTTTAATCGGTGAAGTATGCGGATCTAAGAAGAAAAAGTGGTGGAAAAGAGGAGTGCAGTGTGAAAGTCCTGACCCTGAGGTGCTGCTGGATTGGTGTCACACCACTTCATGTGGAAGGTGGATCTTGTCCAGTGGTCGCTGCGCCTCTGCTCTGGAAAGTGGCTGCTGTGTGTTGAAGTGTGGAGATACATGCTTGGAGCTGTGTTCGTGTGTCATCTGTGGATATCAGCTGACTGCGAGTTGAGTGGATGACCTTGGAGTGCTGTGAGCTGGCCTACTATCTACCTAAACCCAGATAAGTGTAATTTTGCTATCCTCATTCTTGTTAGATTGATAGTAAGAAAACATTACAAATTAGGTACAAAATTATTGCCAAGCGGTTAGGTTTTGCTAATGATTTATAATACTTAGTAGGAGTTAGGTAGGAAATCTTTTTACTGATTCCATCCTATCCCTATTTATCTACCACACCATATAAGTATCAGATTGGACTGGTTATTACCTAAGTTTTGTCTGTATTTATCATGGAAAACCTTTTGTTGCTAAGGCGACTATGGAATTTATTTAAATGTTCCTGTGTTTTATACATAATTGGAGTTTGTCCAGCAGTGAAACAACTTTATTTATACTTACCAATAATTTGATTTGCTTTGCAAACAAATTACTTATATCTCAGTAGTGAGAATGGCGGTGTCCATCAGTGGATTAAATATCTACTAATAAATACAACTTTTGTTGCTAAGGCGACTATGGAATTTACATAATTGGAATTTGTCCAGCAGTGAAACAATATTATTTAATTACCTATTATTTGATTTGCTTTGCAAACAAATTACTTATATTTCAATATTGAGAATGGCGGTTTCCATCAGTGGATTAAATATCTTTTTATCAATTGTACTTGCTATTTCATAGTTTAAGTACTTTCATCAGATTATATGGTGGGTAGATAATATACTCCCATCCTAATATCCTACCCTGAAATGGGTTCAGATGTTTAATTTTATTGCATCTGCATACTTTGTTCAAGAAACCTCCCATGACTGGCAGAATGATGCCAATGTGAATCTGTGAATACAGAATATTTACCTCAAGACAAATGATTGTCATTAAATGTCATCTGACAGCTATTATCTTCCATCATCAAACCATACTATACTTTTGCGTTCAATATTTCTGTACCAGCATTATGATCTTAGACCAAATTAATTGACCACAGGCGGTTATTGTGAGATTCATTTTTGCAATAGCCTTCCTCTACTATGGGTTTTGCTGATAGCATTCCCAAACACTCATCTGGCTCGCGATATGAAGCTCATAAGTACTAAAGGGTCTAGCATAAACTGCATTCTCTAACTAACCTCCGTATGGATCATAATATTAATTGTAGACAAATGTCTTGTGCAGATTATATCTGAACGTTGGTCTAAGGACCACTACTGAAATACTATCAAAGATACTATTTGGAATCATGTCATTTGACTGATAACCTAACTTATCATACTTACTTCATCAACCAGACACAATGGTGTCAATTCGGCTGGTCATGAGATTGGCTATACTAATACAAATATTAAATATACTGTTCTATGAACATCTAAATCTAGTAGATTCCTAAATACTTTTCCGTGGTGTCTAGTACATCACAGGCACCTGTCTGTTCATACTCATACTCTTTATTTATGTTATTATGCTTGGCACAAGTGAAAATCCGTTTGTCTAGGCGATAAAAATACGCAGCTACGGTCGTCAACTGGGATCTCCGTCTTTAAGAGGGAACTAAGTTGTTTTAAAAGGTCAATAAATCCTGTCTTGAATTTGAAACCTGAATTTCAATCAAAAGAAACCTAACCCGTTGCTTACAAATTATAACTTACTGCATGATCGCAAAACCATTCCGGATACGCTTAGAAATCCGCCAAAAATGTGAACGGCACCAAATCCCTTTACAGTAAAAAAACAAATTTTTGAAGTTGCAACTCTACTAGTTGGAAATGGAGATACTTTTGTCGTCAGATATTGGCCACAATTCGGGATGTACATTCTCCTTACTTGCCTATTAGTGCTGTCATTTTCTGTTAAATAGGTTTAGAAAAGGATAGGAGATATTTTAGTCGTGTCATGTCTTATAATGTCATGCAAAATACGTGTTATTTGTCAAAATAAGGCGACAATCAAAACAATGGCGACTAAATTGACTAGGAAAGGCGAAAAAACCCTTGACGTTTTTAAAAATGACAGGACTTAGATATCTTCTAGCCTTTTCTAAACCTATTTGACGGAAAGTGACAGCACTAATTTAAGGCAAGTAAGGAAAATTTAAATCCCGAATTAACCTCATTGTGTATTGAAGTGTTTGTATTTAGAACGGCAGCGTTCTGAGTTTACGTTCTTTTTGGTGGTTGTTTTTGTTGCTGAGTGAATTTCGTAAGCGGTAGCTGGCTGGAAAGTTTCGCGTGGTGCAGCAATAAAACACCTTCAGCAATGGCGCGAAATCACGTCTAATTGTGGGCTTGTTTTGATAACATTACTTGCCTTTGGAGAAATTTTATATCCTTATTTATTATGTACTATATTATATTATAGACAGTTGTTGAATTGCGGTTGATATTGCAGTTATTTCATTGGGATTTTATGTTTTTATTCTGTATTGATATGAGACTCAAGAATATTAAAAAAATATCAATTTACGTGTGTTTAAAAGAGAACAGAATAGAACGTGACAAATGTATTATAGAAAGTTCACACAATGCCAATATGGGCAGGGAAATAGTAAGGGAAGTGGGCAGCGTGAATATGTAAACAAGTTACTCGCGCTGCTACTCGTCATGCCGATGCCACTTCCCGTGCTCCCTAGATGGGTTTTCGTGCGCGAGTCAAAGGAAAGGCAGCACGAACGCGTGTGGGATGTATTTCTATCTTGCTAAGTTTTATTGTTGCGAGAAGAGTATGACGGCAGTGTGTGAACACTCACTCGCGTTGATACTTCCGCGGATGATACTTCCGAAGTGTGAAAGTGCTATTAAATTACTGTAACGAGGACGTCTAGAAAATGGACCAATGAAATCAACGAGGTCCAAAAGACGACACTTCATACTACAGCTAAAGTTACTAGTTATTATTCTGTGCTACAGCTTACGCGTCTACTGACTGTTTTTCAACCAGTCCAGTCACTCACTTACGCTCATCACGACTGCACGTCAAAACTATATGAAACACAACTAATATGAATAATTAAATCCGTCAAGTGAATTAAAAATCTGTTGAAATACAAATAACGAAGAAATAGATTAGTTAATTGGAATATTATCGAGAAATATACATACCATGCGCAATATACAGTGAAAACTAATTATTTAAATGTATTTCATATCTCCGCCATTTTCATAAAGGAAATCATAGATTATGAAAATCGGATGGGACACGTAACCTATACTATCGGTACTAGAACCAGTTTAGTAAATGTTTTAAAAAAATAATGCCACTATTTAAATGCATAAATCTAATGAAAATAGTCGTATGATTATTATAGCCAACTGTCCTCTGTATAGGAATATTCAGAGCATAGAGATTAAAGTTGAGTATGATGGATTAACCTATCCATCCAGTATATCCCTTTCTACAATTTTTCTCCTTTATTTTTCACAGTATTTTATTGATGCCTTTTTATTATACCGTTGTAGGTTCTACTATGTGTTAAGCAGTGTACTATCTGTCGCAGTTTTACCTATTCTATAGGTTGACACATATTTTTATGAGTTCAAAATTCGAACGTCACGTATTCGATCAAATTTTATACTTACCTTATCATATCTGGTACCGTTGATACCTACTTAACTATAGATATCGCTCGTGTCAAATTTAAATTTCACATTGTAAAGAAGTTAAGTCAAAAATTTTCAAGACAATGTTTTTAAGTTTTTAAGTACTTACTCGGAAAATTGAGTTTCCTACTTTTTATTTAGATGCAAGCAAAATTAGATGAATACTTACTTGAGTATCTAATATTTGTCGCGTAATATTTTGCTTGATTTCCCTTCAGACGACAGCCATCAATTACTTTGCCGGTAGGCACACGATACGCCCCTTTTAACCGAGTTTCCTATTTGATTTGACATTTTCCTAGAAAAGACGTAGACTTACTTAGATAAGAGATAAGATACAAAATTAATTCTTCGGTACATTAAAAATTAATCTTGTAATATGTAAATACATATTTACGACTGAATCATACAATTTTCCAACGATTTTTGATTAAATATGTTAAAAATACGTAAACCATTCCAGCCAAATACTTTTCGCTGTCATCAGCATCATCATCATCATCATCATCATCATCATCTTGCATTTGAAAATAATTAAATTATTGTAGAAAACATCAATAATATAGCAGTGGCGATTATGTCTAATTTTACAGAAATACATCTGTTTTCCGTACTTAATAGTTTTAAAGGTAAGGTATTGTGAAACAATACAAAAAAACCATGACTTACAATTAGCTGCACAATTTTCTACTCTTAAAATTTTATTTCAAGCACGGTATCAGAAATTACCATGAAGGAACCGCTGGTCATTTTGATAAGGCAAAGTGCATGTTGTCATTTAGGTATAATATCCGTCGATTATGCCCCAGAAAACTATTACGTGCCTGTACAAATTACACAGGCCAAGCCATGTCGACCTAAAATATGCCATGGTTGGCAAGATCAAGTAAAATTACTTGCCACAGTGTAGCAACTTTCGTGTTAGAACTCAGAACTTTGGATTGTGGCTATTCTGGAATTCATAGGACTTATTTAGGCTGTGGCTTTGTGACATTTACTAATAGTGTGGCTGTTGAATAAGTACCGCTATACGGCGTAACTAATTGAATAGTGGCCTAATATGTTCGGTCCCGGTTGATTAGATTGCGGTCGCACTTACTGGATACCAAGAGGATATTATTTTCCTTTCAACCCTACCTACTTTCAAACAGAATATTGGGCCAGTGAGAGAGGGTTTTTATTACAAGTGGTATTTTTATATACTACGGGTAAGTAGATAGGCAGGAGTGGTATAAAAAACAGTTGATGGGTATTAATTATTACAGAAAAATACTCGCCACGATAACAACCTTAACCAACTATGTTCGTTTGGGAAAATTATAAGGCACAATAGTTGGTTCGTCCATTAAACTATTTGCAATGCAACAATGTTCTATACAAGTACCTAAATAATATACAAAACCAATTAGTTTTCCCAAAGAACATAAATTCTGAATATCAAAAAGTAATTTGTATTGAAAGTCCAATATTTAATTTAATAATGAACTATATTTTGATGAAAAATTGTTTAACACATTATTACTACCTAAGAATTACCAAAATAGTTTCATGTTTAATCCATCCAAGCATCAAAAGGAATACAATACTAAAAGTTGTAGTATTGTACAACGAATATAGCTCCCATCTCTCATTTTATAAAGTTTATGTGCTACATGGAAATTAGGTTGACTAATCTATTATTATTTGTGTGTAGGTTAGTTTAGAAATGAGAGCAGAATATTACTAGATTCTTTTATTATGAACTTATCAGGAAAAGTAGAACTTGAAATTTAATAAAGAAAGCGATCTGCGTTCGTATTTTATGAGTATCGTGACTGGGATCGCAAAGGATAAACAGGATCTTTTGAAATTATCCTTCTATTTAGTAGGCACGTAATAAAACTCCAAGTGGATCAACGCATTCGGAATAAACCCATCAAAATATAATTTCGGAAACTTTATGGGCATCTAAGGCTGAATTTAGTAAATTTTAAATCAATATATCACGCCCATAACTCTTGCGGGGTGAACAGAGTATAAACGTCCGTAAAACACGAGCGTATATTCCACGCCTGACAAACATTTGAAGGTAAGTAATTAAGAAAATTGTGTTGAAATTTTTAAACTATTCATTTAAAGTGACCTTTGATGCAAAAGTTTTGGGCAAAAGTACCTATCATAAACATATATTACATTACATGCAAATATTGCCGTGTGATGTCGGCTTAGAAAAGCATCACCCTATTTCATTCCCGTGGGAGTCGTAAGAGGCGACTAAGGGACTTGAGGGTGTGTATTGCGATTTTAGGCGATGGGCTGACAACCTGTCACTATGGCAATACACAATTTTCCGAATGACCCTCAAATATATGTCAGACGTGGCGTAAACGTACGTTTTTGTGGCCGTTTACGCTCTACCTACCCCGCAAGGGATTATAGGCGTGATAGGTGTAGACAAATACAGTTCACTGCTGGACATGGACCCGGGATGAATGTACCCCTTACTCGAGTTTTAGGACCCCCACGCTGCAGCGGGTGGTGTCAAGAGTAATACTAGTTTTTAGTACGAACGTGGTTTTATTACTGAGCTCTTTCTCAAATAATTAGTAGGGTTTATTTAGTGTTTGAAAGTAAACATAATCGTACTATTTGACTTAAAGTAAATGAACAGAAAACTACTTTATTATTAAATTACATTAATTAGAAAGATCTCATTACTTAGATCATAATCATGAATAGCATCATGTTGTTTGACATGTTCGATATTCTTAGTAATCTTCATCGCACACTTCAACTTACCGGCTTATTTTATTCGGTTCCTAAATGGGTTCCTAGCGTTGGCTTACCTACCTGCCCTGGTCGAGACGTATTTTTATTTTTATTTTTATTGAGGATGGGTTTGCTCTTGACTCTAGTCTAGGTCATAGGATTTTGTAGTAATGTGATAATAGATTTACACGATCAGTCAAATATATAATTATATGCAGTTGCATACACTATATTTTGATTTACACTCTCCAAAAAAACTCAATTATACACTATTACAAAAGTACGCACCGGCGCCGATTGCAAGGCCCAACACATGATATTATATGGCTTTATATGAATTTTCGAAAATTCAATATTTCAGCACTTGCTCAGATGTCGAGTCAGCAACTGAACAACAACTTAAATAACCAACTGAACAACATCTGAACTCTAATTTATTGATACCCTAGCAAGTAAGTATAAAAATGTTCAGATTGTGATTCTTATGTAAGGTTGCGTGCATAACGCCATTATAAAATGAATGGGTTCATACAGCGTAAGCAAGCTATTCACTGAACAAATAAGCTGTTAATAGACTGCAAATTACCATTTGTCATCAAGGAGCTAAGCTGCTTCTAGTCACATGCAACATAAAAAAACTCTATGCAAAGAAGGGCAATGCAGGTTATTTATTTTATTTATTATTTATTTATTTATTTATTCATTTAGTAATTTATAGAGCTTCTTAGAAATTTCAGCTGTTGCTGTGAACTGCGCTTAAAACGATTATGTTTAGTGAGATTCAAACAATTTCGTAGACACAGTATCCCACACGAAATAAGAAGTGCTCGTACGATTTCCTGCTTAGTAAAGTAATATTAAATTATATTTATGCAAAGGGTCACAGTTGAATTAGGTATGTTATCATTTATCAATCATAGCCCCAAAAATAATCATACTATAAAATACAAAAATAAAACATTAGGTACTGACCCATCATTGTTAAGCCGTAGCCTCACCGTCATAACACGACTAACACAAACAAGCATAATAAATTAAAAAATATATATAAACACGATTGCTTTCTGAGATAATGCCTAGCCTTTTGACACTCGGGATAATGTAAAGTTCTTTCGATACCATTCCCATTCAAATATGTTCAATGGTTCACGAATTTCAGTCCTTTACAGAATCGCACATATATACATACTTACAGACATACATGAACTCTAAAAACATTACACTCCTTTTTTGGTTGGGCAGTCGCGAGAATTATGTGTAACTATGATTACACTCATGTTTTGATGGATGGAGATCGATATAATATTTTAGCACCTCTTTTTTGTGTTTCGGTCAGTCAAAACGACAGGTACCTAATGAAATCTCGCAAATTTCTCAGCAACAAAGAGTAGGTAGAACCATCAAGATAATAAGCTAAATTAATAAAGCGTTACGTGGATAACATGAAAAGGTAACTTGGAAACCTGTTACCAGCTCCAAGTTTCTCGACTTTTCCGTACGTGAAGTTCTATAAGACCCACCACCGATTAGTCCCAGTGGGTCTGATTGGTAACATTGAAATTTACCCACTGAACCTGCCACTACTTAACCCGCTTTCAAAATATAGGTAAAAATTTGATCAAAGTGACCGCATTTAACAGATTAAAAATGTATGAAATATGATATTAAAACCTAAAAAATATGTATATGTATAGGGTGTAACGGTCAGCCCTCCGAATACTGATAGGGCGCATGCAGACCATGAAACTGAACAACTTTCCCCTAAAAAAATATGTCAGAAAACGACAAAAAAATAGACCTCCCATACAAAGTCACAATCAGCTGATTGCAGTTACTATGGAAAATCCAATTTTTTTTTACGTTTCCTGCAATATTTTTGTATGGAACGTTGTTCAGTTATATGGACTGAATGCACCTTATCAGTATTCGAAGGGCTGTCTCTTATATTATAGGTAATTAAGACATAATGTGCTATCTGTACCAAACTCTGCCAAAATTAAATAATTTATTAGATTATTTATTTTGATTAATCTATCTAAGACTTGGTTACACAATTCGACTATGTACAAAATAATACATCTTTCAAACAGCTAAGTAACAGCATGAGCCTAAACTAGGATAAACATATGTCTATGTGGGTCCAATTAGTCAATAATGGGACACACTAGGTCTAATCAGCAGCGGGTCCAGTAAGTGAACGACTTTTGCGTACGTGGGAATATCAGGGGGTACCTAGCTGGGATCTGTTTAAACTTTGAACAGGTGTTTAACAACTTTACCGAAGTAATTACACGTGGTACTTGCAAGGTTACTTTTTCTATCGAAGTTCGAATGGGATCTATAAGGCTAATTGCTAATGCACCTGACGACATTGTGGTTCGAGATTGTGACAGCTACGGGAAATAGCAAGATTAACAGAATGTTCACATGTTAAGTAGCTAGGTAGCTGTCACAAATTACGTCCTATGCGCGGGGCGTAAAATTGTGCTCCTAGTTTTTTTGTATAGTCGCAAAATGCATACAGTGCATAATATTGTTTATGCAAAATGGCAGCTTTGCAAATTAGCAACGTTGCAAAATAATATCAAAGGTACAGTACTAAATGAGCCACCATGCGCCGTGTCTCCTTGGTTCACCTAGTTTGTGGCTTTGGCCACCAAATAAATGACAACCTATGACAGCCAAATTTTGGTGACACATCCGGTATTTGTACAATGATTTCATTAACACTTTACGTCAAAAAACTGGCAGCGCCATAACACTGGATAAAACATGCGGTAAGTAGGAGAACCACAAAAAATTTATTAGTTTGACAAGGGACTAATCCTCGTATGGAAGAAATATAACGAAATTAATAAAATGCTGACTTTCCAGTCTAGATTTCAAGCTCAAACTTTACTTTTCGTACTTTACAAATTTACAATCATAATATTGAAGGGTGAAAACCCTTAAATATTCTTTCAGCCCGAATAAAAAAGTTCTGTGATTCAACTGTAAATATCCGATCGGGAAACCATTTTTTATCGATTCAGCCTGGCACATTTAACGGCGCGAAAAACGATCATTTTGACAGTTAACAAATCGACAGTGTACATGCATTGTGGTATGTTTCGCGTTTAACAATAAAAGGTTTAATTAATCACATGGTCGTTAGTACTCTGTCACTTGTACGTTTTGTTGGACAGGGTGGGGTGCGAGTGGAGGCGGATAAACAGGTATCAGGTAAGGTTGCTTAGAAGCACGGAAGCCGCATAGTACAAGGTAAAGATAGAAAGCAAGATAATAATACTAGATAAAGACAGGTTGCTTCTTTTAAAAATCTTTTTATAGTGCTGTAAGTATCAAAATCCTAAATTGAATTCAAAACATTATTAGTCAAAAACATCAAACTCACGAATACTACAATTTACATAAATGGTAATGATAGGGATTGATTAGTTGAAAGGTGCCGGTTTTAAAAAGCATTTCACCACATCTACACGCGGGTGTTGTAAAAGGCAACTAAGGGATTAAGTCGTTCAGGGGATGGCATTAGAGCATTCTTCTGCCTTCAAAACTTTGAAATGCGCTCGCCAATCCACCAGTCTAAAGGAATGAGTATGGAAGTACAGCCCGTGTGGTGCCAGCGTAGAATAGCACCACCCCATTAGGTGAAGTAAAAGACGACTGAGGGATAATCCAGAAAATACACAGCAGCGTTTCTTGTGAAAACAAAACTTTGCACTGTACTCGCCAATCCACCTGGTGAGTATGGAAAATACCCTCTCATTGGGGAGGCCCATCTCTGGCAGTGGAATGTTGTGGCTGTAGAAATTAACGTTGAATAAGAAAGCCAATGTCCAGCTGTAGAACTCTGATGACAATGATGATGAATGAAAGTAATGAAGAGCATTTTAAACATCGACACTGTAAATAGCACTCTACCACTTGAAGGGTTGAATTAATTTCGGTCGAATGTTCTAGCTGCGAATAATTCAGGCAACCTGAATAGGCAACTCTACTTCCGACTATCTACGCAAAGTACCACGATTGACATTAATGAGCTATTCATAGTATGCGTAAATATTTTGGTCAGTGGAACAATACCTTCTGCAGTAGGTAGCTAATATAGCTTTGTTTTGCAAGCTTTCTAGTTGTATGGGGTCACAGAAACGAGAAACGATCCCATACCAATATATATTTGCGAACTAGTATATCTTGCAATCTTACTATTCATTACTTACATGTCTGGCTGTAGTAATCTGACACTAGACCTCACCTTCTGGATGTCACTAGTTTGATTCGTGGCAGTGTTCAAATCATAATCATATTCATAAATGACAGTGGGCAAAATTGTATGGAACTTGGTCCAAGAACCTCCACTATTGAGACTTATTGGAAATGGAAGAACACACTTATCAGATTATCCGAGACAAGTATTACCGAAATCTGCACCGGGATTTTTTTTTATAGTCACTTGAAGTTACTATAAAAATATTCTTAAAAAATGATTTTAACAGGAGCGTGATATTAATTTTGTCAGATTTTATTGATATTGCGTGTCTCTCGAATGTGCCACAATGTAAACTCCATAAAACGACACTCCACATAATACAAAACTCCCCAAAACATTCAAGTAACATGACTTTGGATTGAAAAAAGTGATCCAAGAACCTCCACTGTTAAGACTTATTGGAAATGAAAGTACATACTTGTCAGATTATTCAAGACAAGTTTTATCGAAATCGGCAGCGGGATTTTTTTTTTGGAATACTTAAAGTGACCATAAAAATATTCTTAAAAAATGATTTTGAGTGGAGCGTGCTATTTATATTGACACATTTATATTGACATTGCGTATCTTTTGAATGACATGTAATACAGTGTGAACGACACTCCACATAATGCCAAACTCCCCAAAACATTTAAATAACATGATTTTGGTAGGGAAAAATTGGTCCAAGACCCTCCATTGTTGAGGCTTATTGGAAATGAAAGTAAATACTTGTCAGATTGTCCGCGACGAGTATTAACGAAACCTGCTGCGGGGTTTTTTGTTGAAGAGACTATAAAATATTCTATAAACTATAATATATTAGACAACGACGAGCATCTGTTCCATATTTTCTTCAATGAAGGTGACATATTCATTCTGGACAGAGGATTTAGAGATGCAGTGCGTGATCTCGAAGCGTTCGGCTATGAAGCACACATACCACCAAGTGTCGCAAATGGTGAGACACAATTATCTACTACGGCAGCAAATGAATCTAGAATGCTAACGATGGTTCGATGGGTAGTAGAAGTCGTTAACGGACGTATAAAAAGAGATTTTAGATTATTTCGCCAGGAGTATTTCCACAGCGCAATGTCCCATATGTTCACGGACTAGCTGCTATGCGAAAGTCCGAGTGCAGACTCACGAATGCTTTTCACGTGCCTATTACGGACAATATTCATGCTCCAACTTTTATTGAAATAATTGGATTGAGGAGGGAGATGGAGAATGTTCTGGCTGATTATGTACGACGCTATAACCTGAACAGACAGCAAGCCGCATTTCGGAACATGGACGCAGAGTTACCTGGCCTTGCCACATTTCCCAGACTGACCCAAGAGGAGCTAATATTGTTGGCTCTCGGGACATGCCAACTCAAACTGGCCAACAGCTATTATGCCGAACACTTGAGTGATGATCGCGAGTATACGATACAACTATATCGTGATTCCGAACATTTAACTGCCAATTTGAACGAAGCAGGAATTACCGGGGACAACTTATGGCTATTAAGAGGGAGAATCAAATCCAGGCACACTCGAGCGCGCAAACACTACTCATATGTTGTAGTCAACGGTGACGAAACAGGATTGAATGCGCTAGAGCATTACTACTGCTCATGCAAATCAGGAAAGCGCACAGTGGGATGCTGTGCGCATATCATGGTAATATTATGGTACCTTGGCTATGCGCGTTACGAAGAATATATACATCAACCTGCCAAATTTTTGAATGACATAATAATAGATTAATAATTAATCATAGATTTATTCGATTTTCCATCATATAGATATGTATTAGTTATAGCACACACAGTATATACTTTCATATCCATTAAGTCTCAACAGAAGAGGTTCTGAGGCCACTTTTTCCAAACCAAAATCATGTTATTTGAATGTATTTGTGAGTTTTGTATTATGTGGAGTGTCGTTTTATGCAGTTAACACTGTGTTACATTCGACTGACACGCAATCTCAATATTAATGTGTCACAGACAAGTATGTACTTCCACTTCCAATAAGTCTCAACAGTGGAAGGTCTTAGACCACTTTTTTCAAACCAAAGTCATGTTGTTTGAATGTTTTGGGGAGTCTGACGTTATGTGGAGTGTCGTTACATGGAGTTTACATTGTGGCACATTGGAGAGACACGCAATATCAATAAAATCTGTCAAAATAAATAGCACGCTCCAGTTAAAATCATTTTTAACAATATTTATATAGTAACTTCATGTGACTATGAAAAAAAAAAACCCGGTGCAGATTTCGGTAATACTTGTCTCGGATAATCTGATAAGTGTGTTCTTCCATTTCCAATAAGTCTCAACAGTGGAGGTTCTTGGACCACTTTTTTCAAACCAAGGTTATGTTATTTGAATGTTTTTGTGAGTTTGGTATTATGTGGAGTATCGTTTCATGGAGTTTACACAGTATTACATTTTTTTTTTTTATTAGTGATGGGTTTGCTCTTGACTCTAGTCTAGGTCATAGGACAGAGACAGAGTCTAAGATGGAGCGAGCTCACCCAGAAGAAGCCTGTTAAGGCACTGGCACTCCCACACACTGACGGAACGCAGCAAGCTACTTGGCGCCAGACTTCGGTGGGATGGTGGTGGCGAGCCAGGCGGCCCCTTACGGAGCCTTCCACCGCTTATTGGAATTTATTTATTATTTACATTCGACTGACACGTAATATTAATATAAATGTGTCACATACAAGTATGTACTTCCATTTCCAATAAGTCTCAACAGTGGAGGTTCTTGGACCACTTTTTTCAAACCAAAGTCATGCTATTTGAATGTTTTGGGGAGTTTGACGTTATGTGGAGTGTCGTTACATGGAGTTTACATTGTGGCACATTGGATAGACACGCAATATCAATAAAATCTTTCAAAATAAATAGCTCGCTCCAGTTAAAATCATTTTTGAACAATATTTTTATAGTATCTTCAAGTGACTATAAAAAAAAATCCCAGTCTAGATTTCGGTAATACTTGTCTCGGATAATCTGATAAGTGTGTTCTTCCATTTCCAATAAGTCTCAATGGTGGAGGTTCTTGGACCACTTTTGCCCACTGTCCTTTTATTTAAAAAATGAAAATTGTGTTATGCATGTTATGTTATTTTTTTTGCAATGACTGATTATGACGTCAATAAGTGATAATACTATCCCACATTGAATAAAGTTATTTCATTTTCATTATTGCGTATCATATTAAATGATGTACAGTCTTACGAGTATAATGTATAATAACATAGGTCTTATACAGGGTGTAAGGAAAAAAACTGCGTTTCTTTTAAGGTATGAAACACCCCACGAAACCGAAAAACTTTTCTCAAGGAACATAGACCAATATATGAAGAAAAAAAATTATCTTACCTACAACTGGACTTGGTCGGCTGCTACATTTTATATTGTATGTTTCTTGGGGAAAGTTTTTAAATAAATCAATTTATCAGTTTGTTAAATTTGTTACATTTTAATAAATAAAATTTGCTTTGGTTGTGCACAGAGTCTGAAGACAAATGTTTGGCTGTGCTCTCTGGTTTCTTTTTCAAAACTAAATGGAAGCAAACCAAACTTCATTTTACAACAACTCAGCACTAGCGTCAGATTATTCAGGCAAACCAACTTTCGTCATATAAAAACCTTGTAGCGACCTCTGGGAGCTACGACAAGAAGCTCACTCAAAGTGGTTCACGAGCAAGCAAGACGCAACAGAAGTTCCAACATAGCTGCAAGATGGCGCCACGTGACAGAACAAAGAGCCTGAAACGCGGTATCGAAGTGTTTCACCACGCAACGCATATATACAACTTCCAATTCTATCCAGGTGGACCAGTCGGTCCCCTGGCCACAACACCCGGCCAGGCGGGTAGCTACCCTTTTCCCGACTCCACCTGGAACCTTCCATTCTGCCTATTGGCATTACTCCTGTCCCCCGCCATATTGGTGACCCCTACCTTGGACTTCGCAGCCTTCAATCACGCATCAACCACTACGTCATCAGCACCCACCGCAGTCACAGCACGGCAGCTTCACTGGTCTTCCATCATCGTCTCGACTTACCGTAGACGTCCCGACTCACCGTGGACATTGGAACCAGCACTGCATCGCCACGCCAGACTGCATCATCACGCTACATGACGTTATCAGCCCCACTTCGCTCGCTGACGGTATCGACCTCCGGTCTTGAGGGGGAGTACTGTAGCGACCTCTGGGAGCTACGACAAGAAGCTCACTCAAAGTGGTTCACGAGCAAGCAAGACGCAACAGAAGTTCCAACATAGCTGCAAGATGGCGCCACGTGACAGAACAAAGAGCCTGAAACGCGGTATCGAAGTGTTTCACCACGCAACGCATATATACAACTTCCAATTCTATCCAGGTGGACCAGTCGGTCCCCTGGCCACAACACCCGGCCAGGCGGGTAGCTACCCTTTTCCCGACTCCACCTGGAACCCTCCATTCTGCCTATTGGCATCACTCCTGTCACCCACCATAACCTCATTCGAAGATCCCTCAACGGATCTAAGTTTGAGTAATTTTAAACTATAGTTAAGTCCTGCTTAAACGGTTGATTAACGAGGTGATTTAACCGGAGTTCGTTCACGAGTTTCTTCTTCAAGTAAGACTCAAATGCAAGTTGGGAATAAGTTTTAATTTTCTATCCGCTAACCGTTCTAGTCGGTCTAGTTATATTCCCTGTAGCTAATTATTCTCTTGAAATAAGTTGAAATAAAAAATCCTTTAATGAAATAAACATTCCTTGAGGGAATTATAATTTTTTGTTGTGGTTCGATAGGTCGTGACAACAATAAGTCTCGTTTCTTATACAATACTAAAAACAAAAAAATCATGCAAGTATACCGAGAATTAATTACCCGTACTTACCTATATTACTGTAGGCGCTAAAAATGTATCAGCGGAAAATATAAAAACCTTGCAATGAGTTTTTACTGAAGTGCATTGTTTGGCTTTCCTTTGAAGTTGTGTGTGCATTTTTCAAAAGCAAAACAAATATGTGAACTCTTCAAACTCAACTATTTTGTGTTTGTCGAAATTGTTGACTTTTGTAAACACTAGAAGCACAGCCTTTTGCTTTTGCCGTCATTGTGTTACGTTTATTAATAAAAAAAACCTTTTTAGGCCCGCGAATGCAGATTTTTAAAAACGTAGCTCTTTGTGATGCAAAATTTTATTTGTGTTCGTATAAACGGTTTTTTTAGGTGATTGATAGTGTCTGTAACAAAATTGTCTTTACAAAATGTTTTAGAGTTACCGGTACCTACATTTAGTTCTTGTTATAAAATATCTAATCAGACTAGGTATAATTTCGTTGTTACTTGAGTTAGCCAAGGTTTATATGGCTCTGAGCTGGCTGACCTTTGCAAGATAAAATCGATTTCTAGACATAAACAAATTACGTCATGACCTTAAGTATTACGAATCCAACTGATTCTACTTCAAAAATCGCTTGAGAGGTCCCGAATCTTATTATTCATCACGCGCTCATGATATTTATCATTCGGTGTTCAATAGAAAAGTACTTCACAATAAATATTCGGCGTTGCCTTGGGGTCTATTCTGAGCGCCTGAACCGAGAAACATTTTTCTCTTGGTACGTGAGTGAGGAATCGTTGCTGCGGCGAGTGATTTTTGCGAATTGAAAAATAATGGCCGGCCATTTTGTGACTTTTTCGCAGCTTTGGAACCTAGTGATAGAGAGCTATTGCGCGACAAGAGGGGCCTACTGGTTAATTGGTATTACATCATTTTGCATCAAAGGTACAATCAGCAGAACCTTAACCTATAAAACAACATATAATATTTTTACTGGTTAATTTTAAACAAAATACAGACAAGTGAAATATATTGCTCCATCATGAAAATCCATTAACCATCACCGCCCAAAATAAAAAAAAGTTTTTGTAAACTTCCAACCTTCATGTAAGTTTGTAGGTAAGCATAACTCCGGCTTATAGTTTTTAAGTTACTTAATGATTTTACAAAAGAGTTAAGAAATAAAATATGACTTTCAAATACTCGTACAAAATGCGTGTAGCCTTGGTTGAATATTCCGTGCGCGCGGATATTATAGTCAAGTCAGGCCGTGAAGGCCGGGAAGGTTCAGGATCTATACGTGCGTGAAACCGTCTTTGCGGTTGATTTTACACAGTATTTTTACATCGTAATGAACGGAACAGATTTATGACAATAAACATACATACATACATACATAAATCACGCCTCTTTCCCGGAGGGGTAGGCAGAGACTACTTCCTTCCACTTACTACGATCCTGGCATACTTCTTTCGCCTCCTCCACATTCATCAATCTCTTCATGCATGCTCGTCGGTTTAGGGTACTCTTGACCTGACCTTTCTTTAGCACGTCCCCGATTTGATCGAGGTACGTTCGTCGAGGTCTTCCCCTTCCGACGTTCCCATCCACACTTGCCATATACACCTGTTTCGTTAATCTTCTTTCGTTCATCCTCTCTACATGACCAAACCATTTAAGCATACCCTTTTCTACACCAGTCACTACGTTTTCTTTTATACCACAACGTTCCCTTATCACGCTATTCCTTATCCTGTCACTCAATTTTACGTCAACCATACTTCTTAACGCTCTCATTTGTACTGCATTTATTCTACTTTCATGCTTTTTCTGCCATACCCAACTTTCACTCCCATACATAAGTGTCGGAACTAACACCCCTCTATGCACAGCCAGACGAGCCTTATCAGAGACTTTCTGGCTGTTCATAAAAGCGTGCAACGCTCCATTCACCATGTTGCCGGCATTCACCCTTCTTTCGATGTCACTTTTACACTTTCCATCTGATGTGAACATGGAGTCCAAATACACAAACATGACAATAAAGCTGTTCCTTTTACGCTTTTATTTACTAGTTTTTGATTTTAGCTAGTAAATTTGTCAGATAACACCGGTGAGATAACGAGGCAGGTGCTTTTGCAACTCGTAAGGTACCATAGGTACTATAAGTTAATAGAATAATGGTATCCCAGTATATATGTAAATTTGGTGTCTTAAGGTCCTCCCGGACCTAAGTCGGCGACTGTATCCGACATTTAGATACATCCGATCTTGTCGTCGGTTGTCGTCGGATGTCGTCGGTTGTATACGGTTGTCGTCGGATGTCGTCGGTTGTTGTCGGTTGTCGTCGGTTCTTGAAAAACACGTGTTGCCAGCACAGAAACAAGAAAGGGAAAAAATAATTTTGATTATTCGACACTAAATACTATTAAAATAACTTCTAAACACATACTCTACAATCTTCACTATCGACTCACAAATACAAAAAAATATTCTTTAAAGGTATCAACTTTTTCAGTAAAGATTATATTTTTTGCTTTCTTTGACAATAATACACAATGAGCATTTACTCATTTATGATTTTAATGTTGACTTTATAAATAAATCATTTAAATCGTGTTTAAAACCAATTCTTTCTGCTGCTATCTTTGATAAAATTTGTAAACAATCCTTTATAAATATATATAGTATCAGACAGATTAAATTGTGCTGATAACACTACGTTTGACGGTACGTTGATGACGTGTACATAGTGATGTGTATTATAAGAAAAGATAAAATATAACAGATACTATAACACTGGCCACCAAGATAAATGTATCAATTTGAAATCTTAAATTTAAAGACCGACTCACACTGGATGCGTGTGCAACAGTGTACGTTACAGTAGAGGAAGTATCTACAATGTTGTACTGAAAGTGTGATAAATGTATTTGCACATGTGTTTATATATATTTATCGCTTTATCAATGTGAAGTCCTTCCGTAACCAAACATTTAGCCCTTTGACTTCCCGCACAATTTTGTGGTTATATTTCTGGTCCCACATTACAGACGAACATAGATAAATGCAACCGCACTACACACCGCGTCGCTGTGTGGTAATCATATGTCATATATGACACATCACGCATCACATCAGCCTAATAGCAGTCAACTGCTAAACATAAGCGCCATACGCATATGCCATAAGGCTACGCCATAAGGCACGATCTCCCGTTTCCGCCATCAAGTCGGAAGTCTTTAAGTCTTCGGTCTATTTGGCTGGAGGGCATCCTGCCACTACGCTTGCTGAGGCATGGGCTCCACCACCACCAAAACCGGCTTACTCTACCATCCATCGGCATCGACAGATGTGACCAGACCACTGCCACACTACCAGATCAAACATGTTTGCCATATTAACTGTCCAATACCGCAACATCGTCTTTCCCACGTCTTAAAAACCACTGTTTACATACTTAACATAATTTTTTGTAATATTTCAATCAACCAAAGATCTTTTATCGTGGAATGTTAAAATCTGCAAGTTTGCATACATACATACATACATAAATCACGCCTTTATCCCTTACGGGGTAGGCAGAGCGTTAACGGCCGTAAAACGGATATTAACACCACGTCTGACAAAAGTTTGAGGGTCAATCAGATAGCTGTGTATCACTATAGTGACAGGTTGTCAGCCCATCGCCTAAAATTGCAATACACGTTTTACAAGTCAATATTACGTCAATACAAGTTTGCATTGTTGCAATTTAATATTTTCTATCATTTTACATCTTCGTAATTTTTTACTTTATCAATTATCTATATCGGTGGCGTGAACAAAATCACATGTGATAACTCATAACTCATTTATTAATAATAATAATATTACATATCAAATGTTTAACTATATATAGGTCAAGGAAAAGTAATTTATTTCTATCGACTAATAACGCCTCATATGTGTGATGGCGAGTGTGTGACTGATAATGGGAAATTTTCTAGGGATTCTCGAGTGTCATGTAGAGGGCGCTGAGCTTCATTGAAATAACGTTTCTTTACACAAAACCTGTACCACTTTATAAATTATTCTTTATTTTGTGTTTATTGAATCGTTCTAAATGTATTATTGGTTATTTGTTTACTTACACGAATGACACTCAGTATAATAGCAAGGCGATAAGATCATTTTGTATTAAATCAAACAAACATAATTAATTAACGAACACAACGTGAAACGGAACCTGTGACAAAACTATGGCTGCCACCAGCCATATTGAAACATCAAAATTTCAGTTTAGCACAACGCCCTCCGGTTTGACATTCAGAACTATGAACAGAACTGTCAACAGAAAAACTCGTTTAGGAGGAGTGATGATGAGGCCAGTAGGCCGAGTGACGACAGTGAGGAAAAGGGTAGCTACCCCGCCTGGTCGGGAGTTGTGACCAGGGGAACGACTGTTCCAACCGGACATGTTTGGAAGTTGTATAGAATAGAATAGAATAATTTATTTATAAGCTTAATGTCAGTATTTACATATAAAGGAAATATACTTAGAAGTACTTAAATATTACAATTTAGCCTGAACTAGGATTACCCTGTATCTCAGGCAAACAAGGTCATATTTATTAATTACATAATACGTCTTTTTTATAAATTATATAAAATACCTAAAATGTTTACATTATCTAGGTGAATACAGTTAAAATATTAATACTTATCAACTAGGTGTGTGACTTTTTTACTAGTAGCTTCTGATACAGGGTCTAAGAAAAGACCGTCAATAATTTCTCTGTTTCCTCATACGACAACAACTGTAAGGCTTCTTTTAGTACCCTTTTACATTCATTGTAACATAAAGGGTAAATCGTTAAAATTGCGTTTAGTCGATTGTAAAGCCTGGGTCCTAAGAACACAAAAAATCTCGATGAAAAGGCGAAGTTTGTTTGTGTTTTCTGTGTGCAGACAATATCTTTACGTCTTTTGTTAGTTATATCCGTGCAATAGGAAAGTGCTGCGTGTTGTTTTAGTACAGTGCTTAAAATAAATAATTGTCGAACTGTTAGTACTTGGCATGACTTATATAAAAGGTTAGTAGGATACAGGAACGGACGAAAACTTAATACCTTTAGGACAGCTCGTTGTGCCCTTTCAAGTGTTAGAAGGAAAGTTTTAGAAGAACCACCCCATGACGATATGCAATATGTAAGAAGTGATTGACATAGGGCAAAGTAGACTTGTGTAATCAGTTGAGAGTCCGCAAAAGAGCGTAATTTTTTAAAAACGAAAATTAGCTTGCGAACTCTACCGCTTAAGGCTTCAATGTGTGGTCTGAATGAAAGCAAATTATCTATTATGATGCCCAAATATTTTATTTGGTGTGCGGGTGAAATTACAGGACAGTCGCAATTTGTGTCCGTTGGAGAATAACAGTGATGGGCGTAAATGCTTGGATTGGGATTTGCTAAAGGATAGTTGCTCTTTGAGAACTTTACAAAACTTGTTTTATCGGCATTGAGGGTGAGCTGATGATACCGCAACCATTTACATACAACATTAAAACCTCGCTGTGCATTATTCGAAAACCTGTTTATCAGTTTTGGCGGAAAAGATTATGGCTGTATCGTCCGCATATGAAATAATCTTACCGCAGTCTAATTTAAGGTCGCAATCATCATTGATATAAATCAAAAATAGGGTTGGACCTAAAATGCTGCCTTGTGGGACCCCAAAGGATGTATTAAGTCGAAAAGAGCTCATTACATTACCTATTTTGACGCATTGACACCTATTTGATAAATAACTTTCGAATAGTTTCAGTTGCGTACCTCTTATGCCTATGTTTTCAAGCTTACGTAAGAGGATTGGGGTGTAAACAGTGTCGAAAGCTTTAGCAAGGTCAAGGAATATACCTATAGTTTTTTCTCCTTTGTCAAGTTCCTTTGTAATATGATCGGTTTAGTGGTGGACAGCATCGGAAGTTGAAAGTTTGGCTCTAAATCCAAATTGCATACTAGATAGAATGGAGTACTTCTCTAAATATTGCATTAGTCTGGTATTAATAATTTTCTCAAACACTTTAGATATTGATGTCAATAGGGATATAGGCCTGTAATTAGTAACAAGATTTTTAGGACCGGATTTATAAATGGGTACTACGACCGCTTTTTTCAAACAATTAGGAAAAAATCCTTCAGTTAGGCATTTTTGAAAAATGTGTGTGAGTGGTAGGACCAGTAAGTGCTTGATTTTTTTTAGTATTTTGTTTGAGATACCATCCCAGCCTACTGCACAATCCTCTTTTAATCCTGTTATTAATCTTTCAACCTCTTGTGTATCCGTATCCAGCAATACAAAAGACTTTGACGTAGTTTGTGTGTTAGTATATGGAAGGTGGGCATAGGTGCTCTGTATTTTTTCAGACAGGTTTTTGCCTACATTAACAAAAAAATCGTTGACATTATTAACAGATTCTGTTTCAGAAACATGTGTTTTTAATAATTTTGAGGATGTTTCATGCTGCTTTGACGTGTAGGTTAAGGTCTTAACATGTTTCCAGACTTGTTAATTATCCTTTCCAGCCTTTGCCAGTTCACTCCTATCGTAAAACTGAGATAAACTTTTAAGAAGTTTATCTAATGAATCCAGAAAGGCTTCAATTTTCACAGTAGAAGGAGATCTATATATCGCAATAATTGCAGTATCCATGCCAACCTTTATTAATAGCCGGTTACATTCTAGTAAAAGCGGCTCCTCAACAATTATGTCTAAGTTATTTTTAGCATATAATACTACTCCATCATTTTGGTAGTAGTTTAGCTTACTATGAAATGACCTGTAGCCTTCTATTATAGGTAGATTTAGACTACCACGGTTTGTCAGCCAACATTCTGTTAAAATAATTAGGTCACAGTTGAAATTTAACCTTTGTTGGAGTGTACTGAAATTATCAATATTTTTATAGATACTGCGAATATTTTGTGTTAGTATTGTCAGCGCATTTCGGTAGCGTGAAAGATATTGTTTACAGTTTTCAACTTCACAAGATTTTGATTCGTAAACAGAGAAATTATCTAGGTCATCCATTAAAAGATTAGTCATGGCGAATTAAAAATGAAACTAAAACTACTTATACAAAATATAGATCTAGACCACTTACTTATGGACGGCGCTCTTAGGCGCCTTCATAATCAATAGAATTAATGTACCTTTGCTCGGCCATTTTTTTTGCGGGGCATTCATCATCACCGGTTTTGTGATTGCTGGGCTTTTTGTATAATCGGCAAGTTGCACATTTTGGAGCTTCCGCTTTGTTTACGCAGTCCTTGGCCGAGTGACCCACATCATCACAATGGGCACACGTATCTGCTGGATTCTTGCAGGTCTTAGCAGCATGACCATACTGCTGACATTTAAAACACCTAGTGACTGTGGTAAAGTCACGTACAGGGCAGGAGGACCAGTTCACAAAAACTCTATTTTGATTAATGAGGGCTTTTCGAATAATTGCTGGTACTTCAATGATGTAGTTGCAGGTTTCAGCGTCTTTCTTACCCGATTTATGGCTCAATTTAATAGAAGACGAGAATTTTTCCCAAGACCAGTCCTGGAGCTTGTCAGCTAGATTCTGCTCATAAATGCATTTATAAACGTCTTTTTCGGGCATTGTCGATGGTAATCCAATAACAATGATTCTGGGCTTGCGCTTGTGGGGCTCATCAATTGTGATATCACAGGAATTTAGTTGTACTGACTGCTTTAGCTTCTCGATGTCTTCTTTAGAGTCCGTGCTGATGATAACGCCACCATTTCTCACCTTGCGTAATCCTCTAACGTGTAACTTCATCTGTTCTGGATTAACGATCTTCTGGACTAGGGTTTTGGTCTCCTCGCTGGTCTTCAATTTATCATTGGGATAGATTGCTAAAGAGCTTAGGTTTGATGGACGAATTAGGTTTTTGGTACCTGTTTTGATGGCATCGGCAAAGGTCAATTTTTTTTGTGGTTGGGCAGTCTCCTTGATACACAACTTCATTTCCTGAAGTTCCACAAAGATGTCCTCTTTTTCTACAGCTGCCTGATGAGATTGGTACTTAGATATAGCTTTTTGCTTAACGGATTGATATTCCACTGCAACTTGGCCTGTACCATTAGATATTTTACGGCAAAGAGTTTGGATTTTCAGCTTCTGCTCCGAGTTGAGCTTGCTTTCTCCTGTAATGGTACATATTTCGCTGAGGCAAGTTTCAACAGCGTTCAACCAAACATGTATTTGCTCTGTCTTCACCAATTGCGGGGGGTCCACCGGCTGCTGAGGTGGTATAGGCGGCGGTGTTCGAGCTGTCCGCTTGCTGCGACTTCCAAATGGACTTTCCTGACCCGTCTCTGCCATATTTCTTTTGATCTTAAATTGCCATTAAGTAAACAGCAAACTAAACTGTTATTCACGCACTAAACAATATTAATACAAATCATAGTCGTACGTGACTATACTGCTCACTTGAATCTAGGGCAAATATTTGTATGCACAATTTTATATAATTTTATTATTTTTAAGACACGTCTGCTTGCTATGAAGTCTAGCTTAATATGATATATAGCGATCGGCGAAATAACTTCAATACCGCGTTTCAGGACTTGTATGTGGAGCGCATGCGCGCCGCCACATCGGTGACACCGACGTGATCAACAGCCCAGTTTAGGAGGAGTGATGATGAAGAGGTGAGGCCAGTAGGCCGAGTGATGACAGTGAGGAAAAGGGTAGCTACCCGCCTGGTCGGGAGTTGTGACCAGGGGAACGACTGTTCCAACCGGACATGTTTGGAAGTTGTATATATAGCGATCGGCGAAATAACTTCAATACCGCGTTTCAGGACTTGTATGTGGAGCGCATGCGCGCCGCCACACTCCCATTGTTAATTTAAAATGTTAGGTACTGTGCAATGCTGATGCTGTTCAACTTATAATCTTACGCACGCGTGATGCGTACGTGATGCACGTGCAATTGGTCTGCCTCAGTCTTTAAAAAAACTTACTGACTGATGGATACAAAAACTTGCAAAAAAAAACTTCATAGAAATCTTAATGGAAAAAGTTCCATCATGGATCATTGTCTAGTTATCTATGGGATTATGATTATACTTTTTAACAAAAAACTAAACCACCTTCAAGAATAAAATCACCAATAAACGATAATTATAAAATACTCAAAGTGAATTCTAATGGGATATCTATCCCAAACTTTTTTTCTAGTTACCTATTAACTTTACTATTTTACTACATAACCACTTCGCTCAGGTCGAATTTTGCAACAATAGATTTGTATTGTACTTCAAGCACACATGTGTGCTGTTACGAGCGGAGTAGATAATATTATTATAAATAAAATTGGCCTAGAATGATGCACCTCTGAGCAGGGTTCAGGAGGGCAAGCGAAGCTTTCATATCAACTAGTTTAAAATATGAACACGCCTTATTTTTAAAACTTGATTCATTGAAATGGACTCAGTAGCCAAGCTGAACGTTATGGCCTTTATTCGGGATAGCAATTTTCTTTACTTACCTTATATTAGCGCTGTCACTTTCCGTCAAATACTTAGGTTTAGGAATGGATAGGAGATATGTAAGTCTTGTCATGAAATGCGCGTAATCTGTCAAATTGAGGCGACGATAAAACAATGGTGACTAAATTGAATAGAAATAGTGAAAAAGCCATTGACGTTTTTAAACATGATAGGACTTAGATATCTCCTATCCTTCTCCATACCTATTGGACGGAAAGTGGCAGCGCTAATATAAGGTAAGTAAGGAGGAGACCTACACCACCCTACACTCAGCATTAGGTGGCAACGGGTTGAAGAAGAATAAGAAGATGAAGATGATTGTTAAACTGATTTTAGGCCAATACTTACTCTCAATACAAAAACAGATATATACAATAATTGATTAGATTAGAATATTGGATCACGTACGCTACATGCCCTTTTTTAACGTTATTGACAAACAAGAACATCTCTCCTCTTAGAAGGAAGAAAACCAAAGAAAATCTTATTGATGCACTCCTACTTCTTTCTGTGGTAAATTCTCTATGGTATTTCAGGGCAAGGGAAGAATTCAGAGAGAACCCTAGAAGCAAGTAAAATGAATCCATGAAATACCTATGCAATCAAAGGCATGCGATAAAATAAAACAAAAACAAATGCTTAAAGACACGAAATACTATTTATTTAATCAAGCATAAGAGAGCATGTTTAGTCTTTACACAGAATATACGCACCATATTTTTAATAGGTATAGGTATTTTTGGTAGTTCACACTATCACGTTATGACACTATCAATTTCGTCCGGTTGGATTTTTCATTTCTAGCCAAAACAGCAAATGATAGTGTGGTTAACCCCGCTTCTGCCACTCCACACTTGACATGTAACATAATGTTGCTTTATTTACATGGTTAATGTAACTGGTGGTTTTGATAATGATTAAATATGATAATTACTCATGTACGAATAATGTGGCGTAGTTTGTACCGGCGCGACGTTACTATTGCACTTTCTAAGATGAAAAAGTAGTTAATGTGGCAAAACTGTAATAGTAAGACACATCCTATTGCGAATATTTTTTAGATATTGATGTCTTCTATAAAATTGTTGCACATCACTTTGCTCTATTGTCAATAATTTCCACAACGTACGCGATATAAGACATTTATTGGTACTTTTTCCACGCGTTGGGTTACATTATCGAAATTTTCACGCGGATCCCTATTTTTTCTCAAACAAAATATAGCCTATGCTCATCAGGGATAATGTAGGATTCCAATGGTATTTTTTTTATCGGTCCAGTAGTTTCGGAGCGTATTTAATTCAAACAAACAAACAACCAAATCTTTACTCTTTATTATATTAGTGTAGACAAGCCAAGTCTACTTATTGCGGTGAGATGAGTTTTTCATAGCTTCGAGTATAATATTGGTAGGTTTCACATTTACTTGCTCTGAGACAAATGATATTGACCTGCAAGTTGACATAACTCTCTGGATTACTGATATTGACTTATAGGCTGTCAAAGTATATAGACTTATAGGCTGTGTGCTGGCTTTGGGAACCATAAATGCACGACATTGATTATGCACAACACGATTATGCCCGACAATGTTTTGTACAACATGACTTTGTGTATGTACGACTAGCAATGTGCTGTTCCCGTTAACATTGAGAATATTCCCAGTGACGTTCCAGGGCACGATGAATATTCCCCGGAAACATAGAAACATTGACTGGCCAGATGTCGTAGCGGATAGTAACCCTGCCTGCTACGCCGAGCCGATCGAGTCGATCCCCACAAGACACAAATATTTGTTAAGTCCACGATTATTTTAGGAATTTTATAGTAAAACTAGCGGCCCGCCCAGCGGTTTCACCCGCTGCTAACTGATTTCCCACGGGAAACAGACCTTCTCCCGACATAAATCATCATAAAAACCTTCCTCTTCGATCACTCTATCTTTTAAAAAAACTTCATCCAGATCCTTTAGGTGGTTTTGAAGATTTAAGCATACAAACAAACAAACAAACAGGGACAGACGTGGGAAGCGACTTTACGTTCCGTTTATTTTAAATCTCCCAAGGGATGAAAAGGAAGTTAAAAGTTTGTATGTAAGTTCGTTGTCTTAAGTGTGATCCGTTTTAAAATTAGTGATTAGACTTATAACTTAAAATAATTAAACACGTTTTTCAGCATATTTGAAATTTTAACCCTTAATAGGGTCAAACGGAGGTTTAAAGTTTGTATGAAAGTTAGTTTTTTTAAATGAATGCGATCTGTTTCAAAATTTGTGATTAGACTAATAACTTAAAATAATTAAACACGTGTTTCAGCATTTTTGAAATTTTAACCTGTAAATGGGTGAAAAGAGGGTTAAAAGTTTGTATGAAAGTTTTCTATCTTAAATTTGATCTGTTTCAAAATTTCTGATTAGACTCATAACTTAAAATAATTAAAAACGTGTTTCAGCATTTCTGAAATTTTAATCCTTAAAGGTGTCAAAAGGGGGTCAAAAGTTTACTACCAGTTGGGCTACCCGTTTTCCCATGGGAACGTGACAATTTCCCGGAATAAATTATACATATAAACCTTCCTCTTAAGTTACTCTATCTAATAAAAAAAACCGCATCAAAATCCGTTGGGTAATTCTAAAGATATAAGGAGACACCAAACGGGAAGCAACTTTATTTTATACTATGTAGTGATAATGTAGTGTATAGTAAAATAATGTATTGAGGGATGAGGGATTACCAATACAAAGAATAGATAAGATAAGATAAGATAACTGTTTATTTGCCAGAATACAGTACATAAGGTCTTAAAAATAACACATTCGTTCAGTGCATTCAGCCTGCTCGCAGGCATGCAAATATGGCATTATAATATACTAATATTAAGCTGTAGAATATTATGCTGTAGGCATGTATTTCTGTAGGGTGTATTTTAAAAAGTGAATACTTAAAGGTTTGCTTTAGTTCTTACCATAATTATATAGTTACCACTTTTCCCAAGTAAATAAGGTAAAAAAAAAACTTGGGAGATAGTCTCGGAAACTAAGAAATTTACTGGGAACATTCCCTTGGAAATATTCCCAGTAAATTACTAAAGTAGGAACGGCACATTGCTATGTACGACACAGTCATTGGATCGTCTTCAGTAACTGGCCCGGACAAATAATGTACAGGGATGTTATTCGAATTAAAATAACCTGACGTCGACGAGTGAATGAACTCATGTACTAGTGTTGGCTATAATGGACTTCTCGATCATTATTCTAATATGACATATTAAATAATTGAATAATAAAAACTCTGACACCAGGTTTCATCGGGTCGTAAGACGACTTGGTGTCCCACACAAAAAGAGAGAGAGATATGACATATAAGGCCGCGGACGGGGGGACGGTGGAACGAAGCCCCCCGCTTTATTTATTTTTGACACAAATCCGACACAGTAGGTTAGAGTTGTGACCCCTTGGAGCGAACAAAGTGAGCGAGTCGTAAAAAAATATCAACAATATATAAGAAAAAAACAATATTAAGTTATACGAGTGTGTAAAACAATCGATTAAGTTTCATCACTACTACAGATTTTCAATATGGTCACGTAATGTCTTCGGTAATCGTGTCTTGCATGCGCGGGGTGTACATTATTGGTACAGGGGTGTTTTGGGTCGGTCCCAGTATACCCATTGAGAATAACCATTAATGGTAATAGTGGCACTGAATTTCCCATAATTACCATTGCGTTTTTTAAACGCGCTGGCATGCTGAGCGTTTATATTAAAAACAGGAAAGATTAGTTAGACTAACTTTTTATCTCAATTTAAACTCTTTATTCAAGTGCGTGCTCTCGACTCTTTTGATAAATAGGCCGGTAGGTACGTACGTAAAATATTAATTCAAAATATCTCATCTACATAAGATACTTACGTTTCGAAGCCATTTTCTCAACTAAGTATATTTTGACAGAAAAATGTGTATCTAATGTCAGACTGATAAAAGAAAGTATTATATTGTGGTGGCCAGTATGCAGCAGCCTAGATATATTAACGTAGGCTGTCATGCGTTTAATAAACGCCGCAAATGGTTTTTCTGGAACACGATCGTATGAAAAGTAATTCTCACTATTTCCGTCAGTCATCAGTGGGTATACTGGCACTGTTTCTAGAAAAAAAGTGAAGTCCCAGTATGACCACTGTAATGGGTAATGGGTATAGTGGGACCGACCCGGTGTTTTTGGCGACATTGTTTTGATTCCATTGCCATTGTCGTGCAGGCTTGGGTTGTACATAGCTCTGACGTTCACGATTATGCTGTGCAAAACACTGTCGTACGTTATAGGGACTCTGACTGTTTACTGTTTATGTTTACAATTCATTGTTTAATTTTACATTCATTTAAATCCTACGTTATATTTATTTTTAGAATAATTTGTGTCATCACGGCAAATATTAAGCAGGTGTTTTATGTAGCCGGTGTTTGTGTTATATTTAACCTATCTGTATAACAAAATTATACCGTGACAATAATTTACCTACTTGTTTTATTTATTTCAAAGAATAAATCTATTTGTAACGGCTATGTAACTTGACCGTAATACAAGTAAAATACATACTTGGTATAATTTATTTAGAAGAGATACATGCATAATAATCAGATATTCATCGGGTATTTCGTTGACTAAGTGTACCAAAATTTAAGCACATTTCGTACCTATTACATAGACAGTGAGAATTTAGACGACAAAACGAGTAAAAGGTGTTAATTTCATGTCGTCAAATTGTCGTCAGCTGCTCGTTTTAGTGTTTCATTGGTCCACCGACAAAAGCATCGCTCTTTTTAAAGAAGAAGATTGACCTCAATATCGAAAGATGGTCGCAGTCTTCCCTGCAGGACCATCCACAAGTTCCACAACCAGATATGAGCTTGATAAGCTGTCCGTTGTTTATTATCCTCTGAACTTCGAATAAGATTCTTGCTGAGATTCTGCTTGGCAAAAGATCCAATAACATCCAGATCTGAAGATACCGAGTATACAAGTATACAGAGATGATCAGAAATTGAAAAACCAACCTCTATATTTATTTACAGCACCGAAACACCGTATTTAAGTATCACTTTCAGAATTATATCAATAAAAATGCATAATTATTATGAATTCATAAACAAATTTGACACAATAGGTAACTATGCAGTGTTAATAGAAATTATGAGAGTTTTAGAGTTCCGCAGTCAACTCCTTGCAGGGCGACAAAAAACGCTCACAATTTACTTACTCGCTATGCTGGTCTAGTCCAGTGGCGTATACATCATTGGGGGTCACAACACATATCATAGCAAGATTAGCGTCGGGCGAAAGAAGATATACATCACAAGAAAAGCGACTAGACACATCACATAAAAAAAAAAACAAGGGATGCGCCACACTGCGTTACATTAACACTACACGTATTGCGAACGAAGTTAGCTCTACATTTACGTTTGAAAAGTTGCTTGCGAAGCGAGCTTGAAAATTCAAAAGGCTAAAGAGTTCCACCCTAATAAACATATTGCGAGCAAAGCAAACTCGACATTTTACGTAAAAAAGCAAAGCGAGGACCTGCACCACACTCCACGAATATAACTTATAATATAGAGCGAAGCAAGCTCAAAATTTCATATTAAAAAGGCAACAGAGGAGCCTGTCGTCTTTGCGCCACAGCAACACTACACGTATTGCGAGTGAAGCAAGATCGGCATTTCACGTAAAGAAGCAAGAGAGGCGACATATTGCGTTACGCTACCACTGAACGTATTGCGAAGGAAGCGATTTCACGTAAAAAAAGCAACAGTATAAAACTCCGCTCTTTTAGCACTGCATGTATTGCGAGCAAAGTGAGCTTGAAATTTCACGTAAAAAAGGCAAGAGAGGCTACACACTGCGTGCGTTATGCCTTCACTCCACGTTGAAAAATTGGTGGTAAAACTCATCTGATGGAAGACGTAATGATGTGGAGGAAATTAGCTGTAGTAGTAGTATAATTCTTACTTTGTGGGGGTCCTGCCGAAAAATATCCTCTTCATCCTAATTTTTGGGAGGACAAAATTTTTTTGTACTTTGAAAAAAATTTATTACAAAAATTTGTTCAGTTTTACGTCTAGGAAACGCTTTGAAAGTTTGCATTAATTTCTCTGACACACTGTTCACAGGGCGACCTGTAAAGTGACGTCCAAAGACGAAATTCAAATGCCTTATACTGATGGGTATCCGAATCACTAGCATGTATGTTCCGCAAATAATTGTAGTTTCCGAGTTATTCAACATTTCTGGTAGGCTTCTTTCCTTCTGTTCTTTAATTCCGTAAAAGGGCTTTTTGAGAAGTTGTTTTTTTAGCATTTTTATTTCTCGCGCACAAAAAATGGGCTGCCAGTCATGTTTTTCTCATACAACTCGAAAAAAGTTGAATAACTCAAAAATTACCAAAAGTCGCACAACATACATGGGGGTGATTCAGATAGCCCTCAGTATAACGAATACAAATTTTGTCTTTGGTCTTCACTATTCGGACCACCATTCGGACATAGCTAAAGTGGTAACGACAAGAAAGTGGAAGTGGGCGGGTCACATATGCCGAAGAATGGATGGCAGATGGGGAAGGAAGGTGTTGGAGTGGCGACCGAGAGAGGGAAGACGGAACGTGGGACGACAGCCGGCTAGATGGACGGACGACATCGTCAAAGTTGTTGGGAAGAACTGGATAGGACAGGCCCTTGATCGTCAGAAGTGGAGAACATTGGAGGAGACCTACACTCAGCATTGGGTGGCAACGGGTTGAAGAAGAAGAAGAAGAAGAAGATTCGGACCACCCTGTTTAGACAATAAATACTCTACTTACCTAAGCAAGCGACACAGGCCAGCAAAGCATAAAAAGAAAATATATAAAGGTTACAATAAAATATGGTTATATTAGCTACAAATGTAGAATTATCTCATGTGCACCATTTGGGAGGCTTTCACGGACCTACGGTTTTTCATCACTTTTTTATAGTTATAAGATTCGACATATTTGATTAAAAAAACCCTAGATTTAGGTGTGACCGACCCGCTCTTAGCATGTTTTAATGCCATGTAACAACGAGTATTGAAGTTTATCAGGTATCCCATCCCTTTTTAATCAAATAAAATTAATCAAATAGCTGTGACGTCATATGTATAGAAATGTAGAGAAAAGTCGGAGAATGTAGGAAAATGTCGGCGGCCGACTTGCCAGCATCGCTCCCACACTGGATGTATGGAACAGTCGCCGACTGTAGGGAACAGTCCCCGACTTAGGTTCAGGAGCACCTTTACACATTAATGCTGCATGGTTTCATTTGAATTAAGGATAAATTTATATGTTTTCGGAAAAAAATATACAGCAAAAAACATACAAGTCTACAATCATTTTGTATAAGTCGGTTCTCCTTATCGTCCGTCGGTTAACGAACGCTGTGCTAACGGTACAATATTAAAACATAATATGGATTCAAAATACGGTACGCTGTGGTGTAAAGACGACCACTAAAGGGGTACAACTATTTTCACACATGAAACAGCGACTCCGTCCACGAGACCCTTGTCAGCTTCCTTTTCTATAGGTTTGGGAATCTGATAGTTTTGGTTTACGGTACCCCATTTCCTGTTTCAAAGCTGCATGGGGTGATTGAAGAATTTTTGTTATACTTTGCTGATCCCACGCACCGTTGTGAAATACTGAGATTTGACTTTGATGTCAACATATAAGTTTTTGCTCTTAGCCGAGCGCAGATCAACGACGTCTTTAGGTCTTAACGATAAAAAATAATATCGTTGTTATTAAATGTATCTCTGTGCATTTTGATATAAATTGCCATTTATTTACTGAAGAAAAATGTAACACGCCAAAATGTTATATGTACCTACTATAGTTTTATTATGCACTTACAGTGCTATATTATTTTCATAAATTAAAATAAGAAATTGGCAGAGCAGTTGGACGGTACCCCTCAGTCCCGGGTTCAATTCCCGGCAGGCGCTGTAATTTTTTCAATATCTTATTTTCATTCATGAAAATGTTATATGTTCGTATTTTCTTCGGTCATTTGCATAATTTATTTCTACGAAATGCCCCTTAGTGGTAAAGCCATGCAACACATGTTTACAGGGTCGATAAGATTCAGGTTACCAGTCATCATCTACCTGCCCTTATCCCAATTTATTTGGGGTCGGCGCAACATGTTTTTTTCAGGTTAAAAGTATTCCAAAATATATTTCGGCAGAAATTTCGGCGGATTCTTTCTAACAAAGAAGTGAAAAACCTATGTAACCTTCCCAAATACCTTGAAAATTCCACATTTTCCCCACTTTCAAATTAACTTATCACGACGACGACATTATTTCGGGCAGTTCGTTATACCCAAATTTTTGTCTGTTGTCTGCTGAATCGTCCCGAGTTGCGTTTAATTATTTTTGGAAAGATTTATATGCCCGTGAGCGTCAACGTCGATACGGTGAGCGGCGGTGCGGAAAATAACCTCCTGTAGTAACCGGACAGCCGACTGCCGGAAAGCGGGCGTTTGATGTAAACTATATGTAAAAATAGATTTTACGAAACACAAGTCAATTCATTTTTTTATATGCGCACTAAAGGAACTACAATATTATAAATCCTGGAGATTTTGTGAACGTGTGTTTGTTGCCCCTTCACGCTCAAAGGGCTTGACGGATTTTGATGATTTTTTGTACACGGATAGAGTGTGACTTGAAATAACACATTGGGTACTTTTGCCGAGGAAAAACAAGCCCCAGAAAAGCGAGAAGATCTGCGAGTGAAAGGTGGAAATATACTTATAAATAACATTGACTGAAATAAGGTGAATTCTGTTTATTGTCGTGACAGAAGCCCAATATAGCAAGCTTGTCATGTTTCAAATTTATAAAAACTTTAATTTATTACTTATATGTTGTTTCTGGACCATTGGCTGAACCCAATTTTTCATATTGTTGTTTTTAGGTATATGCTAACATACTTTCGTTTGTTGTGGATAAAAACGACTCAAACTGTGTTATTAAACTGTGTAAACATTCACATAGACAATAGTGGTATATTTTATTAATTTCATTAAAGACACTTAATAATTTAATTTAATAAATGCGCTACAAGATGTCGAGTTGAAAATTTACGTAAGCGTATAAAACCACACAAAATGCAATCGTACAAAATATAAGCGATAATAAGTAAAAAGGTTTTTTTTAAGTGTTGCCCTCAAATAATACCAGCCGCACCGGACAACAGCCACCACACAAGCTAAGATGACTTGTATTTTACAAGTTACAGTTATCACTAGTATTTTACAAATGATAACTGTCCTTTCCACGAAAACCGGATCCAGCAAATCAGCGGAAAATCATGCGGTGCGTGTGAGAGCCGCATTAAGGTGAATCCCTAACTATGACGGACTGACGGATGCCTCTGTCAAACATCCAGTCAACTCGAATGCGTTACCGTGTACCATGGTATCCTTTGTTTGTATGGTAAATCGAAATTTCCTTTCACCCTGACAGGCAGATGCGTCAAAATACGTCCGTCAGTCCGTCATAGTGGGACAACCGCCTTATAATAAAAACATACCTAGGCAGATAACTGATATTACATACATACATATACATATTACGCCTATAATCCCTTGCGAGCGCAAACAGCCGCAAAAAAGGATATTTACGCCACGCCTGACAAATATTTGAGGGTCATTTGGAAAATTGTGTATCGCCATAGTTGCAGGTTGTCAGCCCGTCGCCTAATATTGCAATACACACCCTCGAGTCCCTAGTCTCCTCTTACGATTCCCAATGGAAATAAATGGGGTGATGCTATTCTAATCCGGCATCACACGGCATTACTTACATACCTTTTTAAATATGTACAATGTATTGCATTGCATTTAGATACACTCGAAACTGCATTTTGGCATCTATTATGCAATGTTAATGGGATCTAAGTATTACTTATCCAAAGCTCCACGTTCCTAAATTAAAAACCATTAGCTTAAAGTCGCGATCAAAAATTTCACCCCACCGTATTAGCTTCATCGTTTTAAAGCACCTCCATTTAAACACACCACTACCATTAACATAATCCCACTAGTACTAGTCGCGATACCACCAACGTTTTAACTATACCGGGTCTTTCTGGTCTTATTTTTTTAAATTATAAACTAGCTGCTGCCCGCGACTTCGTACGCAACGTGTTTGCAACGCATTTTGTTGTTGATGAAGTCATGTGTGCATGTTGTTACACACAATAATGGAGAGTTGCAGGTGGTGTTGGGAAAAGGGTAGCTACCCTTCCTGGCCATGTGTTGTGGCCAGGGGACCGCTTGGTCCACCTGTTTGTTTTTCCTTTTTTTTTTAAGACTGGACTGGAGTGGTGAGTGGGGAGCGAGGGCTCACCCGGAGAAATTTGTGTAATTATGCGGCAGGACATCGGTTGCTTGAAAAGCTTGTAGAGTGTGATGTACTCGCAATGGCTGCAGCACCGGCTACTGTGATTTCGTCATCATCATCCGAAAGGACGTGTCTGGGACGGCGTTTAAGTCGTGAGGTTTTTGAAATTTCATGACGTAGCTACGAATGTTAAGTCTGGAGTCGAGGGTGACTCCAAGGTATTTGGTCATGTTAACCCAGAGGATAGGTCGGCCGAAAAACTTTACAGTGTGGACAGTTTCAGCCCCTGCGAAAGTGCACTGCTTAACTTTTTTTGGGATTGACCTCGATTCTACATTTACGGAAGTAGCTTTCGAGAAAGTCTAGTGTGCTCTGGAGAGTCTAGACTGGTTTGTCATGGTTACGGTTGGACGTGTAAATTACGGTGTCCAGCTAAGACCTGGACGATTCGTAGACGTCGCTAGTGCATATCAAGAATAGTATCAGGATGGGGAGATCCACCTGGATTCTTGTAGAATTGTATGTTGTATATGTGCGGTGCGCGGTGAACACTTCGATACCGCGTTTCAGTCTCATTGTTCTGTCACGTGGCGCCATCTTGCGAATATGTTGAAAAATTCTGTTGCGTCTTATTTGCTTCTCTTGTAGTAGCTCCCAGATATAAACATATTATAATACAACTGTAACGGGTCGCTGTCTGTACATTGCAAAACATGCGACAAACTATTAAAGAGGGCCTTGATAATCGCAATAGAACCCAAAACAACGTTTTTTTTTTTGTGTTTATCTGTGGGTACGGAGTATTTAATGTGAAACGTCTGGAGCCCAGATTCTTTTTTTCATGCCAATAATGATATAGGGTAAAATTTACTACTGACTGAGATACTCAAAACAGAGGACGGGCTGGTGATAAGCACAAAGTAAGTATTGGCGGCTGCGCGCCGAATACAGAGAGCTCACTTCAAGCAAACGTCAGAAACTCTCGCACAGTTTGACACGCCGCCGTTACAAGGAAATCCAAACCAATCCAAACACACTAGTAATCGAGTGTCAACCGCATTTGCGGCGGACGTGCAAAATGGCTTCACGCAAATATAAATAAGTAATAAATAGGTTTATTAGTATACGATGTGATTTGTACAATGTTCCTATAATATTTTGTACCAACTTAAATAAAAACCTGCTTTCATAAAAGAACAAACAAGATCAATAACTCTAATCAGTATTTTTTTTATAATGTGATATGAGTTTCTACTTAAATAAAGGCTAAAAACAACTGCCGTGTGATGCCGGCTTAGAATAGCATCAATCCATTTCTTACCCGTGGGAGTCGTAAGAGGCGACGAAGGGACTCGAGGGTGTGTATAGCAATTTTAGGCGATGGGCTGACAACCTGTCACTATGGCGATACATAATTTTCCGAATGACCCTCAAACGTTTGTCAGACGTGGCGTAAGTGGCCGTTTTTTCGGTCGTTTACGCTCTGCCTACCCCGCAAGGGATAAAGGCGTGATATATGTATGTATTTATGTAAAAACAACTTTTCATTTTTGATGTGCTTGTACATACATACACATATCACGTCTATTATCCCTTGCGGGGTAGGCAGAGCGTAAACGGCTGCAAAAACGGATATTTACGCCACATCTGACAAAAATTTGAGGGTCATTCGGAAAATTGTGTATCGCCATAGTGACAGGTTGCCAGCCCATCGCCTAAAATTGCAATACACACCCTCAAGTCCTTTAGTTGCCTTTTACGATTCCCACGAGAAAGAAATGTAGTGGTGCTATCACCAGAGTCACCATGCCAGCTAAAAAGATCTCAACAGCCTCAGAGTAGATATCTACCTACTTCACTCCCCATTTCATAATAATTGTGCTACGTAATTGTCATGTAAATACAGGGAGTAACAGAAAGGGTATATCAAGCCGAAAGGAGGTCAAAGTGGAGAAATGGGGAAAGTTGTTTAGTTTCAAGAGCACCTTTCGGCTTGATATACCCTTTCAGTTACTCCCTGTATGTTAAGGTACCAACAACATTGAATAAAATCGGTAAGAAAACTGTGGCAGCCCTTGCCGAAAGCGGCAATAATCGAAAAAAGGGCCGAGTGATTCTTCTGTACATTCTCTATTTTGTGTGATAAGGTACTACTCTTGCCAAGGAACATAAGTCGAAATGTGACAAAACATTTTGAGTTTCCATAGTAACTCAAATCAGCTGATTGATGGGCAATTTTGTATGAGAGGTATTTTTTTTCTATTTTGGTCTATGATCCTTTCGAAAAGTTTTTCCTTATCACCAGCCCGTCTTGAGTTTTCGCTATCGGTCACTAGTAAAATATCAGCCTATATAGTAAAATAAACGACAAACGGAAAAGGATATAAAGAAAAATCTGCGTTTAAAAACGCAGCAACGGACGACAAGTGGAAAAATCGCTATTTGAAAACGTTCCTATTAACTATTCCATCGGAAGCATGTCCTTGCCCAATATAAAAATATTCTACTCTTAAGACTCCTCATAGCAGTCATAAATCAAGAGAGATTTTTATTGTACCTACGAGCAAAATTTTTACTTTTTAACTTGCATGAATAAAACATTTAATTTGGTACGCGAGTCGGTCGCACTTTTTATACTTTTATCCCAGTAATAAGAGTGGAGTTTATTGAAGGGAGGGGCTGCAATGATCTTTATGATTTTATTAAATGTATGAATATCAGTTTCAATTATTCATCCGAAAATCTGTAAGTATCGGCCGTTTTTCGATACAGATTTATTGGGTTTTTAATCTGACCTGATTTATTTTTTCAACAGCCACAACATAATAATAATAAAACCAAATAATAATAAAAAAAGGTTAGAGTTCTTTTTTAAACACCTAGAAAATCTACTTAATAGAATCAGTCAATTAAGAAATAAGAAGTGTATTATTTGTGGGGATTTTAACATCAACACATTAAAGGACACTCCAGCCAGTCAGGAATTCATTAACCTATTACACAGCCATAACTTTAAATTAGCAATAAATGGCATAACCAGATTACAAACTGGTACTTGTCTTGACAATATACTCTACAACAAAAAGGGATGTACCAGTAAAATAGTTCATCTAGGGCTATCTGATCATTCAGCTCAGCTACTTGCTTGTCCAATAAAAATCGACTATTCCAAATGTTATTGGTATATAAATATACGGGATTTTTCTAAAGAGAACCTCAATAAATTTAGATCTTGCGTAGAAAGTCTAACCTATAAAGATATAATACTCTACCAATGATGCTAATACTGCGTACAATATGTTTTATGATATTATAAAGCTATTTTACGATCTGTGTTTTCCTATTAAAATAATTAAAATTAATGCTAAAAGAAAACCAAGGTGGCTTACTCGTGGTATTAAAAAATCAAGTTATCAAAAGAGACAATTGTATTTGACTAGCAGAACATCTAAAAATACTACACAATATGATAAATATAATAAATTACTTAAAAAAATAATATATACCTCATCAAGGATACAAAACAAAAAAATGATCTTCAAAGCAAACAATGTTACAAAAGCCACTTGGCAAATAATTAATGAAGAAAAATTCCAAATACCAAAAAACTACATAACTCAAGTACATTATAATAATAAAATGTTATCTAATCCCAAAGACATATCCAATGCATTTAATGACACATTTATAAATTTAGTTAAATCTGACAATTTCAACAAAAATGACATAAGCAATTATAATAATATCTCATTCATAAATAACTCATTATATTTAACACCTACGGATAAAGAATCTGTAGATAAAATAATTAAAAATATGAAAAATTCAAATAGTGTAGGCTATGATGAAATCGCCACAAAAGCTATTAAGTATTGCTCAGATGAGTTGGCTGAACCTTTATCTTTTCTGATTAACCTATGTCTAAGTCAAGGAGTGTTTCCGGATAGATTAAAAATCAGCATTATAAAACCTGTATTTAAAAAGGGAAACACAGATAATTGTGAGCACTATCGACCTATTGCTCTCATACCAGTCTTTACAAAGATATTGGAAAGGGTGATATACAATAAATTATATTGCTTTGTAGAAAAGTATAATATATTGAAAAATGAACAATATGGGTTTAGAAAAACCAAATCTACAAATCTAGCCACTCAAGATCTATTGACTGAGGTCATAGGCTGTATAAATGACAAAATTAAGATAAGCACGTTATTCATGGATATGACCAAGGCCTTTGATCATGTTTCCCATTGTATATTACTCAATAAATTATACGCGAATGGAGTCAGAGGACCAGCCCATGAATTAATTAGATCTTATCTAGAAAATAGACAGCAAATAACACATATCACTTACCTTGACAAAAACAAAACAGAAATAATGGCCGAATCTGACATAAAAAATGTATTACATGGCGTGCCTCAGGGAAGTATCCTGGGGCCATTACTCTTCTTGTTGTACATAAATGATTTTCCAGATCATATCAACGGAAAAATGGTTATGTTTGCAGATGACTCATCAATCCTTATAAAATGTACAAACTTAGATACATACGAGGACAAAATAAATAAAGCACTCAAAGATGCTATTTATTCGTTACAAAAAAAAAATTTGATAGCTAATCTTGAAAAAACGAAATATACGCAATTTTATTTACCACAATCAAGACCTGCAAATATAACAATTATTCACAATGGGCAAATTATAGAACAAGTCAAAGAAATACGATTTCTAGGAATTATTTTGGACTGTCACTTGGGCTGGAAGTCACATATCGAATATCTAAACGCAAAAATAAGTAAATATATTTATGTTCCTAAAAAGTTAACAAAGAAAGCATCACGTAAGACAGCGTTATGTGCTTACCATGCTTATGTGGCTTCGAATTTAAATTATGGTCTGTTACATTGGGGAAATGCTGCTAAGGGAAGGGGGGTTATGTAATACTCACCACGCTTGGCGATCAGATTGGCGAACGCAGTGCAAGGACTTGACTGCCTATTCTCTGGTTTGCATTTTACGACAGCTACAGACAAAAAAGTGCGCTATTTCTTACATGGTAGTAGACTACAGTACCCGCAAAGTGGATTGTCAAGTGTAGGCCACACACTGCTGCCCCTTAAACAAATACTTTCACAAAGATGTTTACACAAGGGAATCTCCAATCAATAGCCTAGCTGGCATAGCGGTGATTGCCATGTCCGATACAAACGCATTATATATTCACTTTGGGTCATTGTTTGGCCTAAGCCTTATTGTTAGGTAACGTGGGGTCAAACGGTTAATGCCATTGACGTTATTACCCCACAAATATTTGATATTTGGAGCAGGTAAATATTGACTATAAGAAATAAATTACCTTTTATTTTGTTTATTTATGGTCTGGCCCGATAGCATGTTCTCCTCCCCGCGTGGTTTATTACGTCAATTTTCAAATTTTTATTTAAATTCTTATTAATAAAAATAAAAAAACTATATACAGGGTTATTTTTATTCACCCCGAAAATTTTACAGGGCAATTCTACTCATGATTTTGAACAACTTTTATTATGGGGTCACCTGCGAAATCACGAAAAAAAAAACAGTTGTTCCATACATTTCGTACATACTCTATCTGTGGCCAATTCATCTGAGCACCTTTTCGTTGAGGTAACTCTCCACCACACTAAGGTGTTACTAGGAGTGTTCTATAGTCCTAATATGCACATCAATTATTTCAACTCACTGGAAGCTACGTTGTCCAACTTACGTCCACAGTATAAGCATAATTATAGTGTTAATGGGAGATTTCAACACATGTTTGCTGAAGAGTGACCATCGCTCTAAGAGGCTCATTTCCCTCACTGATTCACTAGACCTAAATATTCTGCCAATGGCTGCAACTCATTTTCCTCACAACGGTCCTCCGTCCCTCCTAGATCTCGTTATAACAACGTCCACAGAGCTGGTTGCAGCCCACGGACAGATGAACGCGGCTGCTTTTTCCGCACACGATCTTATATACGCTTCCTTTAAAATTAGACCCCCTAAACGTAGGCACAAGACCATTCTCATCTGCAATTATGGCAAGATCGACAGGGAGGCTTTCATGAGTGACCTTGCCGAGGCCGACTGGGGGTCTATAAGTGAGGGTAATGACGTGGAAAGTAAAGTGGCTGCATTTCAGACGTTAATCCTGTCTCTCTATGACAAACATGCCCCTTTGCGTGAAGTTAGGCACTATCCTGCTCCGTGGCTCACTCCAGAGATCAAGTCATTAATGACCCGGCGAGATGCAGCACGTGTCAGGATGCGTCATAGCCCTTGTGAGGAAAGTATCAACACGTATCATGAGCTACGCAAAATCTGCAATAAAATGTGTAGAAACAGCAAACGGCAACATATTCACACTTCAATTGAAGATTGTCCTTCCCATAAGCTATGGTAAAAACACTTGGTGTTGGTATAGCTCGTGAGGATACGTTCCAGAGCCTAGACCTTGACGCACTAAACAATTTTTTTGGTACTTCCCCGGTCTGTGTGGCTGCAGATGTCAAAATGAGAACTCTTAAGGAGCTTGCGGATGCCCCTTTGTCGGCACCTTTGCCGCTTGATCTTGGTCACGTGACGGAGAGCGATGTAGTTTATATTCTCAAATCCATCAAGACGAGAGCTGTGGGTGAAGATGGGCTAAGCCTTGATATGATTATTCCTTTTTGTGACACTTTAGCTCCAGCCATCACTCACATTCTTAACTGCTCTATCTCTACTGGCACCTTTCCCACGGCTTGGAAATATGCTCATGTTATTCCACTACCTAAGAAATCTAATGCCAACGTGTTCTCAGAATTTCGACCAATTTCTATTCTCCCGCTACTGTCAAAAGTCCTGGAGCGTAATGCTAAGTACACCGGCGTTTGACGAAGCACCTGAACCATTATCAGCTTTTTAACAAGTTTCAGTCAGGCTTTCGGGCGGGGCACAGCACAACTTCAGCACTTGTCCAGGTTACTGATGACATTAGATTTAATATGGATGAGGGTAAAATCACAGTCCTTGTACTGCTTGATTTCAGCAGTGCGTTTAATACTGTAGACAGTGATATCCTTCTTGCTGTGCTCCATAAACTCAACCTTGCACCTGAAACAGCAGCTTGGTTTCACTCTTACCTATTGGACCGTTATCAGCGGGTAAAAGTCAACAACAGGCTTTCTGATTGGTGTAAGATTGGGGCGGGGGTACCTCAGGGTGGAGTCCTCTCGCCTTTATTATTCTCAGTCTTTATTGACGAAATAACATCTTGCCTGGCATCATCGTACCATCTTTACGCTGATGACTTGCAAGTCTATACAGCTGAATCTCCTGACAGTTTAACGCAAGCAGTAGACAGGATAAACCGTGACCTTGCCACCATTGACAGTTGGGCAAAAAGGCACAGGCTGGTGTTAAATGCTGCTAAGTCTCAGGCAATTACCATTGGCAGTCATCAGCGTATTGCCAGGCTACACCTAGCAGATGTGCCAGAGGTTACTCTCAATAACAACCCTATCCCTTACTCGTCAAGGGTGAAGAATCTGGGTATTTTGATGTACCAGACTTTGGCCTGAACTGATCAGGTGAGTGAAGTTAGCCGAAGGTTATACGCTTCTCTTCATTTGCTTAAGAGGCTACAAAACTTCCTCCCCATATATACAAAAATTATGCTGGCTCAGGCCCTTCTTCTACCTTTGTTGGATTATGGGGATGTGGCGTTTCTGGACCTGTCTCAAGAGCTTCTGAATCGAATGGAGCGTTTGCAGAACCAGTGTATCCGTTCCGTTTTTGGATTGCGGAAATTCGATCAAGTGTCCGAGTTCAGGGAGCGGTTGGGGTGATTACCGATCCGACAACGCAGAGATTTGCATATCTTGTCCCTCCTGTACAATGTGCTTAACAATCCTAACGCGCCCATCTACTTGCGCGAAAGGTTTTAGTTGCGCACAGTGGAGGCGGGCTCTCGCCTGCGTTCCTACGGCGATTTCTCTCTCCGGATATCGGTCTGCTCGTCTAAGATGTACGCTGAGTCATTCACTGTCCGCGATGCGCGCTTATGGAATCAAATTCCTTCTGATGTAAGGAAAAGTAAAAATGTCTTAGTTTTTAAAACCAACATAAAGAAAGTTTGGGGTTTTGGGTCGGATAACTCGGACAATTTGTAGGGTATATTAAGTATGTAAGTAAGTCTATTATATCTTCGTCGTATTTATGTAGTATATTATTAAGTAGATAATATTGTATTCAGTCAGGGATACACTACCTAACTGCCTGCCCGGTAGCTAGGTATGGTATACGGGTATGCGACCCCGGCTTCCCGAGCTACTACAATCTCAAACCTAGTCCTCCGAGGCAGTAGTATCCTTACACCTTGTTTTCCCTTCCACGTCATAACTTCCTTTCTTAGTCCCTCTTCCTACCCAGTTCCTTTCTCCTTCCCTCTCCGCCAATCCAAGGTCTGCCGCGCCGATGGATGCATAGCTAGGGGCGTGCCTAGCTTAGCGTGCCGATTTGCCCTGGGACCGGGTGACCCCAGATTACGGCTTACCTTGTCCTGGCATGCGGGGCTCTGCCAGGATCGACCTATTAATTCCCTTGCTACTCGTGGGAACGCAATGATTTCTTTACTTAACCCAAATCTAAATGGCGGCGATGTAGGAGTTCGCGACTCATCACGTCTCGTTTCTATCGGGAGCGGAACGCGGCCTACGGAGAGCCGCTTTGCTACGATGAATGTTAGAGGAGGAATGATAGATAAAATAGATGAGGTATGTCAGGTAATGGATGAAAGGCGTATAGATGTATTGTGTGTGAATGAAACTAAGCGGAAAGGATGTGAAATGACGAAACATGGACCCTACACAGCGTATTGGTCTGGTGTTTCCAGTACCGATCGTGCATGTAAGGGAGTCGGCTTATTTCTTTCCGCGCGAATGGCTGAATGTGTGACTGAGTTTGAATGTGTGAGCCCTCGACTCCTCTGGATTAGGCTAAAGGTTGGAATTACGCGAATCTTTGTCCTAGGTGCCTATGCGCCAACGGATTTGGGTACGGGTGGCTCCACAAAAGCTAAAAAGGAAAATGAGGAGTTCTGGGATAGTGTGAGAGAGGTTTTGAAAGGTTGTAATACAAATGAAAGGATTATCATGCTAGGTGATTTTAATGGATGGGTAGGTATAAAGCGTGATGGGTATGATAAGGTTCTTGGAGCATTTGGAGACGAACGAGTTAATGAGAATGGAAAGAGTTTGTTAGAGATTTGTTTGGAGTGGAATCTTCTTGTGTCGAATACAATGTTTCAACACAAGAAGATTCACACATATACAAGAGCAGAAGGTGTATCAAGGACCATTATAGATTTTGTGATTGTGGACGAAAGATTGAAGAAGAAAGTTCTAGACACTCGTGCGTATCGCGGGGCCGGGATCGACACAGACCACTTCCTGGTGATATCACGAATAAGTGGTCTCTTTAAACGATGGCGACATAGAGTGCCCGAAGCGACCAGTGTTCTGGAAAGAGTGAAAGTAGAAAATTTGCAAGAAAAAGAGGTAAGAAAGGAATATGTCAAAAGGTTAAAGGATGAATTTGATAAGATGGATGAGATGAATGATATTGAAGATGGTTGGAAGATATTTAAGGAAGTAATTGTCAAAGTTGCTGTTGAAGTATGTGGAGTCACTAGACGGGCAAAAGGTAATAAGCGAAAGACTGCATGGATGAGTAAAGATGTGCAAGAAGTTGTTCAAAAGAAGAAGAAAGCATGGTTAGACTTATTGGCTACTAAAGCTAACCAAAGATTGCAGAAAGCGACAGATCAGGATGTGGAGAAAGCACGAAAGGAGTATAAAAGTTTAAAGAATGTAGTAAAGAAGACAGTGGAACGAAAGAAAGAGGAAACCAAAGATGAGTTTGACAGGCGGCTATCAGAAAACTTTCGCACGAACTTAAAGGTTTTCTGGAAATCTATAAAGACAACTCGAGGAAAAACAGCACAATCAGAGTTGAGTAGGATTCGGAGCCAGGATGGTAGTATAATAAAAGGTGAAGAATGTGTGTTGAAGAGATGGAAGGAATATTTTGAAAGCTTGTTTGAAAAAGAAGAAGTACAAGAGGTGAACATACATGAAGAAAATGACAGTGAAAACGAAAGCGAGATTGAAATGGATGAGATTATGAAAGCTCTGAAAAGTATGAAATCTGGTAAGGCTGCAGGGTATGATAGAGTATCGGTTGAAATGCTGAAGGCTGGCGAAGGCGTAGCAGCTAGTCAGCTGTACCTCCTTTTTAACCTTTGTTGGCGAAGCGGTCGAGTGCCAAGTGATTGGTGCAAGGCTGTAATAGTGCCATTATACAAAGGAAAAGGGTCACAGCTAGACTGTAAAAATTACCGCGGTATAAGCCTTCTCAGCGTCGTCGGTAAACTGTATGCAAGGGTACTGATTGAAAGAGTTGTGAAAGAAACTGATGAGAAAGTCTGGGATGCTCAAGCGGGATTTCGAAAGGGGATGGGATGTACGGATCAGGTCTTTTCCTTGCGGTGCATAGCAGAAAAGTTTTTGGCTAAGAACCAAAAAGTCTTTTGCACATTCGTGGATCTGGAAAAGGCCTATGATAGAGTTCTGAGGAATGAATTGTGGTCGGCACTATCTGTGCATGGGGTGAGCAGCATCTTGGTACGAGCACTGAAATCCTTATACAAGGATTCCAGTGCTTGTGTCAGGATTAACGGGGCCTACACTGAGCTGTTTAACATCGAGAAAGGTGTTAGACAGGGATGTGTTGCGTCACCATGGCTGTTCAACCTATTCATGGATAGTTGTTTGACAGATTTGAAAGAGTGTGAAAATGGACTGAGAATGAATGGGTTACTCGTCAAATGTCTTCTCTATGCTGATGACCAAGTTATCCTTGCGTCGTCGGCTGAAGAGTTGCAGAAGATGGTAACAATTATGAATGAGGCTTTGAAAAAGAAAGGAATGAAAGTGAATGTAAGTAAGACGAAATCAATGGTTTTTGAAAAAGAAGAAGGTATGACGGAGTGTAACATTATGATAGAAGAAGAGAGGGTGGAGCAAGTGAAAGAGTTTGTATATTTGGGATCGAAGTTTACATCAGATGGAAAGTGTGAAAGTGATATTGAAAGGAGGGTAAATGCCGGCAACATGGTGAATGGAGCGTTGCATGCCTTTATGAATAGCCAGACAGTGTCTAATAAGGCACGTCTGGCTGTGCATAGAGGAGTGTTAGTTCCAACACTTATGTATGGGAGTGAAAGTTGGGTATGGCAGAAAAAGCATGAAAGTAGAATAAATGCGGTAGAAATGAGAGCGCTAAGAAGTATGATTGGAGTGAAATTGAGTGACAGGATAAGGAACAGTGTGATTAGAGAACGTTGCGGTATAAAAGAAGACGTAGTGACTGGTATAGAAAAAGGAATGCTGAGATGGTTTGGTCACATTGAGAGAATGAATGAAAGAAGATTAACGAAACAGGTGTATATGGCGAGTGTGGATGGGAACGTTGGAAGGGGAAGACCAAGACGCACGTACTTGGATCAGATCGGGGACGTCCTAAAGAAAGGTCAGGTCAAGAGTACCCTAAACCGACGAGCATGTATGAACAGATTGATGCATGTTGAAGAAGCGAAAGAGGTATGTCAGGATCGTAGCAAGTGGAAAGATGTAGTCTCTGCCTACCCCTATGGGAAAGAGGCGTGATTATATGTATGTATGTATGTATGTATTGTATTCAGTTTGGTCCCAACCCCAAGTATGTATATAATAGCTTTTCGTTCACATTTTCATTCTAGTTTACCTGCTCACATCGTATCCTCAGAGTTTCTCGAGGGTTGACTGGAAGGGATCCCTTAATGGGATAAGTCCGCCTTTGTGTCATTTCTTGTTTTTGATTTAATATTTGTTTTCTGTATTAGTTTTAAGAATGCACAATAAAGAGATTATACATACATACATACATACATTTTGCTCGAGTAGGTATGAATTTTTCTATGGAGCAGCTGTTTTTTTTTCGCGGTTTCGCAGGTGACCCCATAATAAAAGTTGTTCAGAATCATGAGTAGAATCACCCTGTAAAATTTCCGGGGTGAATAAAAAATAACCCTGTACAATAATATCGGCTATATGGTTCCCATTGTACATAGTTTGGTTATAACTTGGTTATTCTGTGCCTTTTTTAGAGAATGTCTTTGGCAGATTGTTATTTCATGATATGATGCCTAATGTAGTTCAGAACCTAAAATGGGGAGATCCTCCCCCCAATCGCATCACCGCTCCCGAAATGTGACCAGAACTTTGGTGTATTTTCAGTTTTTTTATAACAGCTATTACACTTATCTAAATACCGTGCACGGTTCAGCATACATTGTTTGTAACTTAAGATAACCAGCAATGTATGCTGAAACGTGCACGGTATTCAGACTAGTGTAATAGCTGTTTTAGATACATATAATAGTTACAAAAAGTGTCTAAGAAGAAAATAATCTTTAGAATATTCATCACAATAAAACAATTTTAAACGGAATTAAGTTGTGTTAATTTTGGATTTTAAAATTCCTACGTTTCGAGCTCTTTACAGAGCCCGTGGTCACGAATGACTTAAGGTGTTAGACGTCATTATTTAGAATATAAATTATTTTTGTTCTCCGGGTTCCAAATTATAAATAAGCGCTGTGTCACTTTCCGTTAGGGAAAAACATCGGAGCCTATGACCTAGACTAGAGTCAGGAGCAAACCCATCATTAATATAAAAAAAAAGATATTTAAGTCATGTCATGTCTTATTCTTTGACGCAAAATATTGTTTTCGTCAAAATAAGGCGACGTTTCCCGGCCATGAGCCAGGTACCGTTCTCGCAAAGAATACCGCGTCCAAGGAACTTCAAACATCCAACAAATACAGACAACAGTGCTCAAACAGTGCATTATTAATAAGAAAGGTAGCTGGTAACCGCTCGATTCAGTCTCCTGTGGCTTAAGCCTGTCGGACAGTAAGGCCTTCCGCTGCGCCAAGCGTTCCACACGCACGGAACTTCAATACTTACCTATCTACATAATATTCTCGTCTTACACTTGTTTCCTAAACATCAGGATATACTCAGGAAAAGATTGTTTTGTTGTTTTTTTCGTGATGAGCTTCTCGTAGCCATCTCGTAGCTTCTACCTACGTGCCAGCCTACGCAGTGTGTGGATCTACGTGCGTCACGCGTAGAAAGTTGTCTCGATTCCATGTTGCTGAATAAAATAACTAGTTAAAAATAGCACTGACACTTTCCGTTACTTTTTTTTTTTTTTTTTTTTCTGGCAGAACGCGGTTTGCGTATTACCACAGACAAAACACGGGAAATTAAGACGCGTATTTTGAAAACCGAATCAAGAAGTTAATGACATTATAAGATCAGTTCAGAGAAAAATACACAAACTAAATACGAATATTATTAAGATTAATAAAGAGAGATAAGATATTATAAATAGAATAGTCATTAGTGGAAAGTAAGACAGGTATAGAAGTAGGCATAGGTATTTTGGCAAGTAATAAATTGTTAATAAAAGACAAACAGTCGTAACGAGAGCATGAAAAGAATAAATGATTTAAGTCGCCAACCTCGCCGCATTCACACAAATTATTATCAACAATGCGAAGTTTGCTAAGATGTTCTGGAGTGCAAGTATGACCAAGGCGCATACGAATTAATACACTAGTGGATCGTTTGCCAATTTGAAGTCTATGAAACCAGGGTTTACTTGAAATATTAGGTTGAATGTGTGCATAGAACTTCCCTTTTATTAGAGAACTCTCTGCCCAAATCTGTTTCCAAGCTTCAGTAAGATGGTACGCAGGTATTGACACCAAATCATGACAATAATAATAAGTTTAGAAAAGTATAGTAGATGTCAATGACTATTTTAGTCATGCCATTTCTTAAAAAAAGTTTATGATTTCCGCGCCATTTTGCAGATTTCATTGTATATAATCGTCTACATACAGGGTGTAAGGGACGGTGTACCGAAAACTTTGCAGGCATGATTAGACTATGAAACTGAACAACTTTTACTATGGAGCCTATGTTGGGAAACGAAAATTTTATTTTGAGTTCAGCTGATCGGAAATTTTGTATGGAAGGTCGAAATTTTTATCTCGTTTACCAACATAGCCTTCAAAGAAAAAGTTGTTCAGTTACTTTGTCCAATCATGCCTGCAAAGTTTTCGGGACACCGTCTCATACACCCCGTATAGTTAATTTGTGATATAATCGCCGCTTATATTTGACAGATATCGCGAAAAATGCGTAAAATCATAGGCAATTTAAGAGGCAACCGTCTTCTATCCTTGCCTAAGCCTAATTAACAGAAAAAGACAGTGCTATTTTTAGTTAGAGATTTTAGGGCCGCCGCAAAGTAAGAGCAGTTTTTGCGAGCGACAGCTCGAGCGCTTTCGACAAGAAATTCGAAAAAGAACACTATCTAAATTGAAATAAAGGTGACATTGGCTAAAATGACAAACGGCCCTCACGGTCAACCGGCGGCTTTTGTCATTCTAGGAAATGTCATCATCATCATCTTCATTTCAAATGCGTACGGTTATTTTATTTCTATGAAAAGTGCTCGAGCCACAAAGTAGGCGCAGCCGCCAATACTTACTTTGTGCTCGAGCTCTCGCTCGCAAAACGTACGTTTGGTCTGACACCTACAATTTATATTTCTGGTTTTGTTGTCCTTTTATACCTATTTAAGTTTATTACCTAGTTTAATCTATCTTCTTATGCATCATCCTGTTCGTTTTTTTTTAGTTAATTAGAATTAAGAAAAGTACCTACTACTAAACTCAAACATTGTAAAGAGAAATGTTATTGTTGTAAGAAGAGCAGAACACAGGCCATTTAAGCTTACAAGAAGGTTCCGATCGACATTGTTTTATGTTTTTGTTTATATAAAATAAAAGATTTATTATTATTATTGTCTGTCTGTTTGTCTGTCCGTCTATATACCCCGTCTTGATAATTTCGTTAGTTTTGCATCTAGCAACATGAAGTATAAGGATAGACCGCATGGACGCGAGTTGAAATGTTTGGAATACAGCGCAGACGTTGTTGTGACTATGAAAACTGTACCTACCAAAATTTGTGGACTGAAAAAAAACGTTATAAAAAAATTGTATCAAGCCTGTCAAAGTGACCAAATGATCTTATTGTGTCTGATACGCTCTTGGCCGGTTTTTCCTCTCAAGCTCATTTATTGCAAATCTCGTTTGTCTGAATGAAGCTTTTAACCATGCTTTTTGATTATAAGTTACACGTACAACATGCAAGTAAAGAAATACCCATGAAATCACTGGAACATTAATAAAGCTTCCATGCGAATGCATTGTAATGTTTGCATGCCTACAATTTATAAAAGCTTTTACTCGAACGTAATATTTGCTTACAGAGTGTTTCAGGGAACGAAATAAACAAAAACAAAGTACTTGAAGTACGTCAATCTGTTGGTTCTGATAATAGTATAGTCTTCTTCTTCGAAGGACATTTAACATTATAATTTCATAAAATCGAATCATTTAAATTTGACTTTGATGGTTTAGTGTCCAGTAATACAGGGTGTCTAATTCCAAGCCAAACTCCCGCAGTGGAAGCGATTTACACAGATAAATTTCGAGCAAAATACCAGGAGTTCAACTGGAGGCAGACAATGGCTGCGTTACGCAGCGCTAAATAACATACGCTGCACAATATAGCAGCGCATACTATGAATTAAACGTGAACCTAAATCTATTTAACCTAATTAACTAAGTTGAGTGAAATTGGCAGATGATGTGTTCCAACCTTTACATAACTCAAGTCGGTAGTAAATACCGTCTGCCGATCTGGCGTTACGTCACACGTATTAGCACTAGATTATAAGTAAGTACCTCCAAATTATATCACCCCACGAATTCCGCAATTCGTACTAAGGAGTCACAATGATATCGCACTCTTAGTAAAATAACGACTTAAATCAAAATTTGGCCAAAACGAGTTTTTGTGAAAAACTGACTTATTAGAGCAGGGCCCACAACATAGACTTTAAAATACAACCCTATCTCTTACATAATAAGGTTCAAAATAAGATGAGTCTATATCTTTCCCGCCCCGGACTCCTATCTCTTCAGTCAAATAATGACCGATTTCGTCTTGCGTCTGCGGCTGCATGCTACGTTTTTGTGAAAAGACGACTGATTTCGAAATGAGCCGTTGTTTTATCAAAAGTTGAGGCGAGTGTAATTGAAAAGTTTTTATAAAAGAATGACCGATTTAGTGTTTGGTCTTTGTTTTACAAAAACCTGCGATGTTTGCTTGACTCATTTTAAATTAGGTCTGTATTTTACAAAAATTTTGGTAAAGCTCACTGACCCATTTGGAGATAAGACTGTATCGTTTTGAAAATTTTGTTATTTATATTACTTAACTGAAATTAGGTCTTTGTTGTATTTCTAATGATGAAAATTTCTGGTAACATTTTTTGTTGAGTCTTTGTCTTAGCAAAAATAATGAAATGACTTCGGTATTATTTCAAATTTGACCTGTATTCGACTGATATCATAACATAATTTAACGTATTAACTTGGTGTCTCACTTCGCATTTTATCTTAATCTTGAGGTTTTGTACCGAAAGCTATTTAAAAATAGGTTTTACGTTTTACTACTCTTGAAATTCAACGAATTTCCTATATTTTTAGTACATTAATTTAATCCTCCGACTGAAAAGTAATCATATTGAACCATAGTTGGAATCATCGGCACCTCGATTGCTGCCTTCAAACTCGACGATAAAACCAAGGCTAAATGTGTACCAACTCGATCTCATCTCCAGCCGCATATCGTAGAGCTCGCCTTGAATCACTACTCGTACCTCACACGTCTATTGTTTGAAGTGTTAACTACAGAACGTTCTACAAAGAAAAGCATTGAATACCGCCATTTATCTCTTAAACCACTCAAATTTACCTCGTCCATCACATCACAAGCCAAATAAGTGAGTACTAACAGGATCAACAGATGGATTAAAATCTTGTCACATTGCAGACTGAATGGGTAGGGAAACTTGAAAAAATTTGCACGCGACACGCTACCAAGGTGCCACCTTCACTACAGTTACACAATAAATCTCCTACTAAGAACACGTTTTCGTCGACTAGACGGCCAAATCAGAACGTCGCTTGTCATGACGCCATTATCGTGCGAAGTAGCATGGCAGCCACCGCCATCAAAGAGCATGCCGGAAGCCGTTCTCCGTAAGACAGATAGTCACACTGTGCTCACCTTGTTAAAAGACGGTGCAGGGTGTTGAGATCCATACGTTTCGCACGGAATATTGGTAATACAATATGTTGGTATTATCACAAAACGACAGATACCAACTAAATTCAAAGTCACCGATGACGCTCGAAACGTTTGCGACAAATTTGACTTACGATATCGGTAGTGCTAGTGTCATTATTCGCTATTCCAACATAGCCCACCGAGAAGCCCGCACCTGAAACATCCTGAACCAAACACGAACGAGAAAGGACGTAACCTATTTCTAACTCAGCAAAACACTCCTCAATTCGATCCTGATCGATTTTCCAAGGCCACAGTTTACCACGTTCTACAGTCAATCGAAAACTTTTTCAAAACCAGCATTGTCATTTGTCTATAATGGTAGGCCCGGCCCATCAGCGAACTAATAAGACACATGAAGTAGTATTCGTTTCCGCTTATAGAAGCCCGACTCCGCCTACTTGCTATTTAGGATCGACGGGGTCATCAAATTAAAAACGAAACTGAATGATGCATCTACCATAGAACTAGCTCTAGAAGAATAGGCGACCACAGTCATCGACGGCAATCGTGTGTCACCCCTTTTCAAGCGGGTGTTACACCGTCAGCTTCATCACGCGAACCTTTACACGAACATCAATGATATAAGCCAACGCTGAGCTTGTTATTTATTATTGTAATCTGTGGCTGTGCCTGTGACTGACGACGCGTTTCACGCTTTACCGCTACTTTTCTTGCAAAATAAGTAAAACGACTCCACCGCAGTTTGCCATAGTATACCACCTACCCCCTCGTCTGGAGCAAAGTCATTACGCACTTTCATATAAGTCTATTTTGAGTCCCTTATCTACACGCTATTTATCTGGCTCAGCACGCACGCCGTGTATTTTTTGGGATCACTGCATCGCTCACGAGGCCTGGCACTCCATCACATGGAAAAAAGTTGGTCCAATATCCACCGAACTACAAGGAACCGCCAGAGAACTCCACCGAGCTATCGACAGTATAATACAGAAGACAGCTCCTAACAAAATAAGAGCTTGTGTTTCACAGCCTCTTAATGTCAGGGCCTGGAAAAGCCTAGTGAGTGTTAAGACAGTATTGTGCAGCTCACTACCGGGCGATCACTTTTAAAAGGAAGTACTCCACACTCTGATCACTGAAAAGAAGTTTATGGTCAACAGCAAACCTCTAACGCACAACTCCATCAACCTAAACAAGCCAAAGCACAATCACTTCGGTACTACTGAGTGTCCTAGTACACGACTCGCTTGTCGTCCCTTTGATAATCATGATCTCATCGAAAAAAACACACAAAGAACGTAGCAGTGCCTTGCCGATGTATATTTCACCCAAATACTCAATATTAATATGGATTGATGGAGCCCCACATCCAGCCGCAATGAAAGTCAACAACATCGTGCAGATCGTGGACAACACTCTACCATAAAACACCTGACAACTGGACACGAGGACGAGCCATCGCTACGTATCAAGAAGCAGACAGCAGCGTGAGGAAAGTGGACATCAGAATAAAAGAGAGCATCTGAACGCTAGCAACTAATAAGTAACATCGGGTAGAAGTGCTGCCGACCAAACCATACTAGCGTACAAATATCTTTTCGTTTAATTTTCTCATTTTCACTCAATTTTTCTTGTAGAAGCCGTCTCCGTTGCAATGAGAACAGCCACCGCACCATTTATAGCGACCGCGGCGCATTTAAGTTACATGTAATACGTTTAATCATAGGGTTCATTGGGTCATTTGTCGACTCGGTGTCCCATTTGAATGACAGAAGAAAAAATTATCTTAATATTTTCATTATAATAGGACTGTGTTCTGTTGACCATTTGCTAGTCGCTATATCGCGATTTGAATTTGAGTCACATGTTTAAGTTATAGACTTATTTTTAAATAAATTGTATTTTCTTTTAGCTTTTTAGTAAAATAGTGACTTAATTTAAAATGAGTCAGAGATCTTCATGTTTGATTTGGTAAAGCAAAGACCGATTTTAACTTAGGTCAATATTTCTTTCAGATTTTTCATGAAATAATGACGCAATTCTAAAGGGTTACAAATAATTAACTTTTATTAATTAATGGATTTGAATATTTGTGTAAATTGTAATGCATTTAAAAGAACATATTCTTAGGATTAGTTAAGTGGTTCAAGTTTCATCCTTTGCCTTTTACTTTTAATTCTACAGCCATTTAAAAATTATTCTGTTTATTCAACAAACGTTTTTCATCAATACCCAAAAATTTGTGTTTTTGGATTAGGTCGTTATTTTATTAAGAGTGCGATATGGTACAACAAATATGACTAAAGGGAACACACCATTAACACGAATAAACAGTTTTATCACTTACAGTCACGTGCCGGCGCAAATGCATAAATACCCAACGGAGAAAGGAAGTTCAGGGAATGGATCAAATAGGAATTCCGTTGGTACTTACAGGGCTGGGTGGAAAAGATATCGACACCCAGCATTCCACTACAGCCTTGGCGCGTTATTCACGTCAAACCACTCACAGCTTCTGTTCGTATTCCACTTTGATATTAGTCATTACGCGTGACCCAACCCGAATTTGGGCCGTACAAACGCGGGCCAAAATGGCCACCTGATGCCTATTCAACGCGACGCTCACGTGGAAGACGTCGAGACATCCAACAATCACTAAGCCTGGTATTCTAGTATAACCCAGGAGAACCGCAATAATACGATGCATCAACACGCGCGATCTCAAATTGAATCGTCCATTACACGCGGCATCACAAAACGCGTGGCGGGAAATCCGTACAAAACACAATACGTTCGTCCGAACGGTTTTGAGTGACTGACTGCGGTGCAGAAATCACCGCTTGGCGCCGTCAGGCGGTCTGCGCGCACGTCGCCAGTCTCGCCCTGCGAGTGAGAAAGGGACAACACACGCCCAGAGCGACGCGTGCGATCGAGCACCGCGCCGCATTCACAGACCGTCACCAACACCCAACTTACCCCAGCATAGCAACGCTAAATTAAACACAGGGAGTAACAAAAAAAAATCCCATAATACATGGGTTAGGTTTGAAATAACAATAAAGCATTTGGGGCTCGCATACAAAATTGGCTATCAGCTGGTTAACTTACTATCGGAGGTCCAATGTATTTTTTCATATTTCAACCTAAGTTTCATGGGAAAAGTTGTTCAGCTTATGAGTACCTTGACCTCCTTTCGGCTTGTTAATCTTTTCTATTGGACATTGAACGATCAAATCGTAGACTGTCAGTTTTAGATACTCTATGTTACTCCTTTTATAGAGTGCCTTTATTTGTCAAATTAATGTTTTAATAATTTTACCTGTCTATTGTGGTTTTGTGGCACTTAACCTTCACAATAATAATACATAGATACCTGATACATACATAAATCACACCTTTATCCCTTGCGGGGTAAAACGGATATTAACACCACGTCTGACAAAAGTTTGACACAATAATAATAAATAATATTATTATTAATAAATAATATTATTATTGTTCCATAGACCGCAAACACTACAATGGAAAGAATTCAGTTGCATGCGGCGCCTCGCGTGTGCGTCCGCAAATTTAGGAACTTACAGATTAAATGCTTGAAAAAGAAATATTATTTCTACCACCCGAAACATTAGTATGCCGTCAAGCCATTGCGCTCAAACGTCTGTATTTCTGTCAAAGACATGGGTATGGGCCGTAGTATGGGCAGATCGCATTTAACTAGCAGAAGCATGCAGAAGTAGGTAGTCAAATGTCAAGTACAAAAGCACAGCCTTATCTCAATTTTGTTCAGACTATCAAAAAACGTGAAAATCACTTTACATAAACTATGCACCACATTCTATCCACACCTAAATATTTAGTAAATTTTTAAGTACAAATAAATTCTTATAAATAGACACGTGTAAAATTAACTTTTCATCATCTAGAATTAATGATGTTTGCCTTAAATTAACGCCACTAACTTCTATATACTTGCGCGCAATGATATCGGTGGCCTACAAATTTAATCTAAGTTAGGTTCTGAACTTAGTATCGGCAAGAATCCTGGCCACTTATTGTAAAGGGTTTTATTATGCCTGTTACTAAGTTGGGCCAAGTAGTTCAGTTTTACACGCCAATAAGGTACGCTTACTTACATTTTTCCTGAATAGATAGATAGATAGATGAACACTTTATTGCTTACAACATACACAACAGAAACAAAACAATACAGAAAACTTAAGACAAAGAAAAGTAAGTAATAGATAATTTGGCGTCTTATTTCAAAAATCTCTAGTTTACACAACCACATAGTGTAAAATTAAGCATTGTTCGAAAACTGTTTTAATTCCACATTTAAGTGCGATTTAGGTATAAGTTGAGACTAATTGTCGGTTGGCGTGCGACCTGCTGTTTGTCAAGTGTCGTATTTTGCACTTACTGCCTTTTACCCGTGAAGTCACGGTAAAACATGGTTTATGCATATTTAGTTAAAATTAAAAATAGAAGGCGGCATTACATTAGGCACGGCAAATTGAAGAAAACTAAGAATTCCTTCGGAATAGAAATGTTGGCGTGAACTGCGGAATTATTATAACTGCAACCATTATTTTTATTGGTACTTGTTTAGGTAGGTAGAGTAGAGCCATGCAAGTATGGTGCCCTCACTATAGGCGGTTTACCCACTTGTCGTCCGTCGCTGCGTATTTTTAACGCACCGTAACGCATGTGCCTGTCAGCCGAAAAGGAATAGCAAATTCCAATCAAACAAGGCTGCCGGTGCGTTTACAAATACGCACAGTAAGACACCATAAACGCACCGTAGCCGTATTTGTATGGACGGCAACTAGAACAACTGCCATAGCCTAATTATAGTCAGCACACAAAAGATTTGTCATCGACACAAAATAAGTAGTACTTACGTAAAGCAGCCTACGTTTTAGAATTGCATTACTCTCAACAACACCAAAATTGTGTTTATCCGTACTGACTCCTACAATATACTAACCTACCTAGAGTTTTATTGTATCTTTTAGTAGTTTTTACTTGAAATGCACCGAACTAAAAATAAAGTTGATGTAAAATTTCTCCGCGATAACATTGCGGAGTTACGCGAATGGAAAACCAGAAGCAGGCACTTTGCTTGGTTTAGTATTTCTACGAAGGTTTCAACATGCAACCTTGTATAAAATATTAAATAGGCATGAGTACATACATTCAGCGCCGGTGTTTTCAATATGGTAGAAAAACATTTTTTCTTATTGTATGCTGACAATAATATGTAAGTATCTTATAACGGGAAAATTGAGCTCTTACATTGATTCCTATTTGAGCCCCACGGAAAGTGATAGTGTTACGGACTTTTTGGTTATAGTGATATTTTATTTAAAATCAAATAAGAAGTGTCAACTTTTTGTCTTGTCATTCTTCACCAATTTCTGTAGCAGGCAATATCAATTTTCAATACAGTTTTTCATTATTATATTACTTGAGTTTCATTTTCTTAAGTGTTAGGCCTGCTACGCCACAGTTTTTGGTCGGCTTCGAACCGAATGAAGAATCAGCGACCTATAACAAAACATCGTTCGTCAAGAGACCCAGTCAATAAGGGTCAATCATCAACAACAACTGCAAGCTCATTTTTTAAACAGATGTATATTTTTTTTTTCAATTTATTGTATATGAACGCCGATCAACCTGATAATATTTGCATGCTATTTCTTAAGATGGCGAAACATGTTTTGTACATTATTGAATCCTACCACCTTAACTACCATGTTTGTTGCAAATAAACTTTTTGAATTTTTGAATTTGAATTTTGAATTTGAAAGCTGTTCCGTAAGCAAGCGGTGAGGCATCAGCACTCGAAGGCAGATCCAGCTGCGCAAGGGTAGCGCTGTCGACGGGCATCATCAATTCAAAGTCCTCATCGAGCGGAAGCAGCGTTCAGCAGGCCACCAGGCAAGCAAGGAAGGCAGGCTAGTGGGAAAGTGATTTTCATACTATCATTTTCATATTTTCTGCCCTCCATTCATTTTACTATATTCATCAAAATTTCATTCAATAAATTTCATATACAAATCGGAAAAATTCCCTTACGAAATTCCGAAATTCCATCAAGATTTTTCATCATTCATTCAAATTCAATTGTTTGTTTTTGACAAATTCGATTCTTTCAATTTTAAATATTCTTTTTCAAACTTGTGCTCTTTGATTTTGATTACGTCAAAACGTCAGATGACATATGATGCCTAATTTTATTGTTAAGGGGCATATATACTGAAATTATTTAAGGGCAGTACACATACTTTGTTTACCTATTTTTTTTCAAAAATTTTTTTTTTATGTTCTCGCGTTTCTTCTATGCAATAAACATGTCAGAAAAAAAAGTTTCCGTCGATGAGCTTATACGCCAACGAGGTGCTATTAAGGGCAGCCTTACCAGACATGAAAATTATTTAACCGGTTTCAGTCCCGATTCCCAGCTTACACCTGAAGTCAGATCTGAGGTAGAGGTTCGGCTAAAGAAATTAGAGCCATTGTACGAAAACTTCGATGAAATTCAGTTGCAAATTGAATCTTGTCGTGATAATGTGGAAGGAGACAGCGAGGAACGCAACAATTTTGAAAATAGGTACTTTAAAGCCATGGGTTTTGCACGATCATTGCTAACTAGAACATCGAGTCGCACTAAATCAGGTTCCGATTCTGCCTGGTCAAAGTCTGCAAAAGCTGCAGAGTCTGAGTCTGATGGTGAAAGTAAATGTGGTTCGGCAAAGGCTAGGCCATTTAAGATAAAGTTACCTACCATTACACTTCCCAAGTTCAACGGAACTTTTAACAGTTGGCTTGAGTTTAGGGACACGTTCAACTCGTTAGTTCACAACAACGATGATATCGACAACATTAGCAAATTTCACTATCTAAGAGCAAGTTTGGAAGGTAGTGCATCAATTCTCATCAGTTCAATTGAACTGACATCTCAAAATTATAGTATTGCATGGAAAAGCCTTATCGAGCGTTTTGACAATAAACGTTTGCTTATCGACAGCTACATAAAAGCGCTTTTTGATCTCAAACCATGTCAAGCAGCAGCAAAAAGTCTACGTGACTTGATCGATGTATTTAACAAAAATCTTCGCTCTCTATCATCATTAGGAGAGTCCATAGAAGGTTGGAATACATTGCTTGTTTATATAGTAACAACAAAGCTTGATGTCGATACCAACAAGGAATGGGAGGCACATAGAAACCGTCTTGAAAAGGTAGACTACGAGGCAATCAATCAGTTCTTAAAGAACAGAGCCGACCTTCTCAAGACTGTCGCGTTTCGTGATCAAGCAAAATCAGGCACTAGTAACGCTTCGAAACCCAAGTTTCAATCAAACAGAGGTTTAGCTGCAACTGATGTAACATACTCACAAAGCAAATGCAGCCTGTGCAAAGGCAGTCATCAAATTTATTATTGCTCTGATTTTCTGAAAGAAGCTCCAGCAAAAAGGCGTGACATAGTAGCTAATTTAAAGATCTGCACGAACTGCTTGAACAAAAACCACACAGCAAAAAAGTGTCGGTCATTTAGAAAATGTCAGTTATGTGGCCAGCAACACAACACGTTACTGCATGAGGCTAAAGTCGAAGACATTCCAGCTACTACAGTAGCATTATCAGCAAACATTCACAAGCAATCACTTCTGTCAACGGCTTTAGTCAAAGTGTACGACTATTCAGGCAAACTTCATGTTGTACGTGCTTTGTTGGACAACGGCAGTACTTCTTGCTTAATCACCGAGCGATTAGCAAATACCTTGCAGCTCAATCAGGTCAAAGTGAATGCTACAGTATCTGGCATTAACTGCGTACCAACGGCAATTTCAGCCAAATGTGTGGTGCAGTTTCAATCTATGACAGATGACTATCAATCATCTGTTCACTGTTTCATTCTACCTGAAATAACTGAGCCATTACAAACATACAGAATGTTCAATGACAATCTAGAGATTCCCGAATCAGTACAATTGTCTGATACAGGCGCGGTTTCAACGACTCCTTTAGAAGTGGATCTGGTACTTGGAGCTGAAATCTTTTGGCTTCTTCTTTTGCCCGGAAGAATATATTTAAGGAAAGACCAACCACTTTTGCAAGAAACCAAGCTCGGATGGATATTGGCCGGTGGTGCATATTCTTCTTCGCATGTTCAATGAAATTTTGCATCAACAATTGACGTTCAAGATCAGCTTGCAAAATTTTGGGAAATAGAAGAAGTCCCCGAGACCAAACCATGGACCCAAGAGCAACACGAATGCGAAAACATATTTCAAAAAACAACCGAACGTCTTCCTGATGGCAGATTTGTAGTTCAAATTCCAATGAAACAAGATGCCTCTACACTCGGCGACTCTTTGGAATCTGCAAAGAAAAGATTTTTTTCACTCGAAAGAAAGCTTGAACGGGATCCTAAACTTTATCAAAGATATAGAGACTTTCTTCTCGAATATGAAAGTTTATCTCACATGACCAAAGTGGAAAAGCAAAAGGAAGATGCCACAAAAAGATTTATCTTTCCGCATCATCCAGTTGTTAAAGAAGATCGCATAACTACCAAGGTCAGAGTAGTTTTCAATGGTTCGTTTTTGACATCTAATGGTCTATCATTTAACGATATTCAACTCGTCGGACCAACAGTCCAAGATGACATTTTGTCTATTTTGCTACGTTTTCGTCAGCACACTATTGTTGTGTCTGCTGACATAGCCAAAATGTATAGACAAGTGTTAGTTACAGATACTCAGAGGCCACTACAAACAATTCTATGGCGTGATAATAGCTCTGAGCCTTTACAAATGTATCAGTTGAATACCGTTACATATGGTACAGCTTCAGCGCCATTCCTGGCTATTAGATGCTTGAAACAATTGGCAATTGAGTGCCGTGATCAGGAAGTTTCTCAAGTTATAGAAAGAGATTTCTATGTTGATGACCTTCTTTCTGGCGGGGAGGATATAGAAGAGACAGCTAAAATGTGCCAAGCTGTCACACAAAAACTAAAGTCTGGTTGTCTCGAACTACGAAAGTGGAGATCTAACAGCCCTGAAGTTCTCAAGACTCTATGTGATACAGATGCTAAAGATGAGCATACATTCAATGAATCTCCTGAATCCAAGACTTTAGGTATGATGTGGAACAGTCAAAAAGACATACTGTCATTCACTGTCAAGACCATCCCTTCGGAAAAGAATGTCACCAAAAGAAATATATTAGCAGTGGCATCGCAAATTTTCGATCCTTTAGGATTGGTGTCACCAACAGTCATTCAAGCAGAGTTATTACTTCAAAAATTGTGGCTACAAAAACTCGACTGGGATGACGCAATTCAAGATCCTGAAATCCTCAATCAATGGCATGGGATTCTTGAAGTGCTGCATCATCTCAATGAACTGCAAATTCCAAGACATGCATTTTGTCCATCACCAAAATCTGTTGTAATTCACATATTTTGTGACGCTTCAGAAATGGCATACGGTGCATGTGCCTATGTTCGTACAGTAGATTCAGAAAATACAGTCCACGCTCAATTACTTTGTGCAAAAACCAAAGTAGCTCCTTTGAAAACATCTACAATTCCAAGGCTAGAACTCAATGGTGCTTTAGTCGCAACTCGGCTATATCAAAAAATTAGTAAGTCACTCAGACTTAACAATGTGCACTATGTGTTTTGGTGTGACTCATCAATCGTACTGGGTTGGCTGAGACAAGATCCAGCTTCTCTTAAGACTTACGTAAGAAACCGAGTTGCAGAAATTCAAGATGCAACAGCAGCTTTTTCATGGAGATACGTACAAAGCGAATCAAATCCAGCTGATGTACTATCACGAGGTACAAGGGCCGATATGATTAAAAATAATACTTTGTGGTGGCATGGTCCTTCTTTTTAACATTAAATGAAGGTCATTGGCCAGTTCATGACTTCATTCGTACTGTTGAATTGCCAGAACAAAAGGTCCTTTCACATGCTACAATAGTTACGTCGTCGGCAAACAGCTTGGTTGAACAGTCTCTGTTGCGATACTCCAAACTCATCAAACTAAAACGTGTGATTGCGTACGTCATGCGGTTTATTTATAATTTGAAATCTTCAAAAAGCAATATAAAGTGTGAAACTGGCCCTTTAACGTGTAATGAGTTGAGATTGGCCTTAGGATTTCTAATTAAAGAAAATCAGTTTCAAGCATTTCAAGCTGAAATTCAAGCTTTAAGATCAAAGGCTGGTTTACCATCAAAAAGTCCTCTTTTAAAACTGCAACCATTCATATGTGCAGAAGGATTTTTACGTGTTGGTGGCAGGTTAATTCAATCAGATATGAATTATAATGCCAAGCATCCGATATTTTTACCAAAGAATAATATATTCACAAAAAGAGTTTTCGAAGACGAACATAGAAGATCGTTGCATGCGGGACCTCAGCTTCTTCTAGCGAATGTGCGCCAGAGGTATTGGCCAATCAATGGGCGCAACATAGCTCGTTCCGTATTCAATAACTGCGTTTTGTGTACAAAGTTAGCAGCTCGTATAACAACTCCTTTGATGGGTAACCTCCCGCAATCGAGAGTTACACCGTCGTTACCATTTTCAGTTACGGGGGTTGATTATGCAGGGCCAATCCAAATAAGCAGTAAGAAAGGCCGAGGCGCAAAATATGTCAAATCTTACATATGCTTGTTCATTTGCTTTTCAACAAAGGCAATACATTTGGAACTTGCTACAGACATGACATCAATTGCATTCCTATTGGCTTTAAAGAGGTTTACAGGCCGAAGAGGAAATCCAACACACATTTACTGTGACAATGGGTCCAATTTTGTTGGAGGCTGGAATCAAATCCAAAAAACTATTCAAGACACGTTTTCAGACGAACAAATTCAATTTCATTTTATTCCACCTCATGCACCCAACTTTGGTGGCTTATGGGAAGCGGGAGTGAAATCCGTTAAATATCATTTACGGCGAATAATGGGCACGACACATTTAATTTACGAAGAGTTGGCAACGGCACTTTGCCAAATCGAAGCTATCTTAAATTCACGACCAATCACCCCATTATCAACATCACCTCACGATTTACAACCATTAACTCCTGGTCACTTTCTCTTTGGTCGGCCTCTCAATGCTTTGCCTGAGGCCAACGTCACCGCAAGAAGCCCGCCGCGATACCATCTTATTGAGCAGTTGCGGCAGCATTTTTGGCGCCGATGGAGCCACGAGTACCTTAACCATCTTCAGCAGCGCCACAAGTGGACGAAGTCTGCAGCAAATATTCAAGTTGGACAGATGGTCGCTGTTAAAGATGACCAGCAGCCCCCACTCAAGTGGCACATTGGAAGAATTGTTGATGTCCATCCTGGAAATGACGGCGTCGTCCGTGTAGTAACAGTGGAAACAGCAGCTGGACGCTTAAGGAGACCCTTGACTCAGCTGTGTCTTCTACCAGTTGGACCCTAGAGGTCCAAGGGGGCCGACATGTTACGGACTTTTTGGTTATAGTGATATTTTATTTAAAATCAAATAAGAAGTGTCAACTTTTTGTCTTGTCATTCTTCACCAATTTCTGTAGCAGGCAATATCAATTTTCAATACAGTTTTTCATTATTATATTACTTGAGTTTCATTTTCTTAAGTGTTAGGCCTGCTACGCCACAGATAGCGCTATGTTGAGTTAGCTATTTTAGTCAGTAACGTGGAAAGGAGGCGAGTGTCTACTCAGAGCAGTCTGTCATAATTTATCTAGGGCAGAGCATGTATTTTTTAAATTGGTTTTGAAATCTTTTGCGGTTAGTTAAGGTTCAATTTTAGGTGGGAACATTCTTCTCATCGCCTTATAAAGGTTAAAGATTTAAATAATATTAATAAAGTAATTTTTGTATGTCAGGAAATAAAAGTCATCGCGATATGATCGATGTATTTTTCTAGCACTTTTGTCACCTTCGTTCATTTTCGTACAGCTTAATTACACCAATTTCCCTATAAAATACACACGTCATCTAGTGTAATGTATGTACGTACGATATGTGTCGGAAAGTTAATTGTAGCAAATTAGAATAACAATGGGGTTGAAATTAAATGCAATCAGGGCACGGCACAGCGCGACCGACACGTGCCAGAAAGTGGCACGTTATAGCGCAACGCGCACTTTAAGGCGAGTGTAGCCGTGAACGACCTCGACAATGGCGCCACTTCACAAAAAAAAGGTTTATCTTTATACAAACAATCTATCAGAATGTCATCACCCCATTTCTTTCCTGTGGGAGTCGTAAGAGGCGACAAGGGGACTCGAGCGTGGGTATTGCAGAGGATCTTGCCCATTTTTGGGCCTGATTTGTCGCAGGCGTCAAGATGATACTAATATTAAAATTAATATTATAATTAATCTACGTCCTCTAGCTACTTAAAAGTATGTTTTAAACCCGGGATTTTATTTAATACATAATAAGATCTTGCTTTGATTGGTCATGAAACACAGCATGTTTTTCCCTTAGTTTTTTCCTGTCAGTAAACTCTTTTTTTCTACATGTATAGTTCCTTTTTGTTCTTTTCCTTTGACTTGTTTGTGTCTTTGACGTTGATTGACGTTTGGTGTTTTTCTTTCTTTAGTTTTGCTTTAGTTTTTTGGATTGTATTTTGGCTTTTCCTGAAATAATTTTCAATGAAATTACTTACGAAAACAGCTCATAAACAATACGTGGGCCAATATGGCCTTGCCAATAACTTTTGATTGGCGAAATCGGTGTATACATTGTACATTATTCTTTTTTTTATTTTTATTAATGATGGGTTTGCTCTTGACTCTAGTCTAGGTCATAGGACAGAGACAGAGTCTTAGATGGAGCGAGCTCACCCAGAAGAAACCTGTTCACTCTTACTTTGAAGAGATGAAGAGGCAATGGGCTGACAATCTGTCACTATGACGATACACACGTTTCCGAATCACCCTCAAATATTTGTCAGACGTGGCGTATATGGCCGTATTTGCGGCTGTTTAAGCTCTACCTACCTCGCAAGTGATAATAGTCGTGATATGTGTATGTATGTATCAGAATGTCCGTTGCTCAAGTTGTTAGTATTATCCTTAAGTAAAATTAAAATGTACAAACTCAATGAAATATTCGCTGTAATTAAAGTTACAGCAAAAAGTGCCTAAAAACGGCCACTTATGGTAATAATTGCCATATCTTTAATGAATAAGCCTGAGGGGTCAAAATATGACTTTCATATACACTTTTAATTAGAGCGTAGATCATGTATATTACACTAGTTTTTATTTCACTTCAATACATGCAGTATTTCGCAAGTTATGACGAAGAGAAGTTTTACCCCAATTTTGAATTTCCGATATTACGCGCGCTATGACTGTGACGTCACGGCTCGGGACAACTCGCGACCGCAACACAGCGCGCTGCACGTTTCGGTGATTTTGTTTCGATTTTCTTCGTTCTTTCAAAGAAATACTTTATATGGTATTTATGTGTATGTTATATAAGTGTAGTGAGTAAAATGGAAGCAGAATTTGTGAAAGGTCAGTCGGACAATCTGCCAAAAATTGATAGTTTGATGGTGGCCCAATATTTCATGATGAATAAAGATTTTACCGCTGCCGAAATTCGTGGAATAAAAATGAAAATGTATATGTAAGCATCACCTCAACTGAATCATAGTGTTTTTTTTATTTAGTACCTACATACCTACTATGGGCGGTGATAAAAATACTTTTTCTCGCGAGTTCATGACCATCCTGCCTGAAGTACCTACCCATTAGGTTCCTAGTTGTACCTACTCCCTCAACTCAATCAAAATGTGTGTGATAAAAAATACTAGGTAATACTAGGTAAGGTACCTACAGTTCGCGCTCGTTAAAACCTACCTATGGGTTTCCATGCGTTAGTGCATGTGCGTCCATCCTGAAGTAGGTACCTACCTATGTGTTTCCACGCGTACCTACCTACTCGCCGTGGAACTGGCGAGTGCATGTGCGTCCATCCTGAAGTAGGTACCTACCTACCTATGCGTTTCCACGCGTACCTACCTACTCGCCGTGGAACTGGCGAGTGCTTGTACGTCCATCCTGAAGTAGGTACCTACCTACCTATGTGTTTCCACGCGTACCTACCTACTCGCCGTGGAACTGGCAAGTGCATGAGCGTCCATCCTGAAGTACGTACCTACCTACCTACCTATGGGTTTCCACGCGTACCTACCTACTTGCCAGTACCACGGCGGCGGCCTCCTTGACAAGGAGGCGCATACGCATACCTACTTCAGCCAACTGTTATACCTACAGTGTGGGTCAAGGGGCGCGAGTCTACTCCACGCATCTACCTATAGGTACCCCTTTATTCACCTACACACACTCGCCTGCACCGTTGCAAGTAGAGTAGGTACGACAAGGTGGTACCTACATAGGTAGATACTTAAGCAATCAGGATGGCCAAGTACTCGTAATCTAAGTACGTGAGTACGTCCATATGTAGGTAGGTATACATTAACATTAGTTTGTGTTAAAGTATACCTACTTTTAATCAGGCCTATTGAATCAACTCGTTTTACGGCCGCTTTTTTCTTATTTTTGGGTCCTTAGGCACATATAAAAGAAGAGTTTATTTGGTGTTTTAACCGTGGAGTTTAAACATTGCGGCACAATACAGTATTTCCCTGGCATTTTATTTTATAATATTTAATTTCTCTGCGCGACATCATGCGAGCGTAAGTGCGACTGCCGAATGACTCGAGCCGTGCCGTCATCGGCTAGTCTGCGCTCGCCCGCGTTTTTAAAAACCTTCGTCCGAAACTACACACTTTGAACTTAAATATCTCGGCCATGTTGCCATGTAATGCTGGCTTAGAATAGCATCACCCCATTTCTTACCCGTGGGAGTCGTAAGAGGCGACTTAGGGACTCGAGGGTGTGTATTGCAATTTTAGGCGATGGGCTGACAACCTGTCACTATGGCGATACACAATTTTCAGAATGTCTCTCAAATATTTGTCAGACGTGGCGTAAATGTCCGTTTTTGCGGCCATTTACGCTCTGCCTACCCCGCAAGGGATTATAGGCGTGATATATGTATGTATGTATGTATTTTTTGAGATATGAAAAAAGTAAAAACAGTAGATTTATTAGACATAAAAAGTAAAACACACCATGGTTATCCATAACGAATATGTCATTGAGTTTGTACATTTTTATTTTACATAAGAATATTACTAAAAACTTGAGCAACGGAAATTGTGATAGAATGTTTGTATAAAGAGAAAATATTTTTTTTGTGAAGTGGCGCCTCTGTTGAGACCGTACACGTTTCATTGCATTTCACGATTGTCTCAGAATCCGCAGGTTCCTGGATCGGGGGTAGATTCATGGTTGATATTTGTCAATTCATCACTTTCTGTCATTATTCCCAGTTTGGTTAGGACATACATTGCACACATGTTAAGCTATCAAGCATCATGTAGACATAACAATCATTATCAGACATCCAACTACTAGAAGAATTAAGTGATTTAAAAACCTTGACAACGCTGTTCGTCTAGTTGATCGTTTGCTCAGTGTCCAACATGACAAGAAGAAACAAGCATAATAAATAAAAAAACAAGACTGCTTTCTGAGATAAAGCCTAGCCTATGACACTCGGGATAATAAAATTTATAAAAAATATCCTGAACAATTAAGACAGCGCCATCTAGCCCCAAACTAAGCAAATCTTGTACTATGGGAACTAAATAGCTAATATTAATACTTATATCCTTTTTTGTAAATAAATACATATTATACATAGAAAACACCCATATAGACTAAACACAAATATTTGAAAATAGCTTAATTAATATTTGTGTCATATGGTGGATCGAACCCACGACCCTCGGTGTAGCAGGACGATCCGCTACGCCATAGGGACAGTCATGTAAGAATTCTTCCGATACAATTTCCATTTGAATCCGTTCAGACCTTTAACGAATCGCACATACAGGGTTATTTTTTAGTCAGTGCGCAAACTTATACCATGATATCAGAATCGTTAATAGGACATTTTAGGCAAATAAAAAAATATGTTTTATTTTTATTATTTTTTTATTTTTGTCTGCCTCATAAAACATAAATCATGGACACACTACTTTTCAATCGGGGGTGCGTGAAAATGGCAACAGCGCTCGCGCAGCGCACCCTTCAGTCAGTTTCAGTTCTCGCTTTGATTCCGTCGCGGGCGGGCGCGCACCTGTGTGACACTACTTTTCCCGCCGATCCCGAATTGATTTCGCGATGTCGAATTTTACGTTTCGCGAGTTTTACGAAATGGTGCGTTCGTACTTTTTAAGTGGGGAAAATACCCGAGCAGCCCAATGAATGTACGCGGACGAAAGTTTACCTCGACTGCATAATGCTGGCGTTGTGGACCCGCTAGTACCGAACCCAAGAACATTCCTCAACGTTATGCAGCGGCTGTTGGATCACGGGCAGTTTACGGTAAGTAACTGTTAATTAAACGACAATTGTACTTAGCTACCTACTGCCTACCTAGTGTTCTAGGTAAACTTTTCATTTTGACGGTCCTAAGCCCGTAAAAGTATGAAGGGAAAATTTGAATCACCTTTTTAAAGGCTCAGCTACACAAGACTGGCGCGCGATAGCCGCGTTCCGGCCATACGATTTTTTTTATGAATGCCCGATCAAATCACACCCTGTTATTTTTGTGTGAGTAGACCGTTTTTAATCTTTATTCCTAAATAACCACTCAAGGTTAGTTCACACTGACGTAGTAGCAACATTTTAGTGGCCTAATCAACTTTGAATGTCATACTTTACTGAATTTTTCGCTCCACTCTCATAAGCGCACAAAATTGTCGTTTACTTTACTTTAAATGCAGTTGTACTTTAAGGATAATTCGGTTGAAATCATCGAAGGCAGGCACGCGCAATACGAGCTACCTCATATCATCAGTGTACATAAAGCTTTATAGCAGTGCAGATGAATTTCCTGCCACGCCGTGCCGGCGGCGGCGGTGCGGCGCGGGCGGCGGAGGTCGGTCGGCCGGCGGCGCCGGCGTCAGATTTCTTCTAAAAATTGAATCGTGTTGGCGCCACTATGTCTGGCGCTGAGACGCGGTGACTAATCGCGACGTTGTCAAACCATCACAACCTCTGTTGTATGCAGGTTGTGTAGGCTTTTTAAGTACTATCAGCAACGGATCCAGTTGCCATTAAAGTCTTTACTGGTTATTTTTAAAGAATATTAGAAAAACCTTTGAATGTTGATCTTTTAAAATGGGTATCAATCTTCTCTGGTTATTCTTGTTAACTGTAAGAAAAACCATTCTTAAGTTGATCACGTAGATGGTTACTCGAGGTGCTGTACAATCCCGAGTTACCGTTATGGATTAAACATTTACATGTCTTGCTTATGCTAGTACCTAGTAGCTGCTAATTCTTAACCAAACTGGGAAAAATCCAACTACGTGATTAACAAAATAATCTTGTCTCTCCGCATAAACTAGAAACAGGGACCATCAAATCAAGAGACCAACTTTCAAACCACTACACCACGGAGGCAGTTTAAGTGTAGGTACTTGTGAGATAGGTACTTAGTTGTTGTAGGTATCACCCGCACGCACCCCGGTACCAATAGCGGTCATTAACCTGGACTGGTCATTGACCTGTGCTGTAGGTAGAAGCTAGAACACAGTCAGCTGATAGGTATAACTGGGCCGCGCGCGCGCGACGTTGCCATATCGAAAGATAGCTAGTGAACCTAATAGGGTGATCCACACTTACGTACGATCCTGGGATAAGTTTAAGTGCGATTATTTCAATTATTTTGTTCTAAGTCAGGTGTAAAAAATAAATACATATCTTCTAAAATTTGATAACCATTACGTATGTTGAAGCTGCGCACTGACTAAAAAATAATCCTGTATATACAAACATACATAACATAAACTCTAAAACATGACACTCCTTTTTTGTTGGGCAGTCGTGTAAAAAGGCACGGCACACCGCGACACGTGCCCTAGAACGCGTTCTATTGCATTTCGTTACTGCTTTCGCGGTCTGCTTGTCAATAACCGTTGTTCTCTGAACCCGGAGGTGCCTGGTTCAATTCGCGGGTAGTTTGATATTGCTTACACGTAGTGTGTTAAGGACATTGCAGAACATATTTTAAGTTAGTAAATTTTGTTGACTAGATTATACCACAAGTCGCCTGGTGCGAAGAAAGGCCCTCATGTCCTAAGTATTTTACTAAATTAATTAACTTTACCTTATCTCCTATAAACAAACTTCATAGTTTAACCTACTAGGTACAACTTCTTACTGCTAAAAAATTTACCCAGTGTTTAAACTTCGAAAATGTTTTTAATTTAAAACTTTCACCATGAAAAAAACCTTCGTAGTATTAAAAGAGGAGTAGTAAGTATGTGGTGTGAAAGTATATAATGACGGGCCGGAGCGGTTTTTTTCCTTACGACAAAAAAATATACGTAATAAAAGGAAGTTATAGAAAGACAACCGTCAATTTTGAACCCTGATTATAACATCGGGGTGATTTTGACTGCAGAGTAATTAAAACTAATTAATCATTATAAAATAAATAATGATTTAGTTAGTTTCAGATATCGATTTTTCTATTTTGAGGGGAGGCCTTTGCCCTGCAGTGGGACACAGATTAGACTTATTAAAAAAAAAAAGTGTGAGTATGTAACCACTACTTTGTTCTCCGGAAAAGGTTTCTTTTTATGAGTGTTAAACTGACTTTATAACGATTAATTTTTATAAACCAGTGATTAGAAAAGCCTTATTAATGTTAGATTTTTTATTCTTTTCCACACTTGACGTTTTGTTCAAATTACTAATTTGACAGGTTACAGTGTAATTAATCGCTTCCAGTGTTGAAATTCGAAAAGCGCCGTGTCACCTTAAAGGAATAGCTAAAACTTATATTTAACTGATTATTAAACTTGATATCACAATATTTAAGTTCTTTTTGAGTTTGTTCTACACCCAAAAATCCTATTCCATAGAAATGACTCTTTGTATTAAGTCTAAATTCTTTTGTCTGAAATTTTAAGATGTAATTGAACTCAGTTTGACGTGAAACTGGCAAAGTTTTTCAATTCCCAAATAGCAATCATGCCTGACCAAAAAGCTTAGCCTGCCTTTTATGAAGTGCCGTATCACCTTCAGGGAAAAGCTAAAACGAATATTTAGAAGTTAGATAAGCAGGTCGATCTCACAATATTTTAGTTTTTTGCGTTGAGTTGTACACACGAAAATCCTTTTCCAAAGAAAGGAGCCCTTGTATTCAGTCTACATTTTTTGCGGCGCCGCGACTTAGTTTTGTGATTTGTATTGGTCTGAATCGTGTACGATGTCAATGAAATATATTTGGCGTGAGCTGCCACAGCTTTTCAATTCCTAAACAGCAATCATACCTGACCAAAAAGCTAAGCCCGTCTTTTATAAAAGAACGCTTGAAAATGTATTCGATGTACCTTTAAGTGTTCCTTTACCAAAAACACATCACCCATTTTTAGAGAGCCTCTGATCGTCTTAGTAATTAGTTGAGAATATCAAACAATGATAAAATATGTTGATGAGTGCCTTATACCGTAATGTTTCGTGAAAGATACACCATTTTGCTGCTCCTCGTGTCTTGTTATGTTATGCAAATTGCATATTCATGGAAAAAATCTACTAAAACCACCCAAAACTCTGATATAAATATGACTAAAATGCGGAATAAAATGGACGAGGAAAGATCCAAGTCTGATTTTTTAGATTATTTCAGCGTTGTCGAGGCTTTTTTGGGAAGGGGCTTGCTTCATTCTTATTTTCATCTACATACTAAATAGATGTATGATGTTTTCTAAATCAGTTGATAGATCTGTAGTCGCTTGCCTGCTTATCATGCGGGACACCAAGCCAGAAATAAAAAAGGATAAACGGGCAACTAAATAATATTAACAGTTTTCCATTTACAGTTGGCGACGAAATTAATTTGTCCCTTTTTCCGTTGCGGGTAAAAAATTACCTTTAAACTGAGTAAACCTAGGTCTTTTTCTTCTTTTCGTGTAGAATACCGAGTCATCCAACGATCCGATGTACCATAGTGTCAGAGGCTTTGAGCCACCTACAACCATGAGGTAAAAATACAAGTATTGTGGGGTATTTACAACAAGGACCTTTACAGAAGCACTTTCAAGGATAAATTCGCAATGGACATAATGGAATAACCTATATGAAGTGAAATTTTACAAATGACCGATAGCGAAACTACTACTTTCCTTAAGGAACATAGGTTGAAATATAAGAAAAATATTTTGAGTTTGCAAATTACCTAACTAAAATCAGCTGATCGGCAATTTTGTATATAAGATCCCATTTCTTTTTTCATATTTCGACCTATGTTCCTCAGAGAAAGTTGTTCTTTATCATCAGTCCGTCTTGAGTTTTCGCTATCAGTCACAAGTAAAATATCACTCTACTATATAGAGGTATAACGAGGCGTGGTACCTACTACAGTCTTTGTTTTCTGAATACGACTGTTTTGGTATCTGTATTTTACCGGCTTCCGGAAGAGCTGGATTCTGTTATGAGATGAACAATAGCTAAAGTTGAATTGGAATATTTCATTAACTTTTGATGAGTTTGCTTTGCACCGTCTAAAGTATCGATCCTTGTGTAATCTAAATGAGAGAAATATTAAGAAAAGGGATGAGAACTGAGAATCATTTGGATTCAAACAATTATTTTTTTTGTATTATTTTAATCATGGTTAACGTCAGGACCGCCGAGGTAAATCGAAAAATATTGATCTAAAAAGTATCACGATAAACCCTGTAAATTATTTATAAGTATCATAAATAAATCGCCATTATGAATTGCTCTACAATTATTTCAAATAAGATAAATATTTCTCTTATTCCACTGGATATTTTCAATAAACAACAAGCTCCAATGTGTCCAAAAATGTATCCGTAACCTGCTACGACGCCATTCGTCCGTTAAATAGGAAGTAAACTTGTGTCCCGCACTTTTGAGCTCGCGCGCCAACCCCGGCTTGCTTTTCGTTTTATATGGCCGCACAACTTGTTGGTGGCCTCAATGTGCTTTAAGTTTATTTTAATATTAAATAAAGCAAAGAATGCATTCTATAAATATGTCTGGTATAGAGCTAGTATAGTCTACTTACACGTACCTTCGACACGCTGCTATGGCCCACAGGATTGTGTGTTATTTTTTAATTTAAAGTTTTATTCCACTTCGTTCATTGACTCGGTGTCCCTCATGACAGAAGAAGAATACTTACAAAATTAATTAAAGTGGCCGAGATAATAGGAATTAGTGTAATTCTATAAGAGACAGTTCTCTGTATGTGGTTACCCAGAAAGCCTTTTAGGCCCAAGTTGGACTTACGTATTCACAGCTCATGAGTGTTACACAGAGTTGTTTAGTTTGTGTAACACGACAACGATTGAGGATTCCTGACATCATTCATGTGTTCAGAAAAAATAAAAACAATAATTAGATGTCACTGAAATAAACAGTTTCTATTCTATTCTATTCTAAAAATAAAATGTGTTTGCGGAATTGAGCCTATGTACATACATTACATACATAAATCACGCCTCTTTCCCGGAGGAGTAGGCAGAGACTACTTCCTTCCACTTACTACGATCCTGGCATACTTCTTTCGCCTCCTCTACATTTATCAATCTCTTCATGCATGCTCGTCGGTGTAGGGTACTCTTGAGCTTTCTTAAGCACGTCTCCAATTTGATCGAGTAGGTACGAGGAAAAATCAAGTTTCTGTTTTTTTTTATTAATTACGTGCAATAGCACAATGAATCACCGTTAATAAGTTCTGATATTACTTTAAGTAGGTATTTATAAGTACAAGGTGTTTATGAATCTTCCAGTTTTGTCTAGCTGTGAATCCCAACCACATCCGAATACAAACTCCCAATGGATTAAGGAAGTATACCATACTCCCATTTCTCACTTAAGCAAGAGCTGAAAGGGCTCTATTGTCTCAGAGACAGTAAAATCTGTGGATAATAACTGACAACCTTAGCTAGACCAGCTGGAAAGGACCGGTTTTTCATATGTGATTGTTTGAAGATAGAGGTAATTCTTGTGTGGTCGTAGAAGAGACGTTACATCCGGGTGCCCCTAAATCTACGCTATTGTTAGTGTATATAAAGGGAAGGATTAAAGATTATGTTTAGAATAGCTTTTGTAAAAAAATAAAATATTTTACCTAAATAATTGAGATCAGAGTTCATCATGTCGTTCCTACAAAAAAATAGATAAAGAAAAAGATTAAGACGGCGTCGTGGAAGACCTCTATCCCTTTTAAATGACAACACTTACCACGGTTCATATATTTCGGAGTATGAATTGCAATATGTAAATTGGTTGCATGGAATAAATAGTTGGTAAAAAGTATTAAAAATTGAAAGAAGACGGGAAAAAAGAAGTTTAATTTTAGTTAAGGCTAGTTAGGAAAATTGCGTTTGTGGGAAAAGTATTTCAAGTTAAGTGTGTATTATCTAAAGCCTGAGTCCGAGACTGGTTATCCTTTTGTAAGGATATTATTTATTAGATTATATTATGGAGGGACACTAATTGTACAATAGCAAACCCGATCCGGAATTGGATGAATTCAGATTAAATGTTAAGGTTCTGTCCCGATCATTATCTTAAAGATACGGACTTAATGTTCTCCTTTTCATTGTGTCAGTCGCATGTGTTAAAACACCACATTACTCGAATTTTCTTATTTATATCCGCCATACTTGACTAATTCCAGGCAATATTCACACGTGCCGCACGATGTTACGATATTACACCGGTCTAGACTAGTTTTTTTAAAGACTGTACTTTTCAATTTTAGCCCCGGGACTTTGAAACCTACACCTGAAAAAAACTTACACCTGTAAGGACTGGTCCAGAGTGATGTGAATGACGAAAAGTTTACCGCTACAGTGCGGCAAATGAATGCGCGGCAAGGCGTGGTAAGAAGTGCTTTTAAATTCGGATTTATCCAACACCGCAGCATTGTTTGGCATACATAAAGACCAGCTTAGCTGAAAAAACCTTATTCATTCCAAATCATTTTAATTGAAATTTTAATAAACCTGAACGAAATATTGCAACATTAATGCACCCAGATAAAGTTTACGCGATGCGAGCGCGGTAAGTCTATATAAAGCAGTTTGAAGCAAGCTTCTTAGTCTCAACTCTTGTTTATTACTTCCTCACTAATAAAACGGACTTCCTGTTTATAAAATTCGTATAAACAAAGCCAAAAGTCGGTATATATTCTAGTCTTACAGCCTGCGGTATGTAGAAGTGAATCTAGAGGCTCAAATTTTGCAATTACAGATATATAGCAACTAGGCGGTGGGATTTCTTTTTATTTACAAATAGGTCAAAGGTAATTAAAAATATTTACAATTACTTAAACTGGAACAAGATAATACCAATGTTAGTCTAGTTGTTTTTTAGTGCTGTGTGATGCCGGCTTAGAATATTATCATCCCCATTTTTTTCCTGCTGGTGTCGTAAAAGGCGACTAAGAGAGAGTTACATGTGTATTGCAGTTTCTGGCGATGTGCTGACAACCTGTCACTATACGCAATTATCCGAACGACCCTCAAATGTTTGTTAGACGTGGCGTAAATGCCCGTTTTTACTGCCGTTTACGCTCTGCCTACCCCGCAAGGTAAATAGGCGTGATACTCGTATATGTATGTTTTGGATTTCTAAATGATCGGAATGTGATTATTATTAATAACAAAATGATTTAATGATGATAATGTTAAAACAATTCGTACATTAATATAATTTTGTTTACGATTTGTGCGTTAATTTACATTCTAGATGCTATAAGTTATAACAGGTATTCAATGCGTAGGTAGTTACTTTTCAACTGTAAGTATTTCAGCACTTCTTAGACAATTAGACATTCTACTTCGCTCATTAGACAGCCCTACTTAATATCTTAAGGACTTAAGTATTAACGCAAAACTTTGCTAATTGAAAGTTTGTCCTCCATTTAATCTCTTTGCTGTGGTCTTTCCAAGATACTCGTTGAGAAAATGAAAACACGATAATGTTCAAATTCCGTGAACGAGTTTTCTAGGTAAATGTGACTGTTAAATTTTAATCAACACTGCATAGTATTAAACAACGTTGCTTTTCTCTTTCTGTCTGTATAAATACTTATATCTTTTAAACTACTCAACAGGTTTTGATGGGTCCATATAATGCATGACAGTTTAGGAAAATATAGCAATAGCCGACACAGTTAGGCGGTTTAACGCACCGTAACACATGCGTCTCTCAGACGAAAGCAAACTGCGATTTTCCATCTTACAAATACGGCTTAAAAAAGCGCCGTGTGATGCCGGCTGCGCCGTGTGATGCCGGCTGCGCCGTGTGATGCCGGCTTAGAATAGCATCACCCCATAACTTTTCCGTGGGAGTCGTAAGAGGCGACTTAGGGACTCGAGGGTGTGTATTGCAATTTTAGGCGAAGGGCTGACAACCTGTCACTATAGCGATACACAATTTTTTTTTTTTTTTTTTTATTAATGATGGGTTTGCTCTTGACTCTAGTCTAGGTCATAGGACAGAGACAGAGTCTAAGATGGAGCGAGCTCACCCAGAAGAAGCCTGTTCACTCTTACTTTGAAGAGATTAGGGTTGTATGCTTTCGAATAACCAAAATATTCCAAATAACCCTCAAACATTTGTCAAACGTGGTGTATATGGCCGTTTTTCGCGGCTGTTTACGCCCTGCCTACCCCGCAAGGGATTATAGGCGTGATATGTGTATGTGCAAATACGGCTACAGTGCGTCTGTCAGGTCAGGCGTTACGGTGCAAACCGCCTTACGTACAACACAAGCGTGCTCGACAATGGAAATGGAATCAAAACAATGTCGCCAAAAACACCCTATAACAACATACGTATGTACGCCACATTCATCGAAAACATCACGTGCCATTCCGAATATGGAAGATGTGATGTGACTTAATTGATAATTTGACATACTTGTATAAATTTCGCTTCAGGTGATCACAACTTCAACCAAACCTACTGTGTCGGATTTGAGTCAGAAAGGTAATTTTTTATAACTGCCCCTTTTGTGGAGGCTGTGCCTCTCCATCCCCTCCTCCGCGAGTGGCCTCAAATGTCTTGTTAGAATAACTCGATTATAGCCAACACTAGTACTTGACGTGGCGTCACTTTATTCTTATTCAAATAACACCTCTGCACATTATTGATCCGAGCCAGTGTTATTAAAAACGATCCAAGGACTGTGTCGTGTCATACACGTGATTGCTTAATCAATGTTGTGCATATGTGCAATGACGGTTTCCGTTATGATACGGTTTTTTTTTCAATGAAAACCTCGAGTTTATCAAGGTTAAATATGTATAAAATATTATAGTAGAGAAACACTGATAGCTGCGGGTGAAATCGCGGGGCAGGCTTCTAGTTTCCACTATAATCAACCGATTGAGGGAGAAAATATGAACTTAAATTACTTCTCCTTCTTCTCGTGTCGATCGTTTTGCAAGGTCTTAATAATTTTAGTAGTCCGCCAGACACCACAAATTATTTTATGTCCCGGAATATTTATTTAGAGACAAAAGTTGTAGGTATTGCGATAGTTGCATGCTTTATCATGCGATTTATCTTCAACCCAAAGTCATGACTGACGCTCTCTATTCGCCCCAGTAGATCTTCCATGAGTTCGGGACTAGTTGCAAACAGGGTTGTGTCATCTGCATATCTTAGATTAGAGATTTTCTTTCCGCCTATTGCAACGCCATCTGTCCAATCTTCAAGGGCAATTCTCATAATCATCTCCGTATATATATTAAATAGCAGAGGTGAAATTATGCATCCTTGACGAACTCCTGCACTAGGGTGAAAATTCCTGGACAAAACTTCATCCGCTCTTACTGATGCAGTTCCATCCTCGTAAAGGCGCCTTAGTAGATGTACAAGGTGTTTTGGTGTCCCCATTTCCAATAGCGATCTCCACAGTACTGGCCACTTAACGGAGTCAAACGCTTTTGAAAAATCTACAAAGCAAATATAAGTCGGCTTGTTGAATTCGCGGGCTTTTTCAATGATTTGGCGTACGTTAAAGATTTGTTCACGCGTTCCTTTTCCCTTCACAAAACCGGCCTGTTCCGGAGCAATCTCTTTTGATAAGAATGCTTTGAGACGCTCATTTAGGATATGCAGTAATATTTTACTAGCGTGAGATATTAAAGCGATCAGCCGATAATTACCACAGATCTTTGTTGAGCCTTTTTTGTGTAGAGGGATAAACACAGTGTGTGCCCATTCTTTCGGCCATTTTCCAGTATGCCAGATCTTATTGCATATGGCATGCAACGTATTTAACGCTTATGGTATTGCGATGCTTTGGGTTGAAGATAAATCGCACCAAAACCAAGGTTATGGTTGTAGATCGTGTTAAAAATAATTCGCCTGAGATCACACACATAGCGAACTGCGGAGTGGTTCAGTCTTACATATACTTGGGAGCAATTATATCTAACAATGGTGGTTGTGTGGATGAAATCAAGCGACGAATGGCTATAACGAGAAGCGCTATGGACAAGCTGAGAAAAATATGGCGAAACAAAAACATAACCAAGACCACTAAAATGCGACTAGTCAGAGCATTGGTGTTTCCTATTTTTCTTTACGCTTCAGAGACGTGGACAGTTCGTGAGAGTGAGAGGAAGAAAATAGACGCTCTGGAGATGTGGTGTTGGAGGAGAATGCTCGGAGTGTCGTGGACTGAATTTCGCACAAACTTATCCATACTCAAAGAACTGAACATCAAACAGCGCCTTTCGACTACAGTTCAAACGCGTATCCTAACCTTCTTTGGTCACATTTCCCGACGTAACAATGAGTCCATCGAACGCCTAGTGGTACAGGGGAAGGTTGAAGGCACCAGAGCTCGTGGAAGATCGCCGATGAGATGGACTGACCAAATCAAGACTGCAGCCAACAGCACAGTTCACGAGTGCACCAGAAGAGCGTCTGTGAGAGAAGAATGGCGTCGAACTATCAAGCGGGCCACTCAGCATGATGACAGCACGACTACTACTACATGATGACCACGACCACTCTGTCAAGAGTGTTACGACTAAGAAGAAGAATTGCGATAGTTAAAAAATAAAACACATTTATAAAGGTTCGGTTTAAGAAAACTGACTTTATATTCACAATTTGAACAGGTCATACAACAATTGTTCTACACTCTTCATATAATGTTCTGATTACAAACTCGAAAATAGTTAAACAAAGACCTGCTTCATGAATTTTCTTGTCAAGCTTTGTAACATTACGTCTTAAGGATGTTTTGAGCCTTTCGTTAAAATTAAGAAATAAAACGAAGTATTTTGCAAATACTCAAATTTTCCGCCATCTTCCGCCATACTTGTCAGATGTTGTTGTATGATTGGTGGTTCGGTTATTGTTCGATTGTTGCTCAGATGTTGTAGATGGTGTTCAAATGTTTTCAGTTGTTATTATTAGCTGTTGCTAAGTTTTTGTTAAGATGATGCTGAAGTATTAAATTTCACATCAGTCCATAATACGTTGTCGTATTAAATTTGACGTCATATTTGCAATCGCCGGTGTGGAGTTGCGGAAAAGTGTATTAGGGAGTTATTTTGGAGTATCTGTCAAGTTGTTTTAAAGACGAATGATTTACGGTGCGTTAAAACTGCACAGCGTCGGACGACAAGTGGGTGTACCGCCTTGATTGTGATAATAGTTTGACAAGAACATTCTAATTATATAAAGAAACCAGATTTTATCTACAATCTACAAAAAAAAAACTCATTATATGACAGTTGCATAAACTACTATTTTAAATGTTAAAAAATTACACGCATTATCAAACATACCTATCATGCAGTAGATAATTAATCGCAGTTGTTAATTATACCGAAGCACTAAGTGAAGTTAAACATTTCAACGCAATTAATTTTAACTGCCAGATGATTTTTTCAACTCCCTGCACGTTTTACTCATAAATTGTCGTGCTACTGTCAATGCAAAGTGATAAGATAAAAAATGTAGTTTGAGTAACTTTTAAAAATTCAATTTAAATTTCCTCGCAGCAATCACAATCATTAAAGATTTTTTAATTTGGCTGCACTTAACGACATATATCACGCCTACAACCCTTGCGGGATAGGCAAAGCGTAAACTTGACAAAAATTTCAGGGTCATTCAGAAATTGCACAAATTTTATATGTTGATAAAATATTATTTTCATGAATTAAAAAACTAATAATAGGAATTAGCAATAATTCTAAAAATATCACTTATAAACAGGTTTGGTGCTTGCAATTCGAATGCAGCTATGATGATGCATGCAAAACTCGTAATAGTTATAACTTCACAAAAGCTAAGCAATGATTTTTTTATAATTAAAATACTTCGAGTTAACCGGAGCTCAGCCTAGGTATACTTATCTTCGAAAATATCACACATCGGCAACAAAATCGTTTTAAAACAGAGAGCAGTGGAAAAAGCTGACGTAGTTGGCAGCCGAGCCAGCCCAAATGCCCGCAGATATCGGTGATTGCTTTCCATCAGCCGAGTTGACTCGCCTTTTTGCCAGGAAATAGTCGAAAAAGTCCTGTAGCTCAACCGGTAATGGATAACGGAACATTTTGGGACCGGAGTTTTAAATTTGACGTACTTAAAGCTCTACTTCTTTATAGTTAGTTAGCATATACTTACTTTGGCTAAAATAAAACTGGATGACCGAGTCAGAATTTGACTGCGTTCGATCCAAGTTTAAAATGAGCGACGGAAGAATGAGGCAGTCGTAATTTATTCTAGTTTGAACATAGCGTTATATTTTGCGGTAGGTATAGTTATTGCTGGAGCCGGTTTTTTACCTAAATGAGATTACAAAATTCCATAAAAAAGCGAATATCACAGCACAGCTTATCGTTTTGCTGTCAAAAACTACAACAACGTTCGGCGCGTGTCCTTTTTTGATTTTCGATTTGCCTAAAAGTTGATATCGTATACCTACCTACATTTGAAGTGAAATGGAACCGCGCGTGGTTGGATAGTATTCGGAATTTTGTAAAACATTTCTTGGAATTTCCACATCATGACTACTTTTTTTTGAAATTACATACATACATACAAACACATATCACGCCTTTAATCCCATACGGGGTAGGCAGAGTGTAAACGGTCACAAAAAGCGGAAATTTACGCCACGTCTGACAAATATTTGAGGGTAATTTGGAAAATAGTGTATCGCTATAGTGACAGGATGTCGGCCCATCGCCTAACAGTGCAATACACACCCTCGAGTCCCTTAGTCGCCTCTCACGACTCTCACGGGAAAGAAATGGGGTGATGCTATTCTAAGCCGGCATCACACGGCACTTGTAATTCTTGAAGATATATGCCACAAAAGAATGAGGCTCAAAAAACAATTCATTATAATTGCCTCGATAGAAAAAAAAACGCTTAGTAAATAGTAAACTCTTATTTTGCGTTTCTGGTCTGTTAATTAAATTCAATCCTTAATGATTTCATTGTTATTAATTATTTCATATTTTATTCGTGTCCTTTTCATCCTCGTTAAAAGAGTAATGAATTTATGAACATAGTTTTTGAATATTTGTTAATAATACTTTAATAATTAAACAAAATGTTCGGTTTTCCGGATCCGAGTTGTCATAGTCTGTTTCTCTCTAACGCAGCGAAACGGAAAATCACTCACTTTTTAGGACTGATGCGGCCTTAAAAATATCTTGTTGCTCGCTGGCATAGTTTGAGGGATAGTTACATGCCATGTGGTTGACCTGGCTAGACCCAAGGCAATTTGTTATATTTATCCCGACCGGCGTTTTATAAGGTACCTAATAATTTTTTATAACAAAATTGTGGTATACTATGTTCTTGTTTTTATTAGAATGATGGATCATAACGTCAGTATGTGATATTATTATTATCCATAATGGAATAAATCAATTTTGAACTTTGAACTTTGGATATCCTCGTGAAAATATTATATTATTTGATAAGCAATGCAATAGGTTTTTTTTTTTTTTTTTATTAATGATGGGTTTGCTCTTGACTCTAGTCTAGGTCATAGGACAGAGACAGAGTCTAAGATGGAGCGAGCTCACCCAGAAGAAGCCTGTTAAGGCACTGGCACTCCCACACACTGACGGAACGCAGCAAGCTACTTGGCGCCAGACTTCGGTGGGATGGTGGTCGCGAGCCAGGCGGCCCCTTACGGAGCCTTCCACCGCTTGGTGGGATCGTTCAGCCGGACTTATCCACAGGCAAGCCTGTGTTGCCGTTGCCCGGGGTGGACCGCTAGGAGGTAGATCCCATACCACCCCAAACTTTAAACCCCAAACGTTTCTACTGTATGAAACATTCATTTGCAATGCTTGGCCTTTTGGGGAATTCAAAATACCTGCAATATAATTAGGTAGGTAGGTACAGTGTAGTAGGTAGCTAACTAACAACAAACATTTTTAATTCAATAAGTTCAAACCTACAACTAATTTGCATGTAGATCAAAGTATAACAACAAAATACAAGATGTGGGTTTACACGACTTACTTGTTAAAATTTTGGTAGAGAGTTTTATCCCTCTACGTTTCGGCTGCTTACGGCAGCCTTCTTCACGGAGGTCGACAGATCACATACGCCCGCCCGTCAGCTGTGATTGCCGAACACTGCGGGCCGCGGCTCGCTGCGCTCGCGCCGAGATGGCGGGTGGCGCTGCAGTGGCCGCAGTTAGTGGTTCTTGCGGTGGTTGCGGTTGACTTGCAGAGTCCATAATCGAAAAGTCCGAACAAAATACACTAACCACATCATCACTTTTCACTTGGTTTACTGCCGCCGGTGATACTGTTTTTAGCACTGGCTTTCATGACGGCGATAACGACCAACCACTATCTCTGTTAAAATTCGGACGACGGCTTATTTCTATAGCTTCCCGAACTTTGCGTGGTACAGTGCGCAAATGAATAGGCTGCACAGGTCTAACTAAAACTACGAATAACGCCATCTATAATAAAAATCAAATACCTCTGAGCCGGCAGAACTCAGAGAACCTGTTTTACGCGCACGCATATCATGCGCAGCCGCATACATCATATTCGCACTTTACAAATTATAGCAAGGCTCGGTAGGACGTCATAGGTAAGTAGTTAAGTGGTTTAAAAATTCGATGCACTCGTCACAGCTGGCATAGCCGAGATAGTATGCGTCTGGATTTAGAGCGAGTTAAAATTATGGTAGGACACTGGGTCGATCCCGCCCCCCATGTGTATTGTTTTATGTTTTTGTTTTTTATATGTAAGATAATTTTTAGTTAACGGCCCATTTGTTATTTTGAATGAATGATGTTTGTGGGTATTGCACATAATCATTATAACTATTAGACGGTAAGTAATAAGCACAGTCATCTGATCTGTATCGACTACTGCCTACGTATCTAACCGTTAGCTTTCGATGTTTCTTTGTGTTGTTGTTTGCTATCGTTTTATCGTAATTATGTCTACCTATAGTATGCTCCTTTGTCTACATACAGTGCTTAGAGCAAAGATCATAGTGCTATATGAAGATAATCTTAGTATTATGAAATTTCTCGACGTCTTCAATTAAATGTAAGTTAAATATTTTTATTTTACAAAATTAGCGCAAATGCTTCAGGTCAGGTCGTTCATATTATCCAAACATTAAGTTTCTAGATAAAGATACCTACTACATACTACCTGCCATACGTTCATTATTTAAAATGTTTAAATAGGTATTAGATTGCTTATTATATTTACTTACTTAGTTTCCTATTTATTATTATTGGCATTTACCTACATTAAATACTTGTAGATTGACTAGGTATTTTTCTTACAGAAAAGAACTGTTACGCTGTGGGTTACGTTACGCCGATACCGGTGACATCCTGCCTGCCCGGAAAGGTCGTAAGGCCGTGATGTTCACGGATGCATCAGCGCGTCACCGAGGGATAGTTGCCAAGCATGCTAATACCCCATTCTTGTCAACTCGCTCAACAGCAACGGAGTTCGGAGTGACATTACAAACTGTAAGGACCCATTTACACGCAGCTGGTATAAGTTGTTATCGGCCAGCTCAAAAAATTTGCTGTCGGCTGCTCATCAACAAGCACGAGTCCTATTTGCATATATTTATAGAAATTTTGATTGGGAGAATAATGTAGTAATATTCACTGATGAAAAAGCTTTTAAATCGGATACAGATTGGACGCAAGATTTTATGGCGCTGGAGAGGCAAGTGTTACAGACCAATTCACATTCTCCCAAATAGAATGAGTGGGACTGTGGTGTCTTCTATGGGACCTAGAAAACTAGTTGAAATAGAAGGAAGGTTCATTAGCGAGAGTTATGTGGAAATATTGCAGGACGTAATGATGCCTACAATGCGTATTGCTTACCCAAATCAGTACATTTATTTTGTGCATGATAATTGCTCTGTGCATAAAGCCCGTATCGTCCAGGATTGGTTGCTAACCCAGCACGACGTGACTGTTATTAACTGGCCGTCAAAGAGTCCGGATTTAAATCCCATAGAAAATTTATGGGGTCAAATGGTCCTTAACTGGGACCCATCTGAAGTCAGGACCAAGAAAAATTTACGCGACTTAGCCATGTTCACCTGGGAGTCCATGCGTGGTAAACCAATGTGTTCGAACATGGTAGCTAACATGCCAAGCCGTTTAAATTAAAATTAAATTATTATTAAATTGAAATATTTAAATAGGTAGATATTAATATATTGGGTTGGGAATTTTGCAGAAGATTTATTTTATTCGATACTTACTGCTTAGTTAATTTCTGAAACTGTTCAAGCTCTCAAACAATCAAAATACCAAGTTAACCTGTCACTTAATACCTAATTATTCTGCATAATTATTTAACTTTGTTTACACAATCTAACGAAGAATGTAAATGAATTGATCCCCTGGTTCAGTTTAGGCTTAATGTGTTACCAATAAAAAATATGTTAAGTGATGTTATTGTTACAATAAATGCAGGAATGAGGCTACCTCGTTATCTCATTTATAACATGTTTATTCACTTTGACATACCTATTTATTGTTGCACATTAACAAACATTATGCAACCCAACCCAATATCATTGAATAGTTAAAAACCAAAATAAATACCTAACTGATAAATATTATGGTAGTTTTATTCATTTTACCTTATATCCTCAAAACTACTATATTTATTCGATATCACACACTATACTACACAGATAAGTATAAAAATTTATCAGCAACAGCAAAATAATCATTAAAAAATAGTAAGTATAACCTATATAAAAAAAAACAGGCCTAGACCTGCGACCAACCACGACTCGATCCTTAGCTACCTGTTTCCAAAGTCCGCTATGTTAACCATTGAGCTACGACTGCTGTGATGCAAGCAGCGAAATTAAGGTTTAAATTATTATTAGTCATCAAACTGCGCGTCTTAAATTCTAGTGTGTGTGCGCGCCAGTCAATGTGTGTGTTTTAATGTGTCTATAATGGTATTCAATGAATTCAATTTGTCGTTAAAAGATGGCGTTGTCTGGCTGTGCAGGTTTAGACCACTTCGTGTGTACAAAGAATTTTTCCCTAGCCAGAATAGCTGTCTTGTCGAAACGAATATAGTGGTTGGTGTCCGGATTCAGCGAGTGTTCTGCTACCGCCGACGTCAAAGTGTTGCAGTTCTTTACGCTCCGTATGTGCTCTGCAATTCTTGTAGAAACATGCCGCTGTGTTTCGCCGATATAGCTCTTACCACACTCACAAGGTATTGAGTAAACACCAGGTCCAGACAGGGGCTCCTTATCTTTCGGCGACCTTAGCCAGTGTTTTACTTAAGTATGGGGTCGGAAAATAGTCTTTATGTTGTATTTCCGACTCAATAAGAAGGCAATTTTATCCGTCACACCTTTTATGTACGGAAGATAAGTAGGACATCTTTCTACAGTCTGTGGTCTCTTTTTGCTAGATGAATTTGCGATACGCCAACTCTGACTCCACTTGTACCCATTCGACTCTAGAACCTCTCTGACATGGTTTAGCTCCGACTCTATGAACTCAGGATCGCATAGACGGAGCGCCCTGTTAATGAGAGAGCGGGGGACCGAGGAGAGATGTTGTGGGTGATGATGCGACTCTGCCCTTAGATATCTATCGGTGTGCGTCGGTTTTCTATACACAGTGTGTTGTAATCTTCCGTCGCTACCTCTCATTACAAGAACATCCAAGAATGGTAGAGTGCCCCTTTCCTCCTTCTCCACAGTAAATTTAATTTTTGGGTGAACCGAGTTAAGATGTTCTGTCAACAATATCTTGACAGAACATCTTAACTCGGTTCACCCAAAAATTAAATTTACTGTGGAGAAGGAGGAAAGGGGCACTCTACCATTCTTGGATGTTCTTGTAATGAGAGGTAGCGACGGAAGATTACAACACACTGTGTATAGAAAACCGACGCACACCGATAGATATCTAAGGGCAGAGTCGCATCATCACCCACAACATCTCTCCTCGGTCCCCCGCTCTCTCATTAACAGGGCGCTCCGTCTATGCGATCCTGAGTTCATAGAGTCGGAGCTAAACCATGTCAGAGAGGTTCTAGAGTCGAATGGGTACAAGTGGAGTCAGAGTTGGCGTATCGCAAATTCATCTAGCAAAAAGAGACCACAGACTGTAGAAAGACGTCCTACTTATCTTCCGTACATAAAAGGTGTGATGGATAAAATTGCCTTTTTATTGAGTCGGAAATACAACATAAAGACTATTTTCCGACCCCATACTCAAGTAAAACACTGGCTAAGGTCGCCGAAAGATAAGGAGCCCCTGTCTGGACCTGGTGTTTACTCAATACCTTGTGAGTGTGGTAAGAGCTATATCGGCGAAACACAGCGGCATGTTTCTACAAGAATTGCAGAGCACATACGGAGCGTAAAGAACTGCAACACTTTGACGTCGGCGGTAGCAGAACACTCGCTGAATCCGGACACCAACCACTATATTCGTTTCGACAAGACAGCTATTCTGGCTAGGGAAAAATTCTTTGTACCACGCAAAGTTCGGGAAGCTATAAAAATAAGCCGTCGTCCGAATTTTAACAGAGATAGTGGTTGGTCGTTATCGCCGTCATGGAAGCCAGTGCTAAAAACAGTATCACCGGCGGCAGTAAACCAAGTGAAAAGTGATGATGTGGTTAGTGTATTTTGTTCGGACTTTTCGATTATGGACTCTGCAAGTCAACCGCAACCACCGCAAGAACCACTAACTGCGGCCACTGCAGCGCCACCCGCCATCTCGGCGCGAGCGCAGCGAGCCGCGGCCCGCAGTGTTCGGCAATCACAGCTGACGGGCGGGCGTATGTGATCTGTCGACCTCCGTGAAGAAGGCTGCCGTAAGCAGCCGAAACGTAGAGGGATAAAACTCTCTACAAAAATTTTAACAAGTAAGTCGTGTAAACCCACATCATGAGTGATACTTGTTCGTTTAATAATAAAACAAAATACAATTTTTTTAAACTGTTTTAGAAAGCTTACAATCTTAGTATTCAATTAATCGCACTGAGTATTTGTTTCAAAAACTAACACGGTAGATGGAGCCGTATCCGGCATCAACATACACTTGCAGAATTTGCGGGCAAGGAACGAGCCGTTGCGAGTGATGTTGAAAGTCACAGGTTCAAGTCTCGCCCGCTATAGAAAATGTTGTAAGTTTTTTAAAATTATAACTTGAAATGGTAAAAGACTCATTGGTGGATATTTCGCATATTTTAATCAAGTCGTACCCCTTGGCAAGCTCTTCGGCTAAAGCAAAAATGCAGGAAAGTAATAATGTAAGAGTACGATGTCACTGGCTCTAAAATTACTTCAACCGGAAATAAGTGTAAGTTTTAATGTTGCTGCCATATTTTACGAGTAGGTATTATACCAACCTAGTTGCTAGTTCTTAGCTTTACTTGTGGCATGGCAAACTTTTAGCGATAAAAGATAACTTTTTGCGGTCAAAATTATAATAAATTGAGAAAGTCAGTAAAAACAATAAAGTGTACGTACACATAACACGACTTAAACAGGGTCGATTCTGAAAACAGCTAGTTTTTTTTTGATAATTTTTGCAGTAACCGCAAATAAGTTTCCGTAAATTTTGACGGAAAACTAGAAATAAATAAATATCTTAGACAATGCGCACAGTGCTATCAAGCCCCAAAGTAAGTATGAACTGATTATAACCAAGTATCTAAAATATACAGTGCTAAACTGGTACATGATCACGTTTGAGAAAAAGCCGCGATACAAAATTGAGTTTCTCAGCAAGTTTCCGAATCTATCACCAAGTAGGTTCACCGTGTAACAAGTTTGCTGCAAATTTCAGGAAGTGTTTGATCAAAATCGATTGTTATGGAATTTATCAAACTGCAGGCGCCTCGCTTGCTTACTTAGACACTGTAATACTTCATTCTGCGAGGCTTCATAGAGCTTTCCGGTTAAGAGGTATGCGATCAGTTGTGATGGACGTGGTAAAGTATACTTACCCCCTTAAAATTGAAGTTCGCCTCTGGTAAGTACAGAAATTTATTTTATTTTATTTTATTTTTTATTTTTATTTTAACAGGAAAACTTACAGCCAATATTTATAACAATAGTACAACAGATAAACAGAACTGGGCCATTGACAAGTTTTCACCTATGATAAACATAATAACACAGCCTATTTTATTATTTATGTTGATAAATAAATGCATTACTTTACATTAAATAACAAATATACTAGTAGTAACTGAATAATATGATATGTTATATCCTACTTTGATTTTTTAAGGGGGTCTAATACTTTTAGGGGTAATTTTTAAAGTACCGTAAAGCATGCGTCTGTCAGACGAAAGGAAATTGAGAATTCTGATCTTTTTCCGATCTTAGGCGTTAAAAATACGCAACGACGGATGAAATGTGAAAGAACCGCCTTATTCGGTACCAATACAAACGTTAACCATCCTGATTAGTTTCAGCTACCAACATGCGAAATAATCCGTCCAAAGACTACTAACGATCCAGCATACTTTTAAAACATTCTAAAAACAAGTAACTGAAACGATAGAGTTTTTAGAAACCAGCCTTGCAACGTTTACGAAGTACGCCGTGATTCAAAGTAGGTTTATAACGAAAATTTTGGTCCAATTTTCAAGATTCTTGTTAAAGGAAAGTACACTCTGAAACGTAAGTGTTGGGGTGGAATTTTGGGTGTTCACCGAGTGCAGATCAATGCAACCTTGCGTCCGGGGCGAGCACGCCAATTTCGTTGATTTTGTTCAAGGCGGTGTAGCAGCCTAGCAAGGTTGAATTAGGATCGGTATACACAGTTTTTATGTATTTGGAATCGACATTCTACTCAAAAACAATCAAGTAAGTGATTTTTACTATCACATTTGTTACAGTATGATTGACTATCTGCTATGATTTTAAATACGAATAACAACTAAGGTGAGTACATTGCGGTCCCACCATACTCTTGAATTTTTTTATGATTACGTAAAATGTGTACCTTCATTCGTATTTTATGGAAACTTGAGTTGATGTGTGACCAGACGATAATTACCTCAAACTTAAATTCATAGAAGTTCATCAGTAAGAAGGTCTATTCTGTAAGCTGCGATAGTCAAACTAATTTCATGTCAATCGCAGCTGGGACGGCTCCTGCTTAAACTTAGATTGTTCCGGGCACAAAGGATACCTACCAACAAGAACTTATCAATAAAACTACATAACAAAATTTACTATTTTTAAATACTTATGAGACAGGAGACTGTTATTATTTAATCGAAAAAGAATAAAAAATTAACTTCAGCACCCCTTAGTAAATTGTTACCGTACTATCTATCTACGAACAAACCCCATTTTGTGGAATACAGTGGAACGTTACGCTAGGCAATCAAGAAATAGATGGAGGTAGAACCATAATAATTGAAATTTCAAATTATCCGTCACCAGGAACTCTGTAAAGAATGATTCTAAAATCCTAAATGAACACCAACTTAAATCCGTTTTTTTTATTAGTTTGTATAAACAAATGTCTACTGCAGTGTGAATGGTTTGCGTAACATGCACAATTTTAATCTTAAATCCATCAATTAAAACTGCATTATAATCGGACCAGTGGTTTTAAATATATTGAAGATAAATTTTGATTTGCACAATCACACATTTTCTCACACCAAACGCATAGTACCGTTGCGAGTAAAATCATGCTCAAGGTAACAAAGCAAAACACTGGTCGGTGTGCCAAGAAAACTTAGCGATCCGTGTAATACAGGAAACCTACCCTTTGACAACATGTGTGTTGTTAGTGTGCACTAAGTGCTAGTTCGGGAGCTTGGTCTCAATTTCTCGTGTATTAAAATAGCTTGTCTCATGTAACGTTACTTGTTACCGAGGTTGTCTACACACCTGCCACACGTTGTATTTTTCTGATCCAGTATTAATTACAAAAGGAGGTCTATGAAACCGCATGTAGAAGCATAAGGATTCGACGTCGCACCTTACCAGCGCGATGGGTACTTCCTCTTATTTTCGTGTGGGACATAGAGTCATGCCGTGTGATGCCGGCTTAGAATAGCATCACCCCTTTTCTTTCCCTTGGGAGTCTTATGAGGCTACTAAGGGACTCGAAGGTGAGTATTGCAATTTTAGGCGATGAGCTGACAACCTCTCACTATGGCGATGCACAATTTCCGCACGACCCTCAAATATTTGTCAGACGTGGCGTAGATAGACCGTTTTTGCGGCTGTTTGCGCTCTGCCTACCCCGAAAGGGAGTTTAGGTGTGATATGTATATATGTTTACATAGAGTCAGATAGGTATATGCACCACCATTTAGTAGAGACGAAAGGATTTAAAGAAAATTGCTGTCAACTGGCCTAAAAAATACCGCGCCTAAGTGCTTCACGTGTGAAACCAACTCAGGAACTTAGGTCCCAACTTTGCCGCTCTTAACAAGATGTTTTCAGGAAAGCTTGGTGCTTCATGTTATACGATAAATTATATTTTGCTATGGAATTAATCTGTTTTCCGTGGTAGTCGTTCATACTGTCGTCAGCTCACATAATTCTGTATATTTTTTGGAGTCTTAATCTTTTCCAGGAGTCAATTTGGATGAAATATTACATTACTAGAATCTTTTTGTATAAAAAGTAAGTAATACCTATTTAGGTAACAATAATAAGTAACGTAACTAAATTTACCATTTGTCAAATAGGAATATGAAAGTAAATACAATATAATCAGAATGGGAAATCAAATTTTTGGTCCATATTTTAATTTGTGTTCCTTGGGAATTCCTAGAGTACCTAATCCTTGAGTATGAATGATTATAAAAATGCTGTCTTTCAATTGAAGATAATAATTCGTATTTTTTCATTAAATCTTTACAACATAGTCGGTGTAGCTAATTGAAGTGGCAGTGGGCTGGCTATATCTTCCGTAGAACCTATGGACGGTGAAGTAAGCAGGTTCTCGAGACGAGGCCACATTTTGTAGAAACTGGAAGAAGGGGGTATTGGTTTAACACAATAATACTTTATTGATTGATTAATAAATAAATTCATTCATACAAGCGTAGCGTTGGAAACCCTCTGGCCAAATGGACTAATGGCTTTAAAACAATTGCAAGTCAGACTAGCAAGCAAAAGGTTCCTTACAATCATATATAAAAACCGCCAAGTACTAATCGGACTTGCCCACCGAGGGTTCCGTAACATACACATTAATTCCTTTCATATGAGACCTCACTTGAACTACTTGACTTTATTTTATTTTATTTGCCTTTTCATATTTATCTACACTCGTCTCTTAATGTTCGAATTATGAACTCGAAAACAGTTGTATAAAGACTTGCTTTATGCATTCTGCATATACAAATGACAGTTACATATAAATTACAGAAGCGTAATGTCTTAGTGAGAAGGCTCTTACTTTGATAAAGTTGAGAAATGAAAAGAATGTTTTTTTTCCAATACTCATATCACCATCTTCCTCCACACCTGTCAGTTGTTGTTGTACGGTAATTGTTAGGTTGTTGTTCGGTTGTTTTATTCATTGTTGTTCAGTTGTTGTTTCGATATTGTTCAGATGTTGTTTATTTAAGAAGTTGTTCAGTTGCTGATTCGACATCTGAACAACTGCTAAAGTAAAGAATTTTTAAAAATGTATATCAATCCATAATATTACGTTCTCGTATTGAATTTGGACTTGTATCGGGCCTTACAATCGTCGGCGCAGACGTTTGGAAAAAGTATAACTAAGTTTTGTTTTTGAAGGGTAGATAATATAGTGTATGCAACTACATATAATTAGGCATTAGAATGCTCGTGTAAAACTATTATCAGACACTCGCATCCTAATGACCCCCATTACATATCAGTTGCATAAACTACTATTATGGTTTTCTTTCCATTTGTTCTTATATCAATCAATCCGCTTAAAATTGTATTATTGTGATGAGTAGTAATTATGCAAAATGAAGAAAATTTTATGGACTTAGATTGTGCGCTATAGCGTAGACTGGGGTAGGCGAACGTCCACCAGTGGATTGCATTAGGCTTGTATACGTATATATAATCGCCGTGTGATGCCGGCTTAGAATAGCATCACCCCATTTCTCTCCCGTGGGAGTCGTAAGAGGCGACTGAGGGACTTGAGTTTGTATTGCAATTTAAGGCGATGGGCTGACAACCTGTCACTATAGCGATACACAATTTTTCGAATGACCCTCAAATAAATGTCAGACGTGGGGTAAATGGCCATTTTTTGCGGCTGTTTACGCAAACGATGTTTACCCCGTGTGATGCCGGCTTAGAATAGCATCACCCCATTTCTTGCCCGTGGGTGTCGTAAGAAGCGACTAAGGGACTCGAGGGAGTGTATTGCAATTTTAGGCGATGGGCTGACAACCTGTCACTATAGTGATACACAGTTATCTGATTGACCCTCGAACTTTTGTCAGACGTGGCGTAAATTACCGTTTTTCACGGCCATTTATGCTCTGCCTACCCCGAAAGGGACCATAGGCGTGATATATGTATGTATGTATGTATGTTTACGCTCTGCATACCCCGCAAGGGATAAAATGCGTGATATGTGTATGTGTGTATATAATCGCCACCACTTATTCCATCCAAAATGTATTATCTAACGCACGCCAAGCGTTATCTCCAGCTGTTTGCGGCCAATGCCTTCAATTTATGGCACATGATACCGCAATATTATGTACTATACGACATTGTGTGAACAGCTATACTGCGATAATCAAGTATTCTTGCTTCCTATGCCCCGGTTCTCACATACACATCATTTTTAATGTTTTTCTGGTTCCGGTTTTTGACGTACGTAGAAAGAACCGGTACAACCGGATGTATCGGAATGACCGGGTGAGAAAAACAAAAATGCTCATGACTGTTTATACTACCAATTAAAATTGTAAGGTATAAAGAGCTTATTCTACAGATGTGAAATATTCTGTTTCTATAATACAAAATGTTTCGCATCGCATGAATAAGCTTTTTGTACAATAATTTGTCCTTATTTAAGTACATTAACCAGTTCTGTCCCTATCATATCACCCGGCGATCCTGATACACCCTGATTTACGGTACCTACTTTGTCTAAGAGTTATGAAAAAAAAACTGTTCTACTCTCATTTGCAATATGAACTAATAATTAATCATTCCAGGCGCTTTGAGAGGAAAATCTTCTATTAATTACCTAAAAAGTCATCCCCAAATCCCATTTCCTCGAAAAGTCGTCAAACGAGCGAATTTGTTCGAAATCTTTTTTCCGATGAAAGGGCCAATAAAAAATTTACGTCTTAAATTTTTTATATTAATCTTGGTACCCAATCGCAGGGCACGATTTTATGTGAACATAAAATCGGCCATAAATTATAATCCAGGTGTTACGGGTATGAGTATCCATCTTAGTATACTTAGTATGCGGAATGTAAATTAAGATCATAAGGGTGTGTGTCCATCGAGGCGGAGCAGTAGATAAGTACGGAGCGGAGCCCAGAGCGGTACATGAATTGACCATTCATAAACCTCGAAATCTCAGCTCAGCTTCATTTTGTAATTGCTACGACGCCTGCACTGCGATTGCAAAGGCTTAACACTACACTATGTACACTTTAACAATTTAATGAAAGTTATTAGATTTACAGGTTCGGCCTATTACCTCCTTGTTTCAGAGAGCACGCGGTATCTGTGACCCCCTATACCTAGACGATGAGCTCAAGCTTGTGAGACGAGTACTCCATGAAAATAACCTGAAACCAAAAGTTAACGTCACAGAAACCGTGCCAAACAAACCGCAGTCGAACGACAACCAGCATACTTACCATACTTGAAGGGAGTAACTGATAAGATCGTTATAATTCTGAAGCGCGCTTCAATCAAGCCGCCGAGGAAGATCAGCCAGTACATCAGATCAGTCAAATACAACATCCCTCTCCAAAACCCTGGTTTTTAAAAGCTTGACTGTGACTGTGAACTCTTATACATAGGAGAAAAAATGATAAATGCATCGACACGTCTAAAAGAACATATTGCCGATGTGAAAAACCGTCGTAACCGAAAGCCTGCAGTGTATAACCCATTATGTCAGGTTCGATTAGGCAGCAATGCGGAATCTCATCAACTTGGACTCCGCTGATTACACAGCAGAAGAACCAGATACAACATACTGTAAGACCTATTACACAAGATACGGTTTCAGCATTTTGCGTGGAACCGGGACGTTACGCTAGGCAATAAAGAAATAGATGGCGGCAACAAAAATAATTTATATTCTAAATAATGACGTCTGACACCTTAGTCATCCGTGACCACGGGCTCTGTAAACTAGCTCGAAACGTAGGAATTGTAAAATTCCAAATAAACACAATTTAAATCCGTTCAAAATTGTTTTATTGTGATGAGTAATAGTTGTGCAAACTCAAGAAAATATTATTATAAAAACTATATAACGTGTATGTAATAACCGATTTGTAATTCCAAGCAGTAGGTAGGTTGTTGTGTACTTGTGACTGTTCAAGTTTAGAACATGAATGCCCAAGCATATATATTTTTTTTATTTTAAAATGCATATTCGGATTTATTTAAGAAAATTTCATGAAGATTGGTGGAGCCGTTCCCGCGGTGTTCTGATTACAAATAAATAATTACCGGGTGTAAGACATGGTGCACCGAAAACTTTGCAGGCATAACTACACCAGGAAATTGAAACAGAAACAACTATTTCTACAGAGCCTACGTTAAGAAATAAAAACAAACTATTTTCTAGTCTAGAAAGTCATTTATCAGTCAGCTGATCGGAAATTTTGTACCAACAACACAGCCTTCATAGAAAATCTTTATGTACCCAAACCAATGACTCAAACGGAAAAACTTACACACACACACACACATCACGCCTATATCCCTTGGGGGTAGGCAGAGCGTAAACTGCCGTAAAAACAAACATTTACGCTATGTCTAACGAACATACAAGGATCATTCTAAAATTCGAGTCTCGCCATAGTGACATGTTATTGCAACACACAATGTAACCCAACAGATAATCTAAAAAATCAAAACACGGAACAATTTGCCATTTTTATGAACGAAAAAAAAACGAGCCATAATTACTATTGCTGGTATTAGTGGTAGTTTCAACTCAATGACTGTTGTAAACATTGGTTTTTCAAATGACCCTAGTCTTATTTATGACGCTAAAAACTACTAGAAAAATTGTTTGTCGGTGTTCCCATTTGTGCCAGGGGTGGTTTGTGATAACTGAGAAAACCACGAAATCAGAGTTGCAATTTTCTTTGACTAGGTACCTAAAGACAATGAGCCAGCCGTTGATAGCCGTGTGATGCCGGCATCACGTCAATTGTACCCACGGGTGTCATAAAAACTGACTAAAGGATACGTTCATTCAGGGAATGGGTTACAGCGTTCTCCTGCATCATTATCATCTCGCGCCACGCTTGATATTCCGCCTGCTAAGCATGGTGAGTATGACAACACCCCCCCAAAAGGGGTACGCCCATGTCCAGCAGAGGATTGATGGTGGCTGTTAATGTAATGTATTCTACACTTATATTTCAAAGAGGAAAGCTAAGTTTTTTTTTGTATGTATATTTCGGTCAGTGAATGCTTGAAATCTGTTAAAGAGGACACGGAAAAGAAAAACCTTTTTTTATTTCAGAAATAAGTTTCGGGTTGCAAGAAGACTAACATATTCTAAAAGTACCCGAGTATTGCACTCTTGCTCCCAGAACTCTTGAAAGGATAAAAATATAGGTTTTGTTAAGTTCACTGCTCGAAAATAGATTAGATAGATAGATATTAGAGAAATTATATCTTTGGCAACTTAGTTTTCTAAGTATTAATAAAACAAAAACATTTTGTCTACTCTTGTCTCATAATGTTCGAATTACAAACTCAAAAACAGTTATCTAAAGACTTATTTTATGCATTCTACTCATATAAAATAGATTTTCTTCCCAAGCGCTGTAACGTGACGTCTTAAGGATGTTGTTGACACAGTTTTTGTGCACTGTATTTTAGGCATATGATAAGAAAAGGTAAGATAAGATAAGATTATATTTTATTACATATTCCTAGTGTAAGCCGGTAACCACCTATTCATAGGAATAACTAGGTATGACAGAGAGCATTGTGTCTGCCATCAAACTGCAATGCAATTTGGCGGATTATTGTTAATTTTTATGAAAATTTTAAAATAAAGGCATTAATAAATTTTTTTGCGGGAGTGACAAATCCTGGAACGAGAGACTTAAAATTCGAATTCTTTTAGAATGTTTGCTTCCTAGCAAGCCTTATCCTATTCCTGTTATGTCCCTTCCATGCCTTCTTTAATCACTGTAAAGTCCACGAATTTCTTTTGTCATAACATCGTGATACTACTGCACTGCAAGGGTGTTGCCATACTCACTACGCTTGACAAGCATATTGGCGAACGCAGTGCAAGAATTTGCATTCATAGGGAACGCTTCTGCCCACTCTCTAGAATTTTTTATCTCGTAGTCGCTTTTTATGCCACCCATGGCTAGATTTTGGGATGATACTATTCAAGCCGACATCACCCGTCAACATTGCACTTTTTGCATTGCATGCCTTTTTTACACCAAAAAAACATATAGATCCATTACGCTTGTACAGAACCATTACATTCTGTAACGAATTCGAACAAGGCAGATATTTCACATGGTTATTGCAGCCATAAATTTATATTTACGACTACTAATGCAAGCCTGTGGTGGTCAACTGTGCTGTAGTGCATTTGATATTATCTCGTTGTACTTTTATTTTTAATTTACAACAAAATGTATCTGTCATGTGTTATGAAATTCTATCAACGAATAAAATAAAATTCTACCGCGGCTTTTCCAGATAGGTATATATTTATAATACTTACATTACAAAAACTTAAATTCGGTCGCTTAAAGTTTCAGAAATTTATTACAGATATTTATTAGAATATTTAAAGCAACTAGTAAAATTTTGATATAGAAATTTTTAAAATGTCTGTTTAGAATTACCTATCAATCATACATTCCTAGAGCAAATTTTTATACCGATTTGTAAATAGGTATTAAAAGTCCAAATAAATTTTGGAATTACGACGCAGATATAGATTGTATAGTTTGAATTTAGATTCTTATGTTTACCTACACCTTTTTGCCCTACTACTTTGTACTGTATGAACCTATGTGATACAAAGTATCAACAATGAAAAACTTCAATACTTACCTACTTAGACGGTGGTTGTTTCACAACCATGTCAGAGGCCTACTAAGAACCTAGTAAAAGGTTGAAAATATCCAATAACAGGGTTTATTGGGTCCTTCGTCGACACAGAATCCACGACAAAAAATCCACACAGAAAATTACCGATAACCAAAATTTTACTGGCCAGTATAAAACTAATCAAGTTGAATATTTAATTTACCCCGCAAGGCATTTTTTGACTGTTCTATAAAACCTGCCGTGTGATGCCGGCTTAGAATGGCATCACCCCATTTCTTACCCATGGGTGTCGTAAGAGGCGACTAAGGGACTCGAGGGTGTGTATTGCAATTTTGGGCGACGGGCTGACAACCTGTCACTATAGTGATACACAGTTATCTGATTGACCCTCAAACTCTCGTCAGGCGTGGTGTTAATATCTGTTTTGCGGCCGTTAACGCTCTGCCTACCCCGTAAGGGATATAGGCGTGATTTATGTATGTATGTATGTCTATAAAACCACCGAGTTATGAAAAACAACACATGCCAGTAATGTCGCAGTAAACAATGCCGTATAGAGATAATAAATATTTTCATATGAAAAACTAAACAATTTTGTCGGAAGTTGAAAGAATAATTATACCGGTATACGTTTATTATCTGTAACAAATCCTTGTGTGTAGGTGGATCTTAAACGATGTTATGCAATTTTTGCTATGTAATTTTTGAAACCTAATTTATTTTCTAAATTTAAATGCAGTTTGCTATTCCAAATGTGTTTTTTAAGCGTTCATATATCTGATATAATTATTAAATAACAAACAAATAAAAATCTGGGTAAATGTCTTGTATTACTGATCGATCGGTTTTACTTAAATGTGCTGAAGATACCGAAAATACGGATAGGCTATCAAAAACTCGTATACCCGAAGCTGACCACACATTTCGTTTGAAAAATACGCGGCTAAATAAAATATTTTATGAATTTATAGGTCAGACATTACGTTACATAGCCTGCTTATAGGCGTGTTCCTAATTCAAAGATTATAAAAGTTTTTTTTTATCTGGGGCTTGATTGAGTTGTGCAGTAGCATAGTGTGTTTCCAATGGGAAATTTTATGGGGATTCTCGAGTGTCATATAGAGGGCGCTAAGCTTAATTGAAATAACGTTTCTTTACACAAAAACTGTACCACTTTATAAATTATTCTTTATTTTGTGTTTATTGAATTATTCTAAATTTATTATTGGTTATTTGTTTACTTACACGTATGACACAAAATATAATAGCAATGCGATAAGTTTATTTTGTAGTTAATCAAACCAACATAATTAATTTGTAACGAACACAACGTGAAAGGAAACCTGTGACAAAAACTATGGCTGCCGCCAGCCATATTGAAACGTCAAATTTTCAGTTTAGCACAGCACCCTCTGGTTTGACTTCCAGAACTATCAAGAGAACTGTCAATAGAAAAACCCCCATTGTATGATTTTTACCACGCTTACTATCAATGAAATCAGGATGGCCTGTTAATTTGTATATAAAAGTCCATTCGCTATAGTTAACTGATACTTGCTCCAGACGACGAATGTAGTGCAGCGGTAGTGCGACTATCCGCAGAGCACGGGTTCCAGGTTCGATTCCCGGCGGGGCACTGACAAAATTATTATTATCATTTTATTGTCTTTAACACACAAGACCGAGACAAGTGGCGAAATCTCGTATCGGAGGCCAAGACTCACTTTGAGTCGTCGAACCGGCTAAGTAAGTATTATCTTAAAACTGGCAACAGCTGTAGCAACTGATTACGCTATCCTCTTGTTTGGATTTCTTTTCAATTTTAATCTGTCTTATTTATTTCTAAGCTAGTTTGTGTATTCTTGAAATGCGTATTCCAATATTGGTCTTGCGTAAGTTTTACGTAAGTTAGTATTGATCACTTTGTATTTGTTCCCAGTATTTTTAGCACATAGCAGGCTGAACCACCGTGATTGTCCGTAAGAGACATGGTTCCGTGCTTTTGAGGGTACCTTAAGTCGGTGGTTCCGGTTGCTGTCTATGATAACTTAGATGGCTGCTATCACACAACCATAACAGAGGCCTACTAGTAGTAGGCGGATTAAAAAATTCTGACACCAGGGTTCATCGGGTTGTTCATCGACTAGGTGTCCCACACGAAGAAGATTTTTAGTAAATTTCTCTAAGTAAACAAAACCTATTAATAGAAAAAGGAACTAGAAAATATTATCTCTTTCGTTTTAATGAAGAAACCTACGCAAATTCAATAACCTCCTTTCTTAGTGGATTTTTCTAGAGAAGTAGAAAGAAAGCCACCCCGTAGCTGTTGTTTTACAACCCCCGCATAATAAACTTGAAGCTACACGTTTCAACTCGATCATCTCTTTACTCACAAAACGAAGTACGGATTTTTGTAGGATTTACCGTGTTCCTTGTTTTTGTTAGTACTTTATGTAACTTTTTTTTGGGGCGATTCAAATAAATATTTAAAATAAGAGAAATAATAAATAATTCAAAAATTAAATTGTGCTTAATTTATTTACTTTTAAATAGTTAGTATTCTTTGCGGTTAGTCTATAAGTCTAATAAAACAGCCCAGTTACCTTTATAGTCACAGCATGTAACACGATATTTGGACAAACATTTTATGTATTTATTACTACCCTTGTTTCCATTTTTTTCATAAACAGAGCCCATAAAATAGCCAAGTATGTACACACCTTTATTGTTTTGAGCACGCACTGGTGTTTGGTAGTCCATAAAAATTTGGGTTGAAAATGTTAAAATACGAATAGTTTTACGTAGCCCACGCAATTCATTTAAAATTCTATTTTCGTTGGACATTGCTTCCGTGTATCGTGTGTACAAGTAGATCCAATATTTTTATATAAATCAAGTGTGTGCTGAATTAGGTACGTATACAAGGTGTAACGGAAGGGGTATAACAAGCGAGAAATGTGGGCTTTGGACGTCCATTTTAAATGCATTAGCGTGGTTTGTAATGGTTAATTCACTCATCTAAAAAAGGAACATTATCAAAAAAAAGATACCAGTTCCCTAAACAAATATTTTCCCATCACTAAAGTAGCTCCTCACAACCCTCACCTGCAAAGAGTGAAATAAGTCATGCCACCTCCTATTAAATATGCTTCCTCGCAGATCTTATACATTGGAGTTTCTCAAAAGGATTTGCAACAAACACAACACTAAAAAGCAGCAATAAACATAGTCTTCTCAGTATGTTTATGTTTCCCTGGTATTACCTATGAAATGGCAATGTCAACAATTATATTTTTAGGGTTCCGTACTCAAAGGGTAATAACGAAAACCCTATTACTGAGGCTTGGCTGTCCGTCTGTCTGTCCGTCCGTCCGTCCTACAGTTACGAGGCTGTATCTCTGGAACCGTTATACCTAGACAGTTGAAATTTTCACAGATGATGTATTTCTATTGCCGCTATAACAAAAAACTAAAAATTAGAATAAAGTAAATATTTAAGGGGCCTCCTATACTAAAAAACTTGTATGGAGGCTGTATCTCATAAACCACGAAAGGGTTGACATTTTTACAGATGTTGTATTTCTGTTGCTGCTATAACAACAAATACCAAAAAATTTAATAAAATAAATATTTAATGGGGGCTGCCATACTAAACACGTGTTTTTTTTGCAAGTAAATAATGGTACGGTACCCTTCGTGCGCGAGTCCGACTCGCACTTGCTATGGCACAATTCACTTTCAAAACTTAAAGTCGTTTATGTTTTAAAACAATATTTTTTTGTCTAAATTCACTTTCCAAAATGGGTTCAAAACTTAAATACTCTTAATCGCCATGTATTCTTGGTAAATAACACGTGTTTTCAATGGTATTCATTTTCAACAATAGTCTTCACGTGACACGTGACATGACGAACCAGCTGACAAACAGTCAAAATTTTCGTGGTCAAAATTAAAAAGATTCTAAGCAACTAAGTCTATGATAAAGTAGGTAAGTCTGAGACTACATGGAGACTACGTAGGTAGTAGGTTGGTTATGGTTTGTAGTCAAAGAAACAAAAAAATATATTGAAGATGCCGTGTCATTTGCTTTCCTAATATTCAGGATGAACGCTATAAAGGTATGATCGCACTAGGTGGATCCATAGTGGAACTGCGCGAGAATGGAGCGACAAGCGGACGCGACGACAAGCGACACGCGTGACCACCTCACATAGTGCTGTGATGATGATTACGGATGGCAGCAGGTTCATGGGTCTGATTTGATCTGAATTTTTCCATTTTACAACAGCATGCGGATTGGCGAACGCAGTTTAGAGAACGCAACTGCCCATTCCCTGGATGAATCCAATGAATCCCTTAGTAGCCTTAGAAATGGGGTGATTCTAAACTAAGCCAGCACCACACGGCATAAACGTCAAACGGCGATTCTCAGCAGCCATTTTGATTGCCGTGATAAGCGAGCGGCGCTTACGTTCTGCTTCCGGAGCAGGTTTGGCGTCGCTGCTGGAGGTCACGTACAAGCCACGCCACCCAGCCGTGCTGCACTGTCGCGCTCATCGGTAAGCGTTCCATACAAATCTCTATTTATTTATTTATTTAACTGTTTATTGCACACAAGATAAAACACAGAACAATTACATTAAAGAAAAACAACACAACAGGTACTACTTATTTCTAAAAAGAAATCTCTTCCAGCAGTCCTACGGTAGAGAGATAGCATAAGGTAAGGCTGATAAATCGTGCACAATTAAATTAATGAATATAGTTAAATAAAAGTTTACTCAATATACTAATATATATCTATATTATATATACCTAACACTAATAATATATAATAAATACGACTAATACGAACTAATTAGACAGTGAAAGGTAATGCTCTTTTACTCTTTTCTTGAAGACTGAGAGTGAAGGGCTGTCACGTACTGTGTGAGGGAGGGAGTTCCACAATCTGGCCGCATGCACAGTGAAAGAATAACTGTAGAAGTCGGAGTGGTGGATCGGAATTGAAAGAACGGACCTTACATGTGAGCGACAAGGCTTGTCCTGTGGTCGGGAAAAATTAAAACGTTCTTGAAGGTAAGAAGGAGAAGTAGGGCTGTGAAGAATATTAAAAAGACAAGAAAGCACATGAGCATTTCTGCGAAGTCGGATAGGAAGCCACTTGAGTTGGGAACGAAACTGCGAGACGTGGTCGTACTTGCGTAAGCCGAAGATAAATCTAATGCACAGGTTTTGGAGACGCTCGACGCTCTACAGAGTGGTGTGTCGCTCTCGTGGCTGCAGGTTCCCGACTGCCCAGATTGGAATACTACCTTTCAGTAGATTTTGAATAACGAAAGTGGTGACGGACCGGGGCTAAGATTTTTTTAAGAATAATGTAGCTCTGTGACGAACCAGGTCTCGTTTTTATGTGTGACGAACGTGTTAGACGTTTTGATTCGGAAGCTGTTGATTTAAGTAATCCTGGAATATATTTTGAACCAAAAGAAACCCAAAAAACACGTGTGCTGCATGCGGCTGCATGGCGCGTCTAACGAGAACTGCGGATAGTGTGCGGTACAAAAATGTATCGCCAACACGCCTTCTAATTAGCTTTGTAAGGTAAAACGGTCCCCTGACGTACGCTCAGAGCTAATTCAGACGTACGTGCCAGCTAAACGCTGGCTGCGCGAATAAGTACAAAGTCTACCCGCGAAGCTTGAATTACCATCATCATCATCCATCATCATCATGGGGTGCCATCTTCAAATTGAGGTTCGGAGGTCAGCATGAGAAACCCTCGCGGTCTTGCGCCGCCCTTTTCAACTGGTAGTACCGAAGTCCGGTCTAATCTCGGATTGAATTACCAGGAGCGCAGAAAATCAAGTGAACACAAGTTTGAGCCAAGCGAGTCAATGAATGGCAGCAGGCAGTGAAAATGTACTAGGATTTCATATTCTTAGAAAGCTCAACAAAATATTTTTTCAGCAAAAAGTATGGCTCCTGCATCCCATAGATAAAAAGCAATGAGATGATGAGTATAAAAATACATATTGATAGATGTCACGTTTGACTTTTTTGTGAAGCTTTGGTGGAAAACTGGAAATTTCCGACTGCTCTTCTCGCCTCAACGCTGGTCTTCGCTACTTAAATGAATGGTTGGTGGACCATGGGCTTTCCTTGTCTGCCCCTAAAAGTTCAGCTGTAATTTTTTCCAGAAAGCGCTTTGTACCAGTCATTGACATCGCCTTGAATGACGACATTATTCCAATCTTAGATAAGGCTAAGTTTTTGGGCATATTTTTTGATTCCCGCATGACAGGTACTCCCCACTTGAACTACATCAGTGATAAATGTGAAAAGGGTATTAATATTATTAGAGCTCTTTCAGGAGTTTGGTGGGGTGCCCACCCCTATACTCAAAAGCTACTTTACAACGCTGTTATCCGGAGTCACTTTGACTACGGTTCCTTTCTACTCGAACCTTGTAATAGGTCTGCTTTGGGTAAATGGGAAAAAATCCAGGCGAAATGTCTCCGTATCGTTACGGGTGCCATGAAATCTTCCCCAATTAATGCACTCCAAGTTGAGTGTCTTGAGCCCCCTCTATTTCTCCGTCGTCAGTTCCTTTGTGATCGTTTTTTCTACAAGGTCGCACAAAACTCTAACCACCCATTAATGTGCTCCCTAAATCAGCTATCCTATGTCATACATTCGTCTAATTATTGGACCCACAAAGTCCATCCCTGTCTTTATAACAGCTTTGAGAAGTTAAGAAATAGCCCTCCTATTTTCAAATATTCAGGTAATCCATTATTTTCTATAGATTTTGATGCGCTCATTTTCAAGCCTGCAATAGTTCTAAATGCGGGTATATATAAAGACGACCCCTCCGCCAATCTCTTATTAAATAAATTAGTCGCAGAAAAGTTTGCTGGTTGGATAAATATGTTCACGGATGCCTCTAAAATTTCTGATGATGGTGGCGTCGGTTCGGCTGTATGGATACCCCGTTGGAAAATATCTCTTTGTTTTAAATCCCCTTCCTTTACTTCAGTATACACTGGTGAAGCAATTGCTATTCATGAAGCGGTTTTATTTGCCAAATCTCACAATTTAAATAAAGTTGTTATTTTCTCTGATTCTCGTAGCTGCCTTGAAGATATTTCAAAATTTCCTTTCCGGGCCCGCAATATGTTACCCATAAATTTAAAAACTCGTGAGATCCTTCATAAGTGCCATCTACAGGGTATTGATATAGTATTAGTTTGGATCCCAGGTCATTCCGGCATTGCTGGCAATGAACAGGCTGACTTGCTTGCCAAAGAGGCTATTCGCTCTGGCTGCGTGAATTATTCTAAATGTTTTGCTCAGGATCTTCGGTCAGTAGCTAAATCAGATATGTTTGTCAAATGGAACAGATTGTGGAAGTCTTCTAGTTTGCAGAAGGGTAAACATTATGCCGGTATTCAGCCTGAAATACCCGTAAAACCCTGGTTTTTTAAATATCGTTCGGCTAACAAAAGTACTATCTCGACTATCATTCGATTACGCTTAGGACACAATTGTAACCCACTATTTTTGGCAAAAATCAGGATCCAGGATCACTCTTTATGTGAGTGTGGCCTGGATGAGGGTACCTTAGATCACATTTTTTTCTCTTGTTCTCGTTTTCCTGTCTCTTTATATGATCTACTTCCTGAATGCATCCCTCGTCCTATTTCCTTTTACCATCTGTTATCCAATGTTAAACCTCCCTTTTTGTTTATTTTATGTAAGTACATTAATATGTTTAATATCCGTTTATGATATTTATGTTCTGTATATATCTTAGCAAATCTTTTAGATATTTAGTTTTTGCGTAAGGTCTACAACCGATCAATTGCCAGTTTCGATCTTTTTCTCTTTTTAAAGTTGTAACGTGTATCCCCCAACTTAGACATTGGCAGAATTGTCCTTTGCTGACAGAGGCCATTTAAAAAAAAGAATAGAATAGAATAGAACTGGAAATTAACTATTTTGTTGAACTTAATAATCATAATGTTTTTTCAAAAATACCCAAAAAAACTAGCTACGATCTGTGTTGGTGAAAGTGACGGCAACATGTTTGTTCGGTGACCAAATTTAACGAGGACAATAAACAACAGGCCAGTTGTAGCAGACTTGAGTATCAAAACAAATTGAGCTGTTTTGTCCTGCGTGGCCTTCTAAACCGTGGTTTGTTCCACACGCAAGAAGAAAGAAGTACAAGGAGAAGAATACATAAATAAGGAAGCACGCAAGACTAAATATCATAAAGCTGTTTTCACTGTGTATTTCTTGAAAATTCGCGGTCAGTGTAGGATGCTTCAACGCTTTATACTTAAACTTTTATTAAAAGATAAGTTTCAAAGCTTCTTTTATTTACTTAAATTTTGTAGAAAAAACCAAACTTTCTTGTTTGGTTGAAGGTGCAAGTTCGTTCATTGCGGCCAACGACATGCGACTAACGCGGATATTGTTACATCGGCGAAGCTACAAATTGTTGCATCGGCTGCGATGTACGAACTTGCACCTTAAAGGTAGGTACAGTCATCTCGGGCTAGGTTAGACAGTTTGACTTTGGACCATTCTTATGCCGTGCGCTTAAGACTTACATTGGCGGTATGAGTGTTGGACGTGAGCTTGACTGTGTAAGGTAGTGTGTTTGTTCATCGCGCACTGTCGCACAGCTCGAACTCGGCGCAGTTAACTTTATACTAAGACTTTAGTCGCATCGCTCGACCACGCGAGTTATTCTCATGTTGTCGGCGAGGTGCGGCTGCGATAGGACGCAATAGATGAACTTGCACCTTACGTGGTAGAGCGGGGGACGCATGCGCGACTTTGGATGCACGGAACGGTATTGCCAGTTTGTATTGAGACCTACCAGGCTCTCATAAAATGTAGAAAGTAAACGGTCTATTTGAGGCTTATAAGGGAATTGTGAGGGCATCAAAATCTTTAGAGATGGGAACGTTCTAATTTGTACTAGCTTAGCATACTAGGTTACAAATGTTATTTCCGGAATTTTAAAAGATATGACGAACCAGCTGACAAACAGTAAAAATTTTCGTGGTCAAAATCAAAAAGATTCTAATCTATGATAAGATAAAGTAGGTAAGTCAGAGACTACGTAGTAGGTTGGTTATGGTTGGTTGTCAAAGAAACTAAAAACCTTTTTAAGATGCCTTGTTTGTTGCTTTCCTAATATTCAGGATGAACGCTATAAAGGTATGACCGCACTAGGTGGAACCATGGTAGAACTGCGCGAGAATGGAGCAATAAGCGGACGCGACGACAAGCGACACGCGTGGCCACCTCACATAGTGCTGTGATGATGATGACGGATGGCGACAGGTTCATGGGTCTGATTTGATCAGAAATTTTCAATATTACAACAACATGCGGATTGGCGATCGCAGTTTAGGGAACGCAGCTGCCCACTCCCTGGATGAATCTCTTAGTAGCCTTAGAAATGGGGTGATTCTAAACTAAGCCAGCACCACACGGCATAAACGTCAAACGGCAACGTGATAAGCGAGCGGCGCTTACGTTCTGCTTCGGGACCAGGTTTGGCGTCGCTGCTGGAGGTCACGTACAAGCCTCGCCACCCGGCCGTGCTGCACAGTCGCGCTCATCAGTAAGCGTTCAATACAAATCTCTACAGAGCGGTGTGCCGCCCTCGCGGCTGCAGGTTCCCGACTGCCCAGATTGGAATACTAACTTTGGGTACATTTTGAATGACGAAAGTGGTGACGGACCGGGGCTAAGATTTTTTAAAGAATAATGTAGCTCTGTGACGAATCAGGTGTCGTATTTATGTGTGACGAACCAGTTATGTTTAAAAAGAAATTGTATGAATTGTTATGTGAAAATTGTATATACAGTATCAATGAATTTACTAATATGGGAATGTAACTGATTATTTAATTTAATTTTGATTTGAATTTAATTTAATTACGGTTAGAGGCTTCCGGCGACTCCAGGGCTGGCAGCTTCCTGGCCCAGCGCATAAGCTTGGCAATCCAAAGAGGGAATGCTGCCAGCGTGTTGGGCACCGTGCCTCTCAGAAACGCACTGGAAGATGTTTTTTACTTGTAGTTCGTATATATGTATTATTATAAGTTTATCTATTACATAATTAGTTTATTTAAGTACCATCTCAGTAATATATATTACGGTTATATTTTAATTTATTTTTATTTTTAATTTGATTTTAATGTAATTTTAATTAAATTTTACGAAGTTATTTAATTGTAATTTAATGTAGCGTCTGACTCATCTTTGCATACCAAAGTGTATATTGGTTGAATATGTGATACTAAATAATATTTACCTACCATCATTGTGAACCATATTTACTGCAAATAAAATTCATTTATCATTTATCATTTATGCGGCAAACCGGGTTCTGTTAGACGTTTCGATCCGGAAGCTGATGATTTAAGTAATCCTGGATTAGATATTTTGAACCAAAACAATACCGAAAACATGGTGTGCTGCATGCCACTGCATGGCGCGTCTAACGAGAACTGCGGATAGTGTACGGTACAAAAATGTATGAACAACACGCCTTCTGATTAGCTTTGTGAAACGGACCCCTGACGTACGCTCGGGGCGTTTTTTTTTTCTCTTGACTCTAGTCTAGGTTATAGGACAGAAACAGAGTCTAAAATGGAGCGAGCTCTCCTAGAAGAAGCCTGTTCACTCTTACTTTGAAGAGATTAGGGTTGTTTGCGTTTGGAAACACAGACGCAGGTAATTCAAACGTACGCGCCAGCTAAACGCTGGCTGCGCAAATAAGTAAGTCTACCCGCGAAGCTTTACTTACCAGGAGCGCAGAAAATACAGTGAACACAAGTTTGAGCCAAGCGAGTCAAGAAAAGGCAGCAGGCAGTGAAAATGTACTAGGATTTCATATTCTTAGAAAGCTCAACAAAATAACTTTTCAGCAAAAAGTATGGCTCCTGCATCCTATAGATAAAAAACAATGAGATAAAAATACATATTGATAGCTGTCACGTTTGACTTTTTTGTGAAGCTTTGGTGAAAATGAACAAATTTATTTCGTTGAACTTATTATTTTTATCAAAAATACCCAAAAAAACTAGCTACGATCTGTGTTGGTGAAAGTGACGGCAACATGTGTGTTCGGTGACGGTGACCAAATTTTACGAGGACAATAAACAACAGGCCAGTTGTAGCAGACTTGAGTATCAAAACAAATTGAGCTGCTTTTTTCTGCATGGCCTTCTAAACCGTGGTTTGTTCCACACGCAAGAAGTAGAAGGAGAAGAATAGGTACATAAATAAGGAAGCTTGATGATTCGCCTGCAGTGTAGGATACTTCAACGCTTTATACTTAAATTTTTATAAAAAGATAAGTTTCAAAGCTTGTTTTATTTACTTTAATAATTTTGTAGGAAACCCTAAACTTACTCGTTTGGTTAAAGGTGCAAGTTCGTTCATTGCGGCCGACGAACGACGATACGTACGACGTACGCGCCAGCTAAACTATAGTGGATATTGTTGCATCGGCGAAGCGACAATTGTTGCATCAGCTGCGCACGTTAGTCGCATGTGGTCGGCCGCGATGTACGAACTTGATCTACAGTCAATCTCGGGCTAGGTTAGACAGTTTGGACTTTGGACCGTTCTTATGCCGTGCGCTTAAGACTTCCATTGGCGGTCTGAGTGTTGGACGTGAGCTTGCCTATGTAAGGTAGTGTGTTTGTTCATCGCGCACTGTCGCACAGCTCGAACTCGGCGCAGTTAACTTTATACTAAGACTTTAGTCGCATCGCTCGACCACGCGAGTTATTCTCATGTTGTCGGCCAGGTGCGGCTGCGATAGCACAAAGTAAGTATTGGCAGCTGCGCGCCGAATACAGAGAGCTCACTTCAAGCAAACGTCAGAAACTCTCGCACAATTTGACACGCCGCCGTTACAAGGAAATCCAAACCAATCCAAACACACTTGTAGTCGAGTGTCAACCGCGCAAATATAAATAGTTAATAAATAGGTTTATTAGTATACGATGTGATTTGTACAATTTTCCAATAATATTTTGTACCAACTAAAATAAAAACTTGCTTTCATAAAAGAACAAACAAGATTACAAACTCTAATCAGTATATTTTTTTATAATGTGATTTGAGTTTCTACTAAAATAAAGGCTAAAAACAAATTTTCATTTTTGATGTAAAGGTACGTCCGAACAATTTTATGTACATATTGCGTTCATATTTCTATAAAAATACATACACATATCACGTCTATTATCCCTTGCGGGGTAAGCAGAGCATAAACGGCTGCAAAAACGGATATTTACGCCACATCTGACAATAATTTGAGGGTCATTCGGAAAATTGTGTGTCGCCATAGTGACAGGTTGCCAGCCCATCGCCTAAAATTGCAATACACACCCTCAAGTCACTTAGTTGCCTTATACGACTCCCACGGTTAAGAAATGGGGTGATGCTATTCTAAGCCGGCATCACACGGCACCTTTAATTTTTCATCTACCTATGTTTGGTTTAATATACCTAATTATTACTACGTACTTTTCAGTACATCAACCTATTATGATTATAAAACCTGCGGAACCAAATTCATAGAAAAGAAGGTAAATTTTTCGATTTGTCATGTCTGTGTGTCACGTCTGTGTCCCTCAGTCCGCCACCGCCGCCGGCTAGGATCACTAGGGTCACCATGCCAGCTAAAAAGATCTCAACAGCAGCCCTAGAGAAGATATCTACCTACCCGTCACTCCCCATTTTATAATAATGGTGCTACGTAGGTAGTATAAATAATGTAAATACAAGAGTAACAGAAAGGGTATATCAAGCCTAAAGGAGGTCAAAGTGGGGAAATGGGGAATGTTGTTCAGTTTAATGAGCACCTTTCGGCTTGATATAAGAGCCCTTTCTGTTACTCTCTGTATGTTAAGGTACCTACACCATTGAATAAAATCGGTAAGAAAACTGTGGCAGCCCTTGCCGAAAGCGGCAATAATCGAATAAAGGGCCGAGTGATCCTTCTGTACATTCTCTATAGGTAGGACACAATAGACGAACTTGCACCTTACGTGGTAGAGCGGGGGGACGCATGCGCGACTTTGGATGCGCGGAACGGTATTGCCTTCCGTTGTTGTTATTGTTTGTGTTGAGACCTACCAGGCTCTCATAAAATGTAGAAAGTAGCTTTCTGTTTGAGGTTTTAGAGGGAATCGTGAGGGCATCAAAATCTTTAGTGATGGAAACGTCCTAATTCGTACTAGCTTAGCATACTAGGTTACAAATGTTATTTCCGGAATTTTAAAATTTAACGCTTTCCGGTGTTGTACTTCACACAAAGGTTCCACATCACCTATACGTTCTGCCACTTTCGGCTTGTTATACCCATTCCGTTCCGAATGTATGGCAATTATACAGTCCTGTATAATTGCCATACATTCTTATAACAAAACCAGAACTAGCTAAGAATACCTGAAATATTTTGTTTGTGTTAGTAGATCTCAATTCAAGGAATGCAACTTAATCCCTATGGTATCAAACATCACTGTTCGGTGAATTCCTTTTTGGAAACACAAGGTTGCTTTTAGAACATTTAATTAAATATCCAGAACCAGACCTACACAATATAGGTACCTACATCATCTAAGAGTAATTTTGTTTATGAACAAACAGAATCGTGTTTTAGAAACCCTACCTCTTACTTGCTACCTCTGAATAGCTAACATGACACTTAAAATATTTGAAATATCATGAATCGATCTCGTTGATTAAAATTTTTTTATTTTTAAATAGAGGCAGTATGTCACCTTTTTCTCCTGTAGACAAATAAAAAGTACCTATAAAAAGTAAAAAAGGTTTCAACTCTGACTTCGAGCATATTTGGGCAATACTTCTCCCTCTACTCGTAAACACTCATATGAATGAAAAACAGTTGGGTTGTCGGTATGGCCTCACTGATACTCATAAAAGATGAATAAAGTATGCGGCAATAGGTGTACTATTGTTATTTATGATAATAGTCTCTCAATAGGTGTTAAAACAGCACTACATATATGTTTTTTATTATTTTGTATTATTCGGGTGCTTGGGATTTGTATCATACTTCTTACTTCTGGGACCTTCTAGTACGTCATTAAAAGGTCTCATACGTAAATCATCTGACCCATCGTGTGATTAATCCAGTCGTGTGAATGTTTGATCTCTAAGAAAACTTCAATCTGTACTGTAAAAAAATACGTCAAATGACTGTTTTAACAGTTTTAAATGCAATAAAATTACATTCTAGTTCCTTAGACAACAAAATGTGAAACAAAATATGGCAGCTCAACAGTTTCCTCACGGGAACTAAACAAACTTTAACCACAACTTACCTTCTCTATAGCGTCTTAATAAACTTACAAACTTTGGTCCACTTTGCTTCAAGTTGAAACTTTATTTGTTCAGAAAATAATTAACGCAGATTTATTAACTGGAATTAGCAACTTGTCCCCTATAATTTTCATTCTTAACTCAAAAATTTACTTAAAAATTTCTGAAGTCTCGAGAATTTAAAATTGGATAAAATAATTTAGGTTGGTCTAATTCATATTACAAAACCTTATACACTTACAGCGAAATTTGTAAAAATGACCATAGGTACTGGTAAAATTGGGAATCACATCAAAAATTCCCCTAAGTAATATTTTCATCAAATTCATGTTCATATCATACCCTAGAAAAAGAAACAGAGGTTGAACTTTCTTGTATGAACCTTGGACCAGATGTTGCGTATAATTACATATTATTGTTCCTTCGACTAATACTAGTCTTAAACCCAAATTGCATCAAATAATATCCACGCTTTTGTCATATTATTCCAGATTCTTTTCTACAATAGACTCGCCCGCGCCCCTAGTTATGAAAGTTTGGTAAAATATGCGGCAACAGGTGCCTTTCTGTTATTTTCGGGAGACGCCGCTGTTTTTCTCTATAATTGAATAGATAAATCTTTGCTTACAAATAACGTCTTATGAAAAGGATTTATTTCGTATAATAAATAGGATCATGCTCCCAGAATTAAAAATACAATATTCTGAGATGTTATATGTTTTACGCTTAGCAAAAACCATGGCGCAGAACAGGGAGGAAGAAGCTATCAAGGGCCCTGTGTACCATCGGGGTACCATAGGACAACAACACACACACACAACGGGGTGTCCCTAAAAACTGAGGTGTATGTAGCCAACGGTGTAGCATTCACTTATAATCATGAAACGGGTGACTGTTCTGGAAGTTAATGTTAGAAGACTAATATGAATACTTTTTTTTAATAGTACGAACTACTAAGAACATAAACAATACAACCTTTAGTGTATGTATTAACATTATGACATTAAACCTCAAACATTCAAATAACTAACAAAAAAAAATAATTGTTCTTCAAGTCTAAACCCATTTTTAATGGCACCAATATCATAACAACCATCTCATTTCTTAATTGAACAAATCCTTTGTCACAATTTTTCAGAACAATATCTTTTAAAAATCGTAAGCAAACGAACAGTATGCAAATAATTCGACTCCCTCCCACTGCAGTACACAATACAGCATTCTCATAATTCATTTTATTGTAGAAACACTTTATACTAATATAATTGACTCATACAAAAGATTAGGAAAACGTAACGGGAAGGACCAGATGTCCCCAATTAGGAGAAATTTCCGGCCCCCGGGACTTTTTCAAATTTATTCAGGAAGAAAATAATATATTTGGGGTGAAATTTTAACTGAGTTCCTCGAGAATTGGTCTGTTTTTGCATTAAATGAAAAGAAAACGATTTTTTTTAAGAATTTTGTTAAATTAAATAAGATATAATAATATAGACTCGTAGATAATATTCAACCATGTACACTTTTTGTGCATATAGTTCATTATATAAATAAACCAGATTTGTATAGTATTGATTACGCTAGATAGACACGTATTAGATTCATATTGTTAGGTACCTTCTATAGTTTTGTCATAAAAAGAATAATTAATTTAAAATTAGATAGAAAGGTATTTAGCTTCTTCCGCACTTATGATGGCTAGTAATGCAGCTAGTTGAATGCACCACGCGTACGACCGCAAGTTAATGCAAATGCACAAGCGATGCACTTTACTCGCACTACTTCCACCGTTTTACACTCTACACGTGTTTCGCCGCTCCACGGAGCATCATCAGGAGATCTTCGACAGTCGAGTTCCGAGCACTGACTGAGTAACCGTCTTTTTTTTTTTTTTTTTTTTTTTTTTGGACCCTACGATTTTTAGCCCCGGGGCTTTCAATCTACACCTGACTGTATGGTGGGGAGCAGGAGCTCACCCGGAAAAGCTTGTGGTTGTTCAAACAACCAGCTCAATCGCGCCCTTGGGGCGCGATTGGGCTTACGAGTTGTTCTGGGGAGAACGTATTGGACTAAATCTACCCGGCACGTGCCGGTAGTTCCCAAAGTGGGGAGCAAATGAGGGACCTCCGCGCCCCCGCCGGCGGGGGCGTCGGTTGCTTGAAGAGCTTGTGGAGTGTGATCTACTCGCAATGGCTGCAGCAGTGGCTACTGTGATTTCATCATCTTCTTCCGTAAGGATGTGTCTCGGACGGTGTTTAAAACGCGAGGTTGGATGGGGGAAGTAGTTGGACGCGGCAACTATCAAGGGGTTTTTGTGATGGGGAGCATTATCGAAGAAGCGACGGGACGCTTCTTTCATATACGCTTTAATGGTAGGGAGGCTTAAGTCGATGTGGAGGTTGGCGTTACGCATGTACCAGGGCGCCCCGGTAGCTTTGCGCATGAAACGGTTTTGGAGTAACCGTCGTTGTCGGCTCGAGCTTATAAATACATCCTCCCCGCCATTGGGTGACGCAATGTACGAGAACCAATCAGAGTGCAGATTGGTCAGGTGACTCTCTGCGATTGGTTATTTTGAAAAATACGCAGTAATGGAGAAGAGGAAACATTTACCTGCTCGTTGAAGATAGTTCCAGTACACCCGTGACGTATGATTTCTAATTGTTCCAACACGTTCAGCCTTTGGCCTTTATTACAAGTATGTAGAACTTTATAGGAATGGTTGTCTGTTAAACTATGCCCAGAATCTAGCAAATGTTTTGCGAAATGCGATCTTTCTGGACGTCCATTCCTATACGCAGAAGTGTGTTCTTTATAACGTGTATTAAAGCTACGACCAGTTTGACCTACGTAAACCCCATTACACACATCGCATGCAAGTTTGTATACGCCCGACTTCTTACCAACCTCAGTCTTTTCTTTGCCGTTGCAAACCGCCCGACGAATGGTGTTGTTAGTCCTAAACGCCACATGAACATCGTTGTTCCTCAAAATTCTTGATAAGAAGTCGGTAAGAAGAGTCGGTTGGTAAGAAGTCGGGCGTATACAAACTTGCATGCGATGTGTGTAATGGGGTTTACGTAGGTCAAACTGGTCGTAGCTTTAATACACGTTATAAAGAACACACTTCTGCGTATAGGAATGGACGTCCAGAAAGATCGCATTTCGCAAAACATTTGCTAGATTCTGGGCATAGTTTAACAGACAACCATTCCTATAAAGTTCTACATACTTGTAATAAAGGCCAAAGGCTGAACGTGTTGGAACAATTAGAAATCATACGTCACGGGTGTACTGGAACTATCTTCAACGAGCAGGTAAATGTTTCCTCTTCTCCATTACTGCGTATTTTTCAAAATAACCAATCGCAGAGAGTCACCTGACCAATCTGCACTCTGATTGGTTCTCGTACATTGCGTCACCCAATGGCGGGGAGGATGTATTTATAAGCTCGAGCCGACAACGACGGTTACTCAGTCAGTGCTCGGAACTCGACTGTCGAAGATCTCCTGATGATGCTCCGTGGAGGGGCGAAACACGTGTAGAGTGTAAAACGGTGGAAGTAGTGCGAGTAAAGTGCATCGCTTGTGCATTTGCATTAACTTGCGGTCGTACGCGTGGTGCATTCAACTAGCTGCATTACTAGCCATCATAAGTGCGGAAGAAGCTAAATACCTTTCTATCTAATTCAATCAAGATGGACTTCCGCAAAGTAACGCCTGATACAATTACTTACTAATAATTAATTTGACTTTGTTAGTTTGAAAAGCTTTCACGACTTGCGTGCTAGTGTCCATTATTGTCAAATATTTCATGCTTATATTATTTGTAGTCGTCAACTAATCGTCAGTACATAGGCTGTTCCGTAAATTGTAAATGAAATGAAAAATAGTAAAAATATACCTTTATTTATAGCTTTTCAAAATATTCCCCTCATGCATTCAGCTGAACAAGTTTTCAAAACATTTAAAAAACTCTTCTAGCGGAAGGTCGAAAAATTACCGTTGAAATTCGTTGACGGCTTTATTTGCGGTGTAAGATTTTAGTCTACTATAAAAAAAAACACCTTGAGAAATAAACATAAATCGCAGAGCTAAATCGGGATTGTACGCAGGATAGGGTAACATTTGTACCCCCGAAGATGTCAAATAGTCGACGGTTCTAGCAGCAGTGTGAGCGGGCGCCACAGATTTAGAAACTTCTAAATCTGTGGCGGGCGCGTTATCTTGGTGAAAAAGAATGCCACGCAGGCCACTCCTTGGGCGCTCGCTATTCATCTCCTCGAAAGCTTGAGGCAGACAAACTTTGCAATACCATTCACTAGTAACTGTTCGTCTTCTAGTGGAATTACTGCTACTGGTCCACTGCGTCAAAAAAAAAACCCTATAATTTTTTTATTCACGCTTCGACCGCGCCCAACTTTTATCGGCAACTCGTCTTCTTCAAAGACCCAATGAATGGATTGCTGCTTCGTGAGCGGATCGAAGCTGTAGATCGAAGATACGACAGTTGTAAGGATGCAGGATATGTTTTGCGGAGTTCCTCCTTCAAACTTTTTCAGCATAAATTTACACCAATCAAAACGACAGGCTTTTTGATCCTCGGTGAGAAAATGAGATATCCATCGCGAAGCAACCTTCCTAACTTTAAGATGTTCATGCAGGATGGTGGAAACCGCCCGTGATCCAATCTTCATTTCAGTTTAAATCTCTTTATTATTATCCACTTTACCTTTATGATGTTTTCACGAGTTACTGCAGTTAGAGGTACGCTGGGTCTAGCGTCATCGTTTAGGTTCTCTCGACCACGTTAAAATTCACGGAACCAATAAGTTATTGATGCTAACGCAGGAGCAGACTCCCCAAAGCAGCTTGTAAATTTTCGTGAGATTGCTTGAAGGTTAAACCTCATTTAAAATTAGAGCATGAAAAGCTTTCCGCGGAACGTCCATTGTTGCAAACAAAAGAAGAGTAACAGATTATCTGCAAAAAAACTACTCATAGGTGGCCAGTGATTTTCATCAAGCAAATTTATATTGAAATTAGCTTCCAGTAAAAAAAAAAAACTAGAAAAAAGATATCAATATTTATTCCGTGGCTAAAGATTTCCGGAACAGCCCACATACCATGTATAGGTGTCAACAAAGCCACGATCCCCAGCTTGACAAATGGTTTACTTTTACTTGCAACTGCCATTACAGGTGCCCGCGAACTTCTTTTCGGCAAATTAATATTAGAACTGACTAATTTTTATTTTGGTGGATACTTTAACCAGACCTTTGTATATGTACTTAAGTTTGAGAACTCTTATTTTTTCTTGAATTTCTACTTTCGCGTCAACTTTCTTCAATTTAGATACTTACACTCGGAGTAAGACAATTTCATAATACATTGAGTGGTTCATCGACGTAATCAACAGAAAGAGAAGCACTTTCTACTTTTTAACTGGGCTCTTTAAGTTCCTCATCAATATACTGCATCCATATACCAACAGAAGCAGCTTATAACGCTGTAAACTTTGGCTGTGAAGCCATGTCCGCATTTCGTAATTTTGCTACTGGTGTTCTACATAATGTACTCCAGACTCTTGAGGTTTATGTGGCAGTTAAAGCGGGCCACTATGCTGCTTAACGTTTGCAATGAAGCCTTTTTTGTATCTCTTATAGTTTGGTTGTGTCTTTGCTGTTATACATAAGCTACTTCAGTTTGAGTACCTGCAAAAGCGGTATGTCATGCTATAAAACTTTTGCTATGGAGCTATTTGCGTATCTCGTATAGTTTAGCCAGGCTCTTATTATTCCACATCAGGTAATCTAAACCCACGATGCGTATATACCAGCAGAAGCGGCCCATCATGCTGAACAACTTTATTGCCATGGAGCCATTTTCTTATCAAATATAAAAAAATAACCGGCGCCTCTAATTTGTTTTAAGGTGCAAACCAACTTCTTCTGTATTTAGAGGGAGTGTCAGCCCAAATAACCCTTCTAGAGTTTAAATTTGTACATTAATTTTCTTGAGATATTGGTAAAATTTGCATCAACATTTGTTCATTATAAGCATCTACAAAGATAAACAGACAAATAACCTTAAAAAATTAGGGCATGCAACTCAACCCCAGTGGATAGCACTAGACAACAAATGGTGTTCTGCGATGGCCGATTAAACTGACAGATACAAGCTGTGAGATATGGTTTTTGACCCGTTTGTGTAAATACCTAACTAAAATGTGTGAAAGTAAACAAAAGAGGACGCACATAAAGATGAAGTTTTATAATTATGTCTAAATAATAAAATGTGCACAAATAAAACGAACTACATAAAAGTAAATTTATTTCATAAATGTAAACATAACGAAACAATGTTTGATCTACGTTTACGCCGGAAAAGAACTCAATCTCTTTCTCTAAGTAGTAAGCATATTTCAGTTTCATGTAGATATACAAAATTCACAAATAAATACAGAAGTGACTTTTCTCGTACGTCTTGTAGATATGCGACGTTAAATAAATGGCACTGACTCAGACCACATGTGTGATTGAATGAAATGTCGAATAGAGAAATTGCTACGAGAAAAACCTATTTTCTTTTCGTAATATCATTTTATTTTTGATAATTTAGTCAATTCCTTAGGTACATAATACGTCAACTGAATATTACATACGAAATACAGTTTACTAGACCTAATCGATTTGTTGTGAAAAAGGGCAATACAAATGTAATTTAGATAATTATAATTGCCAACTTGTAAAGTGCGAACTTACTAGTGACAGACACGTGGTTTCCTCCAATGAGTCACATAATTATCTCAGTCAAAGTGACCTAGGACACTTTCTAGCTATTTAAAAATATATATATCTTACTCATTTACCTACTCATGTGGCTCAGGGACTCCAAGTGGATCTTGGTCTTTGACATATGTATATATATTAATCAAACTTTCTTCAGGTAAGTTATGTAACAGATCAATTTTAAGGGTTAATTAGTTTAAAGGGGTTTAAAACGGGACTCTATTACAAAGGCTCGGCTGTTTGTCTGACTGACTCATAATTTATAAGATATCTGGCAGAAACCGTGATACATAGAGAGTTTTTCACAGAGAAAATTTCACAAACGCCATATTAAATACAAATTAAGGGGGCTCCTATGCAAAAAACGTGTTATTTTTCAATTTTATTTGTAATGTTTCGGAGGATGTATCTCATGAATCGTAACAGCTAAATAGTTGTTTATAGAACATGTATGTATGACTCATGTTGCTCTAATAACAAATAATTAAAAAAGAATTTAATTTATATTTAAGTAGGCTCCTATACAACAAAAGTAATTTTATGTTAAGATATTTTACATAACAGTTCGGAACCCTTCGTCCACAAGTCCCAGTAGCACTTGGCTGATTTTCTAAACAAAGTCTCACCAATATTCAGATAACACATAAGTGTACTCGAATTTGTTTACATAAAGGGTATTAGAGTTTGTTTTTATGTAGTAGATCGTGTAATACAAGCAGCGTTTTAGACGAGCTGTGGCAAACCATCGCGTACAAAATTGTTTCGAAAATTGGACTCCTGACTCTAGGTATAAGGATAATAAACATGATAGTATCTCATATTAAAGGAGCTTGCGCTTAGCATGTAATATGCGCATATTTAGGAACTTATGTAAATAATACGCTTTGTGTAAACTGTGTGCAGAATGAACGAGATGCATCCTTCTATTTTGTACCCGCTGAAATTAGCTCAAAGTTTGTTGTGCTTGTCTTAATACTTTAATCTATGTAGTCAAAATAAAATACTTTGGGCATTGTACTTTGCAACTTTTGTGATTGCACCAATGCCAAAAAACACGTTTTTTTACTCCTATACAACATTTACGATCAGCTGATTGACTTTGTTTATAAGAACGATTTTATTCGCGTTTTCCAGCATTGGTCTCGTAATGATTGTTCAGGATAATACCCTTAACAAGGTATAGATGTATTTGTTACGAAACACGGTGTATATTATACAATAGATATATTAACAAAATAACTCCAAAGTTCAACCCTACCCTTAATGAAAATATCGGGGCATTCTTCGTCCCGAGAAACTCTCATCACGACAGTTGTTTTTTTTTTCGAAGCTTATTTTGCGGTCTAAATTTTAATTATGCGTACCTTTGCCTCACAAAAGAATTTTTCGAGTTGCCCAGCGGAAAAATCCTTACCCCAAAAATGGAGCTTTCAGGCTGGAATTTTAACATCAGTCCATTACATGGGCAAGAGTAAGTACGACTTAGTTGAGTGCTGATTGCAATTTTGAAATTCTTCAGTTTATTGCAGATTGCAAGTACTATCAGCAGCAGCTGGATTTACTTATATTATTAGTAATAAATACATACCTCAGAAAATCAGTGCTCTGCCTGTTATAAATTATGCTTAAACATCACTTATGTTTTATGATATGAATGTCGATTCTACATACTTTACAGAGTTACATACTACAAAAAATTATACCGTGTGTCTGCAAAGGATACACACATCCGTAATTAGCGTTTTTGACTACTTCAGTTGAGTTGACTGCTGGATATTTTTTTTATTCTTTGCGATATGGGATTTCCAATTCTGTTGTGTATCTATGTTGATAACTAGAATAATGATTTCCCCAATTTCGGTAATTTGCTTATTATCTTATTTAATAGTCAAAAGCAGATGTAACTTTTTATAATTTCTGAATTAGTCTATCTTAAACTTTTCTAAATTTAGGTACTTTAAACTTTATCATGTAAGCCGTAAGCGTGGCAACAACAATCTTAAGTGTGACATTCTCATTTAATTTGTAAAGTCACTATCATAAAAAGTTTTATTTTGATATTCATATTGTCAGCAGACATACGACACAAATGCCTTATAACCATGATAGTTCATTGACACAAATAAGAAATAAAATTGGTTCCAACACACTACCTCGGGAACTCCATTAATAACGGTCTCAAAATTTGAATATGTTTGTTCTATTGTCATGTTTTTCTTATCATATGAGTCTTTAGCAGTAGTTTGAACTATTTATCAAAAGACTAACGTATTCATTTCACTGTTTATTTTAAAACGTTTTATATCCCGCATTAGGTATCCAATACATTATTTCTCGAGCCCCCTGTGAAACAATAAGCTTGTTATAAAAGCATCACGTACAACTCCCTCGTGTTTCAAACTGAGTAATGCTTTCATCAATGTTTGCATAAGCCTGAAACGTGCGTATGTATGTGTGCAACAACGTGTAGACATGATTTAGTCAGATTGAATATGAATAAAAATGTACTTACAGGTAAAAGTATGCATTGTATCTATATTAAGTACTGTTAACTGCAACGCTCAGCTAACAAAATCAAAAATTCACCCCGAAGAGAGATTCATAAATTTTATTCAAGATCAAGACCGCAAGTAGACAGTTTGTTATGTAGTATAAACTACTTTTAAAATCCCCAAATACATTTTGTCTAGAATTCTTGTACTTCAATTGTACATTATGCAATGAGGTGAAATATAATTTTGTAGAATTTCTTTGAAATACGGGTTCAGGTTGTTTTGAAATAAAGGTTAGCAAATTAAAAGTAAAAAGTTGCAAAACAGCCTCTTAAATTTTAAGATTGAATAAAATAAGGTTAGGTTTAGGTTACTGAAGGACCAATTTATTGCAGACAACTTGCAACTACAGTGACACGTAACCTTCTGAAAGTCCATCAATATTGTTTAAGATGAGAAAAAAGGTTTTTTTGTTATTGTGTGATGCCTGCTTAAAATAGCTTCAACCCTTTGCTTTCCCGCGGGTGTCGTAAGATTCGACTAAGGGACTCGAGGCCTTCATGTGTATTATAATTTAAGGTGACAGGCTGACAACCTGTCACTTAAGTGATACGCGATTTTTCTAAAACGGCCCTAAAATATCTGTAAGACGTGGTGATAGCGACCGCATTTTACGGCCGTTTACGCTCTGCCTTCCCCGCAAGAGATAAAGGCGTGATATGTGTGTGTGTGTGAGAGAGAGAAAATAAGGAAGGTTTTTAAAAATATTATGGTAGGCCTGTTGGTGTTAAAGATCTGTCTAACCCGCAAAAGAGAGCTAAAAGCATTACCTTTAAATAAAGGTTGTTTTTTAGACAAAATACATTTTGTACACAATAAGACTTACTGTACTCAAAGTATTATGCACACATAACTTTTTCTTGTTTTTCAATATATTTTAGTATCAGTGACTTTTACCCTAGTAGACTTCTACATGCTACCAATATTGTAAAATTGCTTCAGAAATTCAATTAGTTGATCGGTTTCATAGTATCTGATGAAATGATTCAACCACTTGTAGCTTCTCTTGCTATCTATCTACCAATCGGTAGGTTCGGAACAGATAAAAAGGTTTATACAACACCGCTGTACCTTCCCTTAGGCGCGTCTCCCATGTCGTCCGTCGCTTTTTAACGCACTGTAATGAATGCGATTGTCACATGAGAGGAAGGAAATTGCGGTTACTCACCCTAAGGCTCTTTTTCCACTGCTCCGGTAACCGGCTTTTATCGAAACAGTAATTTCCAATCCGATTTAGAAATCTATTAAACTTCTATACTCGCTTTTCCACTGCTCCGGTATCCGATTTTTATCGTAACGGTAATTTGCCAAACCGGAATCGTATTTTATCGGTCCGAAGTGGCAGACGTACAAAATCTATGCATGCTTTTGCACTACCTGTTTCCGGTCCGGCATTTACCAGTTAGATACAAACGAGTGCCGGTATGCTTTTGAGGTTAGGCTGTTTCTCCCATACAAAAATGTTCAAAAAATTTGTCTTTTTGAATGGGAAGTCCAGTTTTTTTAGTTTTTCGGAAATATGGTACTTAGAAAAGTTGTTCAGTTTTACGATTAGAACACACCCTGAAAGTTAGTCTAGTCGATTCACAAACACAATGTATACTTATCTAGTTATTTATTATAAGAGATGCTGTCTTTGTTCCAATAATTATTAAAATAAATGTTGTTGATTTTGTACCATTTTGTCTCATATACTTACTTACCTTAAAGTCACTGAGAGCATTTCTTTAGGAGTAATGCAATACCTAAAGTTAGTGTCATGTCGAGCAATTGATGGTTTTATGTGATGTAAAACAAAATTGAATGTAGCAGGCGTCATTCTATAATAAAGGTAAAATTTTCTTTCATCTTCCAACATTTGTTCATAAGAAGTATAAAATGCTCCTACTAGGCATCTGTTTCTAAACAGAGGATGTATCCAATACCGCTTCCGTCTTCTGAGTCTCCTAGCATATAACAAAATCGCTAGAAGTTGTTCACAATTGAAGGCAGGATACATTTCGGATGGCACGAATGAAGAATAATTAAAAAAAGATACTGAATATTAATAATCGGTACCTACTGAATTCTACCACGTCCGTCGAGATAATGAAACTTTAACGTCCGTTTTTTACCGGATAGGTGGAAAAGCGTTGACCGGTCTTTCGATATTTTACTGAAGGCTACTTCCGTCATCCGGTGACGGATCGGAGCAGTGGAAAAAGAGCCTTACGCACCGTAGCCGTATTAGTATGAGCATAAGACCGGAATTCACAATTTCCTTACGTCTGACAGACGCATGTGATACGGTGCGTTAAAACAATGCAGCGACGGATGACAAGTGGGATAACCGCCTTACGTGCATATTGCAGTACTCCTGCTACCAATATGTCCTTATTTATGTTGTAGTGTGCATTCGTATATCCTTGTGATGCTGGCTTACAACCACTCTGTTTATGTCAAATCCGTGATGTCGTAAAAGATGACTTTGGCTTAGGCATAAACCCAGGGTATGGACTTAGAGCGCTGTACTATGTAGCAAGTTACTTGACTGCACGGTCGTCTAACATCCAGTGGTTCGCAAACTCGGCCTTTGCTTTGTATCGGACACAAGCAACGATTGTTTGTTTTCAATCAGCGTAATGTGCACTTTTGTTGAATAGCCGGACTAACTTGAGGGATTAGAGCTTGTTCGTAACCAGTGCAGAAAAGAATAATTTTTTAAGGTCCCGTACAAATAGGGTCAAAACGGGACCCTATTACTGAGTCTTCGCAATCAATCCGTCTGTCTGTCTGTCACTAAGTCGTTTCTCATAAAACGTGATAGTTAAAGAGTTTATATTTTTACAGGTGATGTATCACTAGTGACTGATAGCGAAACTCAGATCGGGCTGATGATAAGAAACAACTTTCCTCAAGGAACATAGGTCGTATTATAACAAAAATATTTTGAGTTTCCATAGTAACCCAAATCAGCTGATCGGGATTTTTTATGGGAGGTCCAAATTATTGTTTATATTTCGGCCTATGTTCCTTAGGGAAAAGAGTCCGTCTTGAGAATTCGCTATCGGTCACTAGTAAAATTTCAGCCTATATTTGTATCTGATTCAACAAATACTAAAAATAAGAATAAAATAAAAACTTAAGGGTGCTCATGTCAGAGATCGATCAAACTCTAGTGGGAATTGGCTGAAATTATTTGACATTTCGCGTTTTATTATTATTTTCTTCCGTTTGATCGCTATTTGATTCTTGCAGAAACGAAACGCATAATCGCTTGCAATACTCAAATAGACGATGCGCTTTATTCGCGCGCAGCTATCGACTGTAAGATAGACTGGAGTGACTCTCACAATTCATTGTTGGCTGCGTTCGTGATGGAGAAACGGAACTCAAGTGGGCTATGTAGTAAACAACTTTGACAGTTCCGGTTGGTCTGTCTTTCGATTTGGTCGTTTTAAAGTTAAGTTCGTGCGTGACTACGGACGAGAGCTGGATACGGAACGGATACGGAGCCGGTGTGTCCCGCCCTTTAGGTTCAGAATCTGGTAAAATCTTGGGAATCCTGGAGTGTTTGGAGAAACTGTGGTCGTCTAGCGTTGGCGGAGCCCTAGGTTCGGATTGCCAGTGGAATATTTAGTGGAGTCCATGAAGTGTGTAAAAGGTTTTGATCGTGTTTCTTTCTGGAGGCTGGTGAAATACAGAGATTGTACGAGATTGGTGACATTTGCTGCTGTGGTCTCTTTTTAGTCCTGCAGGCAGTGGATCAACGGTGTTCAGTTTGAAGGTTAGTCTCAGCCGGTATCTTTGGCGTTGTGAAGACACGTTGACGTAGATCAGCGTGGGTCCAAGGTTCTTAGGTTGGTTTGGTAGATAGGTCGGTTGTAGTAAATGGTATTGACGTTGTGGCTTACCATTTCAGTGGCTGTAGATAGCATTTGACGATGGGTTCTACAGGGTTCGGTGATTATACACGACGTGTTGTTCTGTATCCTGACCTAAGGTTATACTTCCTCGATGTTATTTCATATCTTGACGTAAGTTTGATTATGATGTGATTTTAAGCATCATCCAGACTTGCTGGTTGATTAGTTTTGGGGTCATTCTTTATTGTTTTCTACAAAGGACCTGATGCAGTGTGATCCTGATTTAGTGTGATCCTGATTTAGTGTGATCCTGATTTTCACGGCGTGTGTGCCTGTATGTATCCAGACTCTCATCCTTTTTCATTGTGTTCGCTTCTTTTCTCTTTTCTTTTCTTATTTTTTTCTTTCTATCATTCGACAGTCCGGAACCCTTCGAGCGCGAATCCGAATTGCACTCGACTTATTTTTATTTTATTGATTATTTAGAAGGACTAGAATCAGCAGAAAGAGCTCGTTTTAGACACTACGATCTATTTTGGGTTCGGTGTCAGTTGAGTTAGTTTGTTAAGAATAAATTGATCATTTACAGTTAAATATTATGAATTTAAGTTTTCTATTAGTCCAACACAGTTTCGTAATGATAAACTGTAGGTATGATAAGCATTTGAATTCAATTGCGGATATCGAGACAATTAACATTTGTGTAAATGTAAGCTTAAAATATGAAAAAAATATCCCAGAGTTCTCTCATTTATTCAATAGTGTAGGACGGTGAATTGACGGTTCACTTTAACAAGCTTTTGTATAAGCTATTTTATACAATGTTTTTGTAGTCAAGTAAAACCTTTTTTCTTTTTCATATCGTAGAGAATTTAGTTACTTTTATGTAAACAGTCAATTTGTCTTGTTGGTGACGACAGATCCATTAAACTGCCCAACATTAATTAAAGCTGGTGGTCAATTTATTACATTTTAAGGTTAAGTAGGGCATTACATTAATTTATAAGAGTTTTTGTTCGAATAATGTTTGTTGAAGGCCATTGTTATTCTTATTCTTGAGCCCGCACGGTGAAAAAAAAATTTGTAGGTACTTAAAATAAACAAAAAGTATAAGAGCGTTTTGTCCAATATGTGATCCCATGTAAAGATCAATTAATTTCAAAAAATATATTACGACTAGCTGTTACCCGCGGCGTTGCCGGAAAATAAATCCTATCCTATGTGTTAATTCATGTTACCTTCTATATGTGTGCCAAATTTCATTACGACCGTTTCAGTAGTTTTTGCGTGAAGAACAAACAAACATCCATATTCGCATTAATAATATTAAGTAGTAGAATATTTATTCGGTCGTCGATTCAGAACGGTGGTGGAACGATCACGGGGCAAAAAAGTAGATTTTCATCATATTTTCGTATTTCTTTTTAAGTATATTTTGTATTAAGCATGCTACTACTTTTCCTTGCGCTAATAAACCAGTGTACAACCTTGACCCAACTGCTTCTGGGGTCTAGCGGTCTCACCGTTGGTCTCAGATCCGGAGGTCCCGTTCGATAACTGGGGACGGGGAGACACTCAAAAAGAAGAAATGTATTACTTTGTGAACTTGTTCCTAGTTTGGTAAAGACATTGCAAGCTGAACTTCCTATGTTATGAAACTACAGGCTACAAGTCTACAGGTAAAATTCTTAGTTCATTGCGTAGCCGGTTCATATACCTGGTATCATAATGGCTAACCGACTACGCAATAAACATCGAATTTCACCTTTAATATCAGGTACTGATCATCTGAAAAGAAAGACGTTTCCGTTTTTCAGTAGGCACGTTAAGCCGTTTGTTCTGGTTGCTGTCTATGATAACTTAGTCGGTGGTCGTGATACGACCATGTCAGAGACCTACTTGTAGTAGTAGGCGGTTGAAAAACTCTGACACCAGGTTTCATCAGGTCTATCGTTGACTCAGTGTCTCACACGAAAAAGAAATAAAGATTGAAGAAGATATTAAAACATGGCCAGTGGTAACAAAACTGCTAACGCGCTACGCGGGACTCTAAGCGTGTTTACAGTCTGATGAGACTAATAACAACCTTGATTTAATACTATTAAATAAGGACGTACCATATACGGTATGATATCAATAGTATTAAATATCGCTGAGGTAGACCACTAAACAACATAATTTATATAGATATTCCAAGATATTCACTGAACAAGAGTGCTTCATTTAATTAGGAAGACCACCAACCATATATTTAGAAATTAACCTTTCTTCCACATGCCAGGGATTTGTATTCGTATGCCATAAATATTGGGGATAATCCCAAAAAAAGTTATACCAAACATGGCTCTTGGGTAAATTAATCGGACAGTTTCGTACAAATAGGGCTGTCTGAGTGTCGATCGAAAGTTTGAAAATGTCGACAGACTGTTAAATATAAATAATAATATATTTTAGTTTGTGTTTTAACAACAATAAAGATGATGTAAAGAGGATTGTTATTTTCTTCCTTGACTAGAGGAAATTTGTGTCTGTAACAGCATAAAGTAGAAAACAGTTTATGTACACTTGTCTCATAATGGAGGAGAGGAGGCGAGGAGAGCATAGAAAAGAGACAAAACGACGTTTGATTCGAATTTGGAGTTTGATGTGACGTTTTTTCACATTTTCGTAAAATTGAGAAATTATATTTACTTGGATCAGACTTGGATAAGATCGGGGACGTTCTAAAGAAAGGTCAGGTCAAGAGTACCCTAAACCGACGAGCATGTATGATGCATGTTGAAGAAGCGAAAGAGGTGTGTCAGGATCGTAGCAAGTGGAAAGATGTAGTCTCTGCCTACCCTTATGGGAAAGAGGAGTGATTATATGTATGTATGTATATTGGAAACATTATTAGAATATAAAGCACTGTGATTCCAAGAAACTCTTATATTCGCTAAAATAACCTGACGATAATTTCCGATTTCAAGTTCAAAAACAGTTAAATAAAGACCTATTTTATGCATACTACCTAAAGATATTACCAAAAACAAAAGATGGGTCTCGCATTTATGCTCCGTTGTTGCGTTTTTGCGTACCGTAATGCAGGCATCGGTCAGTCGAAAAAAATTCACAAATTCCGATCTTATTAAGTTCGTTTTTACAAACGCATCATTTATGGTTCCAGTCTTAACATGGAAATATAGCAGTTTTTTTTTTCAGTCGTATCCATCTATTTCTTTTTTATTTTATTCATTTATAAGGTCACCAACAGAGTACACATCAGTCACATTCAAAAACTATATTTTTGTCTTTATGTGTAAATGTAACTCTATTAATAAGAAAAGACGGCAATACAGTAAAAACTGTCACTGTACAAAACATATTAAGACACAATAAGAAAAACGCGGATTATACGCTGCAAATCAAAAACGATTATTATATAATTTGGAGATTATAATGTGGACATTGGAGTAAGCAGTTTCTCGCGCCTCGGCAAGCGTGGCGTTGGACGACCTTCACCGGATGGACTGATGACTTAAAAAAGGCGGTTTGTAGCAACTGGATGGCAAAAACGACAGATCGTGACCTTTGGCGTACCCTGGGGAAGGCCTTCTTCCAGCAGTGGACTGCAATAGGCTGATGAATGTATATGTATAATGTATTATATTATTTAAACTGTAACATCATCTAGAATTAAAGAGTAAATATAATTAGTAATACTGGCTGCATGCCAAATCAACGAAATTAATTTTTATATTGTCTACTTGATTTTAAACCTTGGTCCTAAACGATTAAAGTAGAACGTTCATAAAGAAAAGATTTGCGATGTTTTCAATACAAAATTACAATAATTTTAACGCATATCTTATTGCATTTTTTTTTATTAAACCGTTTGGTAATTTTATTCGGCAGCTTAATATAAGTGCAAGCTTATTGGGTATTTAAATCATGTAGAATAATACTGGGCTGTACAATAATAATCTATCAGTATTTTTTTATACTCAGCTCTACAGTAAAATTTATCCAGTTCAATATATCGACAACTAAACTACAACACTAGCAAAGGATTTTGTCGACCAAAGCGTACAAGGGTACGGCTTGAACCCAATTAATACCTCAGGCACCTTCGGACAAGCCCTTCACGGAAAGTTTTTCCGTAACAGAATAATATGTTCAATGAAATTTAATCTTGCAAGAGATTGGGTCACAAAAGCGACGTGAATTGGGCCACAATGTTGCTTTCTTCTTTATGTAGTGATTGGCACATACAATATTAAACAGCCGTGTTTTAACGTTAAATCAGGAGCTTAAATTTTTCAGCTATAAGCGGCCCTAGACTTGAGTGAGTATATGGTTTCAACTGATTTAAACTTTCGCGGTCTTCTTCTTTCTTTTCGTGTGGGACACTGAGTCGCCCAACGACCCAAAGAAACACATAATGACTTAAAACACACACACATAATGACCTAAAACACTACGAATGAGGTTCTTACCGCAATACTAAATTTTCCTGAAAAAGCCCTTGAAATTTGTCAGTACAAGAATTTTAATCCGGTTGTTGGCTTTAAGTTGCCTAATGCTTGTAATCCAGTGATCAAAATGTGCAAAAAGAGTGTTCGTGTTAATATTGACATCAAACGCGAGGACAATGTGAGTTCGTATTGTTGTGACTTTCAAGCTAGTTCCGGTAGTAATCGACAAAATCTTAGGAAGAGGGCAGAAATGCATACAAATAATATTAAAAATCCATTTACCCACCCGCAAAATATCAGTTTTTCCGTGATCATGAGCCATGCAACTGGGTCGAAATATCGGACAATTAAAAACATAAAGTATCGCGGTAAAATCCCTTGTTTTGTATTTTGAGTCACATTATATAGTTTCAACTCAATATCTCTATGTCCCTGAGATGTAGGGTCGTGACAGATAGACGGAAGGACGGACGAGCGGGCAAACGTACCGACACACAGTGATCTTATAAGGGTTCAGTATTTTTTTTTCTTTTTGAGGTACGAAACCATAAACTTTAATAAAACATGGTATTTTCATGTATAAAGTGGATAGGTAGTTAGGTAGTAAGAAAACGAACGTAACAAGACCTCAAGAAACTTTCTTACGTCATTTAAAAGAAACACGAAGACACAAGAGACACCAACCAATAAAAAACCTTGTATATCAGCCCATGATATTAGATAGGTATCATCCGAGCGTCAATAAATATGGGCATTGGCGATCGGCTCATTAATTCACGCCTAGCCGAACAAAGCAGACGGCAGCTGCAACACGGAACTGCGCGATAGCTGATGGATTCGCAATAATGCGCTCCAGTCGGGTTTTGCGTCCAGAGGCTAAATGGACAAACAGTGCCCCAGAGTTGACTGGCGGTTATTCAGCAGATCGATTTGCTTAAGATTGACAATTTAACATGGATCTCAAGTAGTTAGAATAGAATAGAATAGAATAGAAAAACATTTATTCAAAAATTGCGACACCTTACCCAGCAAAGTACATAAGAAAAAAAGTAAATAAAAACGAAAAAACACAATCTAACAATTTAAAACATAGGCACTGATATGCAAGGTATGGTGAGGTACTTAATTTCAATAAAAAGCTAGAAAAAAGTATAACCAATTAAACTGCCTCCATTTTACCGCTGGTCCAAGATCCTGAGCTCTCATTTTTTATTCCCGAAAAGGATACTTACAATGTTGATATTTCTTACTTTGCTATTTTTTGTTGCCCCTATAATAACAAATATTAATAGATTGACATGAAAATAAAGTGGGGCAATATAATGCAATAAAATAAAAAAGTGATATTTCGCTTAATTTTATCTATAATAGTTCGGAGACTACTATCTCATGAACATTTTTAGTCAGACAGTTCAAACTTTCACGCAACAGATCATGTACAAAACCGAATAAAACCATACAACAAACGCGATTTTTATGCATTTTTTATACATAATGATATGGAAACCTTCGTGCGCAAGTCCGGTTTACTTATGCTACATAAGTTGGAAGCGCCGTTCTTCATTTTCGATTGGATTCATATATTTCGAAAATCACCTACCGCAAATTTCTAATATTCAACATGGCGATGCACAGATTACAAATCAAATCAACCGATATCGTTATTTATAGCTAAAACGAAGCATACTGCAACGAATGTCACAGCTGCGGGTGTTTATAGATTTATAGAGGCCAATACAGTTTCCAGAGATTATGAATGTAAATCAGGGATATTCAGGGATATTGCATTCTACGACCGATTTTCCCATATTGGTTTGGACTTGGGCTATAAATGCAGATTTATTAGATGGTTAGGTCATGTTGTTTTAGCGAGACCGGAATCACATAAACGTCTCTTTTATTACACGTTTATTCTATGCCTATATAGGCAGAAATATTGTAAGGGAAGTGGGCAGCGCGAGAATGTAGACAGGTTACTTGTGCTGCTACTCGTCATGCCGCTGCCACTTTCAGTGCCAACGCGAGTGTCGGCTTTATGTGCGCGAGTCAAAGGAACGGCAGCACGAGCGCAAATTGTATTGTTGCGAGAAGAGTTTGATGGCAGTGTACGATATACGACTTTCTCGCGACGTTGTGTGTGGACGTGTTTTTGGCTATTCGAATAATAATTTATTTAATTTAATGTGACTAGGTCAACGTAAATTCTGTGTCAGCACTCGTGAACTATGTCGACGGCGACAAAATAAAATTGTGCTACTGTGTGATAAAAAATATTGCATAATTATATAATGCTATAATAAGTAAACATATACTTTATTATGGCCACTAGGGTTGATCCTCTTTCACCCCCAGTTGGGAGAAACATAACATTGCCGGATTTGAACATAGCCACGACTCCAGAAATCCATAGATGGCTCACGAAAATTGAAGATGCCATTTCCGACGTTTGCACAATCGTACGTGAAGCCACAAGTAAGCTTAACTCCGAACAAAAGCAAAAAATCTCAGCCCTGTGTACTAATGTGTTGGGTGCATCTTCACATATGGCTTTAAATTACCAGATGATTAAGCAGAAATATATATCGGCTAATACAGAAATGGAAGTCATGTACAATGATAATGTACGTGATAATGTTATAGCAACTCAATTCGAGGATATTAAAAATTGTGTCAAGGCAGTAACCAGCGCAGCTACGTCAGTTCAAAATGCATCTTATTCCGGCATACTGAAAAAAGGAAAAGATTCTGTTATTTTCCCTCCTAGCACTGCAACTATTGCAATTTACCCTGAAAACAAAGAACAACAAAGCGAGCAAACCAAGAAAATTGTTCAAGAAATAATCAAGCCGGAAAAAATGCAACTTCACATCCGCGGAGTTTGGAACACCAAGAACGGTGGTGTCATTATAAGCTCTGACCAAAAAAATGATATCGAGAAACTAAAGAAATCGGAACAGCTAATAGCATCTGGCTTAAAAGTTGAAGAGACCACGAAAAGGAGACCAAAAATAATTCTAATCGGTGTACCCTCTGACATCTCTGAACTGGATCTGTATGAATGCCTGTACGAGCAGAATATTGCAGGAAAAAAATTTAGCATAGATCGTGAGCTGTTTAAGAAGTCAGTGAGATTGAGTCACAAATCTGGAAGAAAAGAAGTCCCTTATTGCAATTACATCCTAGAAGTGACAGCCGAGATTAGAAAAATTCTTATACTGCAAGATCGTGTGTTCATCAATTGGTCATCCTGTCGCGTACGAGATTATACTCATATAACGAGGTGCTTCCAGTGTCAGCAATATGGACACTCGGCAAAACACTGCCGTGACGCTAACCCCACTTGTGGCCATTGTGGGTCCTTGGGACATCCTATGAAGGATTGCATTGCAAAGGCACAACCAGCAAAATGCGCAACATGCACACGTTTTAAGAAGCCAAGCAATCACAAGACAGGGGATGAAAAATGTCCCGCGAGAAAAATTGCCGAGGACCGATACTTGCGCTCCACCGATTATGCCTAAAGAAAAGTTTATGGACCAGTCTGATTATTATATGAAATTGTATGTGACCATTGTAGCATGATTCGTAACTTCTTCCTTTTGTTGTTTGACATAGTTTTAAGTTACGCTAATTTGAAGAATAAGCAAAAAGTCCGAATTAGTATTTTATTTTTGTCGCGTCCAAAGATATGCTGTATTTGCAATACATAATGTAATAATAAACTAGGACACGTTCAAACATCAATTGCACGCAAAATGATTATTTAAATTTGCACTAGTATGTAATTAGTTATAGATTTAAATATTGTATAGTTTATTTAAGTTTATTTGTTTTGTATAGTATAGTAAATTCCATTATAAAATTGTAGTAATGTCGGCTATACATTTACCTGAGATACAGGAATACACATTCTTAGTTTAGGAAATGGACAAGCCACATTACTATTTTGTATAAGTTTACCTATTTGTAATTAAGTTTATTAATAAAGAATTATCTATCTTATCTTATCTTATCTTAGTGTGTAAACACTAACTCGCGTTGACACTTCCGCAGAGGTATTTAAGGCAATATTTGCGGTAGTAGCAGGAGCAGGACCAAAGTGTAAACATAGCATTAGGGCTAGCCAGGCTGAAGCGCCTTTGTAAATACAATTGAAGTTGAAAACAAAAATTTGCCTTACTTATTCTTATGAAAATAAAACCATGTGGTGCCGGCTTAGAATAGCATCACACCAACTCTTCCTATGGGTGTCTAAAAAGCCATTAAAGATAACCATTTAGGGAATAGATATTTAGTGCAACATTTTGCACTACGCTTGCCAATCCGCCTGCCAAGCATTATGGCAATACCCCCCGATGTGGGAGGCCCATGTCCAGCAATGGACTGGTGTTGCTGTTAATGTTAATGTAAAATTCTAATAAGCATTGCCTTCCTACCTACTATTCCCGTGTTTTACTACCTACTTTCTCGTATCTTTTTAAAGATAGCTTCAAGGGAAAGGTTAAAAATATATTTTTGGCCGAAAATCTGATCTAACCTTTACCGACTGTCATACACAAAACTGTCCAATTTATTTCGAAGGATAAAAGGGAAAATATTAACATTCTTTCAATGTGTCCAAGCCTGTTTCGTTTTCCCGATATTTTCTCGTCAATAAACTTTTCAATAAGCCGAGCCTGTCTGTCAGAGTAATGTGCAACGTGTATTCATGGTTGATAGAAAAGTCAGTTTCATGGAAATGTCTTCACATTATTTTAAGTACTTAGGTAAGTTAATAAAATGAATGGCTCATTAGCTCAATTGGGTTGTAGTACTAACTTACCTCTCTCGCCAAGTAAATAATTTGTTTGCCGTAATTTTTTTAAGGAATAGATAAGCTTCAATGGTACATTAAAAAGTGCAATACTGAGCATTGAAAAACAAAAGTCTGAAAAGCCATGTCTGCATGTTCGCTGGGCTGAAGAACCTGAAAGTTCGCTAGATCAAAGAATGTTCGAAATAACGCTAGTTCGAATAGAAGCTCTTATGGAACGAAACTACGCTAATTTGCGCCCTAATAGTCTCAGTGCTTCCTCTTTGTGTGTCAATTGTAGTTTTGGCGAGTTATATTGACCTTTCTATCGGTTATTTTTATATTGTTTCTGTCGGTCATGGTATGTATAGGCAGGTATAGGGTGTTTCCGTCGCGAAACTGCCGGATATTGAAGTGGGCGTGGTGGAATATGGCTCTTTCAGCTCGCGTCAAATCGCATCATGCAGCCTAAACGGGGGTGGTGCATACCGTCTGGAAGCTTTTGTAGGGAACGGGATAGCTAATTGCCTTTGGCAAGGTTGAAAATCACCAATGTTTAGTTCTCTCGCGGAATCTAATATAAGGCAAAATGTACTGGGCAAAGGGACATAAACGCACAGGCCAAACACTTGAAGCTAGAAGCTTGAAATATGGCATGCGTATTTTTTAAGGATTTTGAGAAATTGAACCCCAAAAGGAGTTAAACGTGGGATGAAAGTTTTATGAAACTTTTTATTCTTTTGATATACTGTACTGACCCCGAGGTAGTTACAACTTCCCCACGGCTGTAACAACTGACCTCGAGTACGTGAAAACTAACTCCGATAAAATTATTCTGACCTTGAGGCAGTTATGTTATGACTGACCTCGTGGATGGTACAACATACCACACGGCTGATACAACTGACCCTAATGCTGTTACAACTGACCCTGTGGTTATCACAAGGTACCCTACGGCTGACATCAGGGTTCACTGGGTCGTTGTAAGACTCGGTGTATTACGATTATATAAAATACGGTTACACCCTCATTAGTAATCGGTTCCTTTCTTCACACGTGTACAATTTACTATTCCTAATATTCGTTTTTGATTCCAGGGCCACGACTTTGTATTGCGTGGCCTTTTACACTCACTTGTTTTCACTTATACTGTTTTATGAACAAATAAAATGATCGACTTACAAGTTTAAAGCAAACAGTAAAACTCTAAAATGGATTTAACAAACTGCTGTTTTTAAAACGGTCTTTGCCTTACGTTTCATCATAATAAATGTAATTCATAATGATTTGGCACTTATTGTAGCACGTAATTTTTATTGTGAAACGTGGAATTGTTTCCATGAGTACTCGTAGAGTCAAGAGCAGAAAAATTTAAAAATGCGTCGCATACTCAGGTTGAAAACTTGTAATTTCAAGATTTGGTATAAAATTATGAAATTGCTTTTCGGAGAGCCAGCTAGAGATACTTACGTTAAACTTTTATACCAAATACTCATAAATATTTACTAATAATAAAATAATACTTAAGAACGTTAAATGTTTAAGCTTATTCCCCCAAAACGTCCTGTTATTGAAAACACTCTCTTTCTCACTAATTAATGAGTTCTTTTCTAATGCTCAATTAGTGTCTGTTCAAGAGAGGAGATTAAGCGTGTTTCCGTTGCTTGAATAGAAATAAACTGGTACATTAAGTACGGCCTTTAATTCGTCGTGAAAAATGTTACTGAGTGTTGTGCGGCATGCCAAAATTATCACCACCATCAAATTGCAACAACATGGACATGGACCTCCCCCCCCTTTCTGGGGGTTGACACGAGCGGCGTGACGAGCGTACACACATACATACATACACACATCACGCCTATATCCCTTGCGGGGTAGGCAGAGCGCAAACGGCCGCAAAACGGACATTTACGCCACGTCTGACAAATATTTGAGGGTCATTCGGAAAATTGTGTATCGCCATAGTGACAGGTTGTCAGCCAATCGCCTAAAATTGCAATACACACCCTCGAGTCCCTTAGATGCTTCTTACGACTCCCACGGGCAAGAAATGGGGTGATGCTATTCTAAGCCGGCATCACACGGCATAAACGACGACGACGAGTGACGAGCGTAGCTAAAATAAACCCGAGTATTCTGGAACCCGTCCTACCTTGTTAAGTTTTTTTTAATATAATCTGTTAAAATTTTTGATGGCGCCTGATGTATAAAGCTCGCGGCTTAAAATACTCCGTTGATTATCTTTTCATAAGCATAAAACTAAACTAGTATAATTTCCTACGAGAGATGACGCTAAAGAGTGACCGACGTTACCCTATGCCCTTCAGGGTGACCGACACTTCCGAATGTCCGAAGGTAACCTCTGCTCTTGAGTGTCCAACGTTACCCTTCGGACTACCGGGAGTCCGACGCAACTCACCGCTTCCGGGGCGTCCGACGCCTCCAGGGTTACCATGCGTTGACCTGATTCCGCGCTCACGGGCGCCCGACGCAACCCCCCGTCCCTCTAGAGCCTCCAGTACCCGATATTATCAAACTACAGGCTACAATTTTACAGGTGAAATTCGATGTTCATTGCGTAGTCGGTTAGTTATTGTGATACCAGGAATATAAACCGGCTACGCAATGTACTAAGAATTTCACCTGTAGACTTGTAGCCTGTAGTTTCATAACATAGGCACCAGGTCGTCTGACGATACTCATCGCTTTCAGGCTGTCCACTTCCGCCCTCCAGGATGTCCGACGCTACCCCCCACTCTCCAGGCGATACCCTCCTCCCTCAAGAGCGCCCAGCGCCTCCAGTGCGTTCGACGCCATCCATTGCAAAGGCGTCTAACGACATGCATCACGAAGACGTCTGATGTATCCCGTCACCCTCCGGCATGACCGTCGCCACCGCACACCCTCAAGGGATTCCGATGCTATTTTTCGCCCAGAGCCACGCCGCTGTGGCCTTAAACATTCTAGAGTAGGTTTATCTCAAGCGTAACTACTCATATTAGGGTCAACTACGAGTAGTTTAAACAGCTTTTGCTTAGTCTAAGTCGGTTTATCCTTAAGTCGGGTTTGGCCGGTTACAAACTTAATATTGTGCATTTTCATCTCGTTGAACCTTTCGATGATAGTTACCAACCATATCAGTGTCTTAATATATATTTTAAGCTAAATATCAGGTTAAAAGTAAAAGAAAAAACACCGCAGACTGCTCCTTGAGAATACAGATACCGAAAAAATAATACACAAAGCTCGACCCTGACCAGCAAGGGCAATTACTACTAAACCCCTAGTCATTTATTACCGCGCTGAAATTGTCCATCTTGTTGCGAAGCACATCTCTCAAAGCCAGTCATCGCAGGACTGTAAACCGCCTTGAATAATATAGCTGCGGAGTTTCATGGTTTAATTGCTTTTACGTCGCGTCGTTCACGACAAAACCGACACCAGTCCAAAGTAATATCGGCAACATGTAAGTCAATGCAAGTCATTAATTAAGCACATCTGAAAGTGAAAGGTCACAACAAATCTATTACTAACAAATAAACTTTTTGAAAGTGTATTTAAGACTGTATCTAGTAGATTTCAAATGTCATGTAGACTGTGGTGACATAAAATATATGAATGAATTGAAATAAGTTCATAAAGCATAATAAATGTTTCTGTTGTACAAGGTGTCCCTCTAGATTCTAGACAGCTTTAGCTATAATTAAATAGAAAACATAAACGTTACAATAACATTCAGAAGAAAAAGTTGGACAGTCTATACAAACTACGCTTCCAGTCAAATTTTTTTTTGCGTCATTGCTAGCTTGGAATGTACAGAATCTCGATCTTTTTCTTGGGACTATTGAAATAGTAACTTATATATATGATAGTGTATTATAACTTAAATAACGGACACATCCGTATGTTTATATCTCATAGTGATTTATCAGCATACAGATGTGTCCGTTACTTGAAGGCCTATTCTTTAATGCCTCTTTACGATTGCATTATGAAAATATTTTAACTAAGAACACTTTCTAGGGGTAGTATAATATTTGTAACCTTTAAACTAATTTCCAAAAGCTAAGGAATGTCCCTTATCCCAAATTAACAAGTTCCCCCGGGTTCTTCCTTAACAACAAAGTTCCTTAATTCCTTCAAAATTGGCAAGTCGGCCTCTCCATACTAATGGAGTTTTTAAATGGCGTTCATTACTCCCGATCCTTCTTCGCCTTAAAATCGTGACTTAGGGCGTACCTGTTTGAAACTTTAATATACTACGAAAGCCCAAAAAGATTAAAATATTAACTAACTTGCATAAGAGCGTTTGGTTACAATCTCGACTTGAATAAAAGTCAATCATGACATGTAGATGATATATCTAAGCCACTTCTCACAAAAGTTAAGCTAGGTAAAGGTGCTCCCGAACCTAAGTCGGAGACTGTTCCCTACAGTCGGCGACTGTTCCATACATCCAGTGTGGGAGCGATGCCGGCATGTCGGCCGCCGACATTTTCCTACATTCTCCGACTTTTCTCTACATTTCTATACATATGACGTCACAGCTATTCGATTAATTTTATTTGATTAAAAAGGGATGGGATACCTGTTAAACTTCAATACTTGTTCTTACGTGGCATAAAAACCTGCTAAGAGTGTGTCGGTCACACCTAAATCTAGGGTTTAAAAAATATAAAAAAGTGATGAAAAACCGTGAAAGCCTCGGGATGATTCTACATTTGCAGCTACTGTAACCATATTTTAGGATATACTTTATATTAAAAAATTTTGGCTTTGCTGGCCTGTGTCGCATGCGTAAAACTTAAGTAGGTAGAGTAAAACCAAAGACAACATTTATATGCGTTATACTGAGGGCTATTTATATCACCCCCATGTATGTTCTGCGACTTTTGGTAATTTCCAAGTTATTTTCAACTTTTGAAGTTGTATGAGAAAAACTTGACTGGCAGGCCTTTTTTTCTTTTTTTGTACGCGATAAATAAAAATGCTACAAAAACAACAACTCAAAAAGCCCTTTAATGGAATTAAAGAACAGAAGGAAGGAAGCCTGCCAGAAATTTTGAATAACTCGGAAACTACAATAAATTGCGGGACATACATGTTAGTGATTTGGTTACCCATCAGTATAAGGCATTTGAATTTCGTCTTTGGACGTCACTTAACAGGCCACCCTATATACAGTGTGTCTTAGAAATGAATGCAAACTTTCAGAGCGTTTCCTAGACGTGAAACTGAAAATCTTTTTTTACTTTTCTAAGAACGAAAAAATTTCCTTCCAAAAATTTGGAGGATATTATTTGATAGAGGGGGACATGTTAAGTTTAGTGTTGCTGTGGCGCAAAGTAAAAAGACAACAGGCTTCTCTGTTGCCTTTCTAATATGAAATTTAGAGCTTGCTTCGCTCTATATTATAAGTTATATTCGTGGAGCGTGGTGTAGGTCCTCGCTTTGCTTTTTTAAAGTCAAATGTCAAGCTCGCTTTGCTCGCAATATGTTTATTGTTGCTGTAGGGCGGAACTCTCTTGGCTTTTAAATTTTCAAGCTTGCTTCGCAAGCAACTTTTAGAACGTAAATGTAGAGCTAGATTCGCTCGCAATACGTGTAGTGGTAATGTGGTGCTTTTCTTGTGATGATTATTTTCTTTCACCCAACGGTAGTCTTGCTATGGTATGTGTTGTGACCCCCCATGATCAGAAGCTGTATGCGCCACTGGACTAGACCAGCATAGCGATTAGGTAAATTATGAGCGTTTTTTGCAGCCTGCAAGAAGTTGACTACGGAACTCTAAAACTCTCATAATTTCGATTTACACCGCATAGTTACCTATTGTGTCAAATTTGTTTATGAATTCATAATAATTTGTGTATTTTTATGGATATCATTCATTATTCTGATAGTAATACTTGAATACGGTGTTTCGGTGCTATAAATAAATATAGAGGTTAGTTTTTCAATTTCTGATCATCTTGGTTTACTTGAATACTCGGTATCTTCAGAACTGGATGATATTGGATCTTTTGCGTAGCAGAATCTCAGCAAGATTTTGAAGTTCGGAGGATAATAAACAACGGATAGCTTATCAAGCTTCTATCTGGTTTTGGAACTTGTCGACGGTCCTGCAGGGAGAACTGCGACCATCTTTCCAAATTAATGTCGATCTTGTTCTTCAATAAGAGCAATGCTTATGTCGGTGGACCAATATAACAGTAAAACCCAATCTTAAACCAGCAGCTGACGACAATTTGACGACATGAAATTAACACCTTATATTAAAAATTATATTTAATTCTTCCTGTCTACGTAATAGGTACAAAATGTACTAAGTCAACGAAATACCCGATGAATATCTGATTATTATGCATGTATCTCTTTCTAAATAAAGTACTTATAACAAATATGTATTTTACTTGTATTACGGTTGAGTTACATAGCCGTTACTGATAGATAGAATAATTTATTCTATAAAATAAATAAAACAAGTAGGCAGGTAGGTCATTGTCACAGTATAGTTTTGTTATTACAGATAGGTTAAATATAACACAAACACGGCTACATAAAACACCTGCATAATATTTGTCGTGATGACACAAATTATTCCAAAAATAAATAGAATATAGGATTGAAATTAATGTAAATAAAAACAATAAATTGTAAAATTGTAAACATAAACAGTCAGAGTCCAAACAATGTATGACAGTGTTTTGCACAGCATAATCATGAACGTCAGAGCTATGCACAACCCAAGCATGCACGACAATGGCAATGAAATCAAAACAGTTTCGCCAAAAACACCCTTGTAGTAACAATTTACACCCCGCGCATGCACGACACGATCATCAAAGACATCACGTGACCATTTTGAAAATCTGCTAGTAGTGATGTAACCTAATCGATAGTTTTACATTCTCGTATAACTTAATCGATATTGTTTTTTTCTTATATATTTTGACGACTCGCTCACTTCGTTCGCTCCAGTGGGTCACAACTCGTACCAGACCTAACCTACTGGGTCGGATTTGTGTCAGAAAATTTTAATGGGGGCTTCGTTTCACCGTGGAGGGGGCTCCACGGCCTTATATGTCATATTCCAATAATTAATCAAGAAGTCGATTATAGCCAACACTATAGTATATGAGTTCATTTACTCGTCGACGTAATTTTATTTAAATTCGAATTATACCCCGGTACATTAATTGTCCGGGCCAGTTACTGAACACGATCCAATGACTGTATCGTACATAGCAATATGTGCCGTTCCTACTTTAGTAATTTACTGGGAATATTCTCAAGGGAATGTTTACGAACTAAAGCAAACCTTTAAGTATTCACTTTTTAAAATACACCCTGCAGAAATACATGCCTATAGCATAATATTTACGGACTTATTCGCTATAACGGAGACCGGACTACATGAGTCCATATTTGACGGAGAAGTAATACCGCCCGGCTTTAATGTAATCCGCTGTGATCGCACAGATGGCCGAAAAATGGGAGGAGCGCTGCTGATGGCGAAGGCGGAATTACAACTGAAGTGGGTGCCATTACCACCAGAATATGATGTGCAGCAGGCGGCTTTCGAGTTAGTCTGTGCAACTGTGTATAATGGCAGTCAGTTTTTGTTCTTGTGTTGTGTATTTTACATTCCACCTGGAGCCGCGGACAGAGAGTACATGGCAATGTTTCACATATTAGAACAGATTTGTATAAAGTATGAGAAGGTTATACTAGTAGGTGATCTCAACTTATATTCTGCGTCTCATGATATACAATGTTACTATGCCTATTTTTTGTCTTTCTGTGAATTTCTTCAATGTAATGAAGTAGGAAATCAAAATAATCGCATGTTAGACGTTGTTCTTACAACCTTTTCTAATGCCGAAGTAAAGGTGAGTGAGGAAAGGGATCCATTGGTTGGGATAGATAAACACCATCCCCCGCTGAGCGTTTGCATTACTTGTGTACGGCCCCATAGACCACCAGCAGGACCAACATATCAAGCCTCAGTACCGTATCCGAAATGGAATTTTAATAAGGCGGATTTCTATAAGTTGTATACTTCTCTCGCTGAGGCAGACTGGAGTTCATTGTACGAAACAAATACAGTGGCCAAAGCGATTGAGGTCTTCTACACAATATTTAATAGTATTATTGATGACTGTGTACCCAGGAAAAAAAAAAGTACGAATAAGCTAAGATATCAATATCCAAAATGGTACACTCCTGATTTAATTTGTACCATAGTAGAGAAGGCTAAATGGCATAAAATTTATAAATGTTCTAATTCAGATCACGATTACGATGTATTTGCTCAATACCGCGCACTAGTAAAAATATTAATAAGTGAAGCGTACGATCAAAATCGAAGACGTGTGGAATCACAATTTATAGAAGATCCGCGGTCTTTTTGGGGCTACATGGCAAATAAAAGGGCTAATCTAACTGGGCAGTCTATAAGTAAGGATGGTCGGATCCTACCAACGGAGAATGGAGCACGAGAATTTGCGGAGTACTTTCATTCCGTGTATCTTAAAAAACCACCTCAACTTGATGTTCTGAAAGCAGATCGAGCAGCACAAATCAGTGCCGCGAGCGTGAATGTATCAAGCCTACAAATAAAGGAGGTGACAATGGCCCTAGCACGCCTTAAACCCAAACGTTCCGTGGGTCCTGACGGCATCCCCCCTTTTCTAGTCAAAGACTGTAGGTTGGTACTAGCCCAGCCACTTCACTTCTTGTTTAATTTATGTTTGAAGGACAGTATATACCCCGAGGAATGGAAGTTGACGAAAGTGACGCCTATAAAAAAGACCGCTACTGGTTCAAACATAGATGAGCATAGACCGGTGGCAGTGTTGTCAACTTTTGCAAAGGTTTTTGAATCAGCGCTGCATTCTCGTATATACTCACAAGTTAACGCGCGACTGGCTGATGAACAGCATGGATTTCGTCCGGGCCGTAGTGTGGATACAAATTTGCTGAGTTTCATCACCTATGCCACTAAAGCGCTTGACTCGAGAGTCGGAGGACAGATCGATGTCGCGTATTTCGATTTCCGTAAGGCTTTTGATACAGTGGACAATGACATTCTGCTACAAAAGCTATCTAGCTGTGGTTTTACTCCCAGTTTGCTTAAGTTTTTTACTAGCTATTTGAGTAACCGCAAGCAATACGTCGAGTATGCTGGCTATGCTTCGGACCCATATCCGACGTTATCAGGAGTAAGTCAGGGTAGCAATCTGGGACCGCTGGAATTCATTTTAATGGTAAACGACTTACCAAGCGTGGTCCAGGATGCAAACTGCCTACTTTTTGCGGACGACTTAAAGCTGTTTTTAAAAATAGAAAACTTAGAGGACTGTAGGCGATTGCAAAGAGATATTGATCGAGTGCTGGAGTGGAGCATGGTCAATTGACTTTTCTTTAATTTTTCAAAATGCAACATCATGACATGTAGCAGAGCTGTCAGTCCTATGCTCTACCGATATGTTTTAGCTGACCAGACAATATCGCGGGTAGAATCTATAAGAGATTTAGGAGTGATTGTTACTAGCGACCTTACATTTCGGGAGCACATTTCCAATCTGACAAAAAAAGCGTTTCGTTCTTTGGGTTTTATTTTGCGCCAGAGCCAGGATTTCCAGAATATAGCAGCTGTTAAAGTATTATATAATGCCTTGGTACGAAGCAAGTTGGAAACAGCGGGTCTTGTTTGGAATCCCCATGAAGAAAAGTACATCCTCATGGTAGAAAAGATTCAAAACAAGTTCACAAGATTTTTGTACTTGAAACAGTATGGAGTGTATCCATTATTTCCATTGATGTACCCAAGCCTCTTTGTGATTGGGATGATGGGGTACTTTAAACTTGAGGTAAGACGGAACTTGGCATTAGCCAGGTATGTGTGGAGGGTGTTGCGTGGTCAGGCTCACAACCCGCAGGTACTCGCGGAGATAGCGATGCTGGTTCCAAATACCAGGCTGCGACGGGCGCCACGAGACACTGCATTTGCATTACCAGCTTCCCGAACGAATATTCTGGCCCATTCACCTCTCACAACGGCTATACGAACACTGAATGCGGTTTCCCGAGAAGTTGATTTATTTTATTGTTCATTGCGGGAATTCACAGAAGCGACACAGAGTTACCTATCGAGATATAAGGGATTAAAATGAAAAAGTATTTATTATAACTTATATATTAATCTGATTTTTTTTACTACATTGTCGACTTGGTTATTAACTGTAAAGATAATGTATGTTTATGAAATAAATAAATAAATAAAAATAAAAATAAATAAATATTCTTCGCATTGGTAATTCCTAATTTCTCACTTCAATATTTAACTTTAAAATTCCTAAAATAATCGTATTTTGTCTCATTCTGTCTAATATACTGTGTTAGTTTTATGTTCATATACCTTATAAAATAAAACATGTTTACTTACTTATTATTTATACTTATTTTAGTTCAAAAAACACTTAAAATGAATTGTCCAGGATATTTATTTATTATTTATTAAATATTGTTTATTAATAAAAAAAGGTAACATTCGTAATTTTTTTTTAATATCCAGAACAATTCACATAGCGCCATCTGGCCCCAAACTAAGCAAAGCTTGTACTATGAGAACAAGATAGCTGATATCAGTACTTTTTTGCAAATAAATACGTATTATACATAGAAAACACCCAGACTAAACACAAATACTTGAAAATCGGCTTAATATTTGTGTCTTGTGGAGATCGAACCCACGACCCTTGGCGTAGCAGGCAGGGGTACCCGGGTTTCCGGGGAATAGTCCCATTGTTACCGGGAAAGGCACATTGCTAGTCGTACAAAGTCATTTTGTACAAAACATTGTCGGGCGTAATCGTATTGTGCATAATCAATGTCGTGCATTTATGGTTCCAAAAGTCAGCACGCAGTCAGCCTACTTTGACAGCCTATAAGTCAATATCAGTGATCCAGAGAGTTATGTCAACATACAGGTCAATATCATGTCAGACTCAGAGCAAGTTAAAGTGAAACCTACCAATATTATACTTGAAGCTATGAAAAACTCATCTCACCGCAATTAGACTTGGCTTGTCTACACTAATATTATAAAAAGGAAAGATTTGGTTGTTTATTTGTATGAATTGAATAGGCTTCGATACTACTAAACCAATAAAAAAAATACCATTAGAATTCTATATTATTTGGTACGAGAAAAAATAGGGATCCGCGTGAAAATTTCGATATTGTAACCCAACGCGTGAAAAAAGTACAAAAAAAAAATCTCATATCGGGTACGCTGTGGAAATTATTGACAATAGAGCAAAATGATGTACTACAGTTTTATAAAAGACATCAATATCTTTTAAAAAAGCCGCAATACTATGTGTCTATCTATTACTGTTATGCCACAATAACTACTTTTTCATCTTAAAATGTGCAATAGCAAAGTCGCGCCGGTACAAACTACGCAACATTATTCGTGCCTGAGTAATAGTTGTATTTAATCTTGAGTGTAATAATTATCAAAACCACCAGTTACATTAAACATGTAAATAAGCAACATTATGTTACATGTCATGTGTGGAGTGGCAGAAGCGGGGTTTATCACACTATTATTTGCTGTTTTGGCTAGAAAAAAAAAACCAGTCAGATGAAATTCATAGTGTCATAACGTGTTAACTACCTAAAATACCTATACCTATTAAAAATATGGTGCGTATATTCTGTGCAAAGATTAAACATGCTCTCATAAGCTTGATTAAATAAGTAGTATTTTGTGTCTTGAAGCATTTGTTTTTGTTTCATTTTAATGCATGCATTTGATTGCAATGAGTATTTCATGGCTTCATTTTACTTGCTTCTAGGGTTCTCTCTGAAATCTTCTCTTGCCCTGAAATACCATAGAGAATGTACTGCGAAAGAAGTAGGAGTACATAAATAAGATTTTCTTTGGTTTTCTTCCTTCTACGAGTAAAGACGTAATTTTTTGTCAAAAGCGTTAAAAAGGGGAGGTAACTTCGTGATCAAATGTTCTCTCAATCTAATCAATTATAGAGGTAGATTATATCTTTTGTTGTAAGTCTAAAATCAGAATAACAATTCTATTCATCTTCTTCTTCTCTTTTAACTCGTTGCCACCTAATGCTGAGTGTAGGTATCCTCCTTACTTACCTTATATTAGCGCTGCCTCTTTCTGTCAAATAGCTTCTACGCTATTTCTAGTAAATTTAGCCACCATTGTTTTATCGTCGCCTCATTTTGACAGATTACGCGCATTTCATGACAAGACTTACATATACTTATAGTTAATGTGATTTGTTCCTATGAGGGTGGCATGTTCAATTATGAACAAACCCTCTATAAATAAATAAAGATAAAAAAAAGACTTACATATAGGAGTCCGTTCCTAAACCTAAGTATTTGACGGAAAGTGACAGCGCTAATATAAGGTAAGTAAAGAAAATTGTTATCCCGAATAAAGGCCATAAAGTTCAGCTTGGCAACTGAGTCCATTTCAATGAATCAAGTTTAAAAAATTAGGCTTGTTTATATTTAAATAAGTTAATATGAAGTCTTCGCTTGCCCTCCTGAACCCTCCTCAGAGGTGCATCATTCTAGGCCAATTTTATTTATAACAAGCTTTTACCCGCGACTTCGTCCGCGTTAGATAGTTTTTAAGGCAGAAGTTCTAAAGTAGGTATGTGTATTCATAGTAAGTGTGACAGTGATATTAGAACAGTTCTTATCTCTACTGTTTAAAGATGACTTGCTTGCTTTTGTTGTTAAAGGGATAATTCAAAATTTGCTATCCGGACTGAGAGATCAATATTTATAACCATTGAATACAAAAGTCAGTAGATAACAGAGTACGTACTCCAAAAGGTGCCGATTTGAGCACACTAAAATGGTCAGCGTAAGTAGATAAAATAGATAAGAAGATAATTTAAGTAACTGTAATACATTTTTATACTTCTATACCACATTTTTTGTTTTTCTGTCCTCGGTAAAGATGGCAATGTCCTTTCTTAACTTATTCCCATCAAACTGAACATCTTTTGTTCTGGAACCATTTCTGTATCTCATCTAATATCTCATAATGTATCTCCAATAGTTTAGGTGGGCTCCTGCTGATAGACCTGGTGGTCTACATAAGATACTCCAGATCCCCAATGTCCTTGTGTAAATAAAGCGGCCCATCATAATGATGATAATGATAATGATAAATTTATTCATAACACTTGTAACATGTAAAAAAAAATAAAAAATAGGTAGGTACAATAATTTTTGCCTAAAAAAAAATATTGCAAGTATAAAAATTATAGTTAATAAGTATACGGTCATATACACATTTTAAAATATAAAAAAAAATTCAAAGTATGATTATGACGTAGTCATAACATTAAATTAATTTTAAAAAAGTCGGTGAAGTCGTAAAACTGGTTGCTCAGTAGCCATTTTTTGAGCTTACTTTTAGAGGTAGGCAAGGAAGCTGCATTACGCACGTCATCAGGCAATCGGTTATAGACCGCGGGACCTGTGATATACACGGACTGTTCCGACCTCTTAAGTTTAGTTTTTATCGGAGCAACTAAACGGTCTTTGTTTTTGTCACTTCTTAGGGTTCGGGTTGGATTGGTTCCTTTTCGGTTAAATGTGTTGTAGGTAGTTTATGTGCACGAACAACGCCACCTGGTAGATCCATATGCAAGGCAGGGGCATTATCCTTAGCTCTTTAAAATATTCACGAGCAGAGACGTCATCAGGCACTCCCACTATCGCACGGACCGCTCGTTTTTGCATTGCGAACACGCGGTGCCATTCGCTGCCGCGTGCCCACAGTTCTGTTCCGTATGTCAGAACGGGTGCACAGTGGCGAAGTAGCAGTTCCTGACAACGTCCATGGACGCAGTATTCGCTAGGCGTCGCAGCGCGAAGCTCGTGCGCCCAAGCCTGGCACACAGATCGTCCAGGTGCTGCTCCCACGCCATAACACTATCCAGTCGAAAACCTAGCAGTTTAGCCGATGTGACCTGCTCTAACGGTGTGTCGGCAGCCAAGACCTGCATCGGCTTAGTCGCGTGACCGTTTAGGCTGACTTTCATGTAACACGTCTTTTGTTTATTTAGGGCTAGTCCATTTGAGCTAAACCACTGATGTAGTATCTGTACGGTTCTATTTAGTTCATCCTCAAGTTTCATCTCCGTAGGCGCAGTCACTACAGCGGTCACGTCATCCGCATACATGTAAACTTCGACCCCGGGAAGAGCTTCTGGGAGGTCATTTAACAGGATGCTAAAAAGTGTATTGGACAGACATGACCCCTGCGGTACGCCCATTACATTTTTCGTTTCGGAGAATTTTACTTTACCCCTATCTCCTACTACTATCTGTGTCCTGGCTGTCATGAAAGACATCAGTACTGCCAGTGCTGGCCCTTGAATTCCATAGTGCACTAATTTATTTTCGATCAGCGTGTGGTCGGCAGTATCAAAAGCCCGCGAGAGGTCACAGCAGAGGATTGCTACCTGCTTCTTGGACTCTCGCGCGGACAGTACCTGATACACTACCTCTCGTACCAGATCTGTGGTGCTGCGACCAGCGCGGTATGCATACTGCCGCGCGGACATTACGTTTCGAGCCGCCCAGAAATTCAACAGTCTCGTATTTAGGCCTACTTCTATCACCTTACTTATTCCTGGCACCATCGAGATAGGGCGGTAGGAGCTGATATCAGCCTTCTTACCTTTGCCCTTGTAAAGAGGCGCGATCTTTACTTTTTGTAGCGCATCTGGGAAGCAGCCGCTGCGTATGCACTCGTTGAAGAGAAAAGCCAATACCACACTGATTGTAGCACCCACTCGCCTAATGAGGTCCGCAGACAGGTCGTAGATGTCAGTGCTGTTTTTGGGTGCAATCTGCTTGTGGAGTATTTTTTCTACCTCGTCAGCCGAGAACCGCGCGAACCATACACACTCGTCGCTGGCGGGGCGGACGGCGGCGAGCGCGGCGACGCTGCATGAGATGCTTGCGGCGGGCGCACCGCATACTACACCGGCGGTAACAAATTCCATGTTTAGTGTATTCACTAGTAGTATTTTATTCGCAAATGGTGTCCCGTCTTTATTTTTGATAATTTCGGTAAAGTCTACGCGGTCTCTTACCTTTCTACCTAACTCGGTATTTACGACGCGCCACATGCATTTGTTTTTGTTTTTATGATTCGATATTAATGAATTGAAATAATCCATGCGTTTATTTTTTAGCGTGATTGCATATTTAACTTTTAAACTAGCCGACGTACTAGCAAAATCGACGTTACGCGGATATTTTTGTTCCAGATTTTTGAAATCAAACATTAATAGTTTTAGGTTGGTCACTTCCTCGTCTATCCAGGGAGTGTTACTAACTGTATTTATTACTCGGCGTACCGGACAAGTGAGATCAAGTTTATTTAACATTAAATTTAAAATTGACTCGGCCACCGACTGACAGTCATTAATGTTTAGTATGACTTGTTGCCAGTCTACTGATTGTAATGCTAAGCCGTAATTAATAATGTTCACATGTGATAAAACACGTTTTGTTATCAGCTGCGCGTTATTGCGATCCAAAGTTTCGATGTTTACCCTCTGCGCTAAGTGATCGCTCAAGTGAGTCTGCACAGTAACAGCGGCTGACACACGGTCGCTGGGAATGTGTCATACTGAACAACTTTTGTTTTGGAACCATTTCTGTATCTCTAATAAATTACGTGGGCTCCTGATGGTACACCTGGTGGTCTACATAAGGAACTCCAGCTCCTCAATGTCCTTGTGAAAAGAAGCGGCCCATCATACTAAACAACTTTTGTTTTAGAACCATTTCTGTATCTCCAATAGTTTAGCTGGGCTCCTGATGGTACACCTGGTGGTCTACATATAAGGTACTTATGAGCCCCAACGTCCTTGTGAAAAGAAGCGGCCCATCATACTAAACAACTTTTGTTTTGGAACCATGCCTGTATCTCTAATAGTTTAGCTGGGCTCCTGGTGGTACACCTGGTGGTCTACATCTATACTCCAGACCCTCAAATGGTAATAAAAAGTAGCCCATGTCCGTTCTCGGTATGCTAGCAATCTCTGTGCCAAGTTTCATGAAGATCGGTTCAGCGGTTTGGCCGTGAAAGCGTAGCAGACAGACAGACAGACAGACAGAGTTACTTTCGCATTTGTAATATTAAGTGTGGATAATATAATGTAGTTAAATAGTTAATATAATGAATAAATAAATAATAATGTTATTAGGTAACTAGAAAAAAAAATTGGGATAGATATCCCATGAAAATTCATTTTCAGTGTTTTATGATTTTCGTTTATTGGTGATTTTATTCTTGAAGGTGGTTTAGATTTTTGTTAAAAAGTACAACTATAATCCCATAGAGAACTAGACAATGATCCATGATGGAACTATTTCCATGAAGATTTCTATGAAGTTTTTGTATCCACCAGTCAGTTAGTTTGTTTAAAGACTGAAGCAGACCAATTGTACGAGCAAAACGCGTGCGTGCGATTATACGTTGCAGCAAAAAAATAACATACAGCACAGCATCAGGATTGCGCAATAACATTTATGTTAACAATTATCAGTCACACACTCGCCCTCACACAATATACGCCGAGGCATTATCAGTCGATAAAAATAAATTACTTTTCCCTGACCTATACTTTATCAAGTTCAAGTTAAACATTTGATATGTAAATGATAGAGAATATAATTTGCAACAATGCATACTTGCAGACTTTAACATTTCGCGAAATAAAATCTTCGATTGAATGAAATGTTGCAAAAAATATGTTAAGTATGTAAACAGTGGTTTTAAGGGCATGGGAAAGATGACACGATTGTCTTCACGCGTACCACACGATGTTGCGGTATTGGACAGTTAATATGGCAAACATATTTATTATTATTATTTATAGGACAGGCAGCAATACATGCTGATAGGTCCTTGCAGTGTTGGTTTTGTTAATTAATGTCTTTTTATTATATTTGATCACACACACACGTGCATGTTATTGTTTATAAAGTCTTTATTATTTTTGCACCAATTGTCCAGTCTATTTTTAAAAGAGTTCACTGACGGCGCAGAAACAATATCATCAGGGAGTTTATTCCACACGTTTACAATACGATTTGTTAGAAAGTGATAAGCGACATTGGTATTTGAGTGCGAACGGTTTAGTTTAAGGGAGTGGCCTTGTTGAAAGCGTGATGATTTCAAGGTAAATATCTCTTGCATATTTGATCTGGTAGTGCGGCAGTGGTCTGGTCACATCTGTCGATGCCGATGTATGGTAGAGTAAGCCGGTTTTTGGGTGGATCCCATGCCTCAGCAAGCGTAGCGGCGGGACGTTCTCCAAGCAAATATACCGAAGACTTTAAAACTTCCGACTTGATGGCGGAAACGGGATATCGTGCCTTATGGCATATCCGTATGGCACTTACGTTCAGCAGTACATACATACATACATACACACATCACGCCTATATCCCTTGCGGGGTAGGCAGAGCGTAAACGGTCGCATAGAACGGACATTTACGCCACGTCTGACAAACATTTGAGGGACATCAGGAAAATTGTGTATCGCCATAGTGACAGGTTGTCAGCCCATCGCCTAAAATTTCGCCTAAACGTTCAGCAGTGGACTGCTATAAGGCTGATGTGATGCGTGATGTGTCATATATGACATATGATTACGGCACAGCGATGCGTTGTGTAATGCGGTTGCATTTAACTATTGTCATCAGTAATTTTGGACCAGAAATATAACCACAAAATTGTGCGGCACGTCAGAGGGGCTAAATGTTTGGTTACGGAAGGACTTCACATTGATAAAGAGATAAATATATATAAATACATGTGCAAATACATTTATCAAACTTTCAGTACATCAGGGTACATCTTTGACAGGGTCTGGCATGCAAGTCTGCTCAGCAAGCTTCCTGCTTATGGCATCCCAGCTGATTTTTGTACTTGGATTTCAGACTTCCTTAGTGAACGGTCCATCAGAGTAGTCGTTGACGGCTGCTCCTCTGACCTAATGGCCATTGATGCCGGAGTTCCTCAGGGGTCTGTTCTCTCTGCAACTCTTTTCCTGCTGCACATCAATGACCTCCTTCGGCATGGTATTGTTGGATACGCAGATGATAGTACCGTTTCAGAGAGATACTTGACAGGTGCAGGGACCAGTGGGGATGAAATAAGTTCGTTAAGAAAGGCCATGGTAGAGCGAACAGATCTGACCTTAAGTCTTGTCTCCCAATGGGGCGACGACAATCTGGTCTCATTCAATGCCACCAAAACACAGGCGTGTCTTTTCACTGCAAAAAGGAGTCCTTTCGACTGGACACCTACTTTTCGGGGTACATCTGTCCCAGTCACTGACAGGCTTGAGCTTCTAGGCATGGAGTTGACATCAAATCTAAACTTCGGCGCGACCATCGAGTACAAGGCTCAGACGGCGGCTAAAAAGCTGGGCGTCCTGAATAGAGTGAAGCGATACTTTACGCCTGGACAGCTTTTAACTCTTTACAAAGCACAAGTCCGATCCTGCATGGAGTATTGCAGTCACCTTTGGGATGGCTCAGCCAAATACCAACTTGCCGCTCTTGACTCGGTGGAACGCAGGGCCAGGAGGCTCATAGGCGACATAAAACTGGTGGACACCAAGCTACATAGCCTGGCACATCGCCGCAAGGTTGCCTGCTTGTCGGTATTTTATAGATTGTACTTCGGAGAGTGTGCTCAAGAGCTTCACGACCTTGTTCCACCAGCTCCCTTCTACCATCGGACATCCAGACGCACCGCCGGATACCATCCGTACCTGGTAGCCATTCCACCAATTCGGACTAAGCGCTTCCAGTCATCATTTATAATGCGCACTGCTAAAGAGTGGAACTCACTTCCTGCGTCTGTGTTTCCAAAAGCATACAACCCTAATCTCTTCAAAGTAAGAGTGAACAGGCTTCTTCTGGGTGAGCTCGCTCCATCTTAGACTCTGTCTCTGTCCTATGACCTAGACTAGAGTCAAGAGCAAACCCATCATTAATAAAAAAAAAAAAAAAAAAAAAAAAACATCATAGTAGATACTTCATCTACCGCAACGTACACTGTTGCACACGCATCCAGTGTGAGTCGGTCTTTAAATTTAAGATTTCAAATTGATACATTTATCTTGGTGGCCAGTGATATAGTATCTGTTATATTTTATCTTTTCTTATAATACACATCACTATGTACACGTCATCAACGTACCGTCAAACGTAGTGTTATCAGCACAATTTAATCTGTCTGATACTATATATATTTATAAAGGATTGTTAACAAATTTTATCAAAGATAGCAGCACAAAGAATTGGTTTTAAACACGATTGATATGATTTATTTATAAAGTCAACATTATAATCATAAATGAGTAAATGCTCATTGTGTATTATTGTCAAAGAAAGCAAAAAATATAAGCTTTACTGAAAAAGTTGATACGTTTAAAGAATATTTTTTTGTATTTGTGAGTCGATAGTGAAGATTGTAGAGTATGTGTTTAGAAGTTATTTTAATGGTATTTAGTGTCGAATAGTCAAAATGAGTTTTTCCTTTTCTTGTTTCTGTGCTGGCAACACGTGTTTTTCAAGAACCGACGACAACCGACAACAACCGACGACATCCGACGACAACCGTATACAACCGACGACATCCGACGACAACCGACGACAAGTTCGGATGTATCTAAATGTCGGATACAGTCGCCGACTTAGGTCCGGGAGGACCTTTACATAGATAATCCTGGACACGCCATTTTGAACAACACGAGGACTTTTCTTCTTACTTTATTTTTCATGTGGGACAACGAGTCGATGAACGAAAACCTTATAAAACTGCTCCACTCGACTGCAAAGACCCATTATGGTCAAAAACCCCTGAAATTATTAAAATTTATGAGAAAAATCACTTGAAATGTATGAAAAATGTATGAGGATCCTTATATACTTAATTATATTTACTCACAATAAGGAATCAAAAATATATTTTGGGTTTTAATCGCTGTTTACATAAAGTATCTGGACAAAATCCATGTCATCGAGACGATTAATTACAATAATCAGACAATGAGCCCATCAAGATGTTCGCCCAAAAAGAAAGAGTTGCCTAGAAAAATTACTACCATAGAGAATGTTGAACTAGATAAATATTTAAGAAAGTTGTATCCTGAGCTCAGTGAGGGATTCAACAGCACGAGATGCGAATGAATTTGCTCTCGTGTGGTACACACAACTTTTCCCCTCTACCAGTGAGAAAATTCTACCAATGTCAAGTTTGGGAAATAAGCTGTACAGCTCGAATGACTCAGACAAAATAAAAATTCCCATCAAATAATTTATTTCAAGATTCGTTCAGAAATATTAATATAACCAATATTCAGAAATATTTAATAGAACAAAACGCTTACAAAAAGAAATAAATAACTGGCTGAAATAGTATTCAGAACGCACCGCCAAACGATACCACCGTTCGAAATTCAAATCACTATTCTCCATCGAGTGGATAGAAACGACTTTTGCCCAATGGATTTACGCGGCAAAACTTTTCTTTTCAAGCTGGAGAGGTGAAAAAATAATATCATCATCATCATGGGGTGCCATCTTAAAACTGAAGTTCGGAGGTCAGCATGTAGAAACCCTCGCAGTCTTGCGCCGCCCTTTTCAACTGGTAGTACCGAAGAACGTAGTAACGGAAATAACGTGAAACGGAACTTGTGGCACAATTACGGCTGTTGTCAGCCATATTTAATTTTGGTGATTGGCTGGTATAACATCAAATTTGCGTTTAACACATCTCCCTCAAGCTTGTAATTACGGCATTGACTCAGAACTGTCAACAGAAAAACTCCTATTCCAAGACCGTAATTTAACTAAACTACCGAGAAGCTTTACCAACTCCTGTTTGAGGAAATCGACACAACAATGTATCTACGCAGTACTGTTTTCATCTACTGTAGAGAAAAAAGTTACCTACTATTGTATAGAATCTAGATTAAGTTAAAAATCGTGCTGGCGTACCTATTCTTTGGCGGACAAAAATCATCAATTAATTATGTGAGCCTTCCGTTCATTGATTTGCATTATAAGAATGCAAACCCCCAGATCCCCAGATCCTGAGACATACACATAGGCCGCTAGAGAGCGGAAGTAAATTTATGATTTGTATCCTGATGGAATAGAAGAAAACATATTTCATCGTCGTCATCAAGAAGAATCACCATAATAATTAAATACTAGAGTAGACTTACTGCCTTCATCGCTGTAATGTTGCTTTTTCCATTACCACAAAATGAAATTCGCAATTCTTCCATATCTATTTTATTAATCAACGCGAGATGTCTCGGAAAAGTTTTATTTCTAATGCGAAAATAAAATTTTGTTTAATGCGGTCTCCCGAGGCAGAATAGCCCATTTGATCCAGACATAATGGCTCACAGTGGCAGATGTGGTGTAAAGATGGCACTAGAAGAGCTACGAAGAAACCGTTGATGTGTTAGTTTCAATAAATATCATAATAACTCATTCCTTAAAGTTTTATATTCTTTGGTTTGGGTCAGATTAGAGCAGACCACGATGTTAGAAAATCCGAAACTGAAATGACTTTGTAATTTTACCACAAAAAACTAAGGGCGATAATGGAGGGTAGAAGGTGTGCTTACCAGTCAAGGTGGTCATTAGTACACACTACACATACATATAGAGGGTGTAGGGGACAGCCCTTCCAATACTGAAAGAGTAAATGCAGACAATGAAACTGAACAGCTTTCCTCTAAGTACATATTATGTCATACTCCAAGAGTAAATATTTTGTATGCAGGAGGTATAGTATAATATACGTATAATTTTATTAAAATTGATTTAAATAACAATAATTTCCAGTAAATTTATACAAGCGAAATACAAAGAGGTCCTGGAAATATACATATTAAAATGGGAGTTTTTCTATTGACAGTTCTCTTGATAGTTCTGAATGTCAAACCAGAGGGCGCTGTGCTAAACTGAAAATTTGACGTTTCAATATGGCTGGCGTCAGCCATAGTTTTGTCACAAGTTCCATTTCACGTTGTGTTCGTTACCAATTAATTATGTTTGTTTGATTTAATACAAAATAAACTTATCGCCTTGCTATTATATTGAGTGTCATTCGTGTAAGTAAACAAATAACCAATAATACATCTATAACATTTCAAAAAACACAAAATAAAGAATAATTTATAAAGTGGTACAGTTTTTGTGTAAAGAAACGTTATTTCAATTTAGCTTAGCGCCCTCTACATGACACTCGAGAATCCCTAGAAAATTTCCCATTACACGAATTTTACTTTATTTTGTAACTAACGATTCAACAATGGACACAAATTCATATCAGAAATAAAAAGCTGTAGCCGTTTACTGTATAAATACATTCAAAATTTTCACCAACAGCTCTGTTTCGGTTACTTTCAGTTATGGCAAGTATGTTAACATAATACTGTAGCATGTTGACCCCTTGAAAGTTTGAAAACTTTAGCGATCTCGCAGACCTTTGACTTAATTAAAGCTACCTCTGTATTAGCAGTAAGGGGATCCCTAAAGCCATAATAGCCCCTACCCCTTAGTATTATTTATACTGACCAACAGAAGGGTCTGGGCCTCTGGGTTCCTACGTGGGTAGACCTCCACCTGATATTTCTCAAGGGTCATTTCAGTATGGGCGAGTAAAACTATTTGAGGATAATTATAAAGCAGATACTAGCTGTAGGGATTCTGTGAGTAGTGGAATACCACTACTGGAGTTAGTTGAGGTCTGGTTGATACTCATGATGATTTTTACCCCATTGCATTCCAGGAATAAAATGTTTTATAATTGTTGCTACGGTATGAAAGACGGTAACAAAGAATTAAAAATTATAAAAACTTTCGTAGGAATTTCAATGCTTATGTTTCTTTAAGAATTGTGTAGCTACGTGCAACAGGAAGCAATGAAAGTCTTTAACATAATAAAAAGTCAGTCAGTGTTAAAAAAAATCTTCATAGAATTTGACGTTCTCAAACAGCTTATACCATATTTTTTTTGTAATAATACGGTGTAAATATAACTTGTTGGCTAGTTGTGATCAGTTAAGAAAAGTTTTAGCATAAGATCAGCAAAATAACTCTCCAAAGAGTAGTAATAGATAAGAGCAAAAACCCAGCAAACAAACAAAAGCCAACTTCTGAACAAAGGCTCGGAGAAGAAAAGTTTTGTTAAAATAAATATAATGTACTACACAGAACAAGCTTTGCATCTTCTCGCTACAAGCCGAAACAAAATAAAAATACTTACGTTTCCTCGCTATCACCTCTGTATTGCGAATTCAATATTATCGTCGCAGACACTCTTACACGTGTCGAATACAATACTATACAACCCAGAATATTCCTAAATAAATGTTATTTCAATTTTACTTGTGTATAAGGACAACACAATGTTTACTTGTATTATTATACCTACTAGTTTCAGTATTGGTGCTCCTTTCTTTGTTCGACACTTTAACGGTTTAAGTTCAAGTCCTACAAAATCATTTAACTACAGCATACTTTTAATACAATCAAGTTTAATTTAATGGTAAATTGGCTTAGTTTTAAGTACTAACCTGACATCTACTTTGGTTGATAATCTAGTTACTTTTGTTTTTGAATATTGATGATAATTTCTAAAAATAACATATTTGTCCAATTATTATACATCTCTGTTCGTCTGTATGACGGTATTCCGCAAGACTTTATTATGTGAAATACGAAACATATTTGAAAATTTCCTCCTTTTAACACTCTCGCGATGGGAATCGTCCGTCTGTTAATGCCTTTATGATAGGCTATAAAACTGCCTTAACTTGTAAGTTTATCGTTTCAGGAATTTATTTATCTTGTTCATTGCTACTTTGAATTATTACTTAGAGCTTTCAAGGAAATGATGCCCTCGGTTGGCCTTCGTAAACTCCTTTCATATTTTTGGGAAGTTTCTTTTCTCGTTCACTAAGCCGATCGTTTTTATAAAATAAAACCAAAACAAGACTATTAAATATTTATTTTTACTTAAAAGTTTTCAAGATTTTGTTAAATCAACTACCATTATTAATCCATACCTTTCTATGTCGGCGCAAAAATGTTTAATAGCCATGGCATACAAAGTACAGTTCCTCGTGAAAAATCACATCTGAATCAACAATTATTCAGAATAAGTCTACAATAAGAAGGCTCTATCTAGAAGTTTTTGCACGCCCTATGCCCTTCAGAGAGTTCGGCTTTGAATATCAATCAGCCAATTAATTTGCCCGAGAACCACCGAAGATCCAAGCAAAACAAATGATATTGAATTTTTCCATGGAAACTACATTGTTCTTCTATTGACAAATTGTGCCGACTGTTTTCCATTAATTGTTGAATGAATTATTTTCACCTGCCAATCATAATTAATTATGACTTGGAACTAGATTTTGTATTTTCATAAGTACAATACTAAACTCTAGAATTAAAAGCACCGGGGCCTTTTACCTACCACGTTATCAAATTATAGAACGCCACAGTTGGGATTATAATATTCCTATCTCATTATGCAATGCAATGTGTACTTTAATGCTGTCATGAATCCTTAAGGGGCAGAGTGATGGATTAAAGCTATCCCCTGCAATCGGATGATGCTCGTCAGGTCATGCGGAAAATTTGCACCAATCTCATTTATAACAGGCATGTGACGGCCGATGTGGCGCAGTGGTAGTGCGACTGCCTGCGACGCAAAGATTACGGGTTCGATTCACGGTGGGACGCTCATTAAGTTGATATTTATCACTTTGTGAATTTGTTCATGGTCTGGTTAAGACATTGCAGGGTAAACCACCTGATTGTCTAACACTAAATGGTTTTGTGCTTTGGAGGGCACGTTAAGCCGTCAGTCATGGTTGTTGTCTTTGATTACTTGGACGGCGATCTTTACACAATCATGTTAGAGGCCTACTACAGTTGAAGAACTCTGACGCCAGGGTTGATCGGCTCGTTGGACGACTCAGTGTCCCACGCGAAAAAAAAGAAGAGAAAACAGGCATGTATTTAATCATAAATCTGTTAATCCCTATTTTTCGAGCCAAAATACTTACTTGCACTCAGTATTCACCTATTAAATCAAATGTGCTGTTTGATCTTCAAAGCAAATCTGTTTTATTGAAGTATGATCTATCACCTGATAGTATATGTAATTGTTCTTGAAATGCAACAAATATTTAAGTCCATTTTCCAACAACCTTTTACCTATTAGACTTTTAGAGCATGAGTTATTGAAAATAAAAGACCATTTAGTCAGTCATATTGATCGAATTATGTACTGTTTAAATCAACTAAGTGTAATCTTATTTTTCACTAATCAGTGCAAACAGTTCTGTGAGCTTTTGTGCGACTGTTCCTGCTTATTTGAAGATGGCATCGCATCATGATGATGCCTACCGTACGTCGCTGGCTGCCGCGACCCAACGCTTCCTAAACTGTAACGCTGCACAGACAAATATTACAAAAGGACCGCTCGCCTTTTTTTTGATAATTCAAACCTATATTGCGAGGGTTGTATCTATTTTCGTTTTGAATTTTTGCAATAAAGTACCTACCTAGGTTTAACATTGTTATTAGGGTCACATCGTCGATGTCCACTAGGTCTTTATGGTTCATCAGGTAAGTCATTTGAGTTTTTTGGTTCGTCAGGGTGAATTGGGTCGTCAGAGTTCATCGGGCCGTTAGGTCCTGTCAGTGCGTTAGGGTTCTTTAGGTTGTAAGTATTCTTTAGATTGTAAGGGCGAATTGGAGCGTTAAGATTCCTCAGGTTATAAGGGTTAGTCGGGTTGTTAGGGTTAAACGGCTTTAAATAAGTCGGGGCAAATCAGATGATTTTTAAGAAAATTGTCGGGTGATAGGAAATAATACTTGGGTGATAGTAGTTTTAGCTACCCGTATAGTCGTAATTTTTAGGATATAATCTGATACAAGTGTGTAAAAAGAATAGATGCCTATATTTCAAGGCGTAAAACTGAACAATTTGAATCAGCCCATATAACTGAACAACTTTCTTAAGAAGCATAGGTCGAAATATGAAGAACTAAAAAGAAATTCCAATACAAAATGGGAGGTCTAATATTTTTTAGTTTTTGACCTATTTTTAGTATTTGCAGCTAATATTTTGAATTTAGTTGTGTAGTTTTAGATATCAATTTTCGGTTTATTATCTCCCCTTAACATGATCATGCATAAATACAAACTTAGGAACTTTGCAATCTTAAAAATTTTATCACTGTGTAAAAATTATTTACCTCAAACTTAGAATTAGATGATAGCTTTAGAAATGTTTCGCTAATTAGACTAGAGACTCCTAAACTGGCGTAGAACGTTTTACCAACGATCAGCAGTGCACTAATTTTGCACTTCATTTTAATGTGTAATCAATAGCCCTAACTCAATTGAAATATACAAATACTAAACTAGAAAAACAAACACGCAGCGCAGTAGTGTACCTAGAGGTCAATCCGAAGTCAAAAGTAGAAAATTAACTGATAAAATCTTCGAACCCACAAAATTATTAAATCTCTGATTTCTGTTATCATTCTTTAAAACATGTTCCGCAAACGATTTGATATATTATGAGTATTTTATATTCTACATTCAGAACCAATTGATGTCATGATTGGCGATCGGATGTCCGGCAAAGGTTGTCATGACAACCCAACCTTTTACTGAAACAGTTCAGTATCCATTTTAATTGGACCTATACCTGTTTTGAACGCATTACGTTCTTTGGTAACATGTGCGACCATTTATTTAAAGTTGGATGTTTTGACTGCGATGACAAACATAATTTTGCAGGCGGTAAAATAGGAATGAATGAATGAATTGTGGTCGGCACTATCCGTGCATGGGGTGAGCAGTATCTTGGTACGAGCACTGAAATCCTTATACAAGGATTCCAGTGCTTGTGTCAGGGTTAACGGGGCCTTCACTGAGCTGTTTAACATCGAAAAAGGTGTTAGACAGGGATGTGTTGCGTCACCATGGCTGTTCAACCTATTCATGGATAGTTGTTTGACAGATTTGAAAGAGTGTGAAAAGGGATTGAGAATGAATGGGTTACTCGTCAAATGTCTTCTCTATGCTGATGACCAAGTTATCCTTGCGTCGTCGGCTGAAGAGTTGCAGAAGATGGTAAACATTATGCATGAGGCTTTGAAAAAGAAAGGAATGAAAGTAAATGTAAGTAAGACGAAATCAATGGTTTTTGAAAAAGAAGAAGGTATGACGGATTGTAACATTATGATAGAAGAAGAGAGGGTGGAGCAAGTGAAAGAGTTTGTATATTTAGGATCGAAGTTTACATCAGATGGAAAGTGTGAAAGTGATATTGAAAGGAGGGTAAATGCCGGCAACATGGTGAATGGAGCGTTGCATACCTTTATGAACAGCCAGACAGTGTCTAATAAGGCACGTCTGGCTGTGCATATAGGAGTGTTAGTTCCAACACTTATGTATGGGAGTGAAAGTTGGGTATGGCAGAAAAAGCATGAAAGTAGAATAAATGCGGTAGAAATGAGAGCGCTAAGAAGTATGATTGGAGTGAAATTGAGTGACAGGATAAGAAATAGCGTGATTAGGGAACGTTGCGGTATAAAAGAAGACGTAGTGACTGGTATAGAAAAAGGAATGCTGAGATGGTTTGGTCACATTGAGAGAATGAATGAAAGAAGAATAACGAAACAGGTGTATATGGCTAGTGTGGATGGGAACGTTGGTAGGGGAAGACCAAGACGCACGTACTTGGATCAGATCGGGGACGTTCTAAAAAAAGGTCAGGTCAAGAGTACCCTAAACCGACGAGCATGTATGAAAAGATTGATGCATGTTGAAGAAGCGAAAGAGGTGTGTCAGGATCGTAGCAAGTGGAAAGATGTAGTCTCTGCCTACCCCTATGGGAAAGAGGCGTGATTAAATGTATGTATGTATGTAAAATAGGAACTATTTATATCTTGGGAGGAAATATCATAGCCAAAGCCGCAATTGAAGTTGAAACAACTACAAATTTATGTTTGCGTTTGATGTTTCGATCAGTGCTTGTGATTTCAAGGGTTTAATATTTTTGCAGTGACAAGGGAGTTTGTGAAATTTAAGGGGGTGCTTCACACACATTGATTGGCTTGGTTGACAGTTAGGAAGATAAACGATCTTCGTCATTTGTCACTAGCGTCCCCCTTCTGCACTCACCCTATTAAATGCATATCATAATGAGACTTTTCCGATTTGATCGATGGTTTTGTGAGTATTTCCAGTATATTTCTCTTTTTAAATGCAAGCTAAGTAATTTATTGAGATTTGAAAAGAAAATTCTTCTTCTCTCGTGGGTCACCGAGTTGACGAACGACCCGATGAAAGATTGAATTGAGAACTATAAATGAATTGTGAGTTACATTTCCGTAAAGAAATGAGTTCACTGATTGCTTGTGTTGTGGGACAGAACAAATGACTCTGTTACAGTCTTAAAACTCCCTTCTAAAAATGTAAGTGCCTCTGACGCGGTTGTCTGAAAATTGCCATCTTAGCTATCTAACCAAATGGGACCGAAAGTGTAATGTGCTTTTCGTATTATAGAATCGTATGTCATATTAAAGTTCAATTTGGTGTTCATTGCGTAGATAGTTTGACATTGTTATTCGAGCTCAATTATCAGCCTAACCAGCTACGCAATGTATGCCTGATCATACTTGTAAATTTCAGTTTTGTGAAACAACCCACTGGTTTGGTTCAGCCTGCAACATCCTAATAACTACTTGATTAATTTTGAAATACGAATCTATTCCTGGATATCAGAGTCCTCTTCTATTTGAAATTGTATTATTAAGGAATTTGAATTTCAAATCTTGACAAACAACAAACTATTTAGTCCTATGTCTAAGTATGTATGTATTGATGTCGATTCCCGCATGAATTTACCTAAATAAATCTAAAAATCCTTTACCATAACTAATAAAAACAACCAACGATATTGATGACGTTTGTTTTTCTGGTCTTTATAGTTAGCCCTAGCTCAAGCGTTACGCTGTTTGACTAAAACACCCATATATAAGTAATGGTGTATCAAGTGCTGTTCTCCCATGGTGTTGCAATGGAAATTAGCTTATTCAAAACTTAATAACTAAAAAAGGTATATTATAAATATCTAATCCTAAATACTGAAGCATAAACGTAATACATTACTTAAAATACAAATTTAATTAACTAAGGTACACTTAAGTTTTTCATCTTGTCAAGTAGAATCGACGCTGTGGTTCAATTTGTTCAAAAGAAAGGTAAAGCCCATATTTAGAGCGATCGTATGCAAAAGAGAAAAAGGTTTCTAATGCCTTGTGAACCTCACCTCGGCAATACAATCGATATTTTAAAAATAAACTACTATGTAGGTTATTTAAGGGCGCAATAGGTATTTACATGTTTTCGGTTTCTAGCTCTGTGTTTTCTTTAGAAGTTTAATGTTCCTTAGACGCTATGGCGGTTCATTCACTTGTAGTCGTGTCGTTCCGTTTTTTTAACGCAACGTAACGCATGCGTCTGTCAGACGAATTTGCGAATTCCATTCTTTTTCCCACACAAATACGGCTACGGTGGGTTTAAAAAATCGGAACGACATGACGACAAGTGAGCAAACCGCATATATGTCTCGTCATACGATTACAATGGAGAGACATATTTTCGACATTCAAAATGTAATCTCCAATCCAAATATTTTATTTTCAACAATACATCTTCAGACGTAGTAGAAGCCGACAAAAGGCCTAAAAACTTCCGAATACGTACGACAGCCGCGAGAATCGTCATTGTTATCGTGACGTCATCAGGATACGACGATACACTTTCCTACATGCCTCCAAAAGTGATTGATGATTTCCCGTTGGTTTGGCGTGCGTGATGGCACTTTTTTCTGATAATTTTAGCGTGAAAGGCGGAGACGTGATGCGATCTCTCGTGAATAACGCGACACATCTCGGAAACCCCTTTCAATGTGGCTGATTAACTACCTTAGCAACTTTAAGCTTCTTATAAGTAAATTATAAAGTCATTTATTTTCAGTTTGTATCTTTAATATATTCTGCTATCAAATTATTTCAGGCAAATGTCGCTTAAGATCCAAACAAAATATATGGTGAAATTGTTGCTGGTGATAAAGAACAACTTTTACCAAGGATCATATGTCAAAATACGAAAAATAAATTTAGACCTCTCATACAAAATTACCGATCAGCTGATTTGAGTTACTATGGAAACTCAATTTTTTTTTGTCATATGTCAACCTGTTCCTTATCACCAGCCCGTCTTGAGTTTTCGCTATTGGTCACTAGTAAAATTTCACCCTATACATAACTCAAGCCTTGTATCATCACGGATAGCTTCACCTCTATTCATTTCACAAATGCCACAATACGACCCCTAAATCCCACATGGAATTCACTATTACATTCGCGTACGGACTGGCTAAGCTACAAAGTCTTTGTGTACACACGGCAGTTATTATTGAGCGGCAAAACGTCGTCGGTGCGTGAAATTATGCCATCGGCCTCGTTGTATTACACCCTCATTATTTGGTGGGTGAAGCGATAAGTGTTAGCGGACGCATTCAACTATGACTAAGAATTTACTGTAAAGTAAAGTACCGCCGTTATAGTAAGTTGTATTTGACAGCTGTCATCCCCATACTAAAAGAGATGTCAACAAAGAAAAATGACGTAGTATTATCATGAATCTGACAGCTGTCAAATACGACTTATTGGAACGGCGGTACTTTAGTTTTTACATTTATGTTTTATTTTCAATAATTATTATTTCATTATTAATTATTTATTATACAGGCTTGCCTATAGCTTTACTTAAATTTTAAAAGACCTATATATATTGTGATAGATTAAATTAAGTTTACAAGAATTGCCAGATTGGTTATACCTTAACCATGAGAAGACAAAGGACCCCGAATCATCATCACAAAAAATGGTCTCAGTTAAGTTTTCCAATACGTTGAATACCAAATTTTTAAAACACTTCCCGTGATAGGTATACCATTTTTGAAAACTTGCAAAATTTTCAAACGCGGGCAGGTTTGAAGACGCCACTAGTAATGCGAAAGTTGCAGGTTCAAATTCCCGATACGTTTTAGACTGAAGTTATCTAATCATAGTAAAACCTTATTTTTTCAGACTGGTAATTTAAGAAATAATGTAACGTTTATACCGTACTACCTGGTTGCCTGGTAGATATTGCTACCTGAGAAATAAGGCCGCCAATTGTAGAATGTTGTTATTTCACTTTCTGAAATAATATGTTTCTTTAGTGCAAGAAAGTATTGTATTTAATTTCAGAAAGATTGCTTGAAAAAATTGGTATGCCACCATGAAAGCTATAAATAAATTAAATTGAATATTTTCCCTTTAGTAAACAGTGCAAAAAAAGTTCACAGTCATCTCAGAAAAATATTTAGTGATAATGGTAAACAGTTGATGATCTTTTAAACATTAAATTAATTTCCTTGTTATGTGTAACAATTGCTGTGGCAATTCTTCGTCAAATTGACGATAATATAAGTATATTTTAAATATTATTTGAGATGCGCGCCGCATTTTGAAACCATGAATGGTCATTCTCGTTCATCGTAATCTTTTGAAAATAATTAATGTCTTACTTTAAAAAAAAAATCATATAGGCTCTTATAACTTAGACCATCGTTTTAATGTTATAGAGACTTCGTACCCATAATACCTGGTGTTTAGTCATGTTGAGGGGTAACTACATTATTTTAAGAAAAGAATTTTAGCCCGGAATTTCCAGGGTAAAACTCGTGTCAAAAATTTAATAAGAAGTCCAAAGTTAATTTAAAAGGAAACAAAGGTCCTTTTCGAGAGAGAATTGTGGTTTTATTGTTATTTGGAGTCTAGAGAAGTTATTTTCCTAAATGTTTAAAGGCAATAATTATGTACCGAGTTTTGTTTAGTATACTAACCTTAAAATTTGTCATAATCAACACCAGTCACACACAACTCCTAACCGTGTTACCGACTATTGGCATTTTTCTGTAGCAACTTTTTAGCTCTTATGTGGTTTAGTGAGAAGCGCCGTATGTTCCGTTTAATTTTCTGATCATAATAGAGAAAACAATTTGTTTAAACTTAGCATTCTTTATTTAAAAAATAAATAAATGGTTTAAACTAAATACTCAAGCCTCTGTACTCAGAGAGCTTACTCGAGAACCTAGTACGCGCTTAAGATTGTAGCCCGAGAGCTTGCAACGTAGAGCGGGGTAAGGCGTAAGTAACGTAATTATCCGTACGAAATAAGCCGATCGTCGAACATCTTCACGCCGAGTAACAAGGGGACCGGAGTATCGTGGCATCGTAGCGTGCAACGGACGAAGATATACTCGAAGTTATACTGGAAAAGACCAAAACAGATTAGATTAAGAGTACGTCTGATCTGAACACGCTTTTAGGTACCCAATTGTATTATTATTAACCATTTATTGCACACAAGAAACATTACAAAAGACAATATACAAAGAATGACGACACAACAGGACAACTTATTTCTACTAAGAAATTTCTTCCAGCTGACCTACAAGTATAGTACTTCAGAAGTGATTTTGACCAAAATCCTTAAGCAGAAGTTGTTTTAACCAACGTCCTTCAGTCAGACAGAAGGGATTTGAGCCCCGATCATTACTCTGGCCTAAAATCTAGAGTCTAGGCAGATGAAATTAAATCACATAATATATCGAATTTAGTAATTTTAACACTTAGTAAGAGTTTCTACTTAACAATGTTTTAAGAGTATAAGAAATTGTGGAAACATAATAATTCAATCTTTATAATTATTATTTAAAAGGGAACTTGTAATAGTGTAAACAAAGACAAAAGTTTTAAATTTAGTGTTAATTTAGTATTTTCAGACAGAAGTAAATATAAACGAGTAATGGGGAATAAAACAAAGTTGTTACACCGCTCCTAATTTAAATTTTCTGCCCACATTACACACATAAACAGCCACAACAGCCCATTGCTGGACATGAGCATCTCTCTATTGGGGTGAATTGCCATACTCGCCACGCTTGGCAAGCGGATTTCCGAGCGCAGTGCAAGATATTACTTTCACAGGGAATGCTGCTGCCCATTCCCTGGATGAGTTTATCCCTCACTCGCTTTTTACGACACCCACAAGTATTGAAGTGAAGCTATTCTTAGCCTGCATCACACGTCAAATTCTCTGCATGTTTTCCCCTAAAAGTCAACCAAAATAAGCACCTCAGCTCTTCCATGAAACTATTATGCCTGGCTCGCTATCAGAATGGAAGGCAGTTGTTTAATTTACCCATCGATTGCCCATTGCTCGAGGGATATGCACCCTTACCCTTATCCGGTATACAGACTGTCCTTTATTCAGGGTGTGGCACTGCTATACGCACCTACCTACATACAGGGTGGTCCGACCCTATGTTTGATTTAAGGGTGCATTACTAAACGTCCAATTTAAATTAAATTAAAACACAAAACGTGTTACTGTCTCGAGTGGAGATTATATTGCGTTTCAGAACATGTTTTTGAATTTAAAACTGAGAATTGAAATATTATGAAACGTATCAAATGACACCCTTCATAAATTCGTTGTAAATAATTTATGTCTGTACTTTTGTAGTCGCTTTAAGAAAGGAGGCTTTCCAACTTTGACGGACTGATAGACGTATTTTGACGCATCCGTCTGTAAGACGACATGAAAATTTAATTTCCATACAAAACGAATACCGTGGCACACTGTTTGACCAAGGTGTTTGACAGACGCATCCGTCATAGTCCGTCATTGTGTAAAATTCGCCTCGTAATGAGGTATCCTGTACTAACCTTGTATTTCACATATGGAATATTGTGCATATATATTTCACTTGGCGCAGTGCTAGTGCAACTGCCTGCGACACACAGGGTTCCAGGTTCGATTCTCGGTGGGACACTCAGAAAGTTAATATCTAATCATCACTTTGTGAATTTATTACCGGTCTGGTTAGGACATTGCAGGACAAACCACCTGATTGTCCCAAAAGAAATGGTTCAGTGCTTTAACGTGTTAAGCCGTCGGTCCCGGTTGCTGTCTATGATAACTTAGACGGCGGTCGTTACACAACCATGTCAGAAGCCTACTAGTAGTAGGCGGTTGAAAAACTCTGACATCAGGGTACATCGTGTCATTGGACGACTCGGTGCCCCACACAAAAAGAGAGAACAGATCAAAATATCAACCACAATAGCTACTTTGGACTGCGGGTAGCGTTTACGATACCCCGAAACATAATAATTCAACGCTACATTGTAAAAGCATCGAACAAAGCTATTTGAAAATCGAGTTCTACTCGTACAGCTTTTGTACGATCCGATCTTTTCAAAAAGCTGATAAGTGGGCCACTCGTCTGAATTAATACTATATAAATATTAACAAAATGTATTTCTTATAAAGTCAATTGCAGCACAAAATCAAAGTCAAGACATTTTTAAAGTTCCTTACCTCAAAAGGAAAAAGACAGAACCATTAAAAGAAGAACTTCTTTGTTTATTCTTCCGTCTGTCAGTCTGTCACGAGACTTTCTCTTGTTGGAATCAAAACTATACACTCAGGTCCACGACTGGATAAAGTTATAAAAAATTAACTCCTTACTTAACGTAAAAACGCGTTTTTACCCCCTCAATGGAATCTAAATTTATCCCGTGAACCTAGAACTATAAAATTTTACAAGCAACTTCGTTTTAGAACACAAGTTTAGGATAAAATCCTCTTTTTTATGCATGGTTTATTAAGGGAAACAAAAAATTGAGGCTATAGTTCAAGTGATGTATCATATGAAAGGGGTTGATGTGCATGCTACGGAACCGTCGGTGGGAAATTCCGACTCGCACTAGGGCGTTTTCTTTATAATATATTGTGGCTGAAAATGAGGAAACCTATTTCATAATAAGTTTAATAACTTTTGATGGAACAACAAATATGTTCAATACTTTTTAATTTATTTGATTAGATGAAAGAAAACCTTTTGTAGATAAAGTGGTTTGGTCACCCACCCCTTTTGCACATAGCATCAGATTAAATCTATTCAATGACTTCAAATCCACATCGTTTGGTATAAATGTCTTATCAACTGGATGTATCGGACCCAATGAACTGCATTACATTTCCAACGAGCTCGCGACAAAGCCAAAAGCCAACAGACTTATGCTGCTCTTTGCGTAATATTATTTGATACTGAGCGCAAAAATACCGGATATAAGGGACAGCCCTCCGAATACTGATAGGATGCATTCAGACCATGAAACTGAACAACTTTTCATGTTGATATATTGATGTTTGCTTATTGTTTTTAATTTTGCACTAGGTGTTAGTTTACTTTTAAAAAAAATTGTCGAGTCCAAGTCTTAAATATTAGGAAGGTTATTTTGAGTTGAATCCCTTTGTACATAAGTACTCATTTGTTACTGAAATGTTTAAAATTACTTGTTTGAAAATCTTGACTTCAATTTGAAACAAATATCGTTTTCAGATGGTGGTGGCGTAAAGTTACATGCCGTGTGATTAACCTGGCCAGCCCCATGGCAGTGCCTTTATTTATTTATTTTTATCCCGCCCGAGCCGGTTTTCTATTAGGTCATAACAAAATTGTAATAAAAAAAAGAAAATTGTATGATAGAAATTTCTTTTTTTAGAATGACGGTTCATGACGTCAATAAGTGATAATACTATCCTACATTGAATAAAGAATTTCAACTTCAATTAACGGTAAAAGAATTTTTTAAATCGGTTCAGTAGACGTTAATACTATTATATATTCTGTGCCAGTAGTTTCGGAGCCTATTCAATTCAAACAAACAATAAAAAATACCTGTTTCTAATATAATAGATTATATTATTATTATTTTAGTGTGATGCCGGCTTAGAATAGCATCACCCGATTTCTTTCCCGTGGGAGTCGTAAGTAGTTATTGTGGCATAACTGTGATAGTAAGACATATGGTATCGCAGACATTATTATAGATATTGATGTCCTCTATAAAACTGTAGTACATCATTTTGCTCCATTGTCAATAATTTCCACAGCGTACGCGATATAAGATATTTTTGCTACATTTTTCACACGTTGGGTTATATTAACGAAATTTTCACGCGGATCCCTATTTTTTTCTCGTATAACATATAGCTTATGTTCATTAGGAATAATGTATGATTCTAATGGTAAAAGAATTTTTAAAATCGGGCCCGTAGTTTCGGAGCCTATTCGATGCAAACAAACAAACAAACAATCAAATCTTTCCTCTTTATAATATTATAGTGTAGATTGTTTCTTATGCAATTGCCTTGAGATTTCTTGAAATTGTTGTTAAAATGATCTAAATGTTTAAAATATGATGATGTTATCCAGAAAATCTTAATCTAAACTGCGCAAAAGCGATTTTATCGCCAAAAACTTCTCTTTCAGACAAATTTTGGTTTAAAAAGTGGTAAAGAAAACATAAGTTTGTTTTAATTAAACATAATTAAATATTTGGAAATAAAACATCTTTTAAAAATGTTTATTTCATCAAAATCATCGTGGTTGTTTTTTATCATAAAGTTTATAAAAATCACACCAAAGTGAGTTAAAAATATTGAAGAACGAAAATGAACAGTTTACATAACGTCGTTGACCCCAGTCTTGACAAGAGCAGAAAGAGGTTTCATTCAAAGTATTTTATGAAGTTCCAAAGCATGTTTAGGTCTACTTTTGTACTTTTGACGTGCTTTTGACAATGTGATAACGTAGATAGGTGGACCGTATTCGGCTCTTTGGAAATTCGTCTGAGTTATATTTCAATAGAGTGTTAGTTGGATAGTTCATGCCGTTCCGTATTCCGCTAACAGTTCGAAGTATAGAAAATTACAGTGGTGATAGAATGACAGGTGTCGATGGCATTACAATGGCAAAAATAAGAAAATCGGGGCGCAGTGATTCCTTCCTTTGTATTTCATTGAGATGAGTCAACTCAGACGACATTTTACTTTGTGGTAGCTTACTTTGTCAAATCCCTATTTACTGTTTACCATTTCTGGTGTGTCACGTTTGAGATGTCAACAACTCTTTGTTGTGCAATATTGGATGTTATTATCATATGATACGATTTCCAATGTATTTGAATATATTTTGTACATAAACCAAAACAAAGCTTTTGGAATTGACTTGAGAAAACCACTATGTGCATTGCAGTATGTTTATCATTGTATTGTTCGATAGTTACAAAATATACGTGTACGGTGTTATAATGTGAAAACTTTTAATTAAATATAAAATTTTAGGAAAACAAAAACTAGCGAGGTTGTGAAAGTTATAGTTGAGGAATTAGATAAGAGTACCTACAGCTTGTTATAATATATTTTTTAGTTGTTTCTAGTGAAAGAACTGATTTCCAAAAAACAGTACACACGACGTAAAAAAAACTGATTCACGATATCCAAACCGCGGTTCGCAAAGTTGGCAAATCGAACGTCACCACGCAATAAAGTGTCCCGAAAGCCGCACGCACCGCATGAAAATAGCCTGTCACATAATAAATTGTACGGTTTTTCTGACAAAACAACAGTTTTCAATTTTTGGGATTCATTTTTGATACTCATTCAAAAATGTGGAAGAAAAAAGTTGAGTGCAGCTCGTTGGTGAATTTTACCTACTTCTTTTCAGTTTTATATGTCTGATAGTTTTCCACAAGAAATACACTGTTACATTCACACATACACATATTGTCATGCCTATAATCCCTTGCGGGGTAGGCAGAGCGTAAACAGCCTCAAAAACGGACATTTACGCCACGACAAACAAATGTTTGAGGATCATTCGAGAAATTGTGTATCGCCATAGAAACAGGTTGTCAGCCCATCGCCTAAAATTGCAATACACTCCCTCGAGTCCCTTAGTCGCCTCTTACGACTCCCATGGGAAAGACATGAGGTGATGCAATTCTAAGCCGGCGACACACGGCAAACTGTTACATTTTATTACACATTAAACACCTTCTCCTAACGAAGTACCACACCGAGGTAGCGTACCTTATAGCCTTGACAAAATGCCTAATAGCCTTGACAAAATTTAGACAAAATACATATACCTAACTGCCGCCGCCAGTTGCTTGTAATACTTGGCGGAGGGAATGAGTCAAGAAAAACAACATCATCTAAAATTGCAAGCCACCACAACATAAAGTCGGGTAAATGTGACACTACCGCAAATAACAAAACCTAACATTTAAAAACTTGCAAACAGGATAATAAGATACGCCAAATAGCAAACAACGCGTTTGTTTCTCAAACACAAAAACAATATTCCTATATATTCGCGGTGTCACCATTTATCAGGGTTCACGCATCTATACAGTAAATTCAGCACGTGAGTTATGATCGTGTAATGCCGGCTAAATGTTCACGCTTGTTCTTTATGCCTGGTACTCACGCACATGTGCTGAGGAAGAGTATGCAACCGTAGATATTTAACTTTTGTATATAGGGTGTAAGGGACAGCCCTCCGAATATTGATAGAGTGCATTCAGACAATGAAACGGAACAACTTACCTTTAAATAAATATTTCAGAAAACGACAAAAAAAATGACTTACCATAAATGCAGTCAGCTGATTGTGATTTTGTATGGGAGGTCAAGTTTTTTTTTCTTCTCCTGTTTCTAGGGGAAAGTTGTTGAGTTTCATGGTCTGTATGCACCCTATCAGTATTCGGAGGGCAGTCCCTAACACGCAATATAGGTACATGTGATGGGTTTTAAGATTAAGATTTCTATCGCCATCTCTTAGTTTACTATTGAATTCGTAGATAAAGCTACGGTCCCACCCACACCACTGACCGCCGTCGCTGAGTTGCTGAGTTGCCACAATGTCACTTCAGTGTGTGTGTGTGTGTGTGTGTGTGTGTGTGTGTGCGTGCGTTCGCAGGCAAAGTTGTCAAAGTTGTCAAAGAGAGACGAGGCGCACGCACAGATACTATACTGTATCTAATCTACTACGTTGAGATTTTGGGTAGACTTGGCCGTTAACATCAAATTCTAATACTACCTGAAATAGGAATCTCTAAGGTTCCGCCACATACACACATTGTATGTGTATATCGTTTGAATTTGTAGTGGATGACTAAATATCTCCTGGTGCTGTTCTCTTAGCAATGGACTAACGATCCTTCTAAAGTAGCTAGTAAATTCCTTTGATGCATGCCCGCACAAAGGATTTCTTTCTTACTTGACGCTTCTGCGAAAGTAGAACGAACAATGGCAACAAGGCATAGGTAATTAAATAAATATCGGGTTGGTAATCGTTAAGACCACAATGTTTTTATTTAGATTATTCATTATACGTCTTATCATTATATACAAATCTATCTTCAAATAGTTACAATATTTGCACATTACCAATAAATATAAAAACAGAGTCTCAAACGCAAGAGCTTCGATTGTAACTCCCTAGAAAAATATTTACGAAACAACAAATTAATAACGGTACAGTGCTTCAGAAAATCTCTTACAAAAATAACAATTAAATAATAGGAATTCGTTTATTATTATAAGTTTAAAATGGGTGGAAATACAAAGCCGCCTTCCGAGTGAGCGAGTTTTGTAGATGGTTTGGGGAGTGAGAGAGCGATTTGAACGGTTTATTAGAAAATGTCTCACGGTTCAAATACTTTTATGCAAATAGCCGAATTCAGTATCTGATTTCAAGGTTTTATAGACTGCCGAGTTGATGTTTAATTGAAATATAAGCTTTTCATACAATGCTAGCCTATAGGTAACTAATGTATAACCCGTGCTGGAGACATTACTCATTTACTGAAGTAACTAAGTAAATTTTAAACCGTTTCATATGATTTTGCCATCGACGAAACATCTAACCTATCACAACCCGTCAACTACACATAATTTATCAAAACGTTGATATGTAGCTACAAACCGCTACAATCTCCTGACTCACCCCATGAAGTAATAAGGACATGAGTACAATGCATCCGTTTTACACGTGGGTTGGTCTGTTATCGATCAAAATGATTTATCGAGATGAATGAGCACGGCCCTTTGTCGATAGGAAGAAATGTGATCGGAATAAGGGCGTCTCATCTCATGTCAGAGCTATAAGAAATTGCGTCTCAATATTGGTTATTAAAAGCCAAATATGACTTTTTTGAAATTTGTTATCGTCAACGTCACTCAAATACATTTACCTTCTGCTGCTAAAGCCTTTTTCGACAATTGCACTCCTGTGCTTTTTGCATACAACCAATTTTTCTGAAATAATGAGCATTTTTCTCTATATATTGTTTTAAACATTATTATTCTCATAAATGGGCCATCGATAACCTTGTTCCCTGCAACATCTAGTTTCTTGAAAATAAACCTCGTTTTAACGGACAAAACCGCTCTCTTGTAGCTTTGTTAGTTTATTTGCCTTTACGCAAGTAATTTATTGAGTCCATAATTAAAAAACCACTAAAAGAGAAACATTACGGTAGTTGGTAGCGTCAACACGTGACTTCTTTGGAAGTACAGTAAATTGCAACAGCTTTGTTTGCAAGTTGTAGTAAAAAAAATACATAAAATCATTGCTTACAATACATACATATACAGCCACAACAGTCCACTGCTGGATATGGGCCTCACCCTATCGGAAGTATTGCCAAATCATTGCTTAATACATACCTAAATTTCCTTTAAAAAAAATGATATTTACTACTTTGAAAGAACATATTTTACTCCAATCGTAATCTATTGATTCGAAACGGGGTAACGATTGTTCACAGGGAAGTCTGGACTCCTTTTATTGGGGCAATGTTAGTGGTCCATCAAAAAAATCCTTAAAATAACCGCCATCTTGACAAGGTCTATTACGAAAATGGACTACGAAATGCTTGCAATATGTAATTTAATGTAATCAACAGTGCCATATGCGCGCTATTCCATCCCATCACATATTTTAGCTCCACCGATTCGGACAAAGGGTCAGATTACAGATAAGTAGATACTATTGTAATCGTCACATCGCATTGTAATGGACGGAATAATACGGAACTTTATTGTATGTGCACGAGTGTGAAGTTGTATTGTGTTCGCTATGATATTAGGTTCTTTTTAAATTTCGATAATTAACTCAATTTTTAAATACATCTGTTTTGAACATTTCCTAATGATCGTAGTCATGTAGCAAGTTTATAAATGATTTCGATTATGTATACTTGCGCTACTACAATAAATTTGATCTATAACTTCATTTTCTGTTGTCGTAAGTGTGGGTCACAGAGTTGACGAACGACACATTTAATTTACTGATAGACCTGATCATAATCGAAAATACTTACTAGGTAGTTTAATATTTTTCGCGTTAGCATTGGTGGACACAGTAAATAAATTAATGTTATTAAGTAATAACACATTTTGTCTAACTTTAATAATTTAATTGGTGCTTGCATTAATAAAATGCAAAACATGTGTGTTCAATATTATTGTCCAAATAAATTACTATCATGAATCTGCGTTATTTAAAATATGCAAAATGAGAATTGTTTATAGAAAATAATGACAAAAGTTTTTATTTTGACGCCATAGTTAACAATAATAGTGACGTCATCATAACGGTAGATTCATACAATGTAGGTATCGTTTTAAAAAGACGTGTCTCATTTGACTTTTATGCAAGTAGCGTGTTGTAAAAAATTATAATTTGGTAGGCGCTTTAAAGTTTTGACTTCATGTAGCAGCGTAAAAAGTGAGCTAAATAGCCATAGCAATGTGCTCTAATAGTCTTACATATAGCTGTAATGTCAAATTTAATCAAATTTTATTTTTACATTTACAGTCACATCAGTCCACTGCTGGACATGGGCCTTACCCTATTGGGGGTATTGCCAGACTCACCATACCATGCTTGGCAGGCAGATTGGTAAGCGCAGTGCAACATGTAGCATTAACAGGGAACTCTGCTGCCCATTCCCTGGATGAATTTATCCCTTTGTCGCTTTTTACGATACCCATGGGTAGAATTGGGGTGATACTATTCTAAGCCGGCATCACACGGTAATTACCTACAATTTGTTGCCAACGCACTATCAACCATTTTATATTCGGTTGCCATTGCAAACATTACAGTCCTATTAAAATAACTAATGTGATTAGTGTTTGCCAATTATTTATTAATTAAGTAAATGAACTAATAATTTGGTAACTAATACCAAACTCGAAAACAGAATGGTTAAAATTATAAATGAAATGGTTGAATAGTAAATACATATTTTAACCACTGCCAAGAGGTAGGAAATTCATATTGAAAGTAGATAGCTATAGAGTCTGAGCGGATAGGCGTGGGCGAAAAGTGAACTTCTTAATAATTTTTTCATAGGTTGCTATGGCATTTCTCATACTGAGGCACAGAGGCACCCCCAAATCTCACGTCGGTTCCTTTTCCGCACAGAATTATTTTCTGACACTAAGGTATTGGTTATAATTTTACTCACTTTTTTCCATTGTTCGTTCACTATCGCTTCTCAAGAGAGCCGCAGTTTTAGACGTCAGTTTACCAGGTAGTAGTAGATTTTCCAATGCATTGCCGCAACTCTAAAACCCTTTTGCACACCGATCTTCGGTTCTACGAGCTATGTTCACCGCCCAGCTTGCTAAAAGTAAAGTAAATTAGGTTGAACTAAAACGCTGCACTTCACTGTTATCTGGACCGTCTATTCCAATCCGAGTCGAAAATTTATGGGGTTCACTACATCGGTGTGTGCTCAGTGCTCAGTGTGCTCTGTTAGGATTATTTACGAGTGTGTCACTCGAATCGGATCGGATTGTGGACTGCCAGTGACCAGTTTACGACTCCCGTATAATTCGTATTGCTCTGTAATCATAGGTATTTCCTGTGGGGATTAGAATAGCATCGACCCATTTCCACCCATGGGTGTCATTCATAAAATGCGAATATGGGTTAAAACTAAGGAATCGGCAGTAGCGATTCCTATGACCATATATAGGTCAAATATAACCAAGAATAATGAAAGAATTCTACTATAGCTGATTACCTACATCATCAAATAATTGATGATGATTTTCACCGAGATTTTGATACGTGCAGTGTTGCTGTGGTGTAGATTTACTCATCTGTGACTTTTTTAATGTGAAATTTTGAGCTCACTTCGCTCGAAATAAGTTCTATTGCGCAGTGTAGCTCCTCGCTTTGTTTTTTTGAAAAAATATAAAATGTCGAGCTCGCTTCGCTTGCAAACATTTACTGTTGCTGTAACGTAGAACTATTTTGCTTTTTAAATGTAAAATTTCGAGCTTGCTTCGCTTGCAATCAGTAATGTTTGAGTAGCGCAGTGTGGCTATTCACTTTACACTTTTAACGTAAATGTAGTGCTCGATTCACTCGCAATACGTGTAGTGTTAATGTGGCGCATCTCTTGCCTTTTTTTACGTTAACGGGCCTACTTCCATGAAGTGAGGTGAAAACGAGCTACGAGAATGCATTTTATGCATAATCTAAGGCACATCACTGTCAACAAAATTTTGTTTTTTAATCTTCAAGATATGAGGAATACGCCAGGGCAGCGCAAAATCTCATTTTATATTTAATTACGGAGAAATTAAAATTTGAAGTTACCTCTATTTTTCAGTGATGAAGCGTAGCGTAAGAGATTTCCTCCGCCAGTGCTAATCGAACTGTATTGATTTTAGTATGATTATTAATGGCAATTTCACGTTGAACCCGCCCGGGCGGTTATTTTTTGACAAAACGTCTTAGTTATTATGAAATTTAGCAAAACACTTACTGTTTCCGGCTGATTTCCTTGGGAATAAAAGGTTTTTGTTTTGATGTGTTTCCTCTGCTGTCAAAACTGACGTGGAATTGATCATAGATAAACGGAATATGATGCAGACGCGACACACACTACATTTGTTCGATATTTTGACCGTGAAAAATTATTGTAGCTAGAATTATGCCGTAAAATATAATCAACTATCTACAACAACGGCATTCTATCCGCTATGGATAATTTTGCCAATGTCAATACTACGTTGATTGATACATCGAACGAAACGCAAAATATGAACCGATTAGACGTAGGTATTAAACATTTTTTTACGATCAAATAATAGGATGACGTGGTTGTTAGTGCAGATTAGTATGAAGTAGTAAGGTTCGATTTATATGCAACACTAGACGGCGGCACGGCGGCACAAAAGCAGTTTTTTAACCGCGGCGGAAATTTTTAATTGTAAATATGGAGCGCTGCGCATACGGTCACCACCAACCACAGTTTTAGGATAAATTATAAGAAAGCAAGGATAATAATTATGTACATGTACTTACGTACATACATACATACACATATCACGCCCATATCTCTTGCAACTTGCGTACCTAGTATACAAAAGTATTATTTATGTTGTAAAAGATTTTTGACAGATTTCAGTTCAAGAGTGGGATCAATTGATTCGGAAGGTTTTTAGTGTTATGGGGTAGAAGGGTTCTAGAGTGGCACTGGGTCAAGATGTTCATGCTAGGGTAACACTGGGTTGAAAGGGTCTAGACTTATACCTAGCTGGAAAGTCCTAGAGTGTCACAGAACAAAATGCCAATACTAATGTTAAAATTTCGGGAAAGTCGAGAGTATCATTATATTATATTTATATTATATTATATTATATTTATATTAGTGCCGTGTGATGCCGGATTAGAATAGCATCACCCCATATCTTTCCCGTGGGAGTCGTAAGAGGCGACGAAGGGACTCGAGGGTGTGTATTGCAATTTTAGGCGATGGGCTGACAACCTGTCACTATAGCGATACACAATATTCCGAATAACCCTCTAACATTTGTCAGACGTGGTGTAAATGGCCGTTTTTTGCGGCTATTTACGCTCTGCCTACCCCGCAAGGGATTATGGGCGTGATTTGTGTATGTGTATGTGTATGTATCATTATATTAAAGGTTGTGGTCACCCTGGTTCGTTGGTAACACCGAAATATACCAAACATTGTATAGGGCTATAAATCCCTTTTCTAAAAATACCAATTTCAAGACCAAAAATTACAGGATTATCCAGATAGGAATGGATTAAAAACCTTCGTCAAAAAAACAATTAGAAGCACCTTCAATTTTAAAAATTTCTTAGTTACTTTAATAGATATCACCAAAATGTATGATAATTTTTAAATATGAAGCAATTCAACTGGTGTCGGTGATTAAAGGAAAAAGATTGTTAAAGGTGTTCGAAGGTTTGAAAATTTTAAGGCATGCGGCTCTGTGTATGTCTGATGGTCAACAAATATTGTTCAAAACCTAATGAACGGTGCGAGAATGCGACCGCTATATATTATCATATCATAATATCATACTCGAATATATAATGGCCGTCGCTAATTGGTTTTTGCTATTTATATTTTGAACTTACAATCTATGTATACTGATTTATGCAATAAACGTTTAAAATTGAAATTGAAATTTTACAGTATTAGTTGCGGTTAAGGTGCACGCAATGACGAAAATGACAAAGAAATATCCAAAAAAAGTTTCTTAATGTCGAAGTTCGCTAAAAAATGTACAATACCAGAATGGACAAAAACGAAACAAAAATATGTTCGCGCAAAGTGCTTAACATGATACTGGCCACTTGCATTTTTAAACCTGAACTAATAAGTTGGCTTTATTTAGTTTAATGACTTTGCTTCTTCTGTAATAACGTTAAACTAAAAAGTTGTAATAATATGATTTGAGATGTTAAGAAGAGAAGTGTTTTGTGAAGTGATTAAGCCCTTATTTTTAGATGAATTCTTTTCATGTACTGAAAGTGTAAGAATAACAAACAAACAGACAGTACAGTTTATAGAGTTCATAATTAATATGGATACTATGCGTTCAGCTAAGTCTTGGCGAATGGTTCAGCTTATTTCAAAATATGGTCCTTATAATATAATGTAGGTAATATTCCTTCCAAGTTATAATATCAACTTTGTGAGTAGTCCACCGAGAATCGAACCCGGAACCTTTGCGCCGCAGGCAGTCGCACTACCATTGGTCGTCAAGTATTGTATCAGTACCAGTTAGACTAACATATATTATATGAAATGGTGACACCTCTATAATATACTCTTTGACATGACTTCCGAATTTCATTTGAATTTCGTTCCTTCCGGCGAAGTAGGACTCTTATCTCGTTTCTCTCGTTATGTTTATTCTCTATCGCCAGATGGTAGTCTAGAATGAGACCCCGCCCCCCATGATCTGAAGCTGTATACGCCACTGGTACATACTAGGGTAGTTATAGTAAGGCAATTATCTCACTATGACGGACTGACGGACTTATTCTTGACGCATCTATCTCCCAGACAAATGGCAATTTCCAATTCCCATACAAAAACGGATACCATGGCACACTATAACGTATGCGATTTGACCAAGGCGTCTGACAAACGCATCCGTTCGTCAATTTTCGTCCATCATAGTGTGGGATTCGCCTAAAGATAATTCGTATTTTTTATTTTTATTTTGCGTTATCTTTTCGTATTTAATTTAACTTGAAATGCCGTTGGTGTGTGTTGGGATTATTTACGATGCACTGTCACTCGTGTGGGATTTAGGACACAGTATTCACCAGTCCCCATCGTTGTTGGGGCATTATCTAAATCGACAGGCGAAATCGTCATTTGAATAGCCGATTACAGGTTTCAAAAGATTGAAAGGTGTTATTAAGGCCGTAACGCGGAATCCTTTCGACATTGGATATAGATTTGAATATAAATTGAGAGAGGCTTATATTAAAAAGGCTATTTCGGGAAGCTTTTAGTTCGAGAACTCGTTTTTGTGAATTTCCAATTGCTGATGACTTTGTTTGTTGGAAGCGAATACTTGTTCTTGCTTAGTTTATTCATTCAATCAGTCAGCTTTCTAAAGTTATTTGGCTACAAGTAAATCTATATTTAATTTATAATAAGTATGATATAATTAAACGGTGTTTCCCTTTTAAGATTGATAAATAGTTCTAAATACACAAACATACATACACATACACAAATCACGCCTATTGTCCCTTGCGGGGTAGGCAGAGCGTAAACGGCCACGAAAAAACGGGCATTTACGTCACATCTGACAAATATTTGAGGGTCATTCGTAAAATTGTGTATCGCCATAGTGACAGGTTGTCAGCCCATCGCCTAAAATTGCAATACACACCCTCGAGTCCCTTAGTCACCTCTTACGACTCCCAAGGAAAAGAAAGAAATGGGGTAATACTATTCTAAGCCGGCATCACACGGCATATAAATAAATCTAAATATCTAGACCAAAAATGCAAAGCAAAAGCAGGATAAAACTAAAAGAAAGAAGGCTTGATCAAAGTTTCTCAATTACTCAAGTCGCGCTCCCCAGCAGGACGATGTCTAATATTTGTAGTTTTTCAGTGGTAAAAATAATTTACACAAACTTACATACCCGACATAATTTTTCGAAACCCCAATCAAAATAAGGTGTATTATCACGCCTATTATCCCTTGCGGGGTAGGCAGAGCGTAAACGGCCGCAAAAAGCTGCCATTTACGCCACGTCTGACATATATTTGAGGGTTATTCGGAAAATTGTGTATCGTCATAGTGACAGGTTGTCAGCCCATCGACTAAAATTGCAATACACACCCACGGGTTCTTTACGACTCCCACGGGAAAAAAATGGGGTGATGCTATTCTAGGATGGTATCAAAAAAGCAGACAAAGCGCGCAAACAGTAGCTGTCGTATGGTTGGAATACCATGATTGTGAAATGGACGTGTTTCATTTTTCATAGAACTCACTGGCAGACAGCTCAGTGGATTGGTTTGCGGGCTGCTGTAGCATTTGTACAAACAATAATAATATGATAGAGGGGCCCACGGAACTCTAAAAAATTTCTTTTTCTCTTAAGGGTCAGCTTATAAACTTGATCTCACAAGTTTGATGAACTTGGCCTAACAAGACCACGTCCACTGTAAATAAAGGTAAAACCATTCAAATCAGATTCTTAAAATTGCTTAAGCATTTAATTATTGATGTAAACAAGGACATGGTATCCAGTACGCTGGCAGCGTTCCCCCTTCGGATGGCCAAACTTAGCCGTTGGCCGAGAAAACCCCTAAAATTGCTAGTAAACAAGAAGACAAAAGATAATCGAGTAAAGTAGATTGTACCAAATTGTGTAAAATTTTACTCATAAGTTTAAAACATAAATATTTAATACCTACTTATTAATAACTATATAGACGGAAAAGCCTTACTTTATTCGTTCATGATGGCACTAAGTCTGTTCGTGTGAAAAAAATTGAGGTAGGTACCCAGAGTAAATAATGAACGCTACACAAACGTATTCCATAGGTACTTACTGAATACTTTGCCTACATATATATTATATGACAAGAAACAATCAAGAAATGGTTTGCATACAAATTTAAAAACTATTTGCTATGTAGCTTGTACTTTGTTAGGTACAATATAATAAATATTATTGGCTAGCTAGCTTTTGATTAAGTATCTAGGTATGTATATATTAATTTAATAGAGACTCGACAATCGTACAGACAAACCTTGAAAATTGGTTTTGTGGGGCCAAGTATTAGTTTTTAGAATTTTGTATTTTGATTCATAAAATAAATTTATTCATTTATTTATTTAAGAAGAGTCTAGAAGATAATTTACTTCTCGGAGGTTGTTAATTAGTTCTTTTTCTCTAATGGGACACCGAGTCGAGGAATTTAATTTAATGTTAATGAGTTGTTAACTCCATAATAAGTTACAGGACAAGGGTATAGTGACAGCGCATGATGTTTTGGTGCTCTGTAGTATAGAGCAAGGCCGGCCAACCTCAGGCCCGCGGGTTCGTGGCCCGCCAAGGCATATGAATTGGCCCGCTAGTCGCCGGCGGCAACCGGTCTGCGTTTTTGCGGTTGAGCCTGAATTCAACTCATTTTTTTGTGAATAACAGTTGTTTTGCCCCTAAAAAATAGTCACCCGGCGCCCCAGTATACTTCAAAATTAGCTCTGCCTGGAAAATCAGTTGGCCGGCCTTGGTATAGAATGACGAAGCGAGCTCAACTAAAAAAAAAGAGAAGAGCGACATAAATATTGTACTCCCGATATTTCAATCAGTCGCGAAAGTAAATAAAAATACTTGAAACACTCCTTGTTACCATTATTTCGTTGGCAAAGCTCCTTCTTCACTTTTGTTTTTATATTTTCTATTGAAAACTTCAAATGAAATATGAATATTGAACCTGCTTGAAATGTTGTGGGTAGTAAAGTGGATAAAAAATTTCTAGCAAAGTTTGTTGCCCTGCTTCAGTAATATTTTTGGTTTGCTAAATAAATTCTGCAAAAATGGTGTGATTATTATTAGAATAAAACGATTTATTTTATTTTCTGAGAAAATACATTTATTTTATTGAGAGAATATTTACAATAATTTGCATCAACTGACCCCGTTGAACCCCTATTGCTTTCGTGTTGGTAAAGCCAAAGTAAACAGTATCAAGACACCTTTGTAGAAGGTATACAAACATAAATACACAAACGTATATTATGACAAATATAACCAATAATTCAATACCTTCTTTCATAACTCTATTATTAAAATTCGGACCATAATCATATTTTTATTAAGGGGTCTCGAACATAAGCTTCCTATAATGCTTTGCCAAATAATACTGACAATGAAAGTCCGTGGGATGTAAAAAACATAATAATCTCTTTATGAAGGGGACTAGTAAAGCCCTTCATGTATGAGGTAGAATCTGCATTTAATATTGGACTTTATGCATGCACCGTTTGAGCATATTTTTAAATTATCGTAGCAGGGAAGTGCGAGCGAATTATCATAATATCGTAATGAAGGGCGCAGAGATTTTTGTTATTACATATTTTGGTTTTTGACGGCCATTTCGAAAAGAGTCATATTTCGCAGGCAGTAATTTATGGGATGAAACACGCTTCGGCGAGTTTTCGGTATTGTTGCAGTCATAATTCCCACATGTTGAGTAGGTCCTAGAAATTATTGTTGTAGGCACGCGTGTTTCATTTGTATTTATTAATAAAAATTGTAACAAAACCATGGTTTTTAAATTAGTTTAAAGGTCCCGCGTACCTCAAAAGGAAAACCGGAACTCTTAAAGAATTACTTTGTCGTCCGTCCTTCCGTCTTTCACGAGTATTACAACCCTTCATCGCGGGAAATCGTAGATATATCGAGTTGAAATGAAAACCATATTAGGTATAAGTAGGGGAGGATGAGCTTTGATGGAGTTTTAGTAAATAGATTGTAAGTTTTACAATATAGTGATTTCTTATTTTTCAGTATGCTTATGTAGCTTATCCGTAATTAAAAACGCTAAATATTTTTTTTCGTTACATGTTATATAGACGTAGCATAAGACTTTTTGATAGGTAAGGAAAATTTCAAAGCTGCCCCAGGCGTGGGGTATCATATTAAAGGACTTGAAGTGCTCGATACGGAACCCTCGGTGGGCAAATCTGACTCGCACTCGGCTGTTTTTTTTTCTCAAGAATATGAACGTTACTTTAACATCAGTACAATGTGATTGAAACTTTTCAATTTGATGTCTTGTGATTTAAATTAAAGTAAACTGTAATAAATTTTAGTCTTTAACAATTACTTAAGGATATTTAAATTCCCTAGAGTGAGATTTTTTAATCCCCGTTCGTGGATATTTTACAATCTGTTAGAGACGTTACGACTTCTGGTATCTCTCCTATTTTCCAAGAACTTCATAACAATAGACTTATTTGAACATCATTCATTCTGTAAGATGAATATTTTAAGTGGCTATTGAACAAAATAAGATAATAACTTCACAACAAGAGGGTGATAAAACAATAAAGTGCTTGAAAGAACAAAGGGCTGAGTGCCAAGTATTGTGGTCTACAGGTACCAAATACTTTTTATAACAGGCTTCTTTGTTAGTGATTCGTATAGTTGAGAAGTTTATAAAATTGAACAGGGTGGCCTCTGAGTAAATACTGTGGCGTTTCAACCTCTTTCAGCACCCAGGCCATTATATAAAGTATGTATAATATGGATATTTCAAAAAGTATACTTAGATGATTCTAGAATAGTTTTAAATCGAAATAAGACCAATAAAAAAAACGTTTTGTTTATTATGATTTAAGAAGAAAGCCGTCGCAGTACCTAATGTAACTATGCAATATAATGAAATGTTATTGCCTATGATCAAGTACTCGTATAAACTCGTCTTACCTGCACTCCACAAAGCGACGTGACTATCAAGGGTACACAAAATTTGGATAAAGTGAATCCAATATCTTCTTCTTATCTTATCTTAATTAGCCTTCATCGTCCCACTGCTGGGCAAAGGCCTCCCTCTTCTCTTTCCATCCTGTTCTACTCTGGGCCTCCGAGTGCCAGTCTTTGCTAAAGAATCCAATATAAATTTTCAAATTTTATTTGACTCAATTAAGGGGGGATTAATGGTAAAAATCAATCAAGGCGAAGACCAACCACAAATTTGATGGAGTAATAACATTAGGGGAGCAGGTGGTCTTTTATGAGTCATAGCTTAACTCACGAATAACTTTGCCCTAAGTATAGAGAATGCGGAAACAACAGGCATTTTCGTCCAAATTTAATATACTTATCTAACCACATTTATCATGAAAACATAAGAGTAGATGGTTTAGAATAATGAGGTGTAAGTAAGAAGGCTTGTTGAGGTGAATACTTACTCTATAAATCAGGCTAGCGCTTATTAAAAAGTGTTAAACATGATAATACATTGCTGGATCTATCTACAGAAAAAAGCATTGCAGAAAACTGTTACCTTTAACTTTGTGTGTGTAACTGCGTCCACGGACGACCCTTTTTTTACTATATATGATACATATGTCGATAGGAATTGGAATGACTATAAATTAGGACTACTTGTGGTACAGAACCTTTCAAGTATTTTTTATAAAACACACTTGGACAAACTTATTGAATTCTTATAATATTAAAATCATTAAAGCCGTTTGGTTATTTTAATTTTTACTGCAAAGTGGATAGCCGTAGGCAAAGCGCTTTGTCAGGCACATATAAGTATTTGTGGTACCTACCTAACTACCTAAAGTAAACTTTTTTGTAAAAGCTACAGCTGCTCACTAGACGACTTTCAATATTCATTAACAGCACCCTCTTTTCCTAAATTGCAAAATTGGTATTTGTTCTTATTTATGTTTTAAACTTTCCCCCACACCACTTAGGCACCTACAAGCACTTAATATTTTCCGAAAAGAAATTTCCTTAACAGCTTACGATAGTCACCCTAAATTTGGGGAAGTACGGTCGCGCCCAAAAAGTTTTACCGAGTTACTTTTACTTATATACCGATTATTTCTCTGGTATATAAGGTTCTATTAAATTGATTGCAAATATTTTTAGGGTAAGTTATTCTCGTAAAAGTAAACCACTTACCTCACGGAACATAGGGCGAAATATTCAAAAATAAATTAGACCTCCCAAACAAATTATTGAAAGTCACTTTGTATGGAAGGTCCAAATATATTTTTCATATTTCGAACATGTGCCTTGGGGAAAGTTATTAAGTTTTACGAGTAGAACTCAATCTAAAAATATTCGCACTAAATTAAATAGAACCTTATAGATTTAAATGAAACATAGAGGTACTTAAATTATATAAACTCGAGGAGATGTAAAATTATAATACTGTGGTTGAACTTGAATGTAAACCACAAATGAAAAATCTTACAACAGTTTTTGAAAGCGATACATAAATGTTATGAAATGTAATTTAGTAACATTTCAAAGAAGAATCGATGGGCGAAAAGCTTAGAGCAGGTACTAACTATTTCCATTTTACCAAATTTACGCATTCGAAAGATTCGAAAATATTGGTAAAAACAGTTTCCTTGCCGTAACTGTACTACCACCCCTCCAATTGTGGGAATCCACGCCCCTTGCGAGTGCAATCCTCAGTTTACAAGGGACTTGGCACGAGGCATACGTGTACCCAGTCCGGCTTCATTCGCCAAGTTCGCGGTACTTCGTCTGGAGCAGTGTAACTGGCAGTTGAGAATTTAAGATTTGTTTTCCGAACTTTGGACGATGTGTTTTTAGTTTTGTGGCGGGAATTCAGTTTGTCTTTTAGAGGTAAGTGTTTTTTAATTGAACTTGGTATTTTTATTTTTGGAAGTGTTTTTTTTGTCCTATTTTAATCAAGAATATGAACGGCGCATTGGCGCAACTTTGGGTTTATAAAAATAAGTAGACGTGTAAATTGTTTCTGAATTTTTTTCTTTATTTCCAGGCTGTCAGTTATTACCTTATTTTTTATGTTCGTAGATGTTTATTTGTTCGATATCCATAACGATTTAGGATAGTCCTGATATTAAACGATTGCTGATACTGAAAGGTGTGGTATGAAATACGTACCTAATGGTTAGGTTGGGTTATAAAATGTGTACTACATTTTTTATGAACTACATTAACTAGCCACCCCCCAGCAGTTTTACCCGCTGCCAACCGTTTTCCCGCGGAAATAATCACTTTCTCCGGCATGTAATATAGGTACATAAATAAACTTTTATCTTGAATTACTACATCTATTGAAAAACCGCATCAAAATCCACTGGGTAGTTAGAAAGATCTAAGCATACTTACCTAAGTTTTTATAAATTGTACAGAACAATTTAATAATGTTACTTATTTCTATCTGATATTCCCGTTTTATCAAGAACAAAGGAACCTTTACTTTCTTAGTTAATTAAAATAAGTATTTAGAGGAGCTAGTTTTTCCATCAGTTCCTTATATAAAAACGCTGCATTCATAGAAAAAAACTTGGCGATAGCCTACTCGCTTTTACATTAATTAGTATCATCTAAGTTTCTAGAATTATACGAGGTTTCTTCTTAATTAACAAACTTTTTTTACAGTGCAATCCGTTAGCAATGTCGCCCCCTTTCTTTGCCAAGATGAAGGTATCTAGGTTTTTTATAATAGGAGATTTAATGAAGGGAAATTTTGGTAAGGAGCATTCTGAGAATGCTTGAGTAATTATAGAGCAGCCGAGACTGACGGCTTAACATGCCCTCCGAAGCACGGAACTATCTTTCTTTTCGGACAATTAGGTGGTTCAGCATGCAATGTCATAACCAGACTGGAAACAAATTCACAAAGTGATAAATATCAACTATTTGAGTATCCGACCGGAAATCGAATCCGAAACTATGCATCGCAGGCAGTGGCACTATCACTGCGCCACATCGGCCGCTTCTGATCCTGAACAAGCTAAACACAATTGTATAAAAAAGACTCTAGAAGAGTGACACTAATTGGGTGAGGTTCCCCGTCTCTTTCCTCTCCCAGTCCGGCCTTCCCGCATTTCAGAATTTTCCACAATAAGGGGCTTTCTTTAAAAACTCCTGCAAAGCGGTCGTGTCCCGTCCATTTGTTGAGGGGTAAAATTATGACTAAGGTTTATTAGAGATTAATATGGAGACGCCGACAAAATTAAGAGGATGGCTGTTTTATTAGGGCACGCACCGTCGCGTCGCCCGCTTTTAAGCTTACCGCATTTTGCTATCAGAGGACCATAAAATGTTTTTTCACAGTTAAATTATCATTGTGATAAAGAAAGGTAAATATGCAATTTAAACTATTTAAAAAAATACACATGCATCTTTGAAATTTGGTCTATCTATCTTAAGGCTAGGTAAACATTTCCTAATATAGGTAAGTTATGTAGTAGTGTAGTTATTGCCGTGTGATGCCGGCTTTGAATATGCCGGCTTAGAATAGCATCACCACATTTATTTCCCGTGGGAGTCGTTAGAGGGTAGGTACTTGAGTATTGCAATTTTAGGCGATGGGCTTGCAACCTGTCACCATGGCTATACACAATTTTCCGAATGACCCCCTAATGTTTGACAAACGTGGCGTGAATGTACGTTAACGTTTACGCTCTGCCTGCCCCACAAAGGATTATTGGCGTGATATGTTAGTTTTATAATTTTGTTATCATTGTACCATTTATACAACAATATCTTATCTTTAAAGTTTTTATTAGATTAGATTCCTTTCATGAATGTACCTATGAGTCCTAATGGTACTTATCTACGTAGTTTTGTTGCTTTTGAAGCAGTCGTCAAACTACAAACAATAGGTCATATAATTATAACAGACATGTAATTAATAGAATATCGAATTTCGAACATACATCTTGCATTGCTGCTTCTTTCAAATATTTTCTCCTTCGTGTTCCGTTTTTGAGCCCGTGTGCAACTGTTTTTTTTATTCTGTCTAGGTTAATGGCATACAACCTGCGGTCCTGCAGGCAAGACGCGTATTCCCACAACTCCACAACGCGAAATCAGGTTAAACTTGTTCCGCTCTCATTATATTTAAATGGCGGTTTTGCGACTGGTCGCTATGCGATACCACCCGAAACGAACAACATTGTAACTGCAGAAATGCATAAAGTTGTAAAACTTTTGTACATAAAAATAATAAGTACTTACCTAGGTACTTACATTTAAAGGTGTTAATTTTGTTAGTTATTTTCTTCTGTGATATTATACATACACATACTCATATCACGCATTTAATCCAATGTGTGGTAGGCAGAGTGCAAACAGCCGCAAAAACGGTCATTTACGCCACGTCTTACAAATATTTGAGGGTCATACGGAAAATTATATATCGCCATAGTGACAAGAATTGCAATACACCCTCGAGTCCCTTAGTCGCCTCTTATGACTCCCAAAGAAAAGAAATGGGGTGATTCTATATTCTAAGCCGGCATCACACGATATTATACCTACCTATATCAATACCGTCTAAACTGATTGATTTACTGAAAGTTGGTAATGTAGGTAAAAGGGTAAAAGTATAAACAGAACAAACCATGGCAACAGCAAGATTAGGGGAGAGCGGGGTTCAACGTTCCGATTTTGAAACAACCTTAAAATTTTGTAATTGAATGACATCTCGTATGAACTTGTTATATACCATTAAAATGAGTAAAGATTCTAGTTTCAGATAAGCCAACTAATTATAGTGTAAATTAAATACTTCTCTTTTTACAGATGTTTTTTTGACAAAAATAGGAAAGGCACTTTTTACCCCGCTTCGGGGTATCTTGTTCCGACCTTGAGGTCGGTTGTTCCCTTAGAATTTTCCCGCATTTCCCAAAGGAAAATGGCAAGGCTGTGTAAATGAAAATCGTTGGTAATAAATTTATTTATTGTTTATTATTATAAATATTATAATATAAACGTATTTTAAGTTTTACCATATAAAGAACTAAACAGTAACAAAAATCAAGTACTATCTAACGTTATGTAAATCTAAGGAGATCTTGTCTTGTCTAATGGACCATCTTAACAGCATTATTACACGAAAGGCCCTATGAAAACAAAAAGTAATAGTCTTTATCTATCAAAAGGTACGTATTCTGTCTTAAAATGTCAATAATTAACTTTAAACTAAGTACTATAATTAGAAATTTGTACTTAGTACTTTTAATCAGGCTTCAAGTGACAAGATCAAGAAACATTTTCTCCTCTTTAGATCTTAATGTCATGTAAATCTAAGGAGAATGAGATATTGTCTAATGAGACATAATAAAAGCATTTCCACCTTTCTTTTGCATAAATCCCGTAAACCAGTCAGGTCCTGCCACTCTGTCCCGATGTCATGAAGGTGGAATATAAGGAAGGTTGTATTTTACAGCTCAATCATATACCAACTCTTATACGTCTTCTGGAAAGGGACCAAAGTATATAAAAGCACATTTGGGAAGATAATCTGCAAAGACTTTTTCTTATCCTATCGCAATAGGATCACTCTTTCTTTTTTGCGAATCTGTATCGTGTCATAATATGGCATATTATGAGTTCTCTTGCCACAGTCTTTAACTTTCTGCCTTCACATCAGCTCCTTTCGCCAACAATTATTTTTAAGTTCTACTCCTTTCTGTTTTTCATTTGTATTTTTACATCCTTAAACAAACGAAATACTAAGTAAAATCATCACATACGCTAGGGGCTGGTTGTTCCCGCGGAACAACATGCCCCAATGAAAAGGAACTTATAACCCCGCAGATCCGTTTTTCAATTTAACCTTGACAATTCAATAAGTAGTTTCAAATCACGATAAAATGATAATGTCATGTCAACCGTAATAAATTCACCATTGTTTGGTATAATTGCTATAGGAGTAACTGTAAAATTGACTGATTTAGACCAAAAAGTATATCGGCAAAAATATTTACTCACGTGTTAATTTGAGTACCACTATCACGCACCGGCTCCGGTAGCGCCACAAGCGAAACTGAATTGGTGGGCAAGGGAGCGCATCGGCTTGATGTTTTGCGGCGCATTTCACACATATTGCTTTCGCTTTCTGTTTCGGTGCTATTTCCATCGGAACAACTTACCCCCGGAACTTTTAACCCCGCTCTCCCCTACTTTATTCTTATGACGTCAGTTTGTGTCCCATACGAAAAGAAGAAAAATTTAATCATAAATAACATATTCTTGGAATGAAAATTATCTAAACAAGTAAGGTGACTCATATTATTAACTTTTATCATTTTGTGAGGTCCCGCTAATTGAGATCTTAAAAACCAGCTAGTTGTACGTACGTACAACGGTATTGCAGGTGCTTTAAATTGGTTTGGAATACCATTCTATCTCGTTTATGCATTTCAAACTCCTTCAAATAAGTTATAAAACAAGTATGTTCTTCGGAACGGAGACTTTATGCATTCATTACTTTGCACATGTCATTCTACCTACTCCAAATGTATCTACTGATATATGAATTGAATTGAGAACTTGAAAAGTTTAAAAATAAATAATTATAGAAATGTTTTGAAGTGAAGTGAATTCCATTCATAACATTTTGGTAAATCGCATACAAAATTTACGATATTGCGATTTGTGAAAGACAATCTGTGACATCCACAATTTGATAAAGCGACGTATGCCAAGATAATATCCGGTTTTTGTATGGAATTTCGTAAACTCCCTTCGTCGAAAGTACCGAACCCAGAAAAACAACGAATAAACATGCGGTGTGTTTAAGAACTACATTCAAACAATGTTTGAACAATGATTTGAACATTGATTGTATAACAAGGTTTAAAACTTTTAGCTGCAATAATTTTAAGAGGTAAACCAGCTATTTTGAGCAATGTTCCTTAGGGAAAGTTGTTCAGTTTCACGGACTGCTTCTCTCCTTAAAATATTTGCAGCTAATATTTTTACATCATGTATATTGGGTTTCTTTTACCTAAGCCGGATCGCACTTGATAAGTAGGACTTTCGTCCGTTCATCTTTTGCTGTACTGACAATAGTGTAACAATACTTATCCCTTAATCTGTTTCCAGCCTCCTTCTATCGTATATAAACTTTGAAATAATTCAAACCGTAAATGTGATATTCTCCCTCATTTAGGAGTAAACTAGGAAGATCCAGCGCTGAAGATATTTATTACATATTTTTAGGCTTTATTTCTATATTTGTTCTTGAAGAGGAAGTTACTTGCTAAATTTCATAGTTTTTGGTTCAAATACTCTACGATTTTTGATTCTCTAAGGGTCAAAAACATTCGTTTTTTATATCTTTTTTAGTCAAGTATCTCCGCGGCGCGTTCCCTAGTAGGTAAAAGGGACTTGACAGACATATCGGACGGACAACAAAGGGTTCTGTTTTTTCCTTTTGAGGTAAGGAACCCTAAAAACGTATTTTTTATACACTGCATTGCTATTATCAAAAGATACCTGCGAATGTTTTGTAGAAAATAAGTTCACTGTGCCATTTTAGCCGGCGGCATCGATGTCAGTGGCATAAACAAACTCTGAATTAATGAATTTGCACAAACTTCGATATTTATGAACAGGTCGGTAACTTCCTTATCAATGTCTTCTGTTTGTTTGTTTTGTTCAGAAAGGAAATGAAAATGAGTGTTTGCATTATAAAGTTTAATGGGATCTTAGTGGATTTAGCAATTCAACAATTTCTTAATAAGTACATAAACGCGTTTGAGAACATTTATCTTTATAAAATAGTAACTATAACTCTTCCAAATAAAAGTGAATAGCAAATTTAATCACAATAAAACAATTTTAAACGATGAAGTTGTGTTCTATTGTGGATTTTACACTTCTTACGTTTCAAACTCTCTAGAGAGCTAACATAATAGAAGCTTCTGTAAGAAAATGCACTAGAATACCTAACTTGATCTAAGATACATACTCTAAGCTATTTGACCTACCCACTTGTTTTTATTTGGTTATTGATTTTTAACTACAAATGAGTGTTTGTTATTTAATACTTAGTCGACGTGGTGCAGTGGTAGTGCGACTGCCTGCGACACAAAGGTTCCGGGTTTGATTCTCGATGGTGTTCCCGGCCTAGTTAGGAAATTGCAGGCTGAACCACTTCATTGTCGTTACTCAACCATGTCAGTGGCCTACTACTGGCGGCGGTTGAAAAGCTCTAACACAGGATTCATCGTGTCGTTGGACGACTTGGTGTCCCACATGAAAAGAAAAATGTATATCGTCTAAACAAGATTCTCAATAAGGCGGTAAAACGGATGTGAGTACCTACTTAATTAATGTACTATATTAATTGATGTTTATGTTACCGAACTTATGCCAGACGCTTCCTTGAGTAATACCGAACGTAAATTAGGAGCTTAATATCGGTAAAAGTAATTAAAGGCAAATTAAAAAGTTTATGTATCACTTGATGAGTATAAACAGGGGGTCATATTGGGTGTGTGAAAGGCGTTTATTCAGTCTGTGAGCAACTACATACTACTTCAAATAATACTACCGATCACCGATAAGCAATGACGGCCAATGTGGCCCAGTGGTAGTGCGACTGCCTGCGACGCAAAGGTTCCGGGTTCGATTCTTGCTGGGACACTTACAAAAGTTATGTTAATATATCACTTTTTGAATTTATTCCCAGTCTAATTAGGGCATTGCAGCCAAACAACGATTTCCCGAACAGAACAGAATTTTTCTGAGTTCCGTGTTTCGGAGGGCACGTTAAGCCGTCGGTCCCGGTTGCTGTATAAGGCTGTTGAAAAAACTCTTGATAGGTACTAGGGTTCATCGGGTCGTTGGACTACTTTGTTTTCCACACGAAATAGATAAAAAAAGACAGATAGTTACCCATTTACGTCTTTGTTACATTAGACGAACTCATCGAAAATTTCAAAAAATGCTCACACTAGAATGAACGGTTCTCTCACCGCATTAGGATAAAGAGTTAGAAAATTTGGGAGTGGTAGCCGAGGCGCATGTAGCTCTGTTGGTAGAGCAGTGTTCCTATAATTTTTCTATTACTTATTTTCATATACCGCATATTCTTTCGGTGTCTTGCCGGATCCGGTAGTCAGACGAAAGAAATTACAAAATTCCTTCCCCCTTGGAAATCCCATGTAAGAACTGGATACCATGACACACGTCGCTGCATCAAAGTGCGGCTGTCACAAACTGCTATATCTGAATCTATCGGTGCAACAGACACTCATTTTGCGCTCAAATTTTCGCGAGATTTTTCGGTTTTTCCTACAAAGAAACTAGAGAAATGCAGTTAGAGTGTCTAATTTAGGTATACTTTGGATACTAGGAACGGTATACTTTGGATTTTTTTCTATCGAGTAAAGTTTGTTAAATTGTGTAACAGATAACATATATCTGTTAGATCCTCGACAATAACATGTATATTTTTAGAATTTTATGTCTATTATTGTCTAAATAAAACTGGTTTAAAATCTTGCTCGCGCTATATCCTTGCCTTGGGATTTCAATTACCCGTTTTCTAGATAAGTCTGAGCATTTTCAGCTCACATTATTGAGTTTGAAGTACATACTCGTAGCTTCAGAGTGTAGTGAATCAAAGCGGCTATTTATCGAATTACGCTAAACAGACGCTTCCTGCTTAGCACGCTTTCAACCGGTACTTACCGTAGCTGTGCTCCTATATCTAATACATGGTGTTTGTAATAAGCCATCACAAGTGGCAGCCATTATAAAATTGCTTACGTCATTGAATGGTGTCTCTTATGTCCTCAGCCGCCATCGATTATTTTTAACTTTTATTTGTGGAAATAATAAATGATTCATTTAGTTATATTGCATTTTAATAATAATTCTTAAGTCATCGGACATTCCGATATGACAAAGAGTTACCTACCACACCGTATGTTTGCGGTATCACCTGCGCAAAACCGCATAAATTCTATGCAAAATATTTGTTAAATATTTTCGTAATGAGTACGAGTATAATGAGGGCGCCGCCAGTAAACAGCACTTATGTTATGAATGCAAAAGTTACGACATCTGTCGGTTTGTTGCCTTTGTACGTATTACCACCACAATGACGCACTGTATGTAAGTGCGGAAAATAATCGGTAATAAATAGAAGCTTAGCTTTTTTTTCTTAGCGTGTCGATGGCAGACACTACACCGTCGCGGCCCTGAACTTTGCCACGTTGACAGCGTTGACAGTCACTGTCATATTACGCTGAAGCCACAATTAAGCTGAAGCTGGAACGCTGGCAGAATGTGCATAAAGAATACATTACATAGTACTTAGCAGTTCTTACATATTAACTAAGTGCTAAATCATAAGAATCCAGTATAAGTTTTTTCTCTTAGGGCGTGGATATTGCGCGGGCAAGCCTTTTAAACAATTACAGCCATAAAATTCTGAAATAAATACAAGTTATTGTCGAGAAGCTAACAGATACAATCAGCTACATAATTTGACAAACTTTACTCTAAGTATCTCTTACTCTAAACTTACATCATAGATAAGTGATACTTGTTCGTTTAATATTAAAAAATGCAAAATACTCCTAGGAAGAAAAGTAATTCACACAAATTCCTCCATTTCTCTGTGCAAACCCGTACCTCAACCTTAATGCGAAGCTCGCTATTTCATGGTCTGACACGGGCTTAAATAAATCAATCACCTTCCCTCAAACCTTCACTTTACAATGTACGTAAGAATATAGAATTGGAAATCCTAAAGACGTGCGCATAGTAGAGACTATACACGCAGGCATAATGGAATTCACAATGGGATCAGGTAAATACTCGATTGAGGCCATTTTGTGATTGTAAAGGACCTCCGAATTGCTTTGCAGGACTAACGACAGGTAATGTGAGCAGCCAGACCTCAGGTAGATTTTAGGGCTGACAAGAACGGTTACTTTTTTATTATTATCAATATCAACAAATATAATGTAAAAACATTTTAAACGCATAAAAAACTTTTAAGTTGACTTGGCATGTTAAAATTAATTGGTTTTGACATGAAATGAAGTATAAATAATTCTTAAAAATAATTTCAAAAAATACAACATTCATGAGTTAATATTGGGATTCCCTCACATACTGTACCCCGGTCTACCTCTTTTGGTATCGGACACTGAGTCTACGAACGACCTGATGAACCCCGTTGTCAGAGTTCTTCAATCTCGATAATATGCTTTCAGATCACACCTTTTGATTGTTTAAATCACACTTAATAAGTGAATCTAAATTTTATTTACGGGATGAATCATATTTTTTAAACAACACCATTACAAGAATAATTATTATTTTTATAATAAAAATCAGTAGCAGCCCTAGCAAACAACAAGTCCGCCATGGCGAACAAAGTGTTTTTTTGCCAAACAAAATAGTTTTGTAATTTGAAGGCTCAAAAGGACTGTTACATTCAAAAGGTGAAAAGAGCGAATTCCTCGTTGCATTTTTGGTCTCTCTTACCAACAATGTGTCGAGTTTTATAGCCACTTGGTTGTACGTGGTCCTAAACTTTGGGTATAGCAAGGTTTATTTAAATACCTATCTAGGTATTACGGAGTTGTTTATGACTTTGGTAGTGAAATGAAATGCGATGTGGTTTAGGTTGTTTCGTGCGCTTGTTGGTCTAGCTGGTCTAGCTTGTGCAATGTGTTTCAAATTTATTAGAAACTACGTGAGTTGCGGCTATCCATTTTCACGTAGAAAAAATATCTTTTCCCGGCATGGGAAACACAAAAACTTTTTTCTTGAATTACTACTCTACTAAAGGAAACCGAATCAAAATCCGTTGAGTACTTTTAAAGATCAGAGCATACATACATAGGGACATAGGGATACGGAAAGCAACTTTATTTTATACTTTTTACTATTAAACTTAGATCCCCGTTGGTTTGAATGTGTATTTGGTTTTTAATTATTCAATAAACGTTTAATCTATACAGGGTGTGAGGGACAGCCCTCCGAATACTGAATGCATTGCATTGAGACCTTAGAACTGAACAACTTCCCATAAAGATACGACAGGAGACGTGTTCTTTTTTTACTCCTATAAGGATTTTGTATGGTAGGATGAATTTTGGTCGTTTCCTAACATATGTTACTAGGAAAAAGTTGTTTAGTTTTATGGTATGCATGCACCCTATCACTATTCGTAGGGCTGTCCTTTACACCCCGTATATCTTTCTATCTATATTAACTTAAATTTTCTAGATTTTTAAACACAAAAGAACCTTATTTCTTTATATTTATACTGAATTTATTTCTTGTTTCTTGGTTGTATGTAAATCATGCCTAATTTATTCTATCTAGCGATTCAAGAGGTTTATTTTTTTAAATCCCGTGCCGGGAATCGCAAGTTAGAATATATTTTGCAAAGAATAATATTATTAGCTAATGCTAAAAATATAAATTCAAGATTCAAGATTCTTTATTTGCATAGAATAGGTATTACAAGTTGGTATCCGTTCGGTACTGTAATCTGAGAGTTTATGTGTGTGTATGTATGTTTGTTACCTCTTCACGCTCGAACGGCTTGACCGATTTGGATGAAATTCAGAACGCAGATAGAGTATAACCTGAAATAACACATATGCTACTTTTTACCGCGGGAAATCAACTATTACCACGGGAAGATGAGTGGCAGCGGGTGAAACCGCTGGGCGGAAATCTAGTTTACAATAAAGTGGTGTTCTCTATTCCGCCAACTTACATCAGCGTGCAAAATTTGTATTTCAAAAATCATGCAGATCATATAAACTTTAATCTTTTAGCCAATGTTATTGTATACTTTAATGCACATGATGTAGGTAACTACTTATTCGGCAGAGTGTTGTTCTAGGACAAAAGCCTGTTACTAATTGATGTGGATATCTTTTGTTTCTTGGGTTTATTTCAGTTTCAGTTTTAAATAAACAAAAATTTTCTTTAATACATTTTAAAATCTCTAACATTTATTCCAGGCAATGTTAGTATCCTTAATTTAATAAAATGTGGTGTGCATGTGTCATATGTCATAAGGTATATTCGTGTTCCCTTTTTTAAATAGGCAACCCTGAAAAAGCTTAAAATATTTGTTGTATTCTTTTGTTTCTTTTTATCTATTTCTATTATTTTATTCATCTTCTATCATGTTATTTAATAAACTACATACCTAGCAAGATATACATAATTACGTGCCGCAAAGCAAGTTTGCTATTTTGTTGTTCTTTTTTTTTTGTCTGGGACACTGAGTCGTCCAGCGACCCTATAAACCTTGATGTCAGAGTTTTTCAACCGCTTACTACTCGTAGTAGGCCTCTGACATGGTTGAGTAACGATCGCCCTCTAAGTTAGCATAGACAGCAATCGGGACCGACGGCTTAACGTGCCCTCCGAAGCATGGAACCATCTTTCATGTTAAAACAATCAGGTGGTTCAGCCTGCAGTAGCCGGTGAAGTAAAAAAAAAATACTTTTATCATTCTCTAATTAAATAAACCAAAACTATTGTAATACACCGAATCTTTGTGTGGCGTTATTACAATTAATTGGAATCGCTTCAGCACCAAAATTCTGCGTTAATTAATAACTTTAATACTCTGTTGTATCTATAAATCGCTCTGTGCTACTTTTTTACTTGAGTGTTACATAATAATAATATACATACATAAATCACGCCTTTATCCCTTACGGGGTAGGCAGAGCGTTAACGTCCGTAAAACACCACGTCTGACAAAAGCTTGAGGGAATCAGATAACTGTGTATCACAATAGTGACAGGTTGTCAGCCCATCGCCTAAAATTGCAATACACACCCTCGAGTCCCGTAGTCGGTTCTTACGACACCCAGGGGTAAGAAATGGGGTGATGCTATTCTAAGCCGGCATCACACGGCATAATAAGAATATATTTATTAGAATTTCATTATGTACATAATGCTATATAGGTAGCCTCCGTTCCGGTTTGTCAGACTGTTAGTTCGATTGGTATAACAAATCGGAAAAAAAATCCGTTCTGTTAGATTGCTTAGGCTAACAGACAGGAAGATGATATTTAGTTCCGGATTGTTCCATTAGTGTTGCACTTTTCTGTTTCATAATAATAATATTAATTATCATCACGACAGTCCAATGTTATACATCAGCCATACTCAACCTTTTTTTTACTAGGGCCAAAAAAAGTTCCGGTCATGGGATCCCGGGCCGCAAGCAAGTAATTATTAGGTCATAAATAAAACATAAATCAAAGGTAACAATGTATTTACTATATTGATGAGAAGAAAATTGAAATAACTATATTTTAATGCGATATTTGGAACTGTGAAACCCTTTTTCACAATTTTTTCAAGATCTGGCTTCTTGCTACATGCTACTCTTATTATTATTACATCATCCAGATGAAAATCTGTGAGTTTATTTCTGTATACATTCTTTGTATATTTCATATTAGAAAAAGAAGATTCGCAGTCATACGTAGACCCAAAGGGTGTTAGTAAGATTTGAGCGCATCTTTGTACGTTTTTATATTTTTGGGGAACAATGCTCCAAAACTCGACATATTCTCTGTTCTCCCTTTTTTCTTTACACACGACTTCTAGGTTGGTGTCGCTTTTAAAATCAATAAATTCATCAAACAACTCTGCGTAATGAAGAATGTTACCTATTTTTGATTGTTAGCACTCCATATTCTCTGTCAAAAATAAAAAATACTAGTGAAAGAATTACTTCGATACGTCAATTAGTTTCCGATTTAGAAGTAAAACAAGGTGCAAGGTTATGCCTAGATGTAAAAATACAACTATCTATTCACCGAAAAAGTTGTTTTTTATAGTTTCAAAGGTCGTTAAAATGCGAAAAATATCCTTTTCATTGCATTCTAAACTGCAATGATAAGGTGTGGTACGTACGCGGTGTACTGGCGTGATTCTACATTTAACCGTTATCTATCTCTCTTTTCGTGTGGGACACCGAGTCGTCAAACGACCCGATGAAACCTGGTGTCAGAGTTTTTCAACCGCCTACTAACCGTTATGTATCACCTACTCTCTTAACTTGAACATAACCAATAGCTTCATCGCCATAGCTGTCTTTTGCCGATCTGAAATAAGTTTAGAAAAAATAAATAACTGGCCTTAACTATTTTCTTAGAAAAAAAAATACAAATAAATTTAAAAGGTTTAGTAAATCTGTTCAAACATAAACATTTGCAATAAAAATGAAATAAATAAAATGGCCCTACGTATTTTGTTAGTAAAAGAAAAAAACAAGTAGAAAAGGTTTAGTACTTACATCTGTCACGTTTAACCCAGTACATCTACATCCTAGGTACTTATCCCACTTCCTACTATTTCATTCTAACATATAAAGTACTAGCTTTTACCCGCGACTTCGTCCGCGTTAGATAGTTTTTTTAGGCTTAAAGTTCTAAAGTAGGTATGTGTATTCATAGTAAGTGTGACAGTAATATTAGAACAGTTCTTATCTCTACTGTTTAAAGATGACTTGCTTGCTTCTGTTGTTAAAGGGACAATTCAAAATTTGCTATCCGGCCTGAGAGATCAATATTTATAACCATTGAATACAAAAATCGGTAGATAACAGAGTACTTACTCCAAAGGTGCCGATTTGAGCACACTAAAATGGTCAGCATAAGTAGATAAGACAGATAAAAAGGTAATTTAAGTTACTGTAATACTTTTTTATACCTCTATACCACGTTTTTTGTTTTTCTGTCTTTGGTAAAGAAGGCAATGTCCTTTCTCAACTTATTCCCATCATACTGCACAACTTTTGTTCTGGAACCATTTCTGTATCTCCAATAGTTTAGGTGGGCTCCTGATGGTAGACCTGGTGGTCTACATAAGGTACTCCAGATCCTCAATGTGATCTCAATGTGAAAAGAAGCGGCCCATCATACTGAACAACTTTTGTTTTAGAACCATATCTGTTTCTCTAATAGTTTAGCTGGGCTCCTGATGGTACACCTGGTTGTCTATATAAGGTACTCCAGATCCTCAATGTCCTTGTGAAAAGAAGCGGCCCATCATACTGAACAACTTTTGTTTTGGAACCATTTCTGTATCTCCAATAGTTTAGGTGGGCTCCTGGTGGTACACCTGGTGGTCTACATAAGGTAAAACTGAACAACTTTTGTTTTTGAACAATGCCTGTATCTCTAATAGTTTAGCTGGGCTCCTGATGGTACACCTGGTGGCCTACATAAGGTACTCCAGAGCCCCAATGTCCTTGTGAAAAGAAGCGGCCCATCATACTGAACAACTTTTGTTTTGGAACCATCCCTGTATCTCTAATAGTTTAGCTGGGCTCCTGGTGGTACACCTGGTGGTCTACATCTTTACTCCAGACCCTCGAATGGTGATAAAAAGTAGCCTATGTCCGTTCTCGGTATGCTAGCAATCTCTGTGCCAAGTTTCATGAAGATCGGTTCAGTGGTTTGGCCGTGAAAGCGTAGCAGACAGACAGACAGACAGAGTTACTTTCGCATTTATAATATTAGTGTGGATTAAGAATAAGTAGTAGCAAGGAAAGTTTACTTACCTTAGCATTTTTGCTCCTCGCATTTCGGCGGCAACATCATTATTTGTTGATATATAGGTAACGCGCAACCATTAACGCATCTATTAAACAACTGTGCTGTAATTCGAAACATAAAACATAATATGAGAGAGGCAGTGCGTGCCCTTTTAGGATTTGGTCGGTGGTGGCTATATCTGTCCCTTTCTAACACATGACGTCTCTTTCTCTCATCCCCTCCGATTGCGACACGAGGCAGGCGGCAGCGCTCTTGTCTTCATTGGTGATGTGTTTCCCGGCGGGAGCGGTCGTGGTGAGACTAGAAAATAATTTCAAATATTTTATTTAAATTATTTTCGTTAACGGTTTTTCCGTTCGAAATTTTTTCGTTTTTTTTTTTTCTATCATAAAATTTCTATATCTGTTCCTTTCGAAATTTCTTAATAATAATTGCATTGCTTAATTTATTTTTATTTCAGGATTTCTTTCAGATTTTTATTTTTCAGCATTTATGTCGTTGCTTACGAGCTCGACTTATAAACTTATTTCCGAAATACGAAATAATGTGGATTCAAACATAAAAGGTTAGTCAAATACTATACTAAGTGTCAAATCAGTGTGTATTAGTAAAAATACAGATACTTCCTAGCTCAATCGAAGCCAATTGTCTAAATTTATCGTTTACCATTCGTAAACTGACAAAACTAATTTAAATGTGCTTCCAGCACATTTATAATGACTTGCTTTCAACAAGCCTTAAAAACATGATATCTGAAAACGCTTTACGAGCGTTTGATTCTAATGTATCTGGTTTCCATTAAACCTAAACGATAACTCCTGCGCAAGGAAGTTATCATTGTCTAACAACTCGGTCATGGGTGTTAAAGCCGACCCTCGCATGCCGATGCAGGGTTACTATCGAGCCTAAGCAATGATGATGCATTCCTCATCTTAAATTATTTGCCCATATTAGGCAACTATATTTTTCATTCCTCTGGAATCTATAGAAGTTATGCTTGTGATCCCACGCGGTCGCATAATGTTCACGCAATATCTTTCCACAACCTAACCTTCAAGTATCGAGTGCAGCGTAACAATGGCAAATCCTTGATACTTTAATTAAAAGAAAAGCTCTATAATGCACGGCAAATCACATAAGTATACAAAAATATGCCATTAAAATTATTCATGTTGAACGTAACTAAGAAGCTTTCGATTATATCATTGGTATTTAGTTTGTCTAACAAACAACCAACAAACTGCGTGATTATTTTTTACCTATACCTACAATTAAGGTAATTAGGTATCTTTGCTGCCATAGCAATTGGATTTCAAGTCGCAGAGTGCACAAACACTTACGATCAAAATCATATCCATCAAATTCCATGAGATCGCTTGCAAACTGTACCTGAGACAAAAACGATCACCTGTTTACGCGCATCAAAGCCCAGCGCCAACAGTTCGTGCTAAGGTTTAGTACGACGTAAAAAGTTTCTACAAAAAGAAGTTTATATGAAATTGGGGACTCAGTCTAAACTCCAATGATCACCAACATCAATACCTACATACTTACAACAACACTGTCTTCTAACCAGTTTCAGCCTACGTAACATTACATTCTATCTATAGAGCCTATCTATGTGATATATCTACACATACTTTTGAACATATTAAAAAGATTCGAGGTGGTTGTAAAAGCGGGTGACTTTGAAAATCTCGACCTATTTCTCGAGTTTCATGTTTGACGATCATATACTAGCGCAATAAATACATTAAAATAAAAAATATATTCGTGCTTGCATGTCAACACGTGTTCTTAGACGTAATACATTGTTTACATCACACCAGATGGCAATGTAAACGTCACTTTGGATTGATGATTGATGGTAACGGCTATCAATCTTACTTGACATTCCAATTCTCCTCGAATTTTATTGTTCATGATTTGAGTGCTAGTCTTTCTGGCCCATTTCATATCCTGGCTCTGTGGAGTCTACCAAAAGCATCATTTCGATATAATCTGATGCCCGAATTTTGTGGAACTTGGAATTGACCTGGAATTACGCATGGAATATGGAATCGAACCAAAAATGTCACATTATTGTATTGCCTAAACCAAAACTGTCCCTCACGGAGGCAGTATGTAAAATCATAGACGTAAGCAGCCAAACCTGTCATAGAACTAAATGTCATATAAATCTTCCAGTTTGGTATATAAAAATTAGACACAAGTTACTTTCAATACAAGCAATAGCTGAAAGCCAGTACTGCTGCCACAGAGCACTGAAACGTCACGCGCTGTCATTAGCGGCGCACGCGAGAGATTTTTGGGGTCTATGATTGCAGCAAATATATCAGTCTCTGATATTTTACATAATATTATGCACTCATCATGAACCATTACATGAAACAGACAAAGGGTAAGCAATACATGACAAATACCTAAACTATTCTACAATGTTGACCAGTTGGTCGGGGGACGTGAGTACCCATAAAACCCTTGTTTCATAATATGAAACTATCCTAAGGGAAAAGCGATTCTTTTTCGTTCTCAAAACTAACGAAATCGCAAAGTGTATATGAATCAACATTCAACGAGCATAATGTATTGGCACGGTATGGTACCTAGGTAAGAGAATTGACCTACAGTTCGGTCGCAAATGAAACTGTTTAAAGTCATCCCTAAATAGTATATTTAGCAAAGAACCGTAATATTAAGGTTAGAATTGAAGCTCTATACATTACTATGCCTAGTAAAATGCCTAGACATGCAGTAAGTCCTTGATCTGCAATGGAATATGATTTGTAACCAAATGCATACTCAGACACACAACGTCTAAAGCGTTCCGGTGTGTTCCATAGACAGTCCTCTAATTGTGCTAAAATGCTAAATTATGAAATTATCTGAAAAATGTGAAGTATAAAGTGGAGTCAGAGCTTACTACGCGCTACCAAAATTATCAACGCGCCACCAAAGCATCCCCTTATAAATGCATGTTTGAAAAGTTATCATGCATTAAAGAACTGCTAACAATGCGACGGCAATTTCAATTGCAACGTAAATAAAATCTAACGCGTAAAGTATGTACCAAGAAATATGGTCGACAAGACGAAATTTCATTTAGTTCAATAAAACGATAATGGATGACATTATAAAAAGGCCCGCTTGAGGATCGTTTGACAGCATACAAACACTCAAATATATATCACGCCTTCATTACTTGCGGGATAGGCACAGCAAGTAAACGTCCGTAAATATCGGTCGTCATAGTCTCGTCGGACATATTTTCCACGATAATTGCAGTAAAATTTATCGACGTATCGGCAAGTTGTCAGCCTATCACTGAGATTGTGATACATTATGGAGCCCTCATCGCCATAGTATAAAGGCGTGTCAAAGTATCGTATGTCAAGCTACTTCACTGAGTTTTTATTCAGGACAGATTTCTATGAAAAACATGAGTCGATAAGTGAACGTTCGCATTTCAGCTTTCTGAAACGACTACTTATACTACACAGTTCTACCTATATAGCAGAGCAATGAAACTCTGTTTTACACCTAACATTTATTCAGCATACCTTTAACAAACAGCTTTTTCTATTCCAACCGAGTTTTGACATATCATGGTCAATCTACCCTCAGCAAAATTTACGACACATACATACATAAATCACGCCTCTTTCTCAGAAGGGTAGGCAGAGACTACTTCCTTCCACTTACTACAATCCTGGCATACTTCTAATTTACAATAATCTAATTAAAAATGTTATGTTTTTTTTTATTAAATACAACTTACAAGTAATACTTATTAGAATGATTTATGCACGTATAATTATGTACGAGACTAAGTATCTACACTCGCTTAAAAATGTGTAAATATGAATTATTTGTTACCGTATCATGTTGTTGTTCCACCCTTCAAGCTTCGAAAGCTGAATTCTCTAGGGTAATGAAATGATAAGAAATGAAATGAAATCAATATAAAACTATTTCATAAACTGATAAAAAATTAAACGATTTAACAAAGGATCCGAATATAAATTCCACTTGAGTTCCTGTCGATACCATTAACTTTCTAGTTGCAAATACGTGTCAGTACTATTTTGAGGATGACCTTAGTTGAAAATATGATAATATTTGGTAAATTTTATATATACCTACATTTTATCAATTCGAAATTGTAGCACTGTTATACTTTACGCAAAGTATAAGCATGGGATATAAACATATAAACCGTCGTACTTGTGTCCTTATGTAATCTGCCGACGTTTCATTAAGATCTTTATATTTTCTTCGCATGATGATTTATGGCTTTGCAGACAACCTAGCCAGTGCCATGCTATTTGGTTTAATATACGTTAAGCCTATGTAAGCTATTAGACTGATTTAACCATACCTATTCCTGAATTTGAAGTCACCATTGTTCGATTCTACAATGTGCGTAACCATCAAATGCATATACCAATTTGATGATGGTGAAATGGCTAGATTATGATTTGATTACGTATTAGCATCGTTACACGTGCAATAACTACATTAAGAACAAAACCATCGAATTGTGGCTTCAAATAACAAGGTTCTGATTAAAAATGATTTCTATTCAACTCAAAATACGGCTAAATCTCGCTTTTCGTTTGCTTAGCCTAATTTAAACATTTTTCCTCCCCTTTTGAGGTTTTCCAAAGGTACGTTCACGTCAGCAGTATAAGCGTGATTCTCTATGATGACAGATCGTAATACAGTGGTTTTTACCACTAATCAGTTTAAAAATTTAGACTTGGATAGCATGGGATTTATTTGCCCACCGCCCAGATGAAAACAATTCGCTTATTCAATCTGCTCGCTATCACAGCTGACGTCACTCAACTGATACGTTGGGATCTAGGTACATGGCGTAAATTTACCCTAAAACTATCGTGGTAAGACAAACTTAAACTATCTCGTTCATGTGCACACGTCAGATTACTGCACTTGACTTTTGCCCTGTGTCTGTAATTGGTCAGGTCTATGTGAGAAAACTTCGCGAAACAACAGTTCGACAGGTGCATCGTGTTACCGAGTGCTTTTCCTTCCTTGTTCTATCAATTCTAAGGATTAGCTACCTAGTGTTCAGGTGTTCTATTATTTCTGTGATTTCTATTGATGTACTATAAAATTATGCTCCACTAAGTTGTCAATTATGAGAATAGTTGCTGTCAGAACAGCAACTCTTTAGAAATCAGTTCTGTGAAAACACTTTACTGTCATTCGTTCATACTCTTCATTCATAAACCAGAAGCAGGTTTGCGTATATTTCGAACTAAGAGTGCTATTTATGCTAGGCAGGCTGGCATATATTTCTAACTATGCGAAATACGCTAATTGCGCCCCAAGTGATGCTACATATCTTGCGATACCTTTCTTACTTGTTTTATAAAAAGTTTTTGTTTAATTTATTTTAGTTTTGGCAACTTAATAGTCATCACACATGTCTTATTGTTGAACTTTATAGGTACTAAAATGAACCTTGCAAAAAAGGAAATGTATTAAATATTAATAAACATAATTATTTCGAACTTCACCTTTACAAAATTGTGAATTTGCTACAAATATCAGAACAAAATAAGTTGCTTATTTATCTTTATGATAAACAAGTATCTACTTTTTCATAACATCATATCAATTGCTAACAAACTGTTTTAAATTTCAAACCTTCTAATAAATATAATTTTGTAATAAATATAAGTATGTACATAAAATTTAACTACTATACAAAAATAATTATATTTCTCTTTCTCTTAAAATAAAAACAGTGAAGTTTTAATATTCTACTTTCACATTGGTGATTGCTACACCAGGCGATAACAAACAGGTCTCATATTATGTTTTATGTTTCGAATTACAGCACAGTTGTTTAATGACAGCGTTTTACCTTACAATAAAACGCTTATTAAATAACTTGCTTAATTCGAAACATAAAAGTTTCTCACCTGCCTGGTGACTTGATTAATAAGAAAATGTGCGTTAAACGCACATTTCTTCTTAATTAATATGAGATCCAATGAAGGCAAGAGCGCTGCCGCCTGCCTCGTGTCGCAATCGGAGGGGATGAGAGAAAGAGACGTCATGTGTTAGAAAGGGACAGATATAGCCACCACCGACCAAATCCTAAAAGGGCACGCACTGCCTCTCTCATATTATGTTTTATGTTTCGAATTAAGCAAGTTATTTAATAAGCGTTTTATTGTAAGGTAAAACGCTGTCATTTTAGGTAGATTATTCGATTGCCCTTTTTCGAATCCTTCATCCACTTTATGAATCGAATAATATTTACTATTAAAATACTATTAACGTAATACCTACACGGATGCAAACACAAACAAAATACTGTACAAGCTATTACACCTACTATAACCGCTGCTGGTGACTTGAGACGTTGAGACCTACTAAGCGGAGCGCGAGGCGCGTTGTGATATGACGTCACAAGCGGTCACGTGGTTGTTTGCGGGACTCGATATTTTTTTAAACTTTGAATGCCTATAAAATCAAAACTACTAGGTATTTTTGACTACAACAAAAACTAGTGTATTTGTATACATACAGGCTTTACCGAGACAAAATTTCAAGCGATTTGGAATACCTAGTAACATTCTTCATTACAACTTAAAACCGAAGCCAACTCAGTGATAGTAGTTGTTTCTAAATGCCATGGATTTTCTATAAGCAACAAAAAAAATATATTTTTCTTAGATTAAAGGTAATGTTAACAATTTTCTTCCGAAATGTTGATACCATCTTCTGTGGTTTTAATAACAGTTGGAAAATTGTGCACCTGTTTGTTCTGGATTACTGTGTGATTAATTTTTTATTTTTTAAACACTTTATTTGCCATATAATATTAGAAACTATGTTGTTCCCGGCCTGCGTTCTGTCTCGCTCGCGTAACCATAGACTACAATAATAGGCTACATTCAATTTTTGTTTCGAATCACTCGTTCTCTGAAAGGCGCGAAATTTAAAATAGAATGGAGCATAGGAACTTCAAGTGGGCCAATCAAAAAGGCCCGGCGGGCCGCATGCGGCCCGTGGGCCGCAGGTTGAGTATAGCTGTTATACATGGACCTCCCCCTATTAAGGTGTACAATAATAATAAAAATATATGCTATTTTCTTTATTTACTTGCAGTACAAAAGTAAATCAAAGTAAATTCTGCTACTAGTAAATAATAAGGTAAAATAAAACTAAAATGAATTCCTTGTCTATCGGTACCGTAACAAATTTAAAGCCTGCGTGCCTTATTTGCAGTGATGTTCAATTCAAAATTACCTGTCTATTATTAAATGCCCCGCACTTATGTACCCGTTTATCAGTTTCAGCTGGCATTCCTGAATATATCTGTCTTTTATTATTAACTGAAGAAAATTATACTCCAAGGAGTACCTAATGCATGAAACAAATACTTATATATTATTAATTGGTGTTATCTTACAATTACCAATATCAATACGATACTTAATGTTGTGCAGCACTTCAAAATAAAGTATGTACGAACAACCGGAAAATATCATCTTCCTGTCTGTTAGCCTAAGCAATCTAACAGAACGGATTTTTTTTTCCGATTTGTTATACCAATCGAACTCAATCTAACAGAACGGATTTTTTTTCCGATTTGTTATACCAATCGAACTAACAGTCTGACAAACCGGAACGGAGGTTATAGGTAGTGCCGGCTAAGAATAGCTCCCAAGTAGGTATAGGTGGACCTATGGGCGTCGTCAGCCAGCAGCGTTCCCTGTGAACGCAACATCCTGTACTGTGCTCGCCAATCCGCCGCTAAGTGTAATGAGCATGGTAATACCCCCGATAGGGGGAGGCCCATGTCCAGCAGTGGACTGTTAGAGCTGTGTATGTATTATATATAAGTTATGTAGTGCCTCCATAGTCTAGGGTCTGAGCGTTAGTGTTAGCATCCTGCAGGTCTATGGTTCGACTCCTACACACAAAGTAGATACTTAATTGGCAATTAATCACTTTCTGAAAGTGTTTGGGTAAGATATTCCGGATGAAATCACCTAATTGTTCGTAATTTTTTACTTGTGTGTACCGGGATGTTGATCGTCTCGGTATCCGACTTACAAATAAAAAGTGCATTATTACAGGACTGCTCAGCCAAAAAAGAGTGTTATGTTTTTTGAGTTCATGAATGAATGTGCGATTCTTTAAAGTACTGCAACTCTTTAATCACTGAACAGATTCGAATGGGAATTGTATCGGAAGAATCATTTTAGTAAGTAAGTGCCATAGGCTAGGTTTTATCCCAGAAAACAGTCATGTTTTACTTTTTTGAATATATTATGCTTGGTTTTCTTTATTTCTTATAAAATATTGCGTTCCGTTTTACGTTAACCTCAGACACGTCGGTCGTCGGCTTGTTGCTCTTTCAGAATTATTCATAAATCGAGGTCTTTTTGCGTTAACATCAGGTCAAAATGTATAAATTTCAGTATTTTTGTATAATAAAATGCCTCATTTGTAATTTAACTTCATGATTGCAGAGAAAAAATAAAGGAAAAATTCAAGTTAACTAAAATGAATAAGGTTTCTGTTATACGAACTCTTAATACTTGTTGCCTCATTATGTAGGTATACGATTGATAAATTAACATTGACAATTTACTATTAAGCTTAAGACTTCTGAAATACTACACCATACAAGATTTATTACTTTAATTATTTGTTTTTAATGGTAATAGCTTTTTCGTTTTTACTGCATTTCGTTTGTGCAATAAAACTATTTTAAATTGAATTGAATGGTACTTTTTAATTCATTCATGGCTATAAGGTTATTGTATTCTTTAGGGTGAGAATTCCACCTCAACCACCCAAGCATCCAATGCCTTGATACTGTCTTCACCAGCCAGATCCTTTCTTCTTTCTTTTCGTGTAATTTTGATGAACTTTGGTGTCAGAGTTTTTGAACCAACGTCTAGTAAGCCAAGCCTGTAGTTGTTTTGTAACGGCCGTATTGCGTCCAAATAATCTAGTAGGCATTTTAGTTGAGCCTGTCCATCTTTCGTACGACAGCACAATAGGCATGCAGCCCGACAGACATTCATCAACGAGTAAAAGCACCCAGAGGACGTAATTTTGTTTGGATAAACCTACTCTAGTGGTCTACAGGGACGATTCTTTAAGCCTCTATTTGGGTTTATTTAGAGGTCACGGTTGTTTAACCCCAACTGAACCTTTTAATATACGGACGGTGACTTATGTTTGCAAAATTATTCAAACAAAGTAGTTAAAAGTACCTACAATACGAGTTATTCAGCGAACTGGTCTTTCTTCTAATTTTCTAAATTTCGCATGGGCTAATGTAATTTCAGTCATTACTTACTTTTAAGAACTTCATGTACCGTGTATGCTTGTAAATAAAATATCTTCATCTTTATCTTTCTAACAAACTGCATAATATAACATTTATTTCTTACTCATCTCGCAGTACATAACATATTTTGATTGAAAGTAACAGCTGGTATGAAAGATCTTGATCTGATAAAAACAAAAAGTATAAAAATTCAGTAAAACTTCAATAATGTTATGATAATAAATTTTTTATTTGTTTGTTAATTTTTTCAGAACGATTCCAATCAGGAGGTTAATTATTATTTACCGTCTTAATACCTATACTCAGAACGAAGCACTGACCTAAGTATATTTCTATATCCTCACATAAATGCTCCGCATATAAATGCATCAGGATTTCTCTAAAAATATGGACCCTGGGAATACACTTTGTTCGTTGTGATATCCAGCCTTGCTTGCAAGCTGAGTTAGGGTGGTAATGGAATACTCTAGTCAGCCTAAAAGCGTTACTCGATATTGCAGTAGGCCAAATCTTGAACTAAAATTTATGGTAAAAGGTAAGAGGTCCGACGCTGCAAAGATATGTAGCTCTACGACTGAAAGCTTTATTTGCAGCTCTATTCTTCGTATAAAAATAATCTAATTGAATGGCCAAGCAGGGTGGACTCGCCGAAATATTAAATGTCAAAAATATATTACAAATCTGTGTTCGCGGCTTCGGCTCCAATACGTAATTGTTGAGATCGGGCTTTGAAAATACCTGCATCAACTTGGCAATATGTGATATACAGGGTATGAGGGACAGCCCTCCAAATACTGATATGCAGGCAGACCACAAAACAGAACAACATTACCAGACCTGTATGTCAGGAAAAAACAAAAAATCGACCTCCCGTACAAATTTAAATTAAGGTAACTCTAGAGCCGAAGTCTAGAGCTTATATGATAATGGTAATTTAGAAAATGACTCAGAAAAGACAAAAGATATTTTAAGATTTTTACAAACATACTTTCACAAAAAAAAACTGTTATTGTCCAAAGTATAAAAAAGACAAAGGAAGTTCCTATGCAAATAATTTTATTACGAACTCTTTATTCCTACCAAAACTGTTTACGAAGACTATTACGCTTTTAATTAAAAATGTTCCGAATAAATATCAAATGGGTAATAATCGTTAGGCTCAAACAAAAAGTCGCAAAAAGTTGCCACTTCGTCCCTTTGTTGATTAGTGACCCTATTTAGGGCTCAAATATATAATAGAAAAAAAAACAACAGACAGGGCGTTCTATATATATTTTACAAATTTATAGGCCGTATCGAAATTTCTTGCATTTTATAGTTGGTTTTTTAGACATTATTTTTCAATCAACTTGCGAGTAAGAAGACACTTTCTAAGCAAAACGCAAATCTCTTCAGATACCTACTTGAGTTTTTCTGCGTCTAGATTTGAGTTGAAATTATAAACTATTTCTTTAAGAGCAGGCGCCATTTGTTAGTTTCAACCCAACAAACAACCAACACATCTGTCGTTTTAGTTCATTTCGATGACGGTAGGGTAGAGTAGAGCAGTCTTTATAGGTCCTGATGTTTTTAATTAAGAATGTTGACGACTCACCACTTCGCCAGCTTGTGATGCGCAATTCTGTGTCTCGGAGAACAAAGAAATCTTATGAGCTAATAAACTTTTTGTATCTCAAAATGAGTGAAAAAATAATGCTGAACCAAGAATATGATGTACCGTTAGCAAACCATTGCAAAACAACGTTTTTGGTTGCTTATAATGCGGAGTACCGCTATACAAGTAAATCATTCATGAGTGGCATTCAATCCTATGTTTAGCTATCAACATATGCCTACTGCCTACGACAACTACACATTACTTAGCTTACCTTTGTGGGTTTTAAGAATAAAATTATGTTTTTCACCAGTCTATCACAAATATCTAAAACACACATAATATTGCAAGTGCTTTCATTTTATCTTTTCCCTAGACAAACCGAAATGTCTAAACTCAGTGTACGCGTTGACAAAGGTTTATTGTTATAGATAATATAATAAAGTAGTGGGTTGGGATAGGTTCTCCCGTGAGAGTTCATTGCTCTAGATTTTACCTAACTTTTGGTTGGATGACTCACTAGCAACGATGTTAACAGATGTAATTAGTGGTCTAGCTTATATGCTTAAAAGCTAAACGTCATACTCTACACAATCAATTAAAAAACTAATTTACATCAAGCACATCACTATTTAACAAGAAAATCACGTTAACAAATAAGCATATCATTTTACAATTCCTGTAAAATGAAATTAAATTCACAGAAATTATTTGCTTCTCAACTCAAATGTCATCAAATTCCGCAATTCAATTTCTTCCGCATTTTCAAACTTGATACTCAGCGGAATGTACGCTTTTTTGACATACCTCGCTGTTTATCCAGAATTTCTTAAGAACAGGATAAATATTCCAACATAATCAACCCGGTGCCGTGACGTAAGGTGAAACAAAAAAGTTTCATGGATCATCTCCCAAGGGGTAGGCTTTTAAGGAGCTTTTCTCGCTTTATCTTCAGAATTTTTTTCTTTTTTATATCACTCTTCAAGATAAACTTAAAGCTATCTTTTCACGATAAATAAAGATGTCGAATTTTACGTGTGAACTTATTTTACCAGGACAAAAAGATCGTCTCGTAGTTTTTACAAACAGTATCAGCTTCTCCTTTATATAATCTTGTATTTTATGTCTACGTAATATCACTACGGGTACGCAAATTCATACGTGACTTATACTTATTTTGTAAAACGTAAGTGAAATGCAATAAAATTAACTATATTTTATGTAGGATAGTACTATCGCTTATTAACGCCATGATCCGCCAATGTAAAGAAAGAAATGTGTTTTCCTCAATTTTCTTCTTTTGTTTTGTAACAATTTTGTATTTTCCCGATAAAAGACCAGTTCAAGTGAGGTAAAAAAAATGGCACTGCCTCGGGGCTTGCCAGGTTATTCACACGGCATGTAATTTAACGCCACTACTTCCAGTAAACGAAATTGGTTTCAAATTGAAGTTGTTCAAAATTTTCAAAGGTGTTATTTACATGCGTATAATTAACCAACTTAGTAACCGAGCAAAATAAGCAATATGAGCGTTAGATATAATATTATGTATTATCAGCAGATCTTTTGCTTTGCATACAAAGACTTAAAATGTAAATGGGTAACACAACACGTGATGCGGCTGATTGTATGTGTAATTGTTCCTACTGTCATAATCTTCATGCAAACACCAAAAAAAACTATATCCACATTTCTTCCTTTCAATACTATAATCCTACCTGTTCTACCAATATCCATTGGTTTCATTTTCTCGCAAAGTTCCTAGCAGTTATTAGAGAAACTATTTAAATTATGAAAGTTTGATTCCGTTGCTCGGATGTTGGATGCAAGCAACTTTTATTGCAATTAATTTATTCCTTCTTTGCGAAATGAAATTAAAATCTAAAAAAAGGTTTTCTTTTACGAGGTCTAAAAAATACTTGACGTTACACTAAGAAACTTTGATCAGCAGCTCAACTTTTAATCTAAAAGATTTTAGCTTTGAAACGTACATTTAAACTAGAGATCCACATCTATTAAACTGCCCTGCGTGCCCTTCATCTTGCACGCTAGAGGACCTTCACAACGCCACTGACGCCGCAGTGCGTCTGGCTGAGTACTGGTCCGAATTCATTTAATACCACCAAAACCGATCGACACGAGAAAAAAAAAACTAGACATCAGTACTTTTAATAGTTCAGTTTGCGAGGCAGGGTAGCAGTATTCTTTAGTCCCGGATTCAAAGCAGGCTCGTAGTTCAAACCTTTATTTTCATCAAATTTACTAGTTTTCGCTGTTCATAAATTTCTTGCAAGTTCCAATAATATCCCTTAATTAAAAGTACTTGTTATGTCTTATCTGACAGGAAACAGTTCGGCATTAATAAAGCGTATTTGATGTAAAAATATATATAAAAATATAAGTGTAGTGACCCTTTTTATAGTAACTAAAGGACAGTAAATTAAACATTGTCACGGCATGGGTCTCGGTCAGTCACATTAATAGTGATGTTATATAAAACTAGCCGTAATAGCTATAAACTACTATGTTTGAGTTTTTAAATAATTCGCTTGATTATTTAAAACCACTCATACTCTACAGGGATATTAGGCATCTACTTTTGTATTATATAGAAAGAAACATACCCAACAACATGCAATTCTGTATGCAATAAATACTGTCCTCGTTTAATGTTCGATTGTTGCATAATGTATGTTAAAAACGTAATCAATGATGAATAGTGATAGGTAATAATAATTGCTAATAATAATTATGTTGACAGAATTAAAGGTACTGTAGGTATTTCATCGTATGATGAAGCAAAATGTTCCATACCTTACATATGTTAATTAACTGACTAACAATATACTATTCATTTCATTAGATCAAACACTCCACACCAGATAGCAGATCAAATACCACTGAAATTTTTGCGATACCACTTCATCATTCAATGATTTGATTTCGATTACATCTTCCAGGCGTAAATCACAGCCCCCTATCTAATCCACACAAGCTCGTACCATAAATCACAATACTAAGTATGAAATAACAGCCAGGCTCCCCTCCCTATCACTCCCCTCAAATTAGACAAAGTGCAACCAGTCGCGACTGGGTGGACTGGACACTACACGCGTCCAAAATCTCATTAAATCTTGCTTAATGACACGTTATTACAAACTAGGGAGGTGAAAAACTTATCGATTTATCGATAATTCAAAAATATATTAATTTTAGATACATACCTGTAAGACGTGTTTTTTTAACAAAATAAATCGTCTTTACACATCTTCATCATCTAGTACATACAATATATTACGTGCATTGGAATATTTAAAGTATTAACATTAACAAATTTAATGTAATTTTCGTTTGCGTTTTGTTTTTGTAAGATATATGAAAACGACATACGTATCACAGTCAAACCAACATTTTGGTTACACATTATTGACTAGATTTTTGTAATTTTTGTATGCAGTATGTATTTCAAAATGAATGACAATTTTGGTTCAGCTACTCGATAGATGTCATTGCTAGTTTTGTTAAACGCGAGTTGACTCAGTAGGAAATGTTTGAAAATACGTGTTCCCGTCGCAATCAGGCATTTTTTCTCAGTCAAAGCCATTTTTACGCCTAAAAATAGTGTTATTGCATATAGAATAGAATAGAATAGAATAGAAAGCATTTATTACAAAATTTCATTTGAATCTAATCAGCCGTTTTCGCGGCAATTCCTAACAAAAATCGCCTTTATAATATTATTAGTGGGATGGAATGGGATGGAATTAGTTAGATTTACAAATTCGATAAAGATTACAACCACGTCTGAGGGTTGCCGTGTGATGCCGGCTTAGAATAGCATCACCCCATTTCTTTCCCGTGGGAGTCGTGAGAGTCGACTAAGGGACTCGAGGGTGTGTATTACAATTTTAGGCGATGGGCTGACAACCTGTCACTATAGCGATACACAATTTTCCGAATGACCCTCAAACATTTGTCAGACGTGGCATAAATGGCCGTTTTTTGCGGCTGTTTGCGCTCTGCCTACCCCGCAAGGGATTATAGGCGTGATATGTGTATGTATGTGTACGTCTGAGGGTATCGATATACTTAGTTTTAGTCAATGATCTTATATGTTTACTAGAGTTTTAGTTAGGTCCCAAGTCATTCCGGCATTGCCGGTAATGAACAGGCTGCCTTGCTTGCCAAAGAGGCGATTCGCTTTTTCACCTCCACGAATGGCATTAGCTTTTCTAGTTACCCCCAGCCATGTATTTATTTTAAACCAATGTTTGTGTCTACACACTACACTACTATAAAACAATGTGAGAGGAAATGTTAATGTTGAAGGAAATTGGACCAACTACTAAAATGATACCATCTAAAGCGCATTATGCTTGATTATAATCTAAAATATTGTGTTGTGTAAACATAAATAAATACGTAATTAATGAGAGGCTAAAACTCAGACTTAACTATGCGTAAATGCTTTGAAAGCAAAAATATTTCAAAAACACACAAAATATTTGCTCCTGAAAAATAATTTATTTTACGTCTGCACGATTTCAAATTCTTCTTCTCCACCCAACCTATGTCTTGAAAGAGAACCCTAAAATATGTTAGAAAAAAATTGTAAAAAATACTGATATCATTTTATACTTTGAAATTAAAATCAATCGCCTAATGAACGTCTCTTTTTGTTTCAGGTTGAAAAGGCAAAGCGATGGAGACGGTCGTTCAATATTTACTGCTAGCTTTAGCTCTGACCTCAGTGCAAATATCCTACACAGAGAGTCGTCTTAATGAAAAACGGCGGGATAAAACTGAGCGGAGGTATCACACGGTGCAAAATAAAGACAACATATGCGAGATTTCCAACCGAGAATCTAAAGTTCACTGCTACTGTGAAAATACAGAAATTAAAACAGCTACCAGAGCAGATTGCTGGGTTTTTAACGGTGGCATCGACGAAAATGACCCGATCTGGACCAGCTTCAACTCCCAGCCACATTTAGAAAAACTTACGTTTAACGTAAGATCCGATGGAGCCTTAAAATTTGTACCGTTACACGTTATACATCGCATGAAGAGATTGCAAAAATTGTATATACACTATGCGACGCTCACGAAAATAGAAAAGCGAACGTTCTCAAACATTACCACATTGAAGGACATAACATTAATGAACAACAAAATAACAGAACTGGACTTCTCGTCGTTCACAAACCTCCCGGCGCTCGTAAACTTGACGATAAAGGAGAACAAAGTTACAGAGATACAAAGAGACGTTTTTGTCGATTTACCGAGCTTGAGATATCTCGATTTGTCATTCAACATCATCAACTTAGCACACGACGGCTGTTTTGAACATTTGACTGCTTTAAATGATCTAGTATTGGAGGCGAATTTAATATCTGTATTGACTCGAGACACTTTTAGGGGTTTGGGTAATTTGACGAGATTGGATCTGAGGTCGAACAAGCTGTCTATGATTGGGGATTTGACATTCACAGAATTGTGGAATCTAAATGAATTACTTTTAGACAACAATGAATTGAAATTTCTATCTGAAAGGGCGTTCGACGGCCTCGCACTCCTCCAAAAGTTGTCAATGACTGGCAATCGACTGAAATCAATCAATGAAGGGCTATTGGAAGGTGTGAGAGGATTAGATTTATTGGATCTGAGGAACAATGAGCTACAATATTTCACGTATGATAATATCAAGCCAATTTTGGAAAATTTAAAATTGAAGACTTCGGTACTGTACTTAAGTGGTAAGTTTAATTAGTTTTTTAAAACATTTTTAGAGATTAAAAGGTTTCTAAGATTAAATTGTGTGATATCGGTATTTAAGGAAAAGTTGTTCGGCTTGGTAAGATTTTTATATAACCAAAAGTTTTGAGTCGATGAATATATAGAGACCGCTTCAATATACGTAAAGAATCAATTTACCATAAAGCTTACAACGGAACTTACAAAAAAAGACAAAAGTAGCTACGTATTCGGTCTTGCCGTGTGATGCCGGCTTAGAATAGATGCCGTGTGATGCCGGCTTATAATAGCATCACCCCATCTTTTTCCCGTTGGAGTCGTAAGAGGTGACTTAGGCACTCGAGGATGTGTATTGCAATTTTAGGCGATGGGCTGACAACCTGTCACTATGGCGATACACAATTTTCCGAATAACCCTCAAATATTTGACAGACGTGGCGTAAATGTCCCTTTTTTGCAGTCGTTTACACTCTGCCTACCCCGCAAGGATTATAGGCGTGATATGTGTGTGTGTGTGTATTCGGTCTTCGTCGCAGCAACAATGAACTGTAGTTATATTTATATAATTTATTCTTTCCATTATATTTGTTAATGTTAACTAGATAAATTTTTTCACTGACTGTCAAGACCCTAGTGGATATGAACTTACTTAATAACGACATTTTCGATAGGCTGCGCCACATAGATCATTGTTATTGATTATAACTTATTTCTAATAGAATTAAAATCCAATCAACTCACAAGCCTCGTATAATTGAATATTGTTTCGCGCTAACACTCTACTAAATTACAAACAGTATAATCTAATTCATTTGCTTACTTAGGTACCTTTGCAGATAATAGTATTTGCAAAAAAAGTCCTCATTTTGTAAACTAGTACCTCGTCGACCGAGCCTTGCTCGTAATAATATTTACGACTATTAACATCGTCTATTGAGCAATAGAATAATCATTACCCTCGGTTGGCGTTTGCTCGCGATTTTTTTGGTACTTATATAGAGTTCTTTGGAAAATTCTAGCTAGATCGTTGATATTTGAAACCTAGCTAAATCTATTTATCGCTCCTTAAATCTCCACACGAACTTTCACGAAATATACCTAATAATTTATACACTAAGAAGTGCTCCGTTATTTTACAATATACGATACTATTATATTTGTGTTTAGCAAATCATATATGAAGGTAAGTAAGTACTTAGTTAAATGACACTCCAAGTAGGTGACAAAATTATCCCGGCCGGGTAACACTAAGCATGGGAGGGTCAGTTATTTTTTCATATTTCGACCTATGTTCCTTGGGGAAAGTTGTTCAGTTTCACGTACTGGTTCACCCCTTAAAATATTCTCAGCTATTTTTTTTTACACCTTATATCTTGTAGGTATTAACTCTCAGAAAAAGACAATCATTATAGGCAACCCTATTAAGCGCGTGTAAAAGAGCGGCCTTTTAGTAGTTTATGCTACTGTCATATAATGGGGGTCATTAGAATGCGAGTGTCTGTTTATCACACGAGGCGTAGCCGAGTGTGATAATAGATTGACACGAGCATTCTAATGCCTAATTATATGCAGTTGCATACACTATTTTATCTACACTCTAAAAAATTTACTCAGTTGAACACTTTTCCAAACGTCCGCACCGGCGTTTGCAAGGCCCGATACATGGTCAAATTCAATACGAGAACGTAATATGGCTTGATATGAATTTTTGAAGATTCTTTACTAACAGTTGTTTAGATGTCGAGTCTCAACAGCAAATAACTAAACAACTGAACAACACTGAACAACAACTGAACAACACTAAACAACATCGGAATAACATCTGAACAACAACTAATCAACATCTGAACAACAACTGAACAACATCTGAACAGCATCGCAACAACAACAGAACAAAAACCTATTAAAACAACTGAACAACATACGAAAAATTACCGTACAACAACAACTGTCAGGTGCGGCGGAAGATGGCGATTTGAGTATTGGAAAAAAAAACTTCGTTTCATTTCTCAACTTTATCGTATTAAGAGTTTTCTCATTAAGTCATTACGCTTCTGTAATTTATAGTAAACCCTAGTTTTTATAGGCAGAATGCATAAAGTAGGTCATTATGCATCTGTTTTCGAATTCATAATTCGAACATTATGAGACGAGTGTAGATAAAACTATTTACTTTACTTCAATACATCTTCTTTATCTATATGCATATAATAAAGGAATGTCAAAAATCTGGCCATATAAGATATCGAAAAAAAACTTTTTGTGGACACTTAATAGTAGTTTATGCAACTGTCGTATAATGGGGGTCATTAGAATGCGAGTGTCTGTTTATCACACGAGGCGCAGCCGAGTGTGATAATAGTTTGACACGAGCATTCTTATGCCTAATTATAGCAGTTGCATACACTATTTTATCTACACTCTCCAAAAAACTCAGAAACACTTTTCTAAACGTACGCACCGGCCATTGCAAGGCCCGATACAAGGATAAATTCAATACGAGAACGTAATATGGCTTGATATGAATTTTTGAAAAATCTATACTTTAGCAGTTGTTTAGATGTGGAGTCTTAACAATAACTTAACTAAACAACTGAACAACATCTGAACAACAACTGAACAACATCTGAACAACAACTGAACAACATCTGAACAACATCGAAACAACATCTGTACAACAACTGAACAACATCTGAACAACATCTGTACAACAACTGAACAACAACTGAACAACATCGGAATAACATCTGAACAACAACTAATCAACATCTGAACAACAACAGAACAAAAACCTATTAAAACAACTGAACAACATCCGAAAAATTACCGTACAACAACAACTGTCAGGTGCGGCGGAAGATAGCGATTTGAGTATTGGCAAAAAAAACTTCGTTTCATTTCTCAACTTAATCGTATTAAGAGTTTTCTCATTAAGTCATTACGCTTCTGTAATTTATAGTAAACCCTAGTTTTTATAGGCAGAATGCATAAAGTAGGTCATTATGCATCTGTTTTCGAATTCATAATTCGAACATTATAAGACGAGTGTATATAAAATTAATAACATAACCCGTTCCAACAGTTTTTAGATTTTATCTGTTTATATAAGCATTATGCGAAAACGACAGAATGGACAGTGATGAATTAAATATAGATAAAAACCTAAATATAAAAAGATGATAAAAGGGCATAGGAGGCTACTCTTCACTTAGAGAAAATTTCTCATTCCCTCAGGGAACAAAGTAAATCAGTAGAATAATACCACTACGCTGCTTGTTTTGAGTAGGCGATTCGTTTATACCATGCTCTACAAAATGTTTGTTACCTCTTGACGCTCAAACGGCTTGACCGAATTGGATGAAATTTAGAACACAGGTAGAGTATAGCCTAGAATAACACATAAGCTACTTTTTACCGCAGAAAAACAACTGTTACCACAGGAAAATGAGTGGCAGTGGGTGAAACCGCTGGTGGAAATCTAGTGAATAGTACGTTATGAAAGAACATAAGCTTCTTTTTTGGGCTGGTTAAATGGTTAAGCATTTTTGCTGACATATAGAATTCGAGGATCCGGAGTACCTGATGTACTATTTTATGCCACGCAAAAATATGAGGGATACGGCAATAGATTTCAAGGCATGACAGTCGGCTTCAGTAATTACTTAGACATCGAGGGTCTAGAGTAGGTACCTTAGTCAGTCCATTAATATATTATTTATTGTGTACTCTCTCTCTCTCTCTTCTCTCTCTTGACGGCCGATGTGGCGCAGTGGTAGTGCGACTGCCTGCGACGCAAAGGTTCCGGGTTCGATTTTCGGTGGGTCACTCACAAAATTGATATTTATCACTTTGTGAATTTGTTCCCGGTCTGGTTAGGACATTGCAGAGTGAACCAACTGATTGTTCGAAGAGAAATAGTTCCGTGCTTCGGAGGGCACGTTAAGCCGTCGGTCCCGGTTGCTGTCTATGATTACTTAGACGGCGGTCGTAATACAACCATGTCAGAGGCCTACTAGGGTAGTAGGCGCTTGAAAAACTCTGACACCAGGGTTCATCGGGTCGTTGGACAACTCGGTGTCTCACACGAAAAGAGAGAGAAGAGATTGTGTACTAAATTATAACAATAAATTGGAATATTAAACGATGTCACAAAGGTGAGCTTATCTCTATGAAGAGATCTTTTCCAGCCAACCTGCACATAGGGAATGACAAAAACGTGTACACATAATGATAGGATACATATTAATAGCCCCGTTAAAACATAAGTGATACGGAAATGGCTAGTAGCATATTTTCAATCATGATTGTTTTCATTGCTCGCACAAAAACATCGAGGGGAATGTGGAATACCAAGCCTAACTTAACTACAATAGATACCAAAATAGCTTTGTGGCCAAAGTTGTTTAGTATGGTGGGCACTTCTGATTGCACACAGACATCAACTAACTGAACTGATCTGTAGTACCTAAAGTAGAACACTTAGACCGAATAAACTACAAGATAGTGGACTCTTCTGTTAGGAGGTAAACATAGGAATTGAGGATCGATACGCAGAATTTAGAGGGCGCAACTTATTTATAGAAATGCAGAAATGCGTTTTTTATGGAAAGAGTTGATGAACGATGTTATGATCTCTGGTTTAAGAAATATTGCTTCATACATACATATATCACGCTTATATCCTATGCAGGGTAGGCAATGCGTAAACGGAAGTAAAAATGGACATTCATGCCATGTCTGACAATCATTTGATTTAAGAAAAGTCATTATGAAAATTGTGTATCGCCATACAGACAGGTTGTAAGCCCCTCGCCTAAAATTTAAATACACAGTCCCTTAGTCGCCTCTTACAAACCAACGGAAAACTGCTTCAGCAACAGTTGATAGCGTAAAGCAATCAATTGAAATGTTAATTAAAGGACGCTGGTATAGAAATATAAATTTTACGAGCTAACAGTTATTAGTTGCATTAGATACATTTACAGCGAAATTAAGTTCACGGGTACCACTAGGTATCAGTCCAACCACTATATTAATTTGTTATATTTTTAATTGAATTCAAAACTCGACAGCTAAAAAGTCTGCAGGTCTATATTGATGCAAATTGACCCATGAAACCGAATTTAAGTTATTTTTTTTTTACTACGTTATTGACCAGAAAGTAAAAAGGTCATTACATAATATGCTTTTAATGTTAAATCCCTGGAGAGATCTTAATATTACATTATTGAACAGTATGTAAAAAGATCATTGCGTGCCTATAATTTTAAGTACCTGGAGCAATCTTGATGAAGTATCGCTAAGAGCCATAAAAGAAACCGCGTTGAAATTGGTTCCCATAGACAGTCGCACACAACAGATTTACTAGTGAAACTTTTAATACCCCTTCAGTTTGCTCTTCGGGGGCTATAAAACTATTCAACTAACTATTTATATCTAAACTATGATAGGAACTGCAGTCAAAAGAAAAACATTATCTAATATTAAACGAGTTTCTAATAGGTTCAATACTCTATAATTTTTATAATGAAAGAGACACGCAAAATTAAAATCGCATTACTCCTCCTATTGAAGTTTCTAATGAAGCATTTGGTATGCAAAGTATAGGCATCAACTTAGTACAATAACTGTTTGTTTCTGTATTTGACCCACTGCAATAAAAGCTGGGTATAAATTATGAAGTATCGTATGTTGCTTGAAATTGAATTACGCTGCCAAATTGTTAAAACATATTTAAGTATCTGTAAATAAAATCACCGTAATATATGAAGCCATAATGTTTTATTTCAGTTACAGCAAGAATTCATACTTAAATAACATAAATATTAAAGAACCACCTTTATTTCGCACCACATTTACAAAATATCTCATTAGAAGTAATTCAACAATAATTAGTTGGCTAATTCAATTTTTAGACAAAGCAAGCAACTCATTACCAAAATAATAAGCCAAAATGTAAATTAGTTAGCCAAATACATATTAGTTAATTAGCCGAAATAATTAGCCAATAATAATAATAGACAAAATACTCATCTTCCAAATTCCCAAAATAGCAGCGAGACTCACAAACTCCGACAAGTTACCGCGAGGACGTCCAGAACAGAATGACCCCCACTATGCCCAGTAAGGCTTTTATAACACGATCAAAACAAGTCCCGAGGTGGGAAAAACAGACAAACAGGATGTGACGTCACAGTAACTTGTCAAAGATTTCTGTTATCTTATTTCTTTTAATCTTAGGTTTAAAAATATTATTTCTATTTAAATATTTTCGCCAATTTATAGTATACAAATTAACATTTTATTACAATATTCTGATTGACATTAAAATTAATGCATTAAGTCAATACATAGTCTTTTTACTCTTAAATCTGGTAAACCAATTGACTGTCTTTTAATAATTCATAATTATCTAGAAATCGGGATTAAAAATAAGAATATAACTTTAAATTTAATATAATCATTTATCATGCCTAATAATTCGCCCATCCTGACCTCTATTTGCGTCCCTGCAAAAGATAAAATAAAATCAAAATTAGTGTGATCAAATAACTTAATTATATAGCCACGTCAAAATGATTTCTTGAAATTGTTATCGATAATTTACTTCATCAACCCAACAGATAATAAAATCGTCTATAAAAAGAATAAACATAGTTTTATGTCCCAAAAGTTTTATATTCAATCGTCATAATGACGGCCCAGAGAATGTTCATTCATCACTAATATCATAATTTTTAATATGATTTTAGTGACGGCCCAAAGATCAATCGCCATACATATGGCGGCCCAGAGATCAGTCATCAAAACAGCAGTTGGATGGCCCATGAACTGAAATAAGACATATTTCCATTAAATAAATTCCACATCATTCGTCACATTCAAATAAATTAGTGACGGCCCAATCAATGACATACTCACAAAAATGCGGCGCAAAGATAAATTTTCACTACAAAACCAATGATATTGAAATCCAACCAAAAATTATACTAACCATGTGAACATTATGACTAATTACCATTTAACTCTCCAGCAAATCAATAAGTTCTTCAGTACTGTTCACACTCGAATCGCTTGAATCTGTGTCGCTATCTTCATCATTTGTCATTCGCCTCAAAACATCTGCTGATACTACAGCTTCAAATTTTTTGTATCCTTTCAATCCTTTTAAAGCTGTTATAATGTAGCGGTCATTACCAAGATATTTTTTTATTTTGTATGGTCCGCTGTATTTTTCTTTTAGCTTTCTCCTGACGTCTTTTGAACCAGCTTCAGAATTATTCCATAATACTAAGTCATTCACTTTGTATTGAGTAGGTTTCTTCCTTCTGGAATCAAACCTCTTCTTCATATCTGCAGCCTTCTTTTGAATATTGTCTTTTGCTTTATTATAATTGCTCTCGACAGTCTCATCATTGTCAATTATGTTTTCTGTCATTCCTTGAAGTAAGCCTCGCGATGATTTGAACATTAATCTGTAAGCACAAAAGCCAGTGGTCGCGTTTATAGTATTGTTGATACCCCAAGTTACTTTATTTAGGCAAATGTCCCAATCTCGTTCTTCCTTCGTGCTTTTATTAATAGATTCAATCAGAGTGCGATTAAATCTCTCTACTTGTCCATTAGAGCGCGGTGATGCTACTGCATTTAGTACATGTTTGATTTGGTTGGAAACACAAAAGTCTTTAAACGTTTTGCTCGTAAAAGCTGAACCACGGTCAGAAACAATTCGTTTCGGATATCCAAATTGACTGAAAATATCGGCCAATTTTTCAATAGCTTCTACAGACTTTGTAGTTTTACATGGTTTAGCCCATACAAATTTTGTAAACGCATCAACAATGACAAAAAGATATGAATTTCCTTTCCGGCTTTTGCAAAAAGGGCCCACGTGATCGATATGGAGTGTATGTAACGGTTCACCCACTTTTTCTATTGGGTGAAGCTCACCTTCCAATCTGCCATACTGCCCTCTCTTGTATACGCAGTCTAAACAGTTGTTTACGTATTTTCGAATAAACCGCGTCATTTTCGGAAACCATACATTTTCTTTTATCAGTGTTTCACATCTTCTCAGCCCAGGATGACCTATATCATCGTGGTATTTCCGCATCACGTTCCATCTTGCATGTTTCGGTACTGCTAATCGTAATTGATCATTGGTGCACTTCCTGTAAACTTTGTTGTCTTTTAGTACGTAGTTATTTGTCACATCCGGATCATTAACATTACCTTCAAGTTTTTCTCGAATTACCTGCAGTTTTGAATCTTGATTTTGTAAACAAACAATCCAGTCCAAAAGATCCAACACTAAAACGTGTGGTCTGCAACAATCAGGAGGAGACTCTACAGGAGCTCGGCTTAAAGCATCCACATGTTTATGGGTACTTCCTGGCCTATGAATCACTGTGAAATTGTATTCTTGAATACTGAGCCACCATCTTGCGATGCGTGGTAATAGATCACGTTTTACAAAAGTTTCTCTAACTGCAGAACAGTCGGTGACAACTCTGAATTCAATTCCCGCTAAATAAATCCTAAACCTTTTTAAAGACTCTACTACCGCTAAGGTTTCTAACTCATATGAGTGATAAATTGATTCTTCTTTAGATGTCTTCCGACTAAAGTACGCCACGGGTTTCATTTTGTCATTACATCGTTGTAAAAGAATCCCTGCAATGCCCTTACTGGATGCATCCGTGTGCACTTCAGTTTCAGCATTGTGGTTATAGAGAGCCAATAATGGTCTAGAAGTCAAAATCTCCTTAAGAATATTGAACGCTTTCTGCTGATCTGCTGACCAAACCCATTGCTGATCTTTCTTTAGAAGCTGGTACAAATCATGAGCGATTATTGCATATCCTTTTACAAATTTACGAAAGTAGCCTGTCAGTCCGAGGAACATCCTAAGTTCGTGAATATTCGTTGGTTCTTTAAATTTTGTGACTGCATCTATCTTTTTCTCTCCTGGTCTAATGCCGTTTTCGCTTATATCATAGCCAAGATATTGAATCTCTGTCTGCAAAAAACGGCATTTATCAATATTCAATGTTAGTTTGGCATCTCGGACAATATCCAAAACAGTGTGCAATGTATCCAAAGCTTCCTCTTCATCAACAGAAGCAATCAGAAGGTCATCCATGTATGGCAGTACCTTGTCAAATCGTAAGGATCCCAATATTTTGTCCATTAAGCGTTGATAAACGCATGGCGAGTTTGCTAACCCAAAAGGCATTCTTAAAAATTCATAGTGGCCTTCTGGAGTTATAAAACCAGTCTTTGCAATGGATTCTTCAGTTAAAGGAATTTGATAAAATCCTTGACTCATATCAAGACTAGTAAAAACTTTTTTCCCGCACAGTTTTTCAATTTGTTCCTCAATTATTGGCAAAGGGTATTTGTCCTTAATAGTAATACTATTCAATTTTCGGTAATCGACACATAAACGGTAGTCCCCGTTCTTCTTGCGGACTAAAACAATGGGGCTGGAATAAGGAGAACATGATTCACGAATAATATTATTGTCGAGTAAGTCTTTAACCTTATCCCGCACCACAGCTTTTTCGGGCTGGGACATCCTATATGGTCGATAACATATAGGCTTCTCCGAACTTAACTTGATGTCCATTTTTATCTTATCAGTGCATCCTAATTCTTGAGTAGAAGAAGAAAAACAATCGGCATATTTTTCCAACAACTTGAGAAGTTTTTGCCTGATGTCTGAATTCTTTGTGTCACACTGTATTTTGTTAATATCAAGGGTCAATACGTCTACCTGGTCTCTATCAGATAAGTCCGTTCCCTCTGAAGCAAAAGTGATTTCAGGGCCTGTGTCACCTCTGGCTAACAAATCTCCCTTTTCTAACAATAATGGGACCCGTGAATTATTCCTCACGTTTAAAATACCTGAACTTCCTGATAATAAAGTTGTAGGAATTGTATAGTCCCTGATTTCATTACAGCAGGAGCGACCTTCGACATAAACTTCTTCTTCAGTGTTTGTGTTATTGACATCAACACTCACAACTGTCATAGACAGAGGGGGTATAATGATGTCTCCTGAACATTTTACTTGAACTCGTCTACCAGAATCAAAAATGTCTTCGATAGACAAAATTTCAGCTAAAATTTCCTCCTTTTGAACTTCTTCTATGCTTAGTGTTGTTCCATTGACAGTAAATTTAATTTTAGGATCATTAATAATTGGTTGTCCAATTATTAACTTATGCTGGACCTTTGTATCTGCGATGACCAATTCCTTTTGGAAGTGGGTGCCATCAAGAACAATGTTGACTTCAGCACATCCAATTGCTGGTGTGAGACTTCCTCCAAAACCGCCGATAACCATATTACAAGGCTTTAGAGTTAACCTAAGTTCCCGGGATATTTCTGGACAAGCAACGTTAATTTTTGCCCCAGGATCTAAATATGCAAGAAATTGTTTCCCGTTAATTGTAACATTCCTAAAATAAGTTTTATCTACCTCGTTTGTAATATAGTTGACTGCAGTTGTCATCGTATTGGGAGCTCCATCAGGTTTGGTAGTTTTCAGGTAGCACGTTTCAGCAAGGTGTCCAATTTTACCACAATTGGTGCATGTCGGTCGATTCTGGTTCTTCGGACAGCGTCGCACTGTATGTCCCAGCTCATTACACAAAAAACATGAGAGAACCCTTTTGTTCAGGTCTCGCGGTTGACTATTTTCATTAGATTTACTATCTGTACCTTTTTCAGTAGGGTAACCTCTTTTAAAAGGCATCTGTGTGTGTTTGGCCTTGGTGTCCTCCATGATAGCCAAAAAGTGAGAATGCAATTCAGAAGGGGTCTTGTAATTACCCGCACGGGCTGCAGCTTTCAAATAAATGGGAAGACCATCAATTATGCATGCGACTGCCTTATCCCCGGTTATATCGAGCTTTGTTAAAAGTGCGTTCTTCTGGTAATAATATTGAGCCATAGTTTCCGTTTGAAGCTTCCTTCTTGCTAGCATCTCTCGTAGCGCTTCAGCGTAATCAATGTTACAAGGAAATGCTTTCTTCAGTTCCTGTTTCCATTGTTCCCATGATAAATTATAGTCCTGGAGAGAGGAATGCCATACTCGTGCCATTCCTCCAAGCCTGGACTGCATATAATAGCTTTTTGCAGTGTCAGACCAATTATGGATCACAGCGAGTTGTTCTATTTTGTTAATCCATTGGTGTGCAAATATATCAGAGGTTTCTGGGTTAAAAATCGGGATAATTTCAGCTTTGACGGCAACGTTATCATAATAATATGGTTGGACCTTACCAGGAATATCCAAAGTCTTGTTACTTTGAACCGCTGATGATGTGCAGAGATAGCGGACTTCCTCTGCAGCAACCTCCTGATCACCTTCACTCGGTGCTGAACGCCAGGGTCTCCATTTCTTAGCAGGCGGCAGCTCCTCCACCATGAAAGATTCCATCACCGGACGACGAGAGCGCTTCGGCATCGTGATCCCACTTCTGAAAATTGTTAAAACATATTTAAGTATCTGTAAATAAAATCACCGTAATATATGAAGCCATAATGTTTTATTTCAGTTACAGCAAGAATTCATACTTAAATAACATAAATATTAAAGAACCACCTTTATTTCGCACCACATTTACAAAATATCTCATTAGAAGTAATTCAACAATAATTAGTTGGCTAATTCAATTTTTAGACAAAGCAAGCAACTCATTACCAAAATAATAAGCCAAAATGTAAATTAGTTAGCCAAATACATATTAGTTAATTAGCCGAAATAATTAAAATAATTAGCCAATAATAATAATAGACAAAATACTCATCTTCCAAATTCCCAAAATAGCAGCGAGACTCACAAACTCCGACAAGTTACCGCGAGGACGTCCAGAACAGAATGACCCCCACTATGCCCAGTAAGGCTTTTATAACACGATCAAAACAAGTCCCGAGGTGGGAAAAACAGACAAACAGGATGTGACGTCACAGTAACTTGTCAAAGATTTCTGTTATCTTATTTCTTTTAATCTTAGGTTTAAAAATATTATTTCTATTTAAATATTTTCGCCAATTTATAGTATACAAATTAACATTTTATTACAATATTCTGATTGACATTAAAATTAATGCATTAAGTCAATACATAGTCTTTTTACTCTTAAATCTGGTAAACCAATTGACTGTCTTTTAATAATTCATAATTATCTAGAAATCGGGATTAAAAATAAGAATATAACTTTAAATTTAATATAATCATTTATCATGCCTAATACCATACTTTTGACTATGGTAGACAAAAGTCTGATAAGTAGGATGTATTAATACCTGCATTTAAACCTTCGATATCATTACGATTCATGTATCATTACATTACGATTCATGTTAAATTAATGATAACTACCAAACTGTTCTCCTCTACCGCATTGATCATACGGTCGCAGATTTTTGACAAATTATGAAAAAAATACATTATCAACCCACATTCACACACTGCAGGGCATAGACTCCTTCTCTATAGTGCCAATCCTCACGGTGCTTAACGCATCCATAGAAATCCCGAAAAAAGTTGATAAACAAGAAAAATAAATAAGGTTCCACCTATATTCTTTGATCAAGATCACTTTTCTACTTACAGATTTGCTCCAAGATTTTTTTTTTAAGAAATCAAGTTATCTCGTATTATAGTAAATCAAATCCCAAATAAATAAATTACGATAATCTCCAGCCGTGCTAACGCCATTACTTTCATCTATTGTCATAACCACCCTCTATTGTCTGTGCGAACGATTTTCCCGCGCAAATCCTGAACACGCGCCCCACTGTTATCTCGAGAAAGTGCTTGTTGATTTTTAATAAAAACATTGTGTTGAGTATTATTCGTTAAAAGGAGTCAGTTTGGCAAGGGTTCAAGTTTGGACTTAAATATTCCTAGCTGCATCTCTTGTTTGTAACAATTTTAAAACTAATAAGTATTTCAGTGGGTGACCTCTCCTTGAAATTGGAAAACTTTCTCAAAAGAACTTGGTCGAAATATTATGAAAAGGACCTAACTAACTATGCAAAAAAAAATGTTCGATAGTCTTTCGTATTTGTAGGCAAAGTTGCTCAGTATTAAAAATTAGTTCACAACTTCAAACATTTCCAGCTATATCTTTACAACTTATTACAACATAAATCTTGGTATGCAATACAACATGCACTTAGCCATTTTAATAAAACACAATAACATTGATGCAATCGAGTTATAATCCCATTGTTGACTTGCTAAAGGGGCTGTTACACTCATTAATTGTCCCTAAGACCCCGACATCAAGGGGGGCTTTAGTGAGGGATCATGAGTCCAGAGGGACTGCTCTACAGGCCTAAAATATAGTTATTTAATCTTCCCATGAATAAGTTTCTTTGTGTAGAGAGTTAGTATCGACATGCGTTTAGAACTAAATGTGTGATGACTTTATACTTACTTGTATGTTTCAAAGATCCTCCATTAAAGTAATTGAAAATTTTGTCTTTTCAGGTAACAAACTTGTCTGTGACTGCCGTCTCTCCTGGATCCAAGTTCTTCGAAATGAAACAAAGAGTGAGCCACTGAGACTTGCTCTCGATGACGTCACGTGCATGCGTCGCGAAAACAACGTCATCGATGACGCCAAAGGCAATAATGACTTTCAAAAGGACGGGACTGAAAGTATTGAGGATTTTGTGGACAGCATGGAATCAACAGCTGAACCGATTGTGAACCAGTTAGTGCTAGTCGATATGCCTCCAGAATCATTACCATGTCCAAGAGAACTGACAGGAGAAGACTCTTTGATGCTATCTGCGAAAGACGATACATATAATCCAAATTCAAGTCATCAAATTGTATCAAATATGTGTCTTGTATTAGCGTTTATGTGTAGTGTCGTTCTAATAATAAAATAAGGAAATTAGAAATATTTCTAAAAATGAACGAAGTGTTATATTGTAAGTTAGATAATAATATCGAGTATGCTGCAAGGCATAATGTTGCTGTGAGTTTAAAAGAAGAACATTCATTCTCTTTCCCTAAATTGGGGATTTTAGTATGGTATTAGTATTGTATCCATTTATCTTAATGTTTTTCATAAATAAACCTACAATTAAAATGTATTTTTTGACATCGCTTAAGGCAAGTGTACTCGTGAACGGCCTCGACAGTGGCGTCTCTTCACAATTAATATTTTCTCGTTATACAAACATTCTATCAGAATGTCCGTTGCTCAAGTTTTTATTATTATCCTTATGTAAAATTAAAACCTGCAAACTCAATTAAATATTTACTGTAATTATAGTTATGGCAATTAATACCAAAACTGGCCGTTTTAGGCACTTTTTGCCATAACTTTAATTACAGCGAATATTCTCATTTTACTTAAGGATAATAATAAAAACTTGAGCAACGGACTTTCTGATAAATTGTTTGTATAACGAGAAAATATAGTTTTATGAAATGGCGCCACTGTCGATGCTGTTCACGACTACACTCGCTTTAATATACTTCTCAATGCTAGTTCGTAAGGTGCCTCTTCACTGATCGTGTATGTAAATAGTTAAAACCATGAAGTGTGGGAAGGGCAAAATAATTAAAATAATGGCATAAAAATTAGATAACCGTGTCGCATTAAGAGTGTAGGAGCACAGTACCTTCATCTTTTGTCTTCATTTGCATGTAAGTATAAAAAATGTAGAATGGGTAGGTATCTATTAATATTTTTTATTAAAAAATCTTCTGTCTAATTATTGTAAGTAGCTTATAAGTACAAAGACTGGTAATGATAAATATTTATTATATTTTCTGTAATTTTACTGGTAACGAAGCCAGTCAAATATTTAAATACCTATAAATTTACGTAGCAGATATGAAAAACAGTGTAAAATATATAACTTACATACTTTTGTCGAAACTTATCTGTGGATAGTTCAGTCATCGTACTTTTTATTTATGCATGAAATATATCGACTATCTAGAACTCTGGTCTACATTTCCTATAGTTCGCCCGCATAGGCCAAGACGTGTAATTAGCAATTGATATTTATCGTAATAACCTAGTCTTTGAAACTAATGTTTGGTCATTGTGACAATACTATTTTCACGCAGCAATCAAAATTTTGAAAAATATTAAGTTACAAATTTAGTTACTTATGTAAAGCTTCACTTGCTAAGACACTTACACCAATAAATGTCTCTCAGTTTTAATGTTTGAAACGCAACTGCGAAATTAAATATAATGAAATTATCTTTATTTAACGAAGGGTAGTAGGTACTATTATTTATTGAAGTCATGATCCGTCATTGCAAAAAATAATAATTATGTAACACAATTTTCTTATTTTTATAACAATATTGTGTATTGTTCTGATATAAAAAGCGACGTACTATAAAATAAAGGCACTGCCTCGGGGTTGGCCAGGTTTTACGCCACCACCATGCCGACCTTGCGAATAGTTGAGTCGCAGAATTTCAGATTGTTCGAATACATGTTGGAATATGATAATCTTCTCATCCTGTACTATCTAAAAGTCCCCGATGTGTTTGAACCATAAGTCAATATTGGTCAATTAGAAATGCACGACACATACCTACCTAATAATTATATTACTTATTTAGATTTAAATGTTAACCAAACCTATGTGAACTAATTAAGTAAGGCAGATATTGTAAATAGATTTAAGTACGTAGAAAATTTATAAGAGGCTACAAAATAAATTTTCCGAATATAGCGTTCTGTGTTTGATTGGATTTTTCTTGGTACCTATATTAGTAATAAGTAGGTAATTTAGTTTTTTAGGAAGATTCTATTTCTGAATTACAAAATTAGTTAACACGTTCCCTGCCAAATACGAGTATATTCGTAGTAGCTGATCTGGCACCCAGTGCCACCTACGAGTATAGCCGTAGAAGTTTGTATGAGATTACTAACTAGTTTTTTAGGATTGGCAGTGGGTGGAGGGCGGAATGAAATAGTTTGGCATTGGAAGTACAACATACTTCAATCAGATAAAATGTTACATAATTATTTTTTTGTATACATTAGGTTGAAAACATACATGCGTGAAATATTTTGAAACAATTTTCTACACATAGAGCAGGTTTTTCGGGGAAAACTGGACAGTAATAAATTGTTTCCATGAGTTTTTTTTCTTTGGTGCAAACACGACATGGCTTTGTTGGTTTCTGCTTTTTTTGTGTAGGTGGTAGGCGTTCGAAATAATGGAATGTTTTATTATCATCATTAGTGTCGCGCATTTTCTTTAGTTGTTTTATACTCAGCCAACTTTTTACCCAATAGATATTCAATCACTTTATCTTTAAAACTCAGTGCATCCAGTTTTTCTTGCCGAGGAAGATACGCTTGGTTATTGTAGATCATACAAGCATTATGTATGTATATTTCAAGGATGTGAATCGCTAGATTCTTATACCAAAACAATGTCTTTCTCAGCGCTGAATAAAGCATTTGGTCTGAAAGATCGATACCGGACATTCCTTCATTATAAAATCTCTTACCACATTTGGTTTCATGGAGACCATATTATTTTTGTTTGTTTCTGGTACCATAATAAGTTTATGCATGTTTGAGATACACAAAACTTCTTGCTTATCCTTCCAGTTACACACATAAACCTTGTCCTTCCTCTGAGCAATCAGTTGGCCTTTATTTAGTTTAGTGCTCAGTAGTCTGCCTTTTGGATTCCCTTTGCGTTTTTTTCTTAAAATTCTACAAATGTATGTCGTTCTTTCTGTCAATAATTTAGCGAGCAAGACTGAGTTATAGAAGTTGTCTGTATTAAAGTTTATATCCTTGGTCTAAGTAGCTTTGTAAAAGATCTTTAATAATTTGGGTTGAGTGGTTAAACTTGGTTTGGGCTCCTCGAAGATTAGATTGGTTGGCATGCCAATTTTGATGACAATATACCATTCGATTCACATAGTTTGTATAGTTTAATTCCGTATTTGTATTTTATGTTTTTTATATACTGGCGAAATACCAAACGGCAACTCCACAGCATCATCGATTCATCTATACAAATGTTGACATTTGGTGTATACATTTCTGACATGACAGTATTGAAATGATCAAACACTGACTGCAGTTTATAAAGCGGGGACCCATCATCGTCTTCATTGTTAGTGAAATGGAGATAGCGGTTAACCATTTGGAATCTATTCCTACCTACTCATGATTCCACTAAAAAGCGGCATGTAATACATCCTTTTTCTAGTAATGTTCGAGAGAAGGCAAGTTGATCCCTGTTTTGAGATCGCAACCGAAGTATCACGTTGGCCGAAACTCGCGCGATGCGTCTTGCCTTATAGTCTTCATACGCAAATGAACAGGGCAACGCAAATGAAAAGGGGACGCACGCGCTGCCTTGTTTTCCCGCCAAATTTTACTACGATTAAACTCGTAGTTGGCATTGTTATACAAAAACTATAACTAATTGCCATACTACGAGTTAACTCGTAGTCTGTACTGGGCTCTATTGCCAACTACGACTATACTCGTACCTACCATTTTGGAGGGTGGCAAATGCCGTAAGAAATATTGACTACGAGTATACTCGTACTGGCAGGCAACGTGTTAAAGGCACATAGTATTTTTGGATTTGTTCTGTAGAGTACCTAATAATAATATTGAACTACTAAGTTTTCGTGCTATATGGTCTAATGCAAATTCAATAGATCCAACGTACTCGTGCCTAAAAGGTGTGCACTCAGACAAAGCTTTAGCATCAACAGAATACTGAAAACATCTAGTGTAAAAGTTTAAGACGCGCACGTTAAGAAACTATTCCGAAATAGCTAAATTATTGTTGACATCCCCACTTATCTAATCCACACTTCCACACTAATATTATAAATGCGAAAGTAACTCTGTCTGTCTGTCTGTCTGTCTGTCTGCTACACTTTCACGGCCAAACCGCTGAACCGATCTTCATAAAACTTGGCACAGAGATTGCTAGCATACCGAGAACGGACATAGGCTACTTTTTATCACCATTCGAGGGTCTGGAGCCCAGCCAAACTATTAGAAATACAGGCATGGTTCTAAAACAAAAGTTGTTCAGTATGATAGGCCGCTTATTTTTAAAAGAAAATAGGGGCTCTAGAGTGCCTTATGTAGACCACCAGGTGTACCATCAGGAGCCCAGCTAAACTATTAGAGATACGGGCATGGTTCGAAAAACAAAAGTTGTTCAGTATGATGGGCCGCTTCTTTTCACAAGGACATTGAGGATCTGGAGTACCTTATGTAGACCACCAGGTGTACCATCAGGAGCCCAGCTAAACTATTAGAGATACAGGCATGGTTCCAAAACAAAAGTTGTTCAGTATGATGGGCCGCTTCTTTTCACAAGGACATTGGGGATCTGGAGTACCTTATGTAGACCACCAGGTGTACCACCAGGAGCCCAGCTAAACAATTAGAGATACAGGCATGGTTCCAAAACAAGGTTATTCAGTATGATGGGCCGCTTCTTTTCACAAGGACATTGGGGATCTGGAGTACCTTATGTAGACCACCAGGTGTACCATCAGGGGCCCAGCTAAACTATTAGAGATACAGGCATGGTTCCAAAACAAAAGTTGTTCAGTATGATGGGCCGCTTCTTTTCACAAGAACATTGGGGATCTGGAGTACCTTATGTAGACCACCACGTGTACCATCAGGAGCCCAGCTAAACTATTAGAGATACATGCATGGTTCCAAAACAAAAGTTGTTCAGTATGATGGGCCGCTTTATTTACATAAGGACATTGGGGATCTGGAGTACCTTATGTAGACCACCAGGTGTACCACCAGGAGCCCAGCTAAACTATTAGAGATACAGGCATGGTTCCAAAACAAAAGTTGTTCAGTATGATGGGCCGCTTCTTTTCACAAGGACATTGGGGATCTGGAGTACCTTATGTAGACCACCAGGTGTACCACCAGGAGCCCAGCTAAACTATTAGAGATACAGGCATGGTTCCAAAACAAAAGTTGTTCAGTATGATGGGCCGCTTCTTTTCACAAGGACATTGGGGATCTGGAGTACCTTATGTAGACCACCAGGTGTACCATCAGGGGCCCAGCTAAACTATTAGAGATGCAGGCATGGTTCCAAAACAAAAGTTGTTCAGTATGATGGGCCGCTTCTTTTCACAAGAACATTGGGGATCTGGAGTACCTTATGTAGACCACCACGTGTACCATCAGGAGCCCAGCTTAACTATTAGAGATACATGCATGGTTACAAAACAAAAGTTGTTCAGTATGATGGGCCGCTTTATTTACATAAGGACATTGGGGATCTGGAGTACCTTATGTAGACCACCAGGTGTACCATCAGGAGCCCAGCTAAACTATTAGAGATACAGGCATGGTTCCAAAACAAAAGTTGTTCAGTATGATGGGCCGCTTCTTTTCACAAGGACATTGAGGACCTGGAGTACCTTATGTAGAACACCAGATCTATCATCAGGAGCCCACTTAAACTATTGGAGATACAGAAATGGTTCTAATACAAAAGTTGTTCAGTATGATGGGCCGCTTCTTTTCACAAGGACATTGAAGATCTGGAGTACCTTATATAGACCACCAGGTGTACCAGCAGGAGCCCAGCTAAACTATTAGAGATACAGACATGGCTCTAAAACAAAAGTTGTTCAGTATGATGGGCCGCTTCTTTTCACAAGGATATTGAGGATCTGGAGTACCTTATGTAGACCACCAGGTCTACCATCAGGAGCCCACCTAAACTATTGGAGATACAGAAATGGTTCCAGAACAAAAGCTGTTCAGTGTGATGGGAATAAGTTGAGAAAGGACATTACCTTCTTTACCGAGGACAGAAAAACAAAAAATGTGGTATAGAGGTATAAAAATCTATTACAGTAACTTAAATTACCTTTTTATCTGTCTTATCTACTTATGCTGACCATTTTAGTGTGCCCAATTCGGCACCTCTGGAGTAAGTACTCTGTTATATACTGACTTTTGTATTCAATGGTTATGAATATTGATCCCTCAGGCCGGATAGCAAATTTTGAATTGTCCCTTTAACAACAGAAGCAAACAAGTCATCTTTAACAGTAGAGATAAGAACTGTTCTAATATCACTGTCACACTTACTATGAATACACATACCTACTTTAGAACTTCTGCCTAAAAAAACTATCTAACGCGGACGAAGTCGCGGGTAAAAGCTAGTGTCATATATTTTAATAGAGAGACAAACATTAGTGTTTAAATTTAGAACCTAAATTGTAGATCGAAGCAGAATGTGCTATTAAGATTTAAAAGGAGAACTAAAATATTTTCTTGAGCTAAGTACAAAAATAGAATTAGCTCAGAAATCTGTCTCAAAAAAATCTAACGGTAATAAGTTCGAGAATAAGTATTTTAACCGGTCTCTGTAGAACTGAAAGCCCCTACCATTATTTTCAATCTAAACACGGCGAAGGGATTGCTAGGTGTAAGCCCCCAGGCGTTTCCCTCACGTAAGCAATGTAGGGTTCCTTCACTCACTTGTTAAATCACTAGAATGGATGCTACAAGCTTTTATTACAAGCATTAGGCAAAGATGAATACAAAACTTTTATTGCATGTATAAGGTACGTTTCTTTTAATTAGTAATCTTTTCGTATTTTCAATCTCATACTTACTAACATATAAAAAGGGCTGTTCGTTTAATTTGGCTTCCACGTACATTATGCCAAACAACACAAAAAATTATTAATATCTTTACGTTATTTGACGTACCTTCTTAGCTCCGTAGATTTGATAAAAGAAATGAAACAAAAAGTTTTTTTCTGTTATATTAATGTAAGTAGGTAATGTTTGATATGATAACCAACGTACGTTTCAGCATAAGGTAAGCACATACACTATCCGTTTTTTTTTATTTTAGTAAGTACGTAAGCATACTATACTCTTTTTCCAGCAAAGTAGAAAATATTTAGAAAAAAAGGTTTTTCTTCTATACGGCGAGAAACAGGTATTAAATTCAACCGGTATCTACATGCCCCACAAATATCACCTTATATCACTTTTTTCCGATTTTTAATACACTTTACAAAAACAATTATAGTTAAACCGTGTCATAAAACCCTGAGAATTTTCTTCTTATATTCGTGTGGGACACCAAATTGACGAACAACACGATGAACACTGGTGTGAGTGTTTTTCAACCACCTTCTGATAGTAAGCCTCAGACATGGTTGAGTAACGACCACCGTCTATTGTATCATAGACAGCGACGCTGACCATTGGGTTTGTCTTGACTCTTGACGCCATATTCTACTAAACCTTAACATAAGTTTGCATATAAAGATTTCTTAATACATTTAAACAGACTAAAACAAGGCAAGGTCTGGCACTGGACCGAGAGACGTGGAAAAAGGCCTTTGCCCTGTAGTGAGACAACACAGGCTCATAAATAAAACAATCTAACTTAAGAGATCTGAAATAACAACAATTGATTCGAACGGAACACACAAGCACAAGTACCCACATATAAAAGTTAAAGATAAAATATAAAATACGTTTATTTTAGTCACATTCAATAAGACACTAAACTAAAATACAGATATCTGAAATGTAGGTACTTATGCGACTAAAAAAGGTCTCCACTCAGCATAATGTTACAAGCAGAGCAGCTCGCCTGTAACGCTGGTCTTCCGTGAAGCCAGATGTACACAGCAAAAGTGTATAAATAAGTATAACACTTAATAGAAATATAAAAAATAATAAAATAAATAGTAATATGTCAATTTGTATCAATAATTTTTTTAAGAGTTTTACTCACTTAAAATTTTAGATAAAATATTAAAACATAAAACACAATTTTTATACAGGAATAAGTTGCTAGCTTAATAAGACCAAATTAAATTAGAAATAAGAACCGTTGGTTCGACCTAATACGGGTGCAGGGGGAACATATCACATTCCACTTCATAATTTTAAAAATCATTATAGTTTTTAGTATTTTTCTGTTCTAATATTTTTTAGCAAACGAATAATTAAGTTAGGTATGATATTTTCCGTGGTTCTCGTTTTCCCGCAAAAGTTTGTGCTTATATGTTGAATTAGACTATTAAAGGTTAGTCATTTGCGTAGTTGTAGTAATATGCTTGCTGGGGTGCTGAATCGTTGTGTGGAAAATTTACCTACCTTACAATTTTATTTTATTATAAATAATTTTAATAAGAAAATTTAATTCTTTTATGGCTTTAAAAAAATAGACTTAAATCCAGTAAACGCAGCATTTGCGATAATAATGCGAGAACCAGGAGTAGGCGAGGAGTCTCGTGATTCTCGTCTTGACTAGGGTTACCATCAATACTATGGTACCGAAAAGGGACTAGAAACTAAAAAAATAATGATTAATGTACGTTAATCTTATCTTTTTTACTTGACCAAATTAACAATAACGTCAAGATTTAAGCTTGCAAAAGCGATTAGAGTACAAACACTAACTCTTCTTTTCTGCTAGGTTACTATTTTTTTGGAATATCATTCTGCTGATATTTGGCTATCATTCGGCTGAATTTTTAGCATTTTTGTTTTTTGTCACATATGAGCATTGAATTTTGTAAATCCCTAATAGAACCAAAAAATACACTTATACACAACCAAAAAACATACTTATACACAATACACCTAGGCACCGCTCCTGCTTATTACTTGGAATAATTCGGCACCCACGGGTAGAAACTGGGTACGGTAAAAATCCGGTCCATTTATTTTAAATCCTGGCTACCCTAGTCTCGGCGAATGTTAATGTGCCGTCCCATGATGGGCACCATTCACCGTTATTGCGCAGCGAATCTCTCTATCGCGGCAAAAATGACTTTTAGAATAACTTATTTTGTTGCCTTCCATAATTTATCTGCGGCATGTCGTCGGTATCTGTAGAAGGGATTGTAATTTTTTTGGTCGTAAAAAGTTATTTTATCATTGAATTAGAATTTAATGAGAGACCGTATGTACAATAATGATAGATTAACTGGTTCAAGGTAAAAAAATAAATATAAATAAATGTTCTAAATAGGTGCACAAACAAAAACAAAGAAACCATTACGAATGGATAGTTTTGTTTTTGATTGATTGATTGGTGCCTACTGCAGTATCCGCATTTTTTGTTTTCTTACTAAATGAAGAAAGATGATGTCCCACAGCACAGGTAGATTATGTTGATGACACGATATTCTGTTTTCGTTTTATAAATATTATAGAATCACGGCTTAGCAAGGATTATTTTATTACCTCCCCAATAATTATTTGCCTTGTTAAAACTAGGCACCCTACTGGAATGGATTCAAGGGCTAGTACAATAGATAAATGGTTCATAACAATACCATTGATGCATTATCATTGCACTCTTGTTAAATCTCAATTCTATACATTGTGTGGGTCACCGAGGCGACGATACAGAGCACATTTTTTTCTTGTTACTATTTGCGATCGGTTTCTACCATGAGCATATCAGTTGATGGAGTCGTTGGGGTTTCAAATGAAATTCCCAGTAGCTTCTCTCTTCTCTTTTTGTGTTAAGCCAGTAGATTATTCTAGTATTTTCAGCTTTTTCAGCCGCCTTGCTTGTGTTTTTGGATTAACTTGTGCACGGGCAAGCACGTTTTTGTGGCGGGCTAATGTATCCTTGTAACATTCTTTGCGAGTTATAATTTCTTCCGAAAGGCGAGGATAAAGCGCGAGAAAGAAAATAAAACCAGTTTTATTAAGACAATTACAGCCATAAAATTCTGAAATAAATATATGTTAATGTCGAAGATCTAACAGATAACTATAAGTTTTACAATAAAGGAAGAACTATAGGTTTAACAATTTGACTAACTTTAGTAAATAGAAAAAAAGGCAAAGCAAACCTGTATTTCAAACAGCTTTAATGATTTTACAAAAAAATGCTTCTATTTAGATTCATACCGTTTCTACTACGAATACCTAAATTAGACATTCTAAAGGTATTGCTCTAGTATCAATGTCAGAAAACCCGTAAAACTTGCGAAAATTTGAGGGAAAATGAGTGTCTGTTTCTCTCTGGCGAAGCGCAAGTGAAAGGGACAATTTTATAAGGTGAATCAGGGCTTTAATTGAAGGCATTCGCAGATATTCGTGTACTTCCTCGTTTTTGGTAAGCCATGGAGCTTTAGTGATCGTTTTAAACTGGTTTGATTTGATAGTTCCAGTGCATACGTCCAAATGGGTTTTAAGACTTGTAAATGAGTACTTTGTTTTCCAGTGATAGTTGTAAGTTTCTGCCCAGGAGCCATTGAATTAATCTAAATTTGCAGTTCAGTATTATCTCGTTTTGATTTTATATTATGTTCTTTCCATGTTAGTCACAGAACACAAATAATAAACCGTTATTCAAACGTACTCAAAATTTTACACTTGAATAAGATATAAAAACGAAGCAAATATATCGAAATTAAAATCATCATAACAAGACTTAAAGGGAGCTCATAAAGAGTCTTAACAAAAAATACCTCAAAATGAAGGTAATTTTAATCATTATTGTTAAGTTTTAAACTATTTGGCTAATGTATCAATCACAATAGTGACTGAGAGATGGAATAAGTAAAGAATGAAGTAACTACGTATAAAAAGAACCGTGATATTACAAAAAAGTTAGACCTGCTTTTAGGCAGTGTTTAAAATATATTTTTTCTTTACGATTTAACGCTGTCAAAAAGAATCTTAAACCAAGACTTAGTTTTTTTGTAATAAGACCGAATATTATGTATGTATAGTTAGCTTTACATAGAGTATTTCAGTTTTCGATATAAATAATTGTAGCAACATTGAAGGCATCAAAATAAGCAAATACTCAGGTTATGATAAATGAATTGGGTGTTTGGACAATCGTTAAGTATTAGGAAAATTTCATGCCTTTTTGCTTTAGTCAAATTGAAATATCTTGTATAATAATAATTTTCCAATTTATGCCACCAATTTACACCACTTATCGTTGTAATTATTGCCGCCATTAAAAATTTTTAGGTACTTTCGATAATAAACATGTTTGGCACGTAGATTAACTACCAAGCATAAAGAAAAAAGACGGCTGTTATTTATATAATGAAAAGTTAGAATAGGCGTATTAAAACTTCACATACCTACAGTGTGAGTTTTCACAGCAAGTACACACACACATACAACCGTAATATTATATAAACATGTCATCGATTGTAAAGACTGGCAGCCATTTAAGTTAAATGTCGTAGCAGTCACGTAGCAGTAGCTACACACAAGCTTGTATCATATACGACGTAGAAATACTTAATAATTTCGTAGCGCAGCGCGCGAGTGCAGCCGATGTCTTGTCGATAGAATTTCAATATCCGTTGAGAACGGTCGATAGCGAACGCGCGGCAGACGTGCGACTTACGTGCGTTTTTGTATAAGCTAACATCGTTACGTAGGCAGCTACGTGAAACTTTAAAGAAAAACGTGACAATGTTTTAGCGGATACAAGTCTGTTGTGTTTTACCAATAGGGCAAAGCATAGGAATATAGAGGTAGTTTATATTATTCCAAAAAGTTGGAATAAATGTGTATGTTAATACGTAGTAGCTATGGTTAATCAATATCCAGGCACGCGTTTGCGAGATATAGCCGGCGTTTCGATACAAAGGCCTTTAAAGACCCTTGGCGAAAACAGGTTTTTACACACTTTTCATACATATTTAATAAAAAAAATAACTAGTTCAGTATGTGCAAATGAATCAACGATAAATTAAAATACCTTTTATAGTTGATTAATTAGAAAAAACTTATTTTTTCATAATACGTCCATTATATTCCATCTGTTAAATAAGGTGTTTTGATTTTCATAAACTAAAGTTTTCTTTGTCGTTTATTAGTTTTGTTCAGCGCGTGGTTAGTATTAGTAAACAACAAACAATTTATTTGAGTTTACCTAATAACAACACCAAAACTTTGAGGCCTACAAAGACCGTACGCGATCGATAGCGTATTTTTTATATAGATTGAAATTTTACTAGTGACCTATAGCGAAAATACAAGAAGGGCTGCTGATAAGGAACAACTTTTCCCAAGGAACATAGGTCAGCCGTAGAATTAGATGCATTGAAATTCAAATCGACTGATACATCCTATTTTCGCTACATTTTACGTTTGTATGTGACTAACAGTTCATAGTTAAAATGTGACAACTTTACCCTTACACTTGCGTGCGTTATTAACCTCTTACATAATATCTGTGATTATATCTATTCTCTAATAAGTTCAACGTGCTGCATGTACTTTCACCGTCTTGTCACGTACATAATTAAAGTTGTAATAACCGTCGATGGTGAACTAGCAATAGTAACAGATGATTGTAGGACAATCGATGTTTTCTATATTTTCTATACATATGGAGGTAATAAAGGTAAAGAAAGTCGTAAGTCTGTACATAGAAGATATTCGAAAAGAATGATGTTAGGGAATACTTAAAATTTGTAAAAGAACAAGTTTTAACAGTTTAAGATATTTGTCTGTTTATTTGTGTAGAATGTAGATGTTAACGCGTTACTTAAATACCACTGAACGGATTCTGATGCAAAATTTACCAAAATGTAGCGACAATAACCTACCAAAATAGTAGATTTCACCTGAATTAAAAGTAGGTGATCGAAATTGATTGTTTTTTTGTTGTGCTGTTAGCTAAATGCCCTGACCTCGTCAGCTATACATAAAATAACTTTGGTTTGGATTACCTAACGTGTAACTCCAGCAGCCCCCCTAAACTATATACCAATCGAAAATGGCCCTATAGCAAAAGTTGTTCAAAATGATGGTCTGTTTCTACTGGTATATAGACATAGAGAGTCTGGAGTACCTGATGTGGAACACCAAGAGCCCGGCTAAACTATACGAGATTCGAAAATGGCTACATAAAAAAAGTTGTTTAGCATAATAGGCCGCTTCTGCTGGTACTAGAAGAACGGTTAAACTTTTAAGGGCCTTATCACAAAAAACTAAGTTCTGTATGGAGTTTTATTTTAAACACGCGTTTAACGCACGTCTAACTTTTTTGTGGTAAGGTCCTTAGAAATACAAAAATAGTTTAATGTCAAAAGTTGTTTGACGTGCTAAGTCGCTTCTACTGCCACGCAAATATCGTGTGGGTCTGAAGTACCAGTGGCACAGCAAAAACACGAGTTCACTATAAGAGATACAAAAAAGCATCCATAGCAAAAGTTTAGCATGACAAACCGCTTTTGCTGCCACATAAACTTTTAGAGCGAAGTACCTGATGTTGAACACCAGTGCCAGATATTATCAAACAACAGGTTACAATTTTACAGGTGAAATTCGATGCTCATTGCGTAGTCAGTTCGCCATTATGATACCAATAATTTCACCGTCAATGAAATGTACTAAGAATTTCACCTGTAGACTTGTAGCCTGTAGTTTCATAACATAGGGCACAGGAGGTTAGCTAAACTCTACGAGATAGCTTCAAAGAAAGGCTTTGTCAGCATAATAAGCCGTTTCAGTTGGTCCATACGAATCGAAGATATTGTTGAAGAATTTATATAGTCCAGTTTAGTAGAAAACTCATTTTAGTAGAGGTTTGTGGGGTCGTTGGACGGCTCAGTGTCCCAAACGAAAAGAAGAAGAAGTAGGAAATGCTTCTCTTACAATTACAAGTGCTTAGGTTGATGACGCACTCAATGTATTATACCTCTATATTGTTCTACTCCCAGTGCAAGTAAGTAAATTGAAGAATGCTGGTGCGGAAATAGAAATTTAAGTTAAAATAAAAGTATTTAGCTACCTTTAACTTAAGGTTGGACTTTTTCATACAAATGTTAAATGGACTTATGTCTTTAAAAGAAACAAAATTTTAATTCAAGAAGTCTCGTGTTGATATAACATTTTTGCAAATAATAAAAATAAATTTTAAACCATAAGATTACCTTGTTGAAACCAATTCGCCACTTTACCACACCTCGGACACTGGCGCTCAAATGTATGAAACAAACGCGTTGCTACGCACACAGTCTAAGCTCGCGTAGGTGAACGCGGACCATGCTTGTGTGTGTGAGACAACATGTCAGGGTTGCCGCCATTTTGCGTTCGCGAATCGGGAATACAATGTGCGGCAGTATGAAATGACCTTCGTCGTCGCGTCCTTGCTAGCCGGTGTCTGAGCGTCCTCCGAGTGCGGGTGGGCGGCGCTTGTAGGGGGAGGCAGGGAGTGACCATACTGTACGCTAGTACTATTAATTATACTGTGACTTTACGCCAATAGATAGAGCGACTGCTGCAAAAAATGAGTTTGATTTTTATGTGGACAAAATAATTTTTATCTTTAAACCAAAAGTAGTTTTGCACCAAAATTTACGTAGGACATAAGGTCATTTCGCATATAAGCATTCATTAAAAATTGCTCTTCATTGCGTGTACAAGTCCATTAAATTTTTTTTTTCGTTTGTATGTAAAACGGACCACCTTAATAAGGTTTGTTCGTTTGTTTGCCAAAGTAAATTGATTAGAATATTTAAAAAAATACAGTAATTATAAATTATGTTATCGAAACGAGGTACGCGGGCACCAGCTAGTGAAGGAATAAATGCTATGACGGCTCGTTATCGTCACTCCTTTTCTCTGTAACGAATTTCAGTTTAAATAATGGCGTGTGTTACAAGTTGAAAAGGCAGTAGACTCAATTTGGGAAATCAATTCTTATAAAATACCTTAAATTAGCGTTGTCACTTAAGATCAAATAGTTTTAGAAAAAAATAAGAGTATTTAAGTTCTTTCATGTTTAAACGGGTCTATTATGGGGGTTCTTCGCCATTTCTAGTAAATTTTGTCTATTGTTTTTATCGCCACCTTATTTTGACAGGTAACGCGTATTTTGCATCAAATTATAAGACATGACATGACTAAGATATCTTCTATCCTTTTCTTAACCTGTTTGTTGGAAAGTGACAGCTCTAATTTAAGATAAGTTACGATAATTTATTTTCCGAATTGAGGACTAGTACGCACTTTAAACACTTGATTTTAGGGTCACAAAATAGAGACGGCTCTTTTGGCGTGTGATGCCGGCTTCGAATAGCATCACCCCAATTCTACCCGTATGTCCAGCATGGACTGTTTTGGCTATTAAAGTGACCCTTTAGCTAAAAACAATGAAAATATTAAAGTTGTCACAATGTTTCTAAAACATTATAAAGAATTAATAAGTAAACAAACAGAATGACTCGTAAACTTAAACAATCAAACTGAAATACAAGTTAATTCATCGCTCACATTTCGTTTCTATTCCAAGAATAACAGGTTAAATAATAACTCGTTATTAGACCAGGGTAATTTAACTGTTAGGTAATTGATACAGGTATTATTGAAAACTTTCAATAGACTTCCGTTAGCTTGCATAAATTATTTGATTGGTTTATTAAAACTTGATAAATGCATGGATGAATAATAGGCAAATAGACGTATTCATCTAACACTTTAACGATTTTGAGTACGATACCGAATTTTTTAAGATAAATGTCTGAACAACCAAAAATACTTAAATTACTTCGATAATGAAAACAGTCAGTTGCTGTAAATAAAATTCAATAATTGACAAAGTTATTCTAGGACTGAAGATCCGTATTCCGAATGACTAATGTTTTTCATTGTATGCTGTAGAAACAAGTTGCCAACCCGTCGCCTAAATTGCGATCCGCAATTTCAACATATAGCTAACGCTTAGTAAGATATTGTAAGAAGGTTGTTTCCATATTAGAAACGCAAGCAAACATTTCATAACGGATGACGAGCTACCTGCACACTAGCTTCGCGTCACGGATGTGCCTGAAATGCGGAGAAACTGCTGTCTTTATTATTTACGCCTGTGCACGTTGACACAGCTTAAGGTGTGGTTCTAACATCGCGACTTTTTAATACACATGCAAAAGAAAATGGATGTTTCTTGTTTATATTTCTACGAGGCTGAGGACAAAAGAGCGCAGTGTTCGTTACTTGCATATTCCGACGTGTTTCTATAGGATATCAAGTTTCTTACTGCAACACTTAATATTTTGTTTATTTACATATACACCTAATGCTTTCATCCCATGCCGGGTACGCAAGTTATCGCATTAGAGCATCGTGTACCGATTACCTAAACAAAACAAAAACCAAGCTGAGAAGATTAACCAAATGTATGAACTTTCGTCTGCGTCAAACATCTGCGACTTTGGTGAGCGACCCCAAAAACTCAACGGATTTTAATTATATTTTGGAACACAGATCCCCGGGACTCTAAACTAGGTTTGTACGATCTAATTTTTACTATATTTTTTACAGTACTGAAATTGTAAATAAAAGTAGGTTTGCATATGAATCTTAAATCATTTATATTTTCTTTGATATAAAAAAGATTTAAAAACATCAAAACATAAATTTTCACTTTAAGTCTCAGAAAAGAGTGTACCAGAATTTGTTAAAATTCGTTGGGTTTTAGGGATTGGAAAACGTTAACATATTTTGTATGGGGTTTTCCCTGAACGTCCGTAAAAAGCGACCGTCATCACCTCGTTTCAAAAATATAATTTTGAGGGCCATTGCAGGTTATTTTTTTTAAGTATTAGTTAAATGAATGAACTTACAATCGCAATGTAAAAACGTACCCTAACGTCAAACATGAGATAAGTAGGTGTAGGTTGGCACCGTCGCGTTATGAGACCGCGGAGTAAACTGCGCGCCAGGTTTTACGGGGATTGCTTGAAAACAAAAGTGCTTTTTTGTAGTCTACGAGTACATGCACCGCAGCGCGATGATGAAGATACGTAGGTAAAGTAATACATTAGTTTTCTTTACAAAATAATGATTTTATTTTTGAATTATTCTTGTTTACAATGCTTAGCGAAGTAGGTATCATTTACACCATTTTATTGTCACGGGAGTATTAGGGACAGTCGTGTAGGCAATGGGTTTACTATGTTGCTCATGATTTAAGGCTTTATTTTGACAGTTTATGTTGTGAATGAATACACTCTGTTTTTGTATAGTTGCATACGGTATTTCGAAATAAATCCTACAAAATGTATTCAAATTGGTAGCCTAACTTTATTTAAACGAAGCCCCTTACATTAAATTAACGGTATCCAGAATATTTGGTGAAATATCTGAAAGTTCGAGTAAATATGATCCGACCTGAATGGAGTTCCGGAGTATTCAAACTCTTTAATGTCCGACTCAATTAGGTGAGTCATTCAAGACGAGGAAAGCTCTTCAAAGATTATTCCTGTTTAGACTTATTTTAATTAAGTAATGGGCACTAGCACTAGAAACTAGCTTCTATATAGATAGCTATAGATTGTGTTGTCCATTTACTACTATATAGCCTTAAATAATATCGTATATCATCACATCTCATCTTATCTCATCTTATCTCATCTCATCTCATCTGACCTTATCTTATGTCTCAAGTAGACGTTGACTATTTGAGGGTATTTTATATTACTAAAGATCGAATAGTTATTCTTAATTTGTGGCAATGGTAGTGCGACTGCATGCGAAGCAAAGGTTCCGAGCTCGATTCCTGGTGGGGCACTCACAAAATTGACTCACTTTGTGAATTTGTTCCTAGCCTGGTTAGGATATTGCAGGCTGAACCACCTCATCGTCCATAAGAAAGATGGTTCCGTGCTTCGGAGGACACGTTAAGTCGGTCCTAGTTGTCAATGATTACTCAGACGGTGGTCGTTAGTAAACCGTGTCAGAGGCCTACTACTAGTAGTAGGCGGTTGAAAAATTCTGCCACCAGGGTTCAACGGGTCGTTCATTAACACAATGTCCCATACGAAAAGAAGAAGACCAAAGAATGTATAACTTTTTGACAATTCTGGTAGATGTCGTTAGGCAAGCCGCTGTCAACTTGGTGAAGGTGCCTACAAGCTTCTTGGTACTTGTGTAGGTAGAGAATGCTAAGTAAGTATCTAAAATATTTAAATATCTAAATAAGGTATACTCTCTCTCTTTTCGTGTGGGACACCGAATCGTCCCACAATCCGATGAAGGTATACTGTGCAAACAGGAATGACCTTACTTAAGTGGAAGTACAAGTAACCTCATTAAAGATTAAGATCAGAAGGTATAGCACCTGATAACTTTACTTACGTTTTAAGGAACGTTTACTTGAGAGAAGCTTAAGGGTAAGAAAGTTTTGGATCGTTTGAATCTAAATCATTGTTTAAAAGTATAAAACAAACAACTGGTGAGTACCTAAACGGGGTATAAGGGACCATGATCAGACCATGAAACTGAACAACTTTTTCTATGGAGGATATGTTGGTAAACGAGAAATATCATTCGACCTCCCATACAAAATTCCCGAACAGCTGACCGACTTTTTATGGATACTCAATAAAATAATCTTTTTCTAACATAGTATATAGTATTTCTAATATACTTAGTAAAAGCTGTTTAGGAACATGGTCAGATCATGCCTGCAAATTTACCCCTGCATAAGTCGCTAGGAAATTAACGAATAGTTTTTAAGTATGTGTCTATTTAACAAGCGAAGCGTCTAAGATTAGTTTTGCCTGGAAAATGAAAATATGGTTCAGTTTTCCTCAAATTACAAACTTCGAATTAAGGTCATTGTGAGTTATGGACCATTTTAGGAGTCAAGTCATTATGCGTCGGGAGGATAATCTTGTACTGAAAATATTTTCAAAATCAGTTGAGTGGTGCTAAAAATAAGTTCCAATTTACCATTATTTTATTAAGATAACAGAACAAAAGTATTCATTCCACAGATAGGTAGTCAACTGCTTTCATCTAAACGAGGCTTATCCAAAACCGTACCTATTTAAAAAGTTAAAAGCTTTGAGCACCAATTTTAGCATCACGGCTCACATTAAATAAATTCTCTAAGGAGAATCCTTTGAACGACCAAATTGAATCCATAAAGAAAGTTGTTACAATCAAATTTAGCGTGCGCTTACACACAAATCAACGCATATCAATAAAAAAGTCTACTTTAGTCGAAATTAGCAAAATAGTACATGTTATTTTTATTATTGTTATTTGCCGTGTGATGCCGGCTTAGAATAGCATCACCCCATTTCTTTCTCGTAGGAGTCGTAAGAGGCGACTAAGGGACTCGAGGCTGTGTATTGCAATTTTAGGCGATGGACTGACAACCTTTTACTATGGCGATACACAATTTTCCAAATGACCCTCAAATATTTGTCAGACGTTGCGTTAATTACCGTTTTTACGGCTGTTTACGCTCTATAGGCACAAAGTAAGTATTGGCGGCGGCGCGCCGACTATTTTGTGCTATAGGCGTGATACGTGTATGAATGAACATGTTTTTGTACTTCATTTCCTTATGCCAAATAAATAATTATTCGGAAAACATATTGAAAAACGGGCCATTTAATTTTGCATTTACCACAATTTACTGTTAATTAACTTATAAATTGTATAGCCATTCAGTATAATGGAATGTTTATGTTAGGGAATACTTAAAATTGATAACCGAGCTCGTACCAAGATTTTTAAAATTGTTGTCTGTTTATATGTTTATAAATTGGTGTAGATGTTTACATGTGTAAGCATCACACGTAAACGACTGAACGGATATATTATGTTTTATCTTTCTTCCAGTGCAATTAACTAAATTGCAAGACGCTGGTGCGGAAATAAATTCGAGAAAAATAAGAGTTCTTGGCTTCCTTCTACTTAAGTACCCATACAACGGTCTGGCTAAAGTACCTACATACCAAAATAATTTTTTTGTCAGTAATATTAAGTTGGCGAAACCAAGCTTGCTGGTTCCGCAGCTAGTAGGTAAATATATAAATATGAATAAACATCGACCTCCTATACAAAATACCCGATCAACCAATCAATGAATACTTATGGGAACTTTGAAAAAAATACACAATGGTTAATACTAAAGTAAAATAGATATATGTATAATACTGTAGCTGCATACAGTACCTAATGTTATCATTCGATTCAAATGGCCCCAATTCTGCATATCCTAAACCCAGTTGCAATAATTCAAATTGCAAGATCTAACTGCTTGCAAATTAATCAGGTTGGTGATTAGTATTCATTTTACGATGCTATCCGTACATCCATCTTTGTGTATAATTGTGTGCACTCAGATAATTGTTTGATTTAGAGGGCTTATCATATTAATTATAACCAAACAGAGATATCGGTGACAGTGTAAGATGCAGAAACAGATATCGGTGACAGTGTAAGACAGTGAAAGCAGAAAAAGCATGAAAGTAGAACAAATGCGGTAGAAATGAGAGCGCTAAGAAATATGATTGGAGTGAAATTGAGTGACAGGATAAGGAATAGTGTGATTAGAGAACGTTGCGGTATAAAAGAAGACGTAGTGACTGGTATAGAAAAAGGAATGCTAAGATGGTTTGGTCACATTTAAAGAATGAATGAAAGAAGATTAACGAAACAGGTGTATATGGCGAGTGTGGATGGGAACGTTGGAAGGGGAAGACCAAGACGCATGTACTTGGATCAGATCGGGGACGTTCTAAAGAAAGGTCAGGTCAAGAGTACCCTGAACCGACGAGCATGTATGAACAGATTGATGCATGTTGAAGAAGCGAAAGAGGTATGTCAGGATCGTAGCAAGTGGAAAGATGTAGTCTCTGCCTACCCCTATGTGTAAGATGCAATGCTAGAATCAGAAGTACGACGTACAATAATTTTAAATTGACGATTACATACATTTATTAACAGCCACGACAGTCTATTGCTGGACATGCCGCCCCCTATTAGTGGTAGTAGTGATATTTTTCCGACATTCGACGGCCGATGTGGCGCAGTGACGGCCGATGTGGCGCAGCGGTAGTGCGACTGCCTGCGACGCAAAGGATCCGGGTTCGATTCTTGGTGGGGCACTCACAAAGTTGATATTATTACTTTGTGAATTTTTACCCGGTCTGGTTAGTACATTGCAGACTGACCCACCTGATTGTCCGAAAAGAAAGATAGTCCCGTGTTTCGGAGGGCACGTTAAGCCGTCGGTTCCGGTTGCTGTCTTTGATTACTTAATACGGCGGTCGTTATACACAACCATGTCAGAGGCTTACTACTAGTAGTAGGTGGTTGGAAAACTCTCGACACCAGGGCTCATCGGGGCGACGGACGACTCGGTGTCCCACCCAAAAGAAAGAAAAGGTGATATTTTCAAAAATTACAAAAACTCTTTTACACCAAATTCCACAAAATTTTATCGTTTCATTGCTGCACCATTTTGACAATACTGAAGAGAAAATATTTTTATTTCTCAAATCAGCTGGGCCCCGAATTTATTATTTATAAGTCATTGTAATGCCATCGAATGTCAATTGTCATTATAATCCCATTGTGATTTTGTATACTTCAAACATTTGAAATGATCAAAACTGTTCCCACTGACAGACCAATGACAGACTTCAGGCCCAGATCGGCAATTTTGTATGGTGTGTCACCCTTTAAAAAAGTTACATTGTATTTTATCTTCAGGGTTCATACGTATCATAGAGTAACTTATATACTTATTTTGTAAAGACTATTCTTCAAACCCCAAATTTTATTTGAATCTTCTTATTTCTACAGGGAATTGATTACAAATTAGAATATGTTTAAAGCCTGGTAATTTTTTTTGGATAATTCATAATGTAGTTTTTGAAAAAATAAATATAAATAATAAATAATAATAAATCCGCATATATTTTAAAATTCAAATCAACTATTTATCTTAACAAAAAATGCTCACGCTCTTGTAACTATAAAGTGACTAAGTAGTACCTACAATACTTTCTTTATACTGTGCAGAGCAAAGGCCTCTTTTCTAATAAACCATCCTAACTAATATATTTACGCACACCTGGCCAAGATAATAATACGCCTGAATTAAAAGTATATTAGGTTTTATCTAAGTATAATATAAGTGATGAATGACTTATGTTACGTCGGTTTGTTATAAAAACTCTACCGTCTTCTTTAAACCCAAAACTATGTATCATACATGATATTTTAAAATAAAATAATTTAACTTTATTCCTTTTACAATTTTATACTTTATTTGAGAAATTTCATTAATAACTATCAATTTTGTAACTAACCTAACATTAGGTGTATCTACTCATTTTATAAAACACAAGTGAAAACGAGGACAGGAACGGTAGTTAAAATGATTTATTTTTGCTGAATATTAAGCCATTATAATTTTGAATTCATTACATACATCATTATGTGTGCGCAATTTAAAAATCACTTACTTTTCTGTACAGCCATAAAATAAATTATTGAGAGTTAAAAACAAAATGATCCTGAAAATTGCATTTCTCATTTTGTATTTATACTTATTTTTTGAAGTTTTTTCGTTAGACATGATGGGGCCTAAAAACTCTGATAGTTATGTAAGTATATTTTTAAATGAATGTTTTTTTTTGTATTCAGTATTTCTTAGTTAAAGAATTTGTCGTGGTTATATTTTAATGAGGAACAATTCACCTCTTTATACTCATGGGATTAAAATTCTGTTTAACCGTTTTCTATGTGTGTTCTATTTGTGAAAGTGCAAAGCTTTTCTTAGTAATATCTTCGCAACAAATAGATTAAAATAATGCATTTTGTTACATTAAATACGTACTTTTAGGGACCTTATGAGCTTAAGTATGCTGGTTATCACCTGTGCAAAGGGCCGAAGAACAAAGATTCAGCTACGCTTACATTCAACATTGAAAACAGGACAGGTGTAATGTTTGCCTTTTTTAATCTTACAATGCTGGAAGATATTCATCTTGAAGAGGTATAAAACGAACTCATTTAAATATTATAAAAGCAAATTCATAAATTTTTCATATGATTTTTAAATAAGTCATAGTCATGTTTATTATGGGATATTTGAAATAATCTTTGGTTTTATTGTTACAAGTAAAAATTGTGCAAAATCCAAGAAATAACATAACTGCTTAATTCTTTTTGTAGACAAGAATAATTGTCTACAGCTTGAAAAATAACCGCAAGAATGTGTTATGGAACTACAGGATAAAAAAGCCATGTCAGCACTTTCTAATTAGCGGCGTATTGGAACAGTATTTCAAGGCTATAAACTGTATCATGAAAAAAGTAAGCACTTTGGTTATGAGACTGAAAATTAACTATTATTTTGTCTGTTTTATAGTCAAGACAAGACTGAAAAATCGGCCAAGTACGAGTCAGACTCGCGCACGAATGGTTCCATATCATCATGTATAAAAAGACGTTTGTTGTATGAGAGTCCCTTTGCATATACATTTTTTACTTTGGTTTTTAGGCGGTTCGTCCACTTGTCGACCGACACTGCGTATTTTTAACGCACCGCAAAGCATGTGTCTGTCAGAAAAAAGGAGAATTGCAAATTCCGATCTTATTTCTATAAAAAATCGGCCACCGGTACGTTTACGGTGCGTTAGGAATGCCTTTGTCAAGAATCGCCTTAGTGTTTGTTGGTAAAGCAGCAGCAGTAATTTAAGTAATATGAGTACATGTTCTATGAAAATTTCAGCCATCTAACTATAACATACATACATGATCCTATCCAGTCCTACGTCCAGCCAGTCCACTGCTGGACGTAGGCCTCACTCCGGGTACGCCATATGGCACGATCTCTCGTTCAAGGCGTGGCCTCCACTCAAAAACCCGATTTTTCCATCGTCCGTTGGTTCTACGACAGATGAGCGCAGGCCCAGCCCACTGCCACTTCAGTTTGCTACAACACTTCCAGACTATGTTCGCTACTATGATTTTGGATCCTGCAGCGTTTCAGCCATTATGATTATATTGTCGGCAAAGCGGAAATGTGTCGGATATTTGCCGATGACGAATGTAACTCTTACTGTAATGAGTAACAGCCTCCGAGCAATTATAGATTATCAATCATCTATTCATCATATTCGCAATGTACCGTGCCGTGCCGACGCGTTTGCCAATGTTGTTATTTTGTTTTTATGGCATAATTTTAATCCGCACAACTCAAACTGTGGATCAAGATTAGTTTCATATGATCTTGACCAACGAGCTCTTAATGCCTGCGTCAACATTGGGACGCCACAAATGTAAGCATCGTCATCCAGTATTGCTTGACTTGCTTCACCGTGGTCGAAATATGCTAAATTGTGTGCCGCATAGACCGGGCAACGTAAAGAGGAAGAAAACTATCAGGATATCATCAATATCCTGATGGAGATGGATCCAGTGTACCTGCCGAAGTGGTTCACACTTCGCCACCCAGCACAAAACCAGTCACAATTAACTAGGGCGATGTAAATGGGATGCTGAAACAGTACATCGAATCCCTACAGGCGAGCCTGTATGAATTGAAACAAACATTTAAAGAAGTTGTTTTGTTTCGTAACTGGGTCAACTATGACTTCAAGTATTGCTGTCAACAAATGACGTTATTTACCTGCCATGCCGCCGTAGAGTCACCTACTCTCTGGCGATAAGCGCTCTGTCAGCAGATTCGCCTGCGCAAAGGACACTTGGTGTTGCCAAGCAAATCAACAAAGCAACAAACGTCAGCCAGCACCGCGCCGGAAAATTTCTATTCGGCTAACGCAGCTTGGAAGGGCTGTGACCAGGTAGATGAGGTCGGATTTTCGATGGTCCGGAAGAAGCGCAGTAGACATAATGGTCAGAACCAGCGCGGCACCGCGTCGGGAGAGTCCAATCTACGGCTGCACGCCGCCACGCCGAAAACATCGCTCTATGTCTCCCGCTTGCACGAGTCTACCATTGTGCAAGGCGTGCTGGACTGCACCTTCGCGAAAAATAAAGCCAGTTTCTTGAAGAGCACACCAAGGCTCGGCGTGCTCGTGGACTATGGCGCCAGTCCCGATGGTACACGTGAGTGTCCTCACCACGCCAGAATTTTGGTCGTAAAGAGAATACTACCGCAGATTAACATTAGTTAACATAACAGAACCCAAATAAACATAAGGTTTTTAGATAAACATACATATATAAATCACGCCTATATCCCTTACGGGGTAGGCAGAGCGTTAACGGCCGTAAAACGGATATTAACACCACGTCTGACAAAAGCTTGAGGGTCAATCAGATAACTGTGTATCACTATAGTGATAGGTTGTCAGCCCATCGCCTAAAATTGCAATACACATCCCTCGAGTCCCTTAGTCGGCTCTTACGACACCCACCATGGGTAAGAAATGGGGTGATGCTATTCTAAGCCGGCAATCACACGGCGCAGCAGTTTTTAGATAAAGTTAGTTTGAAATCAATGTTAATATATGTAGCAACCTCTAAGAGCTTACCAAACCAAGCAGAAGTTCTCAACATATCCGCAAGATGGTGCCACTTGACAGAACAATAGGACTGAAACGCGGTATCGAAGTGTTCACTGCGCGCTGCATATCCTATCAACTTCAGTGCAAACATTTTGAAGATTGAATAGTACCATATAAATACAACTTTCAATACTATCCTGTCGGTCCCAAATATACCCACCGATTTCATTTAAATTTTGCTAATAAGTATCGTTTTTATGTTCGCAGGGAAATTTGGTGGCTGAATTGAACTATTCGGAACTAACAAAACAATTTCTTGGAAATTCCTTCTTTTATGGACAATACATAATGAAGTCCTACGGTGTAACAAAAAAATCAAACTTTATGTGTATAACTTTGAATATGAATATAATCAAGAAAAATAATTAAACAGCACCTAATACCTATAGATAGTGTAATTGTTTTAAATCTACCTGTCATCTCAAGTTTATTTAGCACATTGCATTGGGTAGGAAATTCCGATGTAGCCATGAATATTTTTTATCATTTTTTTCATGTAAGACATTTGAACAGGTGATCTAAGGTACATACACACATCACGCCATATCCCTTGCAGGGCCTAAAAAATTAACATTTTCGCCACGTCTAACGAACATTGGAGTGTCATTCAGAAAATTGTGTCTCGCCGCAGTGACAGGTTGCCTAAAATCGCAATATACGTGTTACCGTTGAGTCCCTTATTCACCTCTTTCGACACCTACAAGAAAAAAAGGGTGATGCCATTCAAAATAGAATATCGCAACTTGAAGTATCGCTCACTGCTCACTTAGGTATTGAAAGAACAGATTCCTTACAAAAGGTTAAAAAAAAATAAGTAAAATATTTATTTGTAAATTCTGGCTAGCATAGTGAATATGAATGTTAACTTCATATTCACTAGCGTCTTTTTTTCCAAAGGTCAAATAATAAGTTGTTAACAGAATTGGACCACAACTTTTTCCTTGACAAGAAATTAGCGAAAGGCTCAGGCAGATTACTAAGATACTACGTACCAACGCAAGTACTGCCTCATTTTCTTCCCCCTCTATTCAAGAAACGTCGTGTCTTGCTAAGAGGGTGCCGTACAATGGCCTACACTGGCATATATTGACGTACTTTGCCGTACTTTGGTGTACAATAAAAATAGATGAACCCTTTCCAGGCCGGTAATTTGTTTTAAGCAAAGTGCTGTCGTCTGCCGTAGTGGCTTTATCACATGGAGATAGAACGAGAAGTTTGTGGAATAAAATAAGGTTAATAAATACAATTATTTTACATCAACATTAAAAAATCATTAACTGCTAACAACCAGTCCACTGCTGGACAGACCTTGGCATATTGCGGACATACTCACCGCGCTTGGCAGCTAGATTGGCGAGCATAGAGCAAGATTTTGCAGTCGGACAAAAGTCTGCTGCTCGTTTCCTGATTAAAAGCACCCACGAGTATAATTGAAGTGATGCTGATATGATAAGAAAATCTTTCGAAAAATTATAGTATACATAAATAAGATATGAAAATGAAAGGTAGTACCTACATTTTTATTAAGTATGTATATTTCGTGATAATGTGTATGAAAATAAGTTTACATTTTTCTGTTTTATTCTGTTAATCAATCTAATTAAATTATCCAAAAAATATAGAAACATTGAATGTGCTCTGGGACCTATAGAAACACACGTCATGTACCAAAACATACATAATAAGCCAATTTTCCACTATTGGTATTTTACTGTACGTACGAAAAGAAAACTAGAAAACTAAATCACTTTTATCACTTTTTTAGCATCCACAATAACTTTCATAAATTTAAACTATCAAACAGGCTCAATCGCGATTATACCAACCACCGCACGATAATATCAACCTAAATATTTTCGCGATAGACCCGGTTTAGTACTTTAAATGTGTACACACTTTGACAAGCCCACTTCTTATACAGGGCCCGGATTCTCTTAAATGTTTACCCATGATTTTCTTTTCTTCAAACTGTCAGCAGAATGCAAAATTACCAAAATTTACATACTTTTGTCGCTCTATACTGAAAGGCCATTGACACACCACTGAAACGACTTTAATTTAGCATACTTCAGGCCGAACTTTTCTACAACGTTATTTTTACAAAAACTAAGAAATTATAGTGCGACATCTAGTACGTTCTATATCTCATTGTTGCCTTTATTCTGTTCTTTACCTTCCGCCATGTGGTTTTCGTTGGAGCAAAGTTTTGGCGCTTACGACACCATTTTGCTTAATTACATTCGTGCAACAACACCCTAAACATGTTTCCTTCTAGATGCTTCTAGTAAAGTTTCTTGTAATACATGCAGATGGTTCATTCATGTAAATAAACTTGAAAAAAAGGTTACTTACATTAGAATCAATAATAGTAAGATAAGTTTTTTTTTATTATTATTAATGATGGGTTTGCTCTTGACTCTAGTCTAGGTCATAGGACAGAGACAGACAGTAATCTTTCAGAGCAAACTTCCAAAGCTAATAAGTTTCCTTATTAATGTGGATTATATGATAAATGGAGATTTATAACAGTTCTTGCTCTGCTGTCTACATTTATTATCAACTTTGAAATATGTATGAAACTTTTGAACATCGCAGGTGTTCATATTGAAAAAGTTACCATCAAAATACGAGCAAAGAAGCTTTGATCAAATTAGTTTATGAACGTGATGTTTACCTCATGCTTCATCAAAAATAAAACATTTTAGGTGTAGCATTGACTGAAGTGAATTGCACATGCACCGCATGATACTGCGGTTCGTGATAAACTGTGCCAGCCGAAATTTGATGCGGCGCCGTGTGCCATGATATACAGTTTTTTTTGGGATTTCCTAAACACCATTTGTGAAAAGACTGTATTCGGCAAAACACCGGAAAATCATGCGGTGATGATGCCGCAATCTTACTCTTAAGGCGAGTGTAGCCGTCAACGAACTCGACAGTAGCGCTACTTCACAAAAAAAAATATTTCTCTTTATACAAACAATCTATGAGAACGTCCAATCCCAAGTTTTTATTATTATCTTAAAGTAAAATTTAAAACTACAAAATCAATGAAATATTCGGTGCAATTAAAGTTATGGAAAAAAGTGCTTAAAAACGGCAACTTTTGGTATTAATTGCCATAACTTTAATAACAGCGTATATTTAATTGAGTTTGCAGGTTCTAATTTTACACAAAAGCTTGGGAAACGGAAATTCTAATAGATTGTTTGTATGAAGAGTTTTTTGTGAAGTGGCGTAACTGTCGAGGTCGTTCACGAGTACACTCGCCTTAAAGGACTATATTGGTTCGATAGGCTTGCTCTACTTCTGTCTCACTCAAACGGTAGCCCGAAGAAGTCGCAATAATATATCAAATTTAATTAGAAAAGTAGTCTACTTCAAAAGTAGCACTCCGTCCTTCAGTGAACAAATATTTTAAAGACATGTATAAGTTTTTTAATAATAAATTTTAAAGATGTTAAACATATTTTGCAATCCACTTAAAGTCTGCAACATACTTATATCGAATTGAGAAGAGTACGAAATATTGCATCTAAAATTTCCAATACAGAGAACAAGTTTGATGAAGTAGTTGAAGTATCAAAATCTGTAGCACAGCACACGGTGCAGGTAGTAGGAAAAGTTTGAAATCTGTTAATGCACTATACGACGAAATCTTTAAAGTTGCATGTTCGTGGTTACTCGGAGAATGTTGTAGTTAAAGCTGAATTTTGGAGTAGCATTGGTGCTAAAAAGTCATGTTGAAAGCCATCTCCCAAAATTAGGTTGTTTTGAAAATAGTAATTTACACCGTAGAGGCATATTAGTGGTTTAGTAGGTAAGCTAAGCATGCTACCTACCCGAAGCTATTATTCTGAGCTCAAGAATAGTATACTATAATAGTTTTATACCAAGTGTGTTTTTAAATGCTCGGTCTTTTTTTTAGCAACAAAGCAAGAAAGGATATATAAAACCATTTTAAATCAGCGATTTATAAAATAGTAATATATTAAATATAATTTATATAAACTCTAAACAAATAAAAACACCGAATCTCCTGCACGATACAATGGCCGTGAATCTAAAAATCAACTTTTATAACAAGTCCCAAAGTCGAATAAATAAACTTAAATTCGATAAGTTACAGTGGGGTCTCCCACGAGGATACAGAGATACAGACAAAACTTTAGCGTAAATGTAAATACAAAATGGAGCCTTGCCACAAAATAACAAACCAATTCTAAGCAATTGTTTGGATGTAAAATTATAAAAAAGAGTAGGTACCTAGTTACTAACTTGTCAATCACCTGATTTCTCTGTTTTTGATGAAAACTTTGATCTAGGTAAAACAATTTAATTGGTTAGTTGCAGTTTTATTTAATGGTAAATTATAATTTAGGCCTGATCTCACCGATTATATACCTACCCCATTTTAAAGTGAGATTTGTCATTTACATTTGAGGTATCCTGGTTCTCCAGGTGTTAAATCATCATCAGTATTTCACTGATTAGCTAGTAGATGTTTGGATCTAACTATTTTAATAACTGTTCTGCCTAACTAGAATTGCACGTTCCACTGAAATGTTTTCTAAGGCTTGCTATGAAACTCATTCATTATTTTCAACTTGGGAACACATACAAACGAAATGTTTTCATACTAAATTACTCGCGCATGGACGTATAACTAAAAGACTTCCTTAATTTAAAATCCTCAAATAATAAATGACAAAAATGGGCTGCTGAATGCATATTATGAAGATGATGTCCAAAAATGTATTGGTTCCTTAATCAATTCCTTTAATTTGGACAGATCTACTAAGTAAAAGTGGACCGAGTTAATTGGGTATTGTTTTTCACGCCTCAAACGATTATGTTATTCGTGAGAAAACGGTTCTCAAAAATCGGGTAAAACGTCGTTTTTTTTATGTAACCTATCTAGCTCCATTTACATACATACACTCATTAACGGCCACTAAAGTCCACTGGCTGGACATGTATCTCCCCCTACCAGAGGATTGCCATTCGCACCACGCTTGGCAGGCGGATGGGCGAACGCAGTGCAAGATGATGCATTCACAGGGAACGCTGCTGTCCATTCCCTGAATGACTATCCTTTAGTCGCTTTTTACGACACCCACGATTAGAATTTGTGTTGATGCTATTCCAAGCCGGCAACACATTTCCGAATTTCGCCCGAATTTTTAAACTAGTAGGATTATAGCAAAACGAAGTGCAAATGTCATTACGACTATTTTTGAGTTCTTCTGTATGGTATTTTTTTAAGAAACAAAGAAACAAAACTAACGAAGAAAATAAAAAATTATTTTTTTTTTTTATGTGGAGTAGATCCCTAAATTAAAGTTAATAGTAAATTATTGCCGCATAATTGTAATGAAAAGTTCAAGATGGGTATTACCGTACCTTCGCCATTTTACAGTAAACCTCCAAAAACAGCTGAAAATTCTGTATATTTGCAAATAATCACTAACAGACGTTCGAGTAAGGATAAGTTTGTTACATACTTTGAAAAATTTCATATTTTTATCCTATTGTTTCTTTTAAGGTTCTACTTTATTAAAAAGTAAAAACAAAAATCATCACATGTCACAAATTTTTAAATAAAATGCTTTTTAAACCTTTTTTTGACATCTTCCTAAACACCTTTCGAAATTTGGACAAAATCCTAGGAATTTGCGGAATTCTTAGTTCTGTTTAGGACGATTATAAAATTAAGTCACCTTTTTAACATATTTTGGTTTTTAAAATAATTCCTAGGATTTCGGCGAATTCCTAAGTTTTCCATTTTACTGCGACATATATACAAAATGTGCATGTTGAAATATCAAAGATAAATACTTACACATTATGATGGTTTATGTAAGCAGAATACCAATACTATTTTATAAAAGACACAAGCTTTCCAAAAAAAACAGGTTACACCGAGATTTGAACTCGGATCGCTGGATTCAAAGTCCAGAGTGCTAACCATTACACCATGGAACCGGTTGATATAAGCATCGATTTAACGAAACTTTCGAATAATATTTCACAGAATATATAATAGCACAGATAATAATAGTGACTATGTTCTACTTTGTGTAGTACACTATGTAAGTAAATCGTGACTTATTGAAACAGATGTTTTCTCTTGCACACAAGAACTAAATGTTTTTGGTACAGAGTAGTGACAAAGAACAGTTCACTACTTAGAATCGATGTCAACATTAACAATTGCATCAGGTGGGTTGGCGAGCACAACGCATGATATTGTATTCACAGACTGCGCTGCATACCCTGAATTAGATTCCTTAGTCGACATCTACTTCTTACCGTAGTATTCTCTTGTGAAAGTCTGTCGTTGTTATTCATTTGAAATGAAACCATTGCACTACTTTCAGACGAGGCGGAACGATAGATTTTGTTTCGTTTAACTTAATTAAATTAATAAAATGAACACAGATACTCATATAAAACAATATAAAATGTATTTTAGTCACATGCTGAAGTTTATAATTGCTTTAAACTATTCTGTCCGTTCATTTTGCATCATGTTAATAAACTTTCTCAAAGTTATCTGTATTTATTATGAAAAATGCATGAGACTTATTTTCTGCTTCTGTCGTCCAACGACCCGATGAACCTTTGTGTCAGAGTTTTTCAACCGCCTTCTACTAGTAGTAGGCCTGTGACATGGTTGTATAACGACCGCCGTGTAAGTGATCATAGGCAGCAATCGGGACCGACGGCTTAACGTGCCCTCTGAAGCACGGAACCATCTTTCTTTTCGGATAATCAGGTGGTTCAACCTGCAAGTCCTTACCAGACTAGGAACAAATTCACAAAGTGATAAATATCAAATTTGTGAGTTTCCCACCGAGAACCGAACCCGGAACCTTTGCGACCGTAATATTGGTATACACACACATACATACACATATCACGCCTATTATCCCTTGCGGGGTAGGCAGAGCGTAAACAGCCGCAAAAAAGGCCATTTACACCACGTCTGACAAATGTTTGGGGGTCATTCGGAATTCTGATATTGGTATTCTGGCCACAAAATCTAGAGTGTTTAAGGTACTATCACATTCTAAGAAAATGTAATAATTTACCAAAAAAAAATATTCTACAAATATTAGAAAATAATTCTTATATTTATTAATTAAGGATTCTAGCTAAATAATAAAATCGAATTGCACAGAAACCAATCGTGAATTCCCAAGAACACCATTCTAAATCATAAAAAAAGATTTCTACAAAAGAAATTAATTTAAGGAAAGAAAGAGAGTTCATTGAAATACCAGGTTTCTTAAAGATTCTTTCACTTTTCAAATTCATTTGTATCCATCAATCTAAAACGTAAAAATATGAATAAGTCTATTAATTTAACAATTATGATTAAACTTACTCAAAATGACTGCCAAAAGAAGCACATAAGTGAAAATCAAACAAATTAATCACTAACACATGCATACATATATCAAACCGTTCGTCCAGAGCGTAAACGGCCGTAAAAACTAACATTTATCGAATTAAAAATTAACTTTACGCCACATCTGACATACATGTAAAGGTAATTCCAAGAATTATCTGTCGCCGTGCCATAGCAATAAATTATCAGCCCATTCATTGCCTTAAATCACAATATATATGTAACCATCGAGTCCCTTAGTCGCCTCGAAATGGAGTGATTCTCTTCCAAGCCGACATCACACGGCGGTCACTCACACTATAACCATCACTACCGGGGTTCTTCGGGTCAATCATCAACTCGGTGTCCATTACAACAAAGAAGAAGAAGACCACAGGTATCACAAAAAAGGGTAAAGTCCAAAACACAGTCAATGATTATGCGTTTCTCACATGAACTTCATTTTTTTTGTAGGATGCTGTTTTTCGTCATAAGGAATTTACGGAACCCCATAGTAAACCTGGATGTCATGCATGGCACATTCGTTTGTTAGTGCGTTTGCTATTTGGTTTTATCTAAGCCCAAGCGAAGCCTATATATATGTTTTGTGGTTATAGATCTACATTATGCACTGGCATTCAGAAACAAGCAAGCTGTTTGGCGCTGGTCCTTCGTTTTTATCACACAATCTTCATTTAGAGTCATTCGTAAGAGCCATCATTACGAAACATAGACTCTCTGAAGTTATTTACTAATGTGTCTGCAAAAGAAGATTCTTATTCTGGTGGGACCAAATTGGACGAATCTGCAATTATCAATGATAAGATTGAAAAGATTTTTGAAATCACAAGTGAGCCCATTGATAAGTACTGCACAGTTTATTTGCGTATTATCTTTATCAATAGTCCGAAATGAAGTATAATTTTTTCTCGCCCTCGTGATCATTCGAGAAAGTTCTTACTAAACTTCAAGTTTTTATTTCGTACAGAGTAATTTTCATCTTCGTAAAAGTTTGTGTTCCTACTACTTGAATAGTAATACAGCAGCCTCGCAATCTTAGCCTTCATTTTCATTTTGAATATTTTGTCTTCTCCTTTTACGACACGTACAAAAATACATTCAAACTTATACTCGTATGATGCATTGAATACCAAATTTTAAAACACTTCCCGCGTTGGGTATACAATTTTTGAAACCTTGCAAAATTTTTCAGCGTGGGCAGGTTTTAAAATGCGTCTTTCGCCATTACAAGTGGCGACGCCTCTTACATCTGGCCTACCGCGGCTCGTCCCTTGTCCGCGAAACAAGTGTTTCTTGATGCCAATACCGCGTGGCACGGCTGTATCTACCGGGTTAATTTTGCAACTTATACCCAGCGACTAATGTCACGATGAAAGTCGCAGTTTCGAATCCTGCCCGCGCTTGAAAATTATGCAAGTTTTCAAAAATTATACGATGCAGTTTGTATTCGTAAACGTATTCATGATGTACATTCCAGCAGCGTATGGTCAGAGTACATATTATTATATAGACTATAATCATTCATCCCAGTTATACATACAATCAAGATCCTGTGATTGACATTATCATAACGCATTGACCTACATAGTGTGTAACCTGGCCGGAATCGTATTACATGCAAATGGAATTAATTATCTTCTAGGTGGTGTAAATTGATGTTCGTTTAAAAGTTGTTGATGACTTTTGTAGCGAGCACTGCTTTTTCTTTATCTACTGATAGCTTTATTAGTTAACATAATGTTAAATGCATGTACCTTATTTTAATTTAAACATATAGATGAATGAATAAATAGAGTTGTAAATATAACTCAAGAAAAAATGCAGATCTTTTCCCGAAAATACTTCTCAATAAAAATAAAGCTTTTTACTCCACGATCCGCTGTAAAAACGACAGTCATTGGAAGAGTTGAAAGCCCAATATAGGTAAAGACTCACTAACTTGACGGTCCCACCAAGTTTTATTAGAATTCCTACTCGGCCAATAAGCTTACACTTGACTTGCTTGAACGGAAAGGGAAAAAACTCGTTGAAGTGATCAAGTGGAAAATTATTTGAATGGGAACACTGTTGCTGTTACTTACACACAGTTGCAGGGTACAATCAAAATTTTACTTACGAGTATACCTTTGGAGACCTTAGTTTTATCCGATCCGAGGACATGTGTATAATCCTTTGAATTTGACAAGGGTATGTGCGAGGAACATTGTGATACCTTTCTCAACCCATGTATTGAATTGATACCTACATATGACTTCAATAAATTAAAAAAATAACCTACTTCTAGTTAATGATAATTCAAAAAACGACAAATTGAGCGGTTTCCAAAAATCATAAAAAGATTGATAATTAAAAAGGGACCAATATTATATCCGCAAAGATAGTTTTCGAACTACTCCCGCGGTTTTAAGCTTGGGGTTGGATCCTAAAATTTTAAGGGGATACCGAGTTTGTGTTGTTGTTCCTAGTTTGGTTAGAACTTTACCGGCTGATCACCTGATTGTTGGAAAAGTAAGATGATCCATTCTAATAAGTTTGAGCAGGTTTAGTAGTTTGTTATGTGTATTTTACGCCTGAGCAGAATGAAAAATGAAATTGTGTGATTATTTCTTTCAACTTATTTTTTTTTACACGAATGACACGATTCTACGATACCGTCAAAAATTGTTTACATAAAATAGCACTGACGCTTTCAGATGAATAGGCTTAAGCAAAAATAGAAGACAGTCTATGATGTATGTAATTAGTCTGCCTGTATAAACTACGGTTTAATATAAATTACAGAAGCGTAATGACTTAATGATAAAACTCTTACTACGATAAAGTTGAGAAATGAAACGAAGTTTCGAAAACAGTTGTACTGCTTTATGCATTGTGCCTATATAAATTACGGTATAATAGAAAATTAAAGAAGCGTAATGTCTTAATGAGAAGGCTCTTACTTCGATAAAGTTGAGAAATGAAACGTTTTTTTTGCCAATACTAAAATTGCTATCATCCGTTGTTGTACGGTAATTGTTCGGTCGTTGTTCAGTTGTTTTAATAGGTTTTTGTACAGTTGTTGATGAGATCTTGTTCAGTTGTTGTTCAGATAATGTTAGGTTGTTGTACCTATGTTGTTCAGTTGTTGTTTAGTTGTTAAGTTAAGTTGATGTTCAGACTCGACATCTGAACAACTGCTGTAGTAAGGAATTTTCAATAATTCATATCAAGCCATATTACGTTCTCGTATTGAATTTGACACTGTATCAGGCCTTGAAATCGCTGGTGCGAACTTTTGGAAAAGTATTTATATATGACAGGTGCATTAACTACTATTTTAAATAAATTAATAAAATAAATAAATGATGCAATTAACTATAAAAAGTTAGCGGCTAGATCCAAAAGGAAATGTACAGAATGGCACTACAATCATAGACTAGCTTAGACATGACATGACTAAAATAGTCTATGTCATCTATCTTCTCTTGTATCTATGTATTTAACGAAAAGTGACAGCACTATTTATAGCCCTTTAGTCATTAATGTAGAATCCAGTCAGATAAATTTCTTTCGTTTTTTTAAATCTATATGCAACTTTTTTGTTCTTGAAGTTTACTTCTACCTGCTTTGAAAATAAGAACTGCACAATATATTTCTTCACTAGATTTCTGCCCAGCGGTTTTAACCACTGCCACTCATTTTCCTGTAGTAAGTGTTGTTTTACTGCGGTAAAAAGGCTCTTTTGTTATTCCAGGTTATACTCTACCTGTGTTCTAAATTCCATCCAAATCGGTCAAGCTGTTTGAGCGTGAAGAAGTAACAAAAATACTCACCCACACTAACTCTCAGATTTATAATATTAGTACGGATTGGCTGGCCAAGCAAACTTTCTGTTTGTATGACAGGAGGTATAACTGCCTTTCTGTTCAGCTCATTGAATAGATAGTAATCTGCTCAGATTGAAAACGTTTACCTAGAGGTACAATATTTTATGCGGACAGCCATTGCTCACTTTAGATGCTACATAGATGGTCCATAGTATATCCCGATATTCACAAAAGATGGGATGACATAGGTACGGTCGGATTCATAAGTGGAGTCATAGTTAGACCACTTGACAGAATGCAATACGGGTTATTATCCTCTATACTTACTTTACTAACATACGCACACACGTAAGATTATCGACTGTAAGTAGAAAAGTCCACCTTAAGGCGTAGCATTAAAACTTAAACAGATTACCACCTATAAGCGACATCTATGTAATCTTTGAAATAATTACTCGGTGATAGCCTATTCGCCACTACATCACCACAAAGTATACATCACACTGGTTTGTCTAAAACTGTTTATAGTTATCCTTATTCGTTCACTTGTAGTAAAGCAATAGATTACATATCTTTATTTCGTCGTATTGATCACAAGCTACCGTAGCTTAGCGGTAATAGTTCTTACCTTCTAATCAGAACGGAACCGGGTTCCCATCCGATCTCTGTATGTTGAATAATGTTTTTTAAATGTTTTTACCATATTTTCTCCAGTAATAATTATTTTATATAATATTTTTCAATAAATTCATCTATGTATTATATCTATAAATGTTTATTGTAAATTATGTATCAAAATATTATATCTAAAAACATAAACCTATAATATTGTAATAAAACAAAAAGTAAGGTAAGAAATTATTTTATTGGTAGGTATGGTATCACTTTATGTAAATAACAAAATGACATGAATGAGATCTTTTGGTAACCATAAGATACGAGTATGTAAAACTACATAAAATACTTGCTGTCGTAATACTTAGTTAATAGTTTTGTTTGAATGATAAAACACAATATTATGTAAAATGATATTAAGTGTTCATTAGCTGAAACATCGATAGGTAATTATTTATAAGATCATAGGAATGATCCAAATCTTAGATTGAATCTTTCACCAAAGTTATTTAAGTAATAATTTCGTTAGTAATTATTTTATTGTTCTATGTTTAACGATGATGCACTTTCCTCGGAAGTAAAAGTAATTGTAATAATAATAAATCAGTTATTTGCCTACATCTCAAGGTTTAAGCTTAAGTACTCGTTTTCGTAATGAAAAGATATTGAAGCAAAGCCTTAAGATAACTGACTAATAATGATCAATCTTATATAAATATATATCGATGTTTTAGCATAATTTAATTGCTAATGTAATGCTCCACAAATACCTACTGCAATAGTAGGCGGGTAAGCAGGTAAACAGAGGTTGAGTGAGCAACGATTTATCGGGCCCGCTTCGGCATACATTGCTGATTATTTTGTGTATATTCATATATTATAATGAAATACACAAGATAATCAGCAATGTATGCTAGATCGGGTCTGATTGGAATCTTAAGTAAAAATCGCCGCTTACATAATTAGTATTTGGTGTTACCTCCGCTGTTTTCAACAACACTTAATAGACTCGATCAAATAAGTGCATATATCTGTTCCTCTAGTACTCTCCCACACTCCCAGGCAGTGAGCCTCTAAAGCTTCTGTAGTTCTTTCATTGCGCATGTCCCACCTTTGCACCATTAAACCCCATAAATTCTCTATGGGATTTAAGTCCGGAGATTTTGCTGGCCAACGAATAACTTGGATATCTGGGTGCTGGCTAAACCAATTATACACCACGGCAGCTCGATGCACTGGACAATTTATCCTGGACAAATGCAAAACGAGGAACTTCACTAGCAGGATAAACAGTTAAACATTTCGCACCGTCGGCGTCGTCGGTAGCATGCTTTCCTGTAGCATATCAACATAATTAGCGGCAGTTGCACGCCCTGTTTCTTGTGCTACTAATTCGCCTGGACCAGCGGCAGAACCATTTTCTTCATATTGTTACACCATCATCCTCCGCTGTGAATCATTAATAAGACGAGTCGAGTTTTTACGCTACCTTCCTCTTCAAAATGTGTAACCCAACGTTTAACAGTCTTCCACTAAAACAAAGTAGCATTATTAATAAAAAAGTTTATACTAATCGGTTCACAGCTACCAACATACTATGAGTCAAAGTTTTTAATATTTAAAATACAATTGTAATGAAATAAAACTATACTTACGGCCAGACCAGTCTGATTAGCAATTTGAGTTAAATTGAATCCAATATCATGCAGCGCCACAGATAATTGCAGCGCAACAATACGCTGCTTATCCTGCAAACTGATAATAGTATGCATTTCGAAGAAATAAACACTGAAGTTTAATAAATAAACTTAGGTTAAAAAAAATCACTTAGCACACGCACTATCTCGCAAACGATCTAGCAACAACTAAAATGTAATTCAAAATTTACTAAATTTTGCTTCATTTGATAAAAAAAAATTACAACTAAGATATCGGGATTCGATCCATTGTCTCCACAATAACGGTCAAGAATTTGCTTGACCGCGCTACTGACCACGCTACCGAAGCTAATGATTCATGTAGTGAAATAGTCAATACTACTCAGCCTATTATACAATGGTAGTTCGTCAAATAATAGTATGTTATACGTCATTTGTGTCATTGTGTGAGTGTAGCCGCGGGTGCGAGCGACTTGTTTTCTGAGGTTTGTGTTAACTATGACTCCACTTTAGAACGCGACCGTACATATTGGTACGGAATGTGACTTTTTCCAATGTATGGAGAGATGACAGAAGTTGATTCAGTAGAAACCTGATACAGAAGTGTGTAGAGGGACTCAATCGTAGGTTTTTGAGCCCAGTTACCCATCTGCAGCACGTCGTGGCGGAGGGCGTTCAATGTTCCGCAATACCGCGGTTTAGTAACAAAATATATAAATAGTTGACTTTTCCCCCGAAACTCAAAACCAAATACATAAACATTTGGGTTGATATTGCAAAGAATAATCCAAAAAATAAATAAAGTTTTTACCATCCGCCCAGAAAATTATGTTGCTGAATTATCATTGTGTTATTATTGGACTATGTTTTAAGTCGAGTATGTTAAGGCGAGTGTACTCATAAACGACCTTAAAAGTAATGAGATTTTTTTTTGTGAAGTGGTGTCACTGTCGAGGCCGTTCACGGCTACACTCGTCTTAAGTATGTTGACAACATAAGTATGCCGGAAAATCGATAAGAAGTGTAACGTGTAACATAACAAGTGATGAATGCGTATGACTATACTTTTAAAACATCTATACATTTAAGTACCTACATCATAGAGGGTGCGAACCGATATTTTCGAAAACATTGACATACAATTTGTATACCTATACCAGTGTGTATAACAAACCCTCACCAGCGCTTGCTCGGCTTCACGAGAAGTAGAAATCTAGTGCACAATACATACAAAATAATTATGCATGCGCAATTATTTTTTTCATACACGGTCATCAAATGCTTATTTAGTGTAGAAGTCTTCAAAAAAAAAACATCACGACATGTAGACTGACACCAATCTACTGAACGTACAAATCACAGATGAATAAGATAATGTACTAGGGTAGTACAAATAGTTTGCAAGAAATATATACTTTATTACGAATAAACGTCATTTGTTATTTATCATCAATGAGGCCATTTCTGGCAGTTGTTGAAAAAAGAAAACAGTGTACTAAAAATCATCTAGGCGGCAATTTTGATGGGGAGTTTGATTCTTTTTCATTTCGTAAAGTACACAACGTCATTCAACGACCCAATAAACGTCAATGAAAATGTATTAAGACGTAATGGTGTTTGATTAAAAGTCTGAAATAATAATATTGTAACGACTGGTGAAGAGAGGAGCTATTGGCTGGCGAGATGAGCAGTGTAAAGCGAAGTGGTGTGGAGCGATGTAATACAAAGAGGTGGGGTGCGGTGAGGTGCGGAGGTGAGGTGAGCATAGACATTTGTGTCTATGGAGGAGAGGAGAGGAGGAGAGCATAGATGCGAGACAAAAATGACGTTTTGATTCGAATTTGGAGTTCAGTGTGTGACAGCGGCGTTTTTACACACTTTTTCGTATAAATCAGAGAAATTGTTTTGCCTAATATTAATCCAATATAAAGCATTGTGATTCCAAGAAACTTTTTTATTCGCTAAAATATCCTGACGATAATAGTCAGAAGCGGGATGATTCCAAGTCCACTATAAGGGAAATTCTGCAGGAGGGTTCAGGCGAGAAATCTGGACGGTATGTACGGCAAAAGAAGAAGCCAGGAAATATAAGTAATGACCAGATTTGGAAAGCTTGGTCACAAAAACGCTACGAATAGCTCTGCAAATTATGTTAAATGAGGAAGACAGTCAGTACCGAATCGAATTTTATTGAAAATTTCAACACCCGGATGACCAGAATATGAATGTTCAGAGTTGGATTAAGAAAATTGAACAACTGGCGGAAATTTACCTACAGCTGGAGTGATTATACGAAAATTCTAACTTGCAATCGAAGCTGCAAGTTCAGGCTCGCATTTGGTTTAAAAGACTTGAATCTTATTGAAGCAAAAGGGTGTAAACGTAGACTTGAGAGCTGATAGAGATGAATGGAAGAAAAAACATGTTGCGCCGACCCCAAATAAATTAGGATAAGGGCTGGCAGATGATCATGATGATGAGACTTGAATTTCAATCTTATGAACATACATGTCAGGAGTGGTAAACAAGTCATTTTGGAAGAGATAATGCAACGTAAGAAATTGACCAGTGAAAGTATGACTAAATACTGCCAAGAGAAGTTGGCTTTGAGCTATCGATTTCTGCAAAGTGAACAGGCAGCGGTGTCTTGTATAATACGGGGTTTACCTGACGAGCAAGCTAATGCTCAAGCATTTCAATGTTCGACGCCAGACAAAATATATGAAAGATTCTTGTCAACTTTTGATCATTATCAATCCGATCAAGGTTTTAACATCCAAGAAGCAAGAAGGGTTGACAAAAATTGGAAAATGACACCTTTGAGACATTTTGATGCCTAGATTAGATGTAGATGCCTGTGATTAAGTTTCTGGTTATGGAGTACAGGTAGCTGAAGACAAGGTGCCGTAGGCAACAGCTTATTAAATGTGGTTGTAGCATATACGCCGCAAGGAGACATGTGTGCAAGACATAGGCAGCACAGTAATGGCTGTACTCACTATACTATGGCCAGTTCTATTATTCACGATGGAGTAGGATACTTGAAGGTGTGTAACATGGGAGAGGATGCCATACACCGGATTGAGGGCGACATGATCACACGAGCTGAGCAATGTGTTTGTGAGGTGAGTGGGTATTTTTAATTACTGCGGTGTGGGAAGAAAGAGGTGCAGACGACAAGCGATAGAGATGAGATAGGGTAGAGTAATAGTGTTGATACAGTTAAGATAAGTAACATCTTTAACAAAATTTGCTACTTTAGTAAATACAGTCTGCAAAGGAGATAGGGTAGCATCATAGTACAGTTGGCAAGGAGATAGGGTATCACCTTCCGGACCATAAAGTTGAATTCCCATTTAGTTGAATTTCGGATTCCCAATAAGTTGAATCCTAACCAAAGCTAGCAAGGAACAGTGTAATGTGTAAATACAAGCGTGGTTTCTCTCTTATTGGCTTATACTTAAAGCGTCCTGTTAGCCACACTGTGGTGATAGTGATGTAGAATGTAGTGGATCAAAGTGATGGATGAGGAAGTCGTATTTGGGGATGATCTTTTTTATCTGCTGTTAAGTTAACGATTTTTCTTGCGCCAATTGCGGTGCAATTGGTTTCAGGATGGCCGACTGTAACGACTGGTGAAGAGAGGAGCTATTGGCTGGCGAGATGAGCAGTGTAAAGCGAAGTGGTGTGGAGCGATGTAATACAAAGAGGTGGGGTGCGGTGAGGTGCGGAGGTGAGGTGAGCATAGACATTTGTGTCTATGGAGGAGAGGAGAGGAGGAGAGCATAGATGCGAGACAAAAATGACGTTTTGATTCGAATTTGGAGTTCAGTGTGTGACAGCGGCGTTTTTACACACTTTTTCGTATAAATCAGAGAAATTGTTTTGCCTAATATTAATCCAATATAAAGCATTGTGATTCCAAGAAACTCTTTTATTCGCTAAAATATCCTGACGATAATAATATATGTGGTGCTTGTGGCGCTTATTTAAGCGTATTTTGATTTGCTAACAATGAATAACCTCATTTTGGTTGAGACAGATGAATTTTATCTCCGAACATATTGAAATTGTTTCTTCTTTCGGTTAAAATCATAGCAAAGAAGCTACGACGAGCCGTACCAGTAGGCTGTTACTAATACTATTATAGTGTTATAATAATAAAGAATCAACGTCAAACTCTTAGAATAGCATAGACTAAAGTGGTCCAATCTATTTCAGTTTTCGCTTCATATTGATATTTTCTTCCTGCTGAGAAGCCAATCTACTTACCCATTAAAGTATTTACTGAAAAAAAAAGGTAACCAGATCTTTTTGTTCTCGGCACAATACTTTATTTAAACGTTGGAAAAAAAAGCAACAAGACAAAGGTACACGGTAAAATACACTGTCAAATAGTTCCAACATAACAAGATATTTGACAGACGTATGAATATAGATTTACCTGATAAAATAAGGAGGTAGAAAATATTTTATGCATAACTGAAAACACCTAGTCATATCATCACCGTGGTAAGTGCTTTACATGTTCCTTTCAAGAAAGATTTTGTTCAAACAAAAGCCGTTTTTGGTATATTATATATCCTTAATAATAATCCTTATTAAAGGTATTTATAATATTTTTAATACAGGGTTACTGGTATTATATTATAATTACGACCCCGTCAAGGAATGAACCATTGCATGAAACAGAATAACGTTCACAAAAAAGGCTCTTTTTTCTGGACTTTCTGGGAAAGTTCCGTTTTATTTTTTTTAACGTCTAAGTGGGACAGACGCACTGCAAATTAGACCTGGAGTCACATGGTTATGGGAGCAGAAACCAGAGGAGCCAAATGCTGGGGAACGTCCTGTACAGGCAAGGGCTGTTCTATATGAACACCTTTTTTCAGAAAAAGCTGCAATGGAATTGATCCTGGAAGAGCCCTGACGGCAAGACGAAGATTATATATATTTAGCAATGTCTAATTTATCAATACAATCAGGTTTAATACCGGAAACGGTCACAGACTTGTAAGAGGCGCCCTAAATATCGATTTCTAGCTAAAAAAAACGACATGATGATGCTCCTATCCGATCGCCGCAGAGATACAGGGATTTGCTCCAAGACCTGAGCACTGCAAGCTTTGAGTCGGGACTGTCGATGAACATGTCAAAGACCATGCTTATGACTAATAGCCCCGAAACCAGAGTGACAGTAGATGGCGGTAGAATGACATATGTCCATAAATACATATATCTGGGCCAAATAGTCTCTTTCCGGGGGCGACAAGACAAAGAAGTAGCGAGACGCACCGAAAACACTGGAGGAGCTATTGGTCCATGAAAGACTATATGAAAGGCGACTTACCAATATCACTTAAGCGCAAAATCATGGACATATGCATTCTCCCAATACTCACATATGGGGCACAGACATGGTCTTTGACGAAAGTCCAAAAGACCCGACTCAAAGTTTGTCAGCGATCAATCGAACGCAGTATACTAGGTATGAAACTCGTAGATCGGTTAGATAGTTGTCCAGAAGTATGTGTACCATGGGCAAACTTTGCAGCTGGGTAGAGAGAACTTTGATTCTGAAATCACCAGAAGAATGCAGCTGGACTGGACAAATTTTTAACTTATTCCTAAAAAAACGCGAAAGATGTCGTTTTATGCCCTAGTCACCTCTCGACTGGAACTTGACATATTAAGTACCAATGTATAAAGTTACTAAGCTTATAATTTGTACTTCGAAATCACCTCCACTTTACGTCTTGAGGACATTATTTTGTACAAATCGGACAGTTTTAAAATCATCTTCTATTTTTACAATTCACAGAATTGCTTCAGATTTCACTTATAAGTTTTTCGACATCTATACATTAAAAGCCATTATAACATTATACTTAAAAGCCGCGCTCCTCATCTGTACTACCATAAAATAGTAATACTAGGTTTGACCAGTACAAAAAAAAACTTCCAAAGTATTTTTCAAAAGTTTTAATATCAATAGTGAGCGCTATCTAAACTAGTCCAGTAAAAGATAAAACTATACACCAGCAACTAAAATTTCGCCAAACGAAGTCAACTATAGCAAAACACAACCTAAATCTTCAAAGAACAGAGCGGTATATAACTTCTGAACATTTAGTTTTCTAACTCCGGAAGATATATATCAAAAACTACAGCGCGTTATAATTTCAGAAGAGTGTCACGGATCTCAGAAGACTTAAAAACTTTTCCATTTTACCAAAAAATATGATTGAAATATTTAGCTAGCAAGTAGGTAATTGAAGTACTGAGCTAGCTAAGTATTTCAATCATATCATTATGAATACAACGCTAATCAGACTGTAAAATCTCTTGATATCTGCTGTCTTGGTAACTAAAATACTGCTTAAGTCGAGTGTACTCGTGAAAAACCTCGTAAAGTGGCGCCTCGCCACATCACAAAAAAAACAAGTTTTTAGTATAATCCTTAAGTACAATTAGAACCTGCAAACTCAATAAAATATTCGCTGTAACTAAAGTAATTGCAATAAATACCAAAAGTTGCCGTTTTAGACACTTTTTGCCATAATTTTAATTTGATAACTTTATTGTGCAGCGAATATATTATTGAGATTGCAGGTTCAAATTTTACTTAAGGATGATATACTAAAAACTTGGTCAACGGACATTCTGATAGATTGTTTGTATAAAGAGAAAACTTTTATTTTGTGAAGTGGCGCCCTTGTCGAGGTCGTTCGCGGGTACACTCGCCTTAAAAAGTATTTGATGTTTCTTACTTCTGTGCCAGCCATTTCGCTTGCTCCATGTAAAACCTCGATATATCTATTTAGAGTGCGCCCCAGTGGGCCGATTCCCGATTATGACGTCGATCCGATTCGCACACTACATTAAACAATTGCCATTCGAATTGAATTGGCAAGCGCTTTAAACCGATTTACATTTTACCTTTAACATGGTCGATGGTAATGTATTTTCTTGTTTCCTTTTCGAAATGATGGTTTCAATTTTAAATAAAGGTACGCGTTTACTTCAAATCTAACGTTGCTGCATCATACGATGTTTCACCAAGATCTGTCAAATTTACGTTAGTGACGCGGTGACGTCTGGTGAGTCTTTCTTGTATTTCATACAAAACCATACAAGTTAGTCGTCTTGACAGATCTTCATCTGCTGCGGCAAAGACAATTCAGTTCAAATTTCAACCTTAAAAGATAGAAAAGCCTAAAACTATTACTTACTTCGTAATGCGGTAAAATACACTGCTTGTACATGGTGGCCTGTATAGTGACGTTTCAAGACAAAATCTGAATGCTTTATACTGAGGGGTGTCCGACTTACCCCCATGTATGTTTTCCGCGGTTTTTTGTAGTTTTCGAGTTATTCTAATTTTAAAGTTGTGTGTGAACAATTCGACAGACAGTCTTTTTATTTTTTTGTGCACTAGAAAATACAAACACAAAAAATCGCTCAAACAGTTCTTTAACAGAAGTAAAAAAAGAAAAGGAAAGAAGCATGTCAGTAATTTTTCCGTACAACTTTAAAAGTTGAATAACTCGGAAACTACAAAATCGCGAAACATACATGGGGAAGATTCGGATACCTTTTAGTATGAGGCATTCGAATTATGTCTTTGTGATGACACTATACGTAACATCTTATATGCACCTGATCAGACATTTTTATTTTATAAACGCTTTAGGTACGTTTTCACGGCCGTGACTAATAACGTGTAGAAACATTTACGTCATGTGACAAATGTGTGCCATTTGCTTATCAACTGTCAAACGGTTTGTTAACTCTAGCCGCCCGATATGAAAGTTGTTGTTAAAATTTTACTAGTTCTAATCTTGAACATAAAATATAGCACTGTTAGTGCAAAAAATACTATTAAAAGTTTAATTAAATAATGTAAGGTGTGTTTTAAAAAATGGCGACATCGTTATTATCAAAATTTTGATGTCGGTGTAGAACTTCTTTATCATCTCGTTTATTGAATTCCGTACACCTGAAATTCATAAACCCGTGCAATATTGTAAAGTCTCCATACGAAGACGTGGAAATAGCAAATTGCACTCTTCCTGAGCATATTTGGAAAAATTTGGGTAAATGGTCAGATAAAACAGCAATAGTAAGTATTTTCCAAACATAACCGTACTGGTTCTTGCTAAATACGCCAAAAGTGGGCATGCTCATACAAGTGAAGTCAAATATATTTACTTACTATAAAAGTAATATGAATTATTATTATTTCAGATATGTGGCGAAACTGATCGCTCGTATACCTATCATCAAATCTACAAACTCTCTCGAAATTTAGCAGCAAATCTCCGAAACAAATTTCACATATCCGATGGTGACGTAATTCAAGTTTTGCTTCCAAACTGCCCTGAATACGCCATTATTGTATTGGGAGTTCTACAGGCTAACGCCATACTGTCACCGGTCCATCCTACATGCACTGCATGTACGTCAATGATAAATGATGATGTTTCTTTTTTAAACGTATTTTAATTGATTTATTCGATACAAAATGTATTTTATTTTTGTTATCTTTTGCAGATGAAATCAGTCACTCGTTATTACTAGCAAACCCTAAACTGGTTATAGGGTCTCCCTCAACAATACCATTAATTAAAAAAAGATTAAAGTTAACAAGCAAAAATAATATACCTGTAATAAACCTAGATATTTGATGATTAAACGAACTTACCTGTAAGTGAAGTTCTATCACAATTATGCGAAGCGCCTCGTCCTCGAGATAAGTATTTAATTTTGACTTGTAGTAACACCTAGGTACTACCACTCTTTGCACTTAGTTGAGATTATTAGTTTTTTCTTTTTCTTTATTTGGTATCCCCCTTGGCCCGTCAGCTGTCACGCTGCGCAATGTCGTCATTAAGTTTAGAGATGAACATTGATGTATTTCCTTATTTATGGGAAAGCAGTAAGCTGTGGGCGGGCGGGATACTTATCTCTTCGGACGAGGCGCTTCGCATAATTGTGATAGAACTTCACTTACAGGTAAGTTCATTTAATCATCAATTATACTTCGCGCCTCGTCCTCGAGATAAGTATTTAATTTTGACTTGTAGACTTTGAGAGTTAGAGTGTAGGGAAATATCATCAATGACACCACTAACTATTTCAAATCAACTTTTATTTTGGAAATGCACATATAGGTTTACTACTTATAATATATTATTATAATACTTATAATAGTTACCTTAATTAATTTAACATTTATTTTTAAATTACTGTAAATTTAATGTAATTATTAAGTCTATGAAATTATGACTTTCTAATAGAAAATCCTGTAATAATCATAAATGATTTTATCATAAACCTAATTATTGTTTATAATAGCCTGAGCTAGAGATAAGTGTGAATTATTAAGAATAGGCCTATTATAGAATTTACCGAATACGGCTGAATTACCGCTCCAGCCAGCGGTATTCCGTATCGCGTCGATGTTGACGCCAGACAAGTACGCACGCGACGTGCTAGCATGCCGCGTACTGTGCGCACTAAATACAGATGTATCGATGCCGCTAAGACTCAGCGTGTTTTTAACCCATCTGCTGAGCGTTTGTGTGCCAACTGGCTTGTGCGGTTTTTTAATGCCTATAAATAAAGAGTCTGATTTCCTAAGGTCTTTGGTTTTATCTAAATATGCCATTAAAGTTTTTGCTGGACATATTGACGGCTTTTCCGGAAAGAATGGCAAGTATAGTAAAGGCTGCTTTGAGCCTGGCCGTGAAGTCTTAATCATATCAGGGATATGTATGCTTATGTTTTGAGGAGATATACTAATATTTTTTATATTTATTTTCGAAAGGGTTTGTATCCTATGGGCTGTAGTTAAAGCTAACAAAGATATTGTTTTTTTTGTTAAACATTCTAATGATAAATCATTATTAGGGTACCAGTTATTTAGAAAATTTAATACACGATTTGTATCCCAAGTTGTTGTATACTTGGGTAACTGAGGTCTGAGACGAAACACGCCCTTGAAAAATCTTTGAATTCTGTCATCATTGGACACAAAAGAACCCAGTACTAACGCTAATGCGGATCTACACGAGTTAAGTGTTCCGTATTGGCACCCTTGGTCGTACAGAAGAGTAAGAAAATAAATAATGTTAGGAACAGAAGCAGAAAAAACATCAACGGAGTTTGTTGTACAAAAGTTCCACCATTTTCTAAGGCAGACATCATACTGTTTGACAGTATTTTCTGATAAAGAAGCCAACATTATTCCAAGGGAAGACGGTGGTACACCTCGTCTCGACAACGCTTCCCGCATAAGACTGCTGCAGCCAGGGTAATCGACTCGTGGATCCGACGTGAGCTGCAATGAGATATTAATGCATGTTTGTGAGGTGGAAAAGTAATAACCTCCGAGACAATAAGGGATTGAAAGATGGGGTACCACGGTTGCGTGGGCCATACCGGAACTACAACTATACCCTTAGCTTGCTCGGAAATTATTTTTCTAACCGTCTTTAGAATGACTGAAAAGGGAGGAAAGGCGTAGAAAAATATATTATGCCACGACACTGTGAACGCGTCGACGGCAACTGCGTCCGGATCTCGCTGCCATGAAATGTACTTAGTACATTTGTTATTTATGCGGCTGGCAAACAGGTCAATTTCAGGTTGGCCGAACACGTCCGTTAATGAGCTAAAAGCCCAGCTAACTAACTCCCATTCGATGTCTGGATGCATTTTTCGGGACTCTGCATCTGCGACCACATTGTCGCGTGATCTGATGTACGATGCAAAAATAAAGAGTTTTCGTCCTTCGCACCACTGCCAAATTTCTCTAGTAATTTGCGTTAGATGAGGATATTGAACTCCGCCCATACGATTGATATATGCAATCGCGGTGGAGTTGTCTATACGCATTAAAATCTGACAGTTGTAAAGATCTCGAGCAAAAGTTTTAAGGGCGATAAAACTAGCGAGCAATTCAAGATAGTTTATATGTTTTTCTCTTTCCGTATTAGACCACTGACCATTTGCTGTCAAGCTATCGCAGGCAGCCCCCCACCCCGTAGATGAGGCGTCAGAATGTATCTCTCTACAATAATTATCATTCAGTATACGATGGACAGAAAGATCAATGTTTTCTAGCCACCAATGTATATCCGGTAATAATGAAGCAGGTACAGTCATAATTTTATTATAATTGTCGTGACTTTTTAAATTAAGGAATTTACACCGTTCCATTTCCTTGGTATGAAGTAAGCCGTACTCCACGGCTGGACAAGCCGATACAAGTAACCCTACTAGTTGAGCCAACTTCCTAACTTGGCAGAGTCTTAACTTCAAAAAGTTTTCTAATTCGGTCCTAATACGCGTCCTTTTTTCTTGCGGTAAGCTAAGGTTGAAAGCGTGAGAATTGATAATCATACCTAAAAATTTACACGAATCTGAAGGCTGAGGAGCACTCTTTTCTTTATTAATAATGAAGCCAAGTGATACAAGTAACTTCTTTGTAGTGTTAACATTCAACTTACATTGTTGTGGTGATAAACCAAACAAAAGCCAATCGTCTAAGTATAATGTAGACAACATACCGGCAGATCTTAGTAGTTTTACAATGGGCTTCGTTATTTTTGTAAAGACAAAAGGTGCAGTACTGAGGCCGAATGGTAAAACATTAAATTGGTAAAGTTTTCCATCATAAATAAACCGAAGGTACTTTTTTGAATCTTCGTGCATTTTTATTAAAAAATAAGCATCCTTAAGATCAAGCGTTGCCATGAAACAGTCTTGTGTTACAAGCTTAAGAGCTGTTCGCATATCCTCCAATTTAAAATGCTCAGTTCGCATGAACTTGTTAAGTTTTTTAAGATTTAAAATAAATCTCATTTTACCATTCGGCTTCGGCGTTAGGAAAACACTGGATATAAATTGATGCTCACATGGAGCACATTCAGAAATGGCACCAATACTCAGTAAATTACCTATCGCTTCATAGAAAAGTATTTTTTCTGAATCAGAATGATTTTGTACAGGAGGTAATGATTCCTGATATACAGGATAGGTAAAATTTATTTTATATCCATCTATCCAGGAAAGAATGGTGCGATCATTGGTGATAAGCGACCATTGTCTATGAAAATTGTGTAAACGTCCTGCATACTCAACTGTATCTAACGGCGGCGTGGTGGAGGCGGCGGCGGTTGACGCGGCCACGTCCTCGATGAGTGCGCGGGCGGCTGCGACGGAGGCGCTCGCGGAGGTGCAGGCTCGCGGCTCCTCGCTGTCTGGGTCGGTGGCCTGTACACTGGCCCGGAGCCTTGCGGTTTAAATTCTTGGAAGATTTGGGCTTATTAGCAGCTAAATTTTTATTAGCTGGAGCCGCCTTTAGTTCACTTCCTGATTTATTAATACTTTTAGCTGACTTTAGCGTTTCTGCCAAGGTTTCACTGAATAGAAATGAGTCTATTTTGGTATTATTTAGGTGTTCCTTTAGATCCTTTTTTAATGAGAAAAGGATGAAGTTCCTTCTGGTAATAGAATCGCCATGCTGAATATCACACAATAAGCGGGCTACATCCATAAGCTTTTGTAAGGTGACCTTGTTTTTATTTTTTGAATTAATTTCAGAAGAAATGATGTCACTTAAGCAAGAAATTGCGTTTGCCATTAGTTTTTGTTTAGCTTCTATACCCTTTTCACGTTTAGCTATGTTTTCTGGGATAGCTACTTTTATTTCAGGATTTACTTTAGGGGCATCAATATTCAAGCAATTCGCTGGAACAGGGTATTTTTCTGTTAACTCCTTACGAATTTCTTTGTTAAGCCTTTCTGTAGCTATGTGCTGGAGGCGGGTGGCTAATTCTCGTAAAATATTTTTACCATGCTTATCTGAATTTGACGGATCCTCGCCTAGGATTTCGAGAGTATCCGCATCCAATTCGATGACGTCGGCAGCCACCTCAGACTGGGTCGCAGGAAGCAAACTGATCTGGCCTGGAGCCATCGGCGTGTCCGTAGGGTCGTCGCCGGCCTCTGGGCCCTCGTTGACGTCATCTAGGTTGGTATGCTCAGAGGACTCGGGATCGAGCGCGTCAGACACCCAGTCTGATTTTTCTACCACGTATGTGCCTGGAATTGCAAACATCTTTGTCTGTTACTGATAGTAACGATAAAGATATAAGACGCCATAGCGCCTAACGCCTGCATATCACATACATTAGTATGTACCTATTATATTTTTTACATGTGCAATAAAAAAGAGGGTAGTTGCATAACGTGTCTGCAAGTAGGTATGAGATAACGAGTGTTATCTTATCAATAAGTTAGGTAGCAATCCCGAATGGATTGAACGCCAACCATTATTAATGAATTTTTTGTTTGTGATAACGACTGTTATCCTTTCTAGGTTAGGTAAAAATCCCCAATGGATTATACGCCAACCGCTATTATAATGTTGAAAAACGTGAAGTAGCCCCAATGGCTAAATCGATTGTTTTCCGTACATTACAGTTAAGGTGAGGTGGCCTTAGAAATCTACCGAGCAAAGGCAGAGTAGTGTTCGGAGTTTTCTATGCCATTTCTTCAAATCTCAAAAATACGAGACGTAATTATTTTCAGGACTACTTCAAGATATATGCTACAAAACTATGGGGCCCAAAACACGATTGGTTAAAATTTTCTCGATAGAAAAAAATCGCAAAATAAGCTCTAATTTTGCGGTTTTTGGCCTGTTTCTTAGACTAAAAACCTGTACCATTTGACCTGTATCCAATATTTCAAAATTTATTCTATGTCATTTTCTTCCTTATTGTATGTGTAATCAACGTATGGAGCTAGTTTTTCAATTATCTACTTATTATCATTTAAAAAGAACACTTAAACACAAAAGTATGTTCGGTTTGCGCACGGGCACGTCGGTTTCTACCGCGCCCGCACCCCTCAGTCGGCCACTGAGCCTCGTCGGAAGCAGACATGTACAACTTTTTTCCAGCCGCGGAGATATTGCGACATTTAGTGAGCAGGGAAGAAAAATGCCAAGTTAAAGAAAAAAAATGAAGCTTTCCAAGCCTTGCTATACAAAACAGAGGATTAGGTAGTTTGCGGCGTAATATTTACATATATATCACGCCTAGAATCCCATGCGGGGTAGGCAGAGCGTGAACGGTCGCAAAAAACGGATATTTACGCCATGTCTGACAAATATTTGAGGGTTATGCGCAAAAATTGTGTATCGCCATAGTGACAGGTTGTCAGCCTATCGCCTAAGATTGCAGTACACACCCTCAAGTACCTTAGAAATGGGGTGATGCTATTCTAAGCCGGCATCACACGGCATAATATTTACAAAATTTTTATAAGATATATTTTTTGAATTAGGGTAGAAGTACCTTGCAAGGACTACCTTATGTATGGTAAACATAACAATTTATTTATACCTAGTCTCACCCACGGCGTGATGTTTATCCCGTAGGAAAAGATATTTTTCCAAAGAAAAAGAAAAGTTGCCTATGTCACTCCAGCCTCACAATCAACCCAACGCAACGTGACGTTACAATTACAATACAACGTCAAGGAAAAACAATCAAACAAACACGCTTCGATGGATAAAAACCTGTCAAGTGCGAGTTGGACTTGATAGCTGAGGACGGTTCCGTACAACCTAACTTTACTATTGTATAGGGTGAAATTTAACTAGTGACCGATAGCGAAAACCATGGATGCCTACCAGACACCAGTCTAAGAATAAGGAACAAATTTGCTCAAGTAACATATGGGTCCCATACAAATTGACTAGGCCGGCTAGTACACCTTGTATGGGAAGTTCAATTTTACATAAAACCACTCCGTTACGACGAGAAGAAAGGAAAATCAAACAAGGCGGCTTTCTTATTTGTAATATTAGTGTGGATAGATAAAAACCGGTAAAGTGCGAGTTGGACTCGATAAGTGAGGACGGTTCTGTACAACCTATTTTAACGATTCAATGTGAATTGTGAGCCAAACTGTGGTCGTAATTGCGTAAGCTGAAAATAAATCTGATGCAGAGATTTTGGTGACGCTCAAGTTTGCTAAACAACTCCTCAGTGGCATCCACGCGGCAGGTGTCGGCGTGGTATAAACGGGGAAGGAGAAGTGTCTGAGCAAGAGTAATCTTAGTTTTAAGAGGCAAGAAATTTTGAAGTCATTAAAGCGAAAGAAAAGAGAAAAATACTTTACTGCTGACAGCGTTGATCTGCGCAGTCCAACTGAGAGTAGAATCCAGCAAAATACCAAGGTTTTTGGCAGTTTTCGTGAAAGCTATAGACGTGCCGTTATAAATAACGTTTCTGATAATTGGATGGTCCACTTGCCTACACACACATATAAGAACTACCTATTAGCATGGCCTGAGATTTTATTGGGTTGACCACGAGACCGAAGAATTCAGCCCATATAGCCACAGTTTCATTATTTATATCATCACAGGTGAAATGACGGTAAATCTGCAAATTGTCTGCGTAAAGATGGAAGCTAGAAGAGAGGAAAACTGTGTTAATGACAACAGAAAAAGAAGAAGTGAAAGGACGCCACCTGTAGGTACGCTTGCAGAGAGATTACTCCATTCCGAGAAAGCCTCATCAGAACGGACCCGCTGCAAGCGACCCCGAAATTATGAATCAAACCAAGTTATTGCCGGAGAAGAAATGTTAAAAGAGCGAAGGACAGCGAAAAGTACATCAAGATCAACTGAGTTGAAGGCATTACTGAAATGAAGTAAAATAAGAATAGTCAAAGACTCATTCTTCATGGTCTGGTGAATATTGTCGGTGACTTTGATAAGTGCTGTCACAGTGCTGTGACCAGCACGAAAGCCTGACTGATACGTAGAAAGAAGACTACTAGATATGTTGAAGTCAGATGCCTGTTTGTGGACAATGTGTTCAAGGATCTTGGATAGGAATGGAAGGATGGAAAAGGGGTGAAATTGGGAGAACGATGAAGGATTGGAAACTTTAGGGAGAGGTATAACAATTGCACGATTTTATGCTGAGGTGAAAGAACTCGTTACCAGAGTGAAATTAAAGATGTGTGTGAGGATTGGCAAGAGTTCGGTAAAGATAAGGGAGATCATACGGGAGGAGAGACCATCATTGCCCACGGCAGTAGATTTGATGGATGATATACCTGTGTTTCTAAACATCGTCCTCGGCAACAAATTTAAAAGAGAAGAAAGAACACTGTGGAAGTGGTGACGGTTTATGTTAGCGTTAGTTGTTGCTTTGACGACATCAGTCAGTGTGACAGGAGGAGACGAAAAATGCCGTTTGGTGCTGACAAATCTACAGCACCACAAGGGGTAGCTGGCGACTTCCCATCACCAAGCGCGCGTAAATATTTCCAGACTTGTGCTGGCTTATAATTATCGATAGAGTCATCAATGTGGCACCTTTTCGCATCCCTACATAGACGACTACACCGATTTCTCAACAGTTTGTTTGAGCAGCCAAGAGAATTTGAGAATCGAGGAATGTGGACTGTTGATGAAAAATTTATCTTCATAGGTGCTACCCTTTCGAAATCGTGGGTGAAGATACCACAGTGGAAGTGAAATGCCCAGTTGCTGCCTCAAAAAATGGCATTCATAATTCTTTAAAACAAAATAAGGTGCAAATATTGAAAAATTATAAAAAGCAAGATCAAGTTACATATAGTAATTGGTTTTTCCAAGTTTTGGGACAACGTGCGACGGGAAAGATAAGATGTGTTTTATATGGAGAAAACAATCTGATGAAATGGAGACAGTATATACAAAGACATGTCAACTTTTGGTAAACTAAAATAGAATCATATTCTCCCTGAATGAGAATGGTAGATTCTCGTGTCGAGCCCGTGGGATGCCTTTGAGAGGTTCTAAAAAACCGGCTATATAACCAGGAAAGTGGGCGCTAGACTGTCAGATCCTGTTTATTGGGGCTGTTATAGATTTCCTTAGTTCAATCCCTTATTATTTTGCCAATTCTATTTCTATGTCTGTTCGTTTGTATGCCTCGCATCGATAATTTCAACAGATTACGGAAGGAACCCTATTTATGGGCGTCAGTAAATGAAGTAGATATCTTAATTTGAATGTAATTTTTTCGTCTTGTAAATGAATTTTGATTACTTTTTGATGTATATTATTTGAATTTTTCCCCATATAACATAAATAATCAATTATCATACGGATCCCTAGACATTATTTCTTTATAAATAATTCTGTACCTACCTAACTATGACTGATTTAAAAACTTTACGTTGTTGCACTACGTAAAGTTTTACATAATTTACATGTCTAAAAAACATTGAATAGGTTCATCATATAACATTTAAAAAAGACAACCTTTCAATGAAACAAATAGTTCAATTATTAGCACGTTTACCCTACGACTATACTGTCGTGCGCGGGAGCCTGATACGCTGCGTTTGCTACTTGCCCGTGCGGGGGGTACACCCCGCGCCTGCTCCGCCCGCGCGGCTGCTTCACCCCCTTGAAAACGCGGCTACCTCGGCCAGATTTCGCCTTAATAGCCAGCTAACCTGTTTGTTCCGGCGCCGGCGGGCTGCCGGGCGCGGGTTCGGCGGCTGCAGGTTCGGGCCCCGGCCCGGGCGGTGGCGCGGGCTGAGGCGCGGGTGCAGGATGTGGTGTGGGCGCCCGCGCGGGTCGCGGCACAGGCTGCGACGATGGCAGCTTCTGCTCGCTCGGCGCGGTAGTCGCCGGGTTGTTATCGTCACGATCCCGAATTTTCCTTTCCAGTTTGCGCACTTTACTCAGCAAACGTTCCAAGTCTTCCTCGCACGTCCTCGAAGTTTTCCTTTTCGACATGGTGAACCGTTGCACGAACACGAAAGATAAAAGGAAATATCGCGTCTTGAGTGGTCGAGCACTAAAGTGTCAATGACGACATTGCGCAGCGTGACAGCTGACGGGCCAAGGGGGATACCAAATAAAGAAAAAGAAAAAACTAATAATCTCAACTAAGTGCAAAGAGTGGTAGTACCTAGGTGTTACTACAAGTCAAAATTAAATACTTATCTCGAGGACGAGGCGCGAAGTATAATAATAAAAATAATACACTAGAAGACGCCATATCATATCAAGAGCTTGTACAAGATACTAATCTTAGTGTACTTACACTATTAAAAAGAAATATTGATGATGTATCTGTGTTACCTTTCTCAAGTGGAACGACTGGGTTATCAAAAGGAGTTGAACTCACTACAAGAAGCATGGTCACAAATTATATCCAGCAGGATATTGAAGAAATCAAACAGTACAATGATACAACGGGTAATTTGAAATGAAATTTTATTGATATTTTATTCAAATATTTGCTTGCATTCAAAACTTTTTCTGAGCATAAGTCAAAGATTACCTACCATATTGCTAACACCAAATACTTATCTGCACATGTATGTAACGCGATTTTATAAACTATTGTTTTTTTTACAGCAAATCACCAAGAATCTATCCTGGCAGTTCTACCTTTTGCTCACATTTATGGATTGTCGTTAATATTATTGCACAAGCTGTCAATCGGCGCCAAAATTATCTCTTTACCAAAATTTAATCCGCATATGAAAATACACAAAGTCAGTCTGCTGTATGCAGCTCCACCTATAGGTAAGAAAGCTAATCATGATTTGCATACTTTCCGGTTTTAAATTGTAAACTAAAAAACCCAGCACAATATAGATTTTTTTTCCAGTTCTATTTCTTAGTTCATCTTCTGAAATAAAGGAAAACCATTTAGACTCATTAAATAAAATCGTCAATGGAGCTGCCGCAGTATCAAGAGTTGATGTTGAAAAAGTTATGAAAAGAACAAGGGTTCGTACTTACCATATTATATTATTAAATTACAGTACTTAGATATTATTTTAACTATGATATTAAAGAAAAATTCAATATTTGTATCTTTTTAGCAAGAAACACAATTCGTCCAAGTTTACGGAAGTACAGAATCGGCATTAGTAACAAGTACAGCACCAAGAACTATAGATTATTATTATTATTTTTTTTTATTAGTGATGGGTTTGCTCTTGACTCTAGTCTAGGTCATAGGACAGAGACAGAGTCTAAGATAGAGCGAGCGAGCTAACCCAGAAGCTATTTGTCTTCTGGATATGCTCTGCCAAATACAGCTTTAAAGATTATCGACCTAAATGGTCAAAACGTAGGGTTTAATCAGGTATGGTATGATTTATTTACCTAAGCTTTACTAAATCATTTCACTATTCACTAAATTTGGGATGTGCCCACACAATTCTACCCATACATATACATACATAAATCACGCCTCGAATCCCTTGCGGGATAGGCAGAGCATAAACGGCCGTAAAAACAGACATGTACGGGTCACTCGGTAAATAGTGTATCGCGATAGTGACAGGTTGTCAGACCATTGCGAGTCCCTTAGTCGCCTTTTACGAAACCCACGGGAAAGAAATAAGGTGATGCTATTCTAAGCCGGCATCATACGGATCTTACCCATGTGGTAGGCGGAGGCCCATGTGCAGCAGTCGACAGTTGTAGCTATTAATGTATGTTTTAGTGCTTCATATTATATTATCGAATACTATAAATGAAGCTTACCCTAAAATTTTTACATATAAAATATTAAAAAGGTTGGAGAATTGCTCATCAGAGGTCCACAAATAATGAAAGGATACAGGCACAACCAAGAAGCAACAGAAGCTAGCTTCACAGAAGATGGGTGGTACAAATCCGGTGACATAGCAAAAATTCTCAACGATGGATCTATTCAAATAGTTGACAGAATAAAGGAACTTATTAAGGTGAAACTACTACATAATTTGTTTATCTGACAATATTATGTCTTCCATACCATTTATTCACCTACTAAACGTACCTATGGAACTTTTTAAAACTATCATTACCATAATCAGTTTAAAGGCGAGTTAAAGAACATTACCTATCTATTTGTTAGTGATCCATATACATGGGTATATATTTATACTATATATGTCGATAGCCTTCTGTTTGCTGACGATGCAGCGTTCGTTGCTAATTCTCAAAGTGAGCTTCAAGTCATTGTCGATAAGTTTTCCCATGCGTGTACTCTGTTTTCTATGACCATTAATGCCAAAAAGCTCAAGGCGCAGATGCACCACACATCATGCTAGCCGGTGTTCCCTTGAGCATAGTCGATAAGTTTTGCTACCTAGGGTCGACTGTGTCGAATAATCTCACGCTCGATGCTGAGATCGATACGCGAATCGGCAAGGCGGCAACCATGTTCGGCAAGCTCAGTACAAGAGTATGGAACAATAAACACCTGACCACAAAAACCAAGATTATTGTTTATCAAACTTGCGTTTTAAGCATACTATTGTACGGAGCTGAAACCTGGACATCGTATGCAAAACAGGAACGTCGACTCAATACATTTCATATGTGCTGCGTAAGAAATATCTTGCATATAACCTGGCAGGACAGAGTCACAAACGAGCGAGTTCTAGAAATTGCGCAGCTGCCTAGTTTTACCGCCCTGCTTAAGCAGAGACGATTGCGGTGGCTAGGGCATGTGCACCGGATGGAACCTTCGCGTCTACCACGGCGTGTTCTGCTTGGCGCTGTAGCAAACGCTAAAAGAGGGGTTGGAAGACCTATGCTGCGCGTTAAAGATTGCGCCAAGCGGGACATGGCTGCGTTTAACATTGACCATCAAAGCTGGGAAAAGCTTGCTGAGGATAAGGACGAATGGCGTAAGCGTGTGTTTGATGGGCGTAAAATACACGATAATGCCTGGTTTTCTGGTCTCGCTAACAAAAGGCAAAAACGTCATCTAAACATGCATGTGCCAGTCTCAAATTCCACCTTCACTTGTAGAGCGTGCGGAATATTATGCCGCTCCCGTATCGGCTTATACAGCCATGAAAAGTCTTGCCTCAGACACTGATTGAATCGTCTGTCACAGACGTGTGAGGCCAATGATGATGATGATGATGATGTAGTTTATGTAGGTTTATGTAGTTGTATGATATTGAGGGGTATTTTATGTAGTTGATAGTAAAAAAAAAACAAAATGATTATTTTAATTTGTAAGTGATTGTGCACGCTTTATCTGCCTCACTTTATGAGATCTGACAGCCCAAGTTCTGCTGAAAGAGATTTATTTTTAGAAATAAGTAGACATGTTGTGAATTGGTCCATTTATGCATGTGTCCTATGTTTTATTGTGTGCAACGGTTTAATAAAAATAATAATAAGGCGAGTGTAGTCGTGAACATACAACAAAAAATATTTTCTCTTTAAACAATCTGTCAGAATGTACGTTGCTCAAATTTTTTGTATTCCATTATTACACTACTTCCACTAATATGTTTTTAAATTAAACAATTTTTTCCGGTTTCGTTACAACATCATCAGGCAGAAATATTTAAAAATCAAAACAATATAATTATTATGAAAGTGTCGGTAGTGCAAAAAATTATATGTCGCAGTTCGGAAAAAGTTTTCAATCTGCCTAGAATATGGAGTTCTATCAAAAAATCACAATACAAAGTGTAACATTCTTAAAAGTTACCTACCATTTCAGGTTAAAGGTTACCAAGTGTCACCCGTAGAACTGGAAAATGTACTCAAGGAACACCCGTCTGTGTTAGATGCAGGTGTGACAGGAGTGCCTGATCATTGGCACGGTGAAGTACCCAAAGCTTTCGTGGTACTTAAAGAGGGGCTCAACGTGAATAAAGGAGACATAAAGAACTTTGTGAATTCAAGAGTAGCTGAGTATAAAGCTGTGAAACATATAGTATTTTTAAAGAATCTACCAAAAAGCCCTTCCGGAAAGCTATTAAGAAGGGCTTTAAAAGAATCCAATTATAGAGTGTAATACTGAATTTCGAAGAACACTAGTTCGATGCTACTTAACTTCGAAGCCTCTTTGCTTCGATGCATCTTTACTGCGAAGCCTCTTAGCTTCGATACATCTTTACTTCGAAGCCACTTTACTTCGATACATCTTTACTTCGAAGCCACTTTACTTCGAAACCTCTACAATTCGATACTACTCTATTTCGAAACCGTATTAATTTCGATACTTTTCTCTATTTCGATGTTTCTCTACTACGAGACCTTATTACTCGGTACTTCGAATAAAACATTTTTATTATGTATATATTTCTTCAAAATGTCTTAATTTCGTCATATTAAATGTAATATGTGACAAATTTTATATTATACATTGTAATTAAAAAATAGACCGAAAAATTTATTCTCTCTCTCTCTCTTTTCGTGTGGGACACCGAGTCGTCCAACGACATTGATGATGAAGTAGTACTGCAGTTAATTTTATATCAACTGTTGTTATATTTCGAAAATAATATCAATTCAAACAGTAAATAGGTAGGCGTGTTTTTTTTTAGTTCTGGACCCTATGATTTTAACCCCGGGGCTATTTAAATATACACCTGACTGTATGGTGTGGAGCAGGAGCTCACCCGGAGAAGTTTTTATGGTTGTTCAAACAACCAGCTCAATTACGCCCTTGGGGCGCGATTGGGCTTACGAGTTGTTCTGGGAAGAACGTATTGGACTGAATGTACCCGGCACGTGCCGGTAGTTCCTAAAACGTTCCGTCGACGCGCGTGCTTCATTTGCGTATAGACGTACAAGCCACAGTCTGCGCTAGCCTTAAGTGCTTCAGTACGAAAAAAAAACAGTTGGCAACCCAGCCAACTATGTACTTTGACGTGATTGACAGTTTTGGCGCTCATGATGCGCTTTTTTTGTAGATTAACGTCTACAAACGGATGTGTTTTTTTTTGCAGGATAATCATCGTATTGTGATGTCACAAGCACGATTTCAGAAAATTAATTAATTTTTTCCTAGATTTTGAACAGAAAAATTTGAAATTTTTTCACTATGAGTCTGCAATCAGAAATCTCCGAAATAGTCATAGAAAAAGTGGATATTATGTAATTTGAGCGCTTGTGGATTCTACCCGTACATCACCCACGGGTAGAATAAAGCTGATGCTATTCTTATATTGCATGACATCATCTTGACATATACTTACTAATCCATAGTCCATACTAATATTATAAATCTGATAGATTGTGTGTATGTGTGTGAAAATTGCATCGAACCAAAATCATTAGTATCCATATGTTGTGTTAAGTAGTAGAATAGTTACAATAGTATTTATTTTTGTTATCTCGAAGTAGAGAATCATCTAAATAAAGAAATATCGAGGTAGCGTAGCATCGAAATTAATAGGGTTACGAAGTAGAGTAGCATCGAATTGTAGAGGTTTCGGAGTAGAGTAGCTTCGAAGTAAAGATGTATCGAAGTAAAGTAGCTTCGAAGTAAAGATGCATCGAAGCAAAGAGGCTTCGAAGTTAAGTAGCATCGAACTAGTGTTCTTCGAAATTCAGTATTACACTCAGAATTATAGTATAGTTAACTAAATTATTAAAAATCATGATGCTGTCATTTTCATTCTGCAGTAGATAAAACATACTAGAGCTATATTTCAAGTTCTATATTAGGTATTTCGCCCATTTGTCGTCCGTCGCTTCGTATTTTAACGCAGTTTGAAGTACGCGTCTGTCTGACGAAAGGAAATTGCGAATTGGGATCTTATTCTTATAGTAATACGGCTACAGTGCGTTTACGGATGCGTCTGTCAAACGACTTGTCAGACGCATATGATAACGCACCGTAAACACACCGTAGCCATATTTGTATGGGAATACTATTGGAAATCGCAATTTCTTTTCGTCTGACAGACGCATGGGTTACGGTGCGATAAAAAACGCGGCGACGAACGACAAGTAGGAGAACCACCTAAAGCCGACTTACATCCAAGTTTCTTTTTTTTTCTATACGTATGGGACACCGAGTCAACCCGATGAACCCTACTACCTACTAGTAGGCGGTTGAAAACTTCTGACATGAAAGCAACCTGGACCGGCGGCTTAACATGCCCTCCGAAGCACGGAACTATCTTTCTTACGGGAAATCGGATGGTTTGGCCTGCAATGTCCTAACACAAATTGATAATATAAAATTTGTGAGTGTCCCACCGAGAATCGAACCCGGAACCATTGCTCTGCAGGCAGTCGCACTACCACACCGCCACATTATTCGTCCTTCCATCGTGAACAAATGATATGATGAATATCAATGAGTAAATAACCCACAACATAGTCTGATTCATAATAATTCACTATAATTAGATAAGTATGTATTATTTCTGTTGATAAATTATTTTGCAGAGCAATGAATAATAAAACCATCGTATGAAATGATCACATACAAGTATGAACTAAAAAAATATTATGCTTGTGTCATCAAATCAAAAGTTGTTTTATTTACACCGCCCAAACACGCTAATATCTACTTATATTAATAGTTTCAAACTGAAATATCTTATTTTATCAAACAAGTGCACTGATAATATGATTTGTTTAGATACGTCTCAGATAAAGTCCTATTTCGTAAAGCCGCTAATTTAGATAAGTACAATAACATTATAATAAAACATTGCATAAAAAAATATACTCAGCATTACCTGCCTGCTCGTTGTTACTAAGTGGATATTTTAAAACTTGTTTCTATACTCGTACGTAAAAAAACATGTTGTGTAACTATATTTTCATATAAGTACGGCCAGAAAAAACGTTTATTTTACAAATTATTTACAGATAATTATGTAATTATTATGGTCTTGAGCGTCACGTTAGCCGAGTTTTGATTTTTTACTAACGCACAACAGAATTTCTTTTACTATTCAACTACTCATAGTAATGATATGTAATCAAGCTGACTTTGCTGACCTTCCCAAAGTAGCCAAGGTAACCAGTCATTCGCCGACCGTGTAATCGGACAGACATTACAAACCAAAATATACCGTGATAATATATTTCCACATGAGTTGCTTTTGTATCAAAATTTTGCCTTATTTATTTTTAATAACATAAAATGGTATCCCAATTTTAAAACGATCAGTCTGTTTTATTGTGTAATTAAAATAAACAATCAATTGTGGTTCAAATACTTACATTAAAAATGTTCTCAAAAATGTCTTACGTCAATGTAGTATGTAGAAGTGCAACTAAACTTGGATTGGTGAGAAGTTATTCGTATACAATGCAACAAGACCTTTGGACTCCGGATAACATCGTTAAGTCTCCGTTTAAAGATATAGAAATACCAACAACTGTTATTACGGAACATATCTGGAGAAATATTGGTAAATGGTCAGATAAGCAAGCAGTGGTAAGTGTTTCTCCAACTTTAGTTTTAAAATACATACATACATACATAAATCACGCCTATATCCCTTACGGGGTAAGCAGAGTGTTAACGGCCGTAAAACGGATATTAACACCACGTCTGACAAAAGCTTGAGGGTCAACTAGATAACCGTGTATGACTTTAGTGACAGGTTGTCAGCCCATCGCCTAAAATTGCAATACACATCCCTCGAGTCCCTTAGTCGGCTGTTACGACACCCATAGGTTATAAATGGGGTGATGCTATTCTAAGCCGGCATCACACAGCATAGTTTTGAAATGGCAATGACAATACCCCGCAATAGGGGGAGACCCAAGTCCAGCAGTAGACTGTTGTGTTGGTGACTGTCAATGTAATGCTATTTTAATCTGATATCTGGATATAATCGTAGTATAAAATAAAGTCGCTTCCCGTGTTTTTGGCTTCGCGTATGTTTGGATGTTTAAAACCACGTACGGTCGCATTCAAAAGTGGAGTCATAGTTAACACAAACCTCAGAAAACAAGTCGCTCGCACCCGCGGCGACACTCACACAATGACACAAATGACGTATAACATACTATAATTTGACGAACTACCATTGTATAATAGGCTGAGTAGTATTGACTATTTCACTACATGAATCATTAGCTTCGGTAGCTTGGTCAGTAGCGCGGTCAAGCAAATTCTTGACCGTTATAGTGGAGACAATGGTTCGAATCCCGATATCTTCGTTGTAGTTTTTATTTTATCAAATGAAGCAAAATTTTGTAAATTTTGAATTACATTTTAGTTGTTGCTAGATCGTTTGCGAGATAGTGCGTGTGCTAAGTGTTTTTTTTAACCTAAGTTTATTTATTAAACTTCAGTGTTTATTTCTTCGAAATGCATACTAATAACAGTTTGCAGGATAGGCAGCGTATTGTTGCGCTGCAATTATCTGTGGCGCTGCATGATATTGGATTTAATTTAACTCAAATTGCTAATCAGACTGGTCTGGCCGTAAGTATAGTTTTATTTCATTACAATTGTATTTTAAATATTAAAAACTTTGACTCATAGTATGTTGGTAGCTGTGAACCGATTAGTATAAACTTTTTTATTAATAATGCTACTTTGTTTTAGTGGAAGACTGTTAAACGTTGGGTTACACGTTTTGAAGAGGAAGGTAGCGTAAAAACTCGACTCGTCTTATTAATGATTTACAGCGGAGGATGATGGTGTAACAATATGAAGAAAATGGTTCTGCCGCTGGTCCAGACGAATTAGTAGCACAAGAAACAGGGCGTGCAACTGCCGCTAATTATGTTGATATGCTACAGGAAAGCATGCTACCGACGACGGTGCGAAATGTTTAACTGTTTATCCTGCTAGTGAAGTTCCTCGTTTTGCATTTGTCCAGGATAAATTGTCCAGTGCATCGAGCTGCCGTGGTGAATAATTGGTTTAGCCAGCACCCAGATATCCAAGTTATTCGTTGGCCAGCAAAATCTCCGGACTTAAATCCCATAGAGAATTTATGGGGTTTAATGGTGCAAAGGTGGGACATGCGCAATGAAAGAACTACAGAAGCTTTAGAGGCTCACTGCCTGGGAGTGTGGGAGAGTAGCAGAGGAACAGATATATGCACTTATTTGGTCGAGTCTAATAAGTGTTTATTAAGTGTTGTTAAAAACAGCGGAGGTAACACCAAATACTAATTATGTAAGCGGCGATTTTTACTTAAGATTTCAATCTGACCCGATCTAGCATACATTGCTGATTATCTTGTGTATTTCATTACAATATATGAATATACACAAAATAATCAGCAATGTATGCCGAAGCGGGCCCGATAAATCGTTGCTCACTCAACCTCTGTTTACCTGCTTACCCGCCTACTATTGCATTAGGCATTTGTGGAGCATTACATTAGCAATTAAATTATGCTAAAACATCGATATATATTTATATAAGATTGATCATTATTAGTCAGTTATCTTAAGGCCTTGCTTCAATATCTTTTCATTACGAAAACGAGTACTTAAGCTTAAACCTTGAGATGTAGGCAAATAACTGATTTATTATTATTACAATTACTTTTACTTCCGAGGAAAGTGCATCATCGTTAAACATAGAACAATAAAATGATTACTAACGAAATTATTACTTAAATAACTTTATTGAAAGATTCAATCCAAGATTTGGATCATTCCTATGATCTTATAAATAATTACCTATCGATGTTTCAGCTAATGAACACTTAATATCATTTTACATAATATTGTGTTTTATCATTCAAACAAAACTATTAACTAAGTATTACGACAGCAAGTATTATAAGTAGTTTTACATACTCGTATCTTATGGTTACCAAAAGTTCTCATTCATGTCATTATGTTATTTACATAAAGTTATACCATACCTACCAATACAATAATTTCTTACCTTACTTTTTGTTTCATTACAATATTATAGGTTTATGTTTTTAGATATAATATTTTGATACATAATTTACAATAAACATTTATAGATATAATACATAGATGAATATATAGAAAAATATTGTATAAAATAATGATTACTGGAGAAAATATGATAAAAACATTTAAAAAAACATTAATCAACATACAGAGATCGGATGGGAACCCGGTTCCGTTCTGATTAGAAGGTAAGAACTATTACCGCTAAGCTACGGTTGCTTGTGATCAAAACGACGAAATAAAGATATGTAATCTATTGCTTTACTACAAATGAACGAATAAGGATAACTATAATACAGTTTTAGACAAACCAGTGTGATGTATACTTTGTGGTGATGTGGTGGCGAATAGGCTATCACCGAGTAATTATTTCAAAGATTACATAGATGTCGCTTATTGGTGGTAATCTGTTTAAGTTTTAATGCTACGCCTTAAGGTGGACTTTTCTACTTACAGTCGATAATCTTACGTGTGTGCGTAAGTTAGTAAAGTAAGTACAGAGGATAATAACCCGTATTGCAATCTGTCTCGTAGTCTAACTATGACTCCACTTATGAATCCGACCGTACAAGATAGCCAAATAAGTTCTACTATAAAAAATAACAGTTTGCGTAAAGTGAACCAATCAATCTGTTCAACAATTTATTTACTTATAAGTTGCAGATAGAGCGAGCTAGCAACGTGCCTTGCAATATTTAAGTCAGTAGCCTCAAAATTGTCTGAGTGAGTGCTTTTGACCGTGCCTGGAAATGGTTTTCCAAAAAATGAATGACCGTTTTTAGCAAATTATTAGGGTAAGTTGGTGATAGATGCCACACTTTTTGAAATGGGCGTATAACTTAAAAAATAAATTAAAAAATCTAATAAACGTCCTGTGTATATTATAAACTGTTGATCTTTTAACTACAAATACACCTTAATTGTTTTATTGTAATTTATTCCAATTTTGTGTAAATTGCATTTCAAATAACCTCTTAAAATGGGATAGACGCCTTCTGCTCGGGATAGAAGCCTCGCGGCAAAATACTCTAAAGGATAGATGCCTTCTGTAGGGATAGATGCTTTCAGGTGGGGATAGAAGCCTCTTTTTATATGGAGTGTGAATTTTTGAATGAAAGTGGGTGTTGAAATAAAACAATTTTACATTGAGTTTATTTTTATTTATGTATCTTTCCATACAATATCCTAAGATTGGGTGATATTTTAGTTTTTCATAATTATTAGGTTAAAGAATAATCAATTTAAGGTAGACTTTTGGCTATATAGCTATGCTTTATGTCAAAGCTTTCTTAAATTACTAATCAGTATCTTTTAATAACAAATATTAAGTAGGGTTATAGGAATTATCAGTTTTATGTACCTCAGTATGATCAACTTGTCAGTAATTTTAGAACTTGTTAAAATATTAATCACACTAGACAATACTATTAAAATCTACTCAAAATATTTTAGGAACGTGTTTTTTTTTGGAAATTAAAGATTATATTAATTGAACATCACAGTAAACTACTTTTAACAATTTCTAGGAAAATTTTCAGTCTTTATGGTTATTAGCTTTAAGGGGCTTTCTGAGTACAGGTGGCGCTCTCATCACTTAAACAGTATATATCTCTATGAATAAGCAATCTATCAATAATCCGGTAAATGAAAAGTATAGGTACATAAACAGTACCCGCGCTAAATTAGTCATACAGTACTTAAAGTACGTATTCTTAAATTATAAAAAAAAACTCCTTTGGTACAAGATGTAAAAATAAATGCTGAAAATATTGAAAAGTCCACCCTTTCACATATTTTTATACTTTTTAGAACTTAACTAATATGCATTATAATAGTAGCTCTATGTAGTTTTAAAAAAAATATTAACCTTATACATTTATGTTTGATAAACTACTAACAATCTTTTAACAGCATATTTTTTGCTTAAATCTTTTTAATTATAAGCCTATTGAATAATCAACATTGGTATATAAAATATTTAAGAAAATATTCTTTACCTCAAACTAATGAACATTATTGCTAATCATAACCTTTTTAGTAATAAAAAGAAAAGTCTTAGTAATACTTAATCAACACAGTAGGTACATTTAAATAAAAATAATAATTACCTAAGGTTAGTTTTTCTGTACTCCTCTTCATGTATCTTCTTCTAGAACATTATTTACGTGGAATCCCCCGGGATCTGGCAATCTCGTTTATGCCTTTATTACCTTTTTCTGTCCTCAAATGCTAGAGCTTCAAGTCGTTTTCAGTCCATTCCATAATCCGTGGGACAACGCCGCCCTCTTTTCTGACATATATTCTTGGCATTTTGCCAACCTAGGACAAAACATTAGTTAGAGAAAGAAGAATAACTATGTGGAGGATAGATGCCCCTAAGAGCATCTAAGGTATTCTTCTGTGGGGATAGATGCCGTTAGAGGCAACTATACCCACAAAAAGTGAGGCAAGTATCCTTTTCCAAAGGGATACGTGCCTTTTTTATTTTAAAAAAAAACCGGTCTAATAATATAAATTAAGCCCAACATTTTGAACAATTGAATCAATAATGTATGACATAAAATTAAAAAACAATGCATTTTACAGTCAAATCAAAAGTTGTATGACAGAATAAACTTACCGAAATAATTATTACGATTCCTTTGGTCGCACTGCGGAAGATTCTTGCACATACACACGAAACGGGCGTTGTCTCCGGCGGCCAGCCGCACACTCCGGAGCGCAGGAGGAGCGGTTGTCAATATGCCGCGTAAAAATTTAGTGTAAGGTACTTGTAACATAGTGAATTCAAAAGTGCGGCACGTATCCCACTGTGGCGTCTATCACCAACTTACCCTATATCTACGACTAGGAAATATCCAGCTACAAGATGAACCGTAAAACACACTTGTTTCGCTATTACTATACATATTTAACGTTATATTAGGTCCTTATATGAAATTGTCGTTTTGTCGTACTGGCCACTTTGATCACAAATTTCTCCTATTTGGTTAGGAATTCGAAATTCAAATTTATACAGCTATTTCCACATGTAGTTGTGTTTCGTAAACCGTCATTCATTTGTTTTTTTACTTATCTTTTTTCTGTTTGCATCGCTCAATTTACAAAATGGAAAATTTGAAATATCGCGTTATTTACGAGTACGAGTTCCACCGTGGCACCAGTGCTGCGGAAACGGCTCGAAGGGTTAATGATGTGTATGGCGGTTGTGTCGCAAAAGAAAACACAGTGCGTTTTTGGTTCCAACGTTTTCGTTCTGGAAATTTCGACCTGCAAAACAAGCCCCGTGGACGGCCGGAGACCCAAGTTGATAATGAAGAATTGAAGGCTATTGTGGAAGCGGATCCATCGCAAACCACGTCCGAATTAGCTGCAGGCTTCGGTGTTAGTGATAAAACTGTTTTAATCCACTTGAAGCAAATTGGAAAGATTAAAAAACTTGAAAGGCGGGTTCCTCACGAATTGAGTGAAGCAAACCGGCAAACGCGCGTCAACTGCTGCGTTACATTACTTGACCGGCACAATAACGAAGGGATTTTAAATCGAATCATTACTTGTGATGAAAAGTGGATTCTCTACGATAATCGGAAGCGCTCATCGCAATGGCTGGACCCTGGCAAGCCAGCCAAAGCCTGCTCCAAGCGAAAATTGACCAATAAAAAGTTACTTGTAAGCGTTTGGTGGACTAGCGCCGGTGTCGTTCATTACAGTTTTCTCAAATCTGGCCAGACGATTACGGCAGATGTCTACTGTCAGCAATTGCAAACCATGATGGAAAAGCTAGCTGCTAAACAACCGAGGTTGGTCAATCGCTCTACGCCACTGTTGCTTCACGACAACGCTAGACCACACACTGCACAACAGACGGCTAGCAAATTAGAAGAGCTTCAATTGGAATGTCTAAGGCATCCACCGTACTCCCCGGACCTTGCTCCAACAGATTACCATTTTTTTCGAAATTTGGATAACTTCTTGCAAGGGAAAAAATTCAACTCAGATGGGGCAGTCCAAATCGCCTTTAAAGATTTTATTGATTCCCGTCCGGTTGGTTTTTTTAGTAAAGGGATCAATGAACTACCTATGAGATGGCAAAAGTGCATAGATTACAATGGCTCATACTTTGATTAAATAAATATACTATATTAAAAAAAATCGACTTTTTGTTCCTCCCATACAAAACGCCAATTTCATATGTAAGGACCTAATATTATGTTAATGTACCATTTAATTTTAGTTTTTCAATTTGTAACTATTCATTCAACTATTTAACCAGGCCGTATATTAAAATAATTGATGGTAAATTTTAATAACAATGCTTACTTGAAACAATAAACAAATAAGTCGCACTAAAATAAATAAATCGGAGTTATGGTACATTTTTTTCTTAAAGCCTTAGTGTAATAAGGACCAATTAAAATTTTAATACTTTGAGAAGGTTGATTAATTTTTGAGTAACGTAATGTTAAGTTGTATTTTTGTTGTGCACTCTGAACCAAATGTTACGAATTTAGTATCATTATTTTAATGAAGCCCATGATCGTATTTTTCCCAAAGTTTAGTAAAATTTTCCGGATGTTAAGTTCCCAAAGACCATAATAAGATTATGTCTAGTGTTGAGAATATTCTTAATTGTTGGTAACCTTAATGTACTTATCATCGCATTTAATAAGCCCCTAGATAAATGTTTTTCAAACTGATAAAAAATGCTTCTTTTCGTTATCGTTTTCTTTGTGCTTTAAAATAAATAACTAAGTAAAATTGAAAAATGGCACGCATTTCTCTTATTAGTATTAAATCAGGATTAGATAAAAGCTGCCTAAAAGTTAAGGAATAAAACAGCTATTGTTCAATTAATTAGAATCTTTTATTTAGAAATTGATAATTAGATAACATTAATAAAATTCACTTCTTTATAATTTAATTAAATTAAAAGAACCATTAATTGTTATTAATACCGATAAAAACTAAAACAGAAACTATTAAACTCCAATTAACAGGTACTAGTCACAAAATCTAAACTTATTTATTAGAAACTAAGATGATGTTAAAAGTAGGTATATTTCTTAAATTTATTCATTTCGGAATAAAATTAAAGTCATAAGTCCATATTTCAAATCAATTACCAAACTAAAATAATTTCTCAACAAGATACACAGTACCAGTACTCCCAGTACCAATACCATATTTAGATATATATATATAATATATACTTTTCCACATATTATTAATGAATTAATTAATTTGACCATAAATAGAACTGTAAATTTTGTCATAAGAAAACACAAGACTAAAATAAACTTTGTTGTTACAGTTTACAAAGGTATGAAATTTACTCAAACACAAAACTGCATCTAAATTCGAACAAGAAGCATATTTTCACAATCATTAAGAAAACTAGATATTAAACTACCTATTTAAATGCAATAGCTACACAAGGGTTGCATTAAACGGAACAGATGGATAAGGGTTGATTTTATAAATTATTACACCAAAAATACTTATCTTTTCCGAAATTATGCACTGGAAACTAATTAAACACTAATTAGGTTGAACGTAGCGATTATGAGGTACACGTCCGAACCGCGTAACGTACGAAAAGCGAAGAGAGTACAGCTCAGCCCGTTCCCTACCGCGTGGAGCTAAAAAACCCCACTTGCCTCCAAAACTGCTAAAAATCTCTGCCGTGATTGGCTACAAAAATCTACGATCACCGATTCGCTTAAACGTTAATTTACAGTTTGTGATTGGTCGGTCCTACCAACTTAACAAGGTGAATTTATAATTTGACATGTATTCGTTTGGCGCCATAAAGCTACAGCTAAAGAATCTTAGTACCAACATTACGAAATCAATAATTACAATGGCAACATCAATAAAAGCACCATCTACAAAGACAAAACCGCTAGTTTCTTGATTGTGATTGTTGCTCAAGGGGTAGATGACGCCACCGTAGTCCGCTGTTTACTGCCTCTTTTCACACTCGTCCATCCTGACAGATTTGCGTCCCTGCAAAGTAACGAGAAAAAAAGGATAAACTGATAATACACAACCATTTTATTCCAGTATAGTATTGCGAAATTCCCATAACCAGTTAAATTATCCAATAGCAACAGAGCCAAACCATACATCAAAATGTTTTGACTTAGTTTATAACTGAATTGTTAATTTATTTTTCTTGTCTCTTACTTTTAAACAATCCCAGGCATAATAATAAAATTTAAAAATCAATTTCAGAGCATCCTTGCTATTTTTGTTATATAACCTGTTATATAATCCATGAATCAAAACTCATATACCATTTTTAAACAATTTTATATCATCATTATTTTACGTGCCATAAAGAAATAAAATAAAAATTACCATTATTACTAAAATGTTATTATTAAATTCACCATGTTTAATAATCACCAATTTTCGTATGCCATATAATCACCATTATTTTTATTACCAAAATATAATTAACCATTGCTTTATCAATTCACCGTATTTAGTAATCACCATTTTTTTTTATATACCATATTTATTAACCAACTCCTTATATATCATTATTTATATAAACCGTTGTTTGTCATCAACATTATTTTACACCATTTTAATCAAAATGGGCAGTTCATTGCCTGGCACTATTATTGCCACCACTCAAATTACATTATTTCCTATCAATTTCTATAGGCCATAAATGTTTTATCCCTCTAATAAATCCAGCAGCTCTTCGGTACTGTCAATTTGACTCTCTTCTGTACTCGATTCATCGTCACTTGCACCTTTAAATCTCTTCAACGAGTCTGATGATACAACAGCAGAAAAGCGCTTGTATCCTTTTACACCCTTGAGTGACGTTATTTGGTATCTATCGTTACCAACGACTTTAACCACTTTATAAGGCCCGCTGAATTTCTCCTTCAATTTCCGACGTACATTTAAGTTTCTATCTGCTGAACCTTTCCAGAGCACCAGATCACCGATTTGGTATTTTGTTGGTTTCTTCCTTTTTGCGTTAAAGTATTTTCGCATAGAATCCGCCGTTTTGTTGAGGCTACTTGAAGCCTCGTCCTTGTTACGCTGAGCAGCTTGCTCGTCATCATATTGATTGACACCCATGCCCTGATAACGGCTTCGTGTAGCACTGAACATGAGTTTGTATGGGGAGAACTGCGTTGACGCATTCTGTAGATTGTTTAGTCCCCAGGTGATGTCGGGTATGGAAGTGTCCCAATCCCTCTCATCTTCGACACTCGTGTTAATTGAGTCGAGAAGGGTTCTGTTATACCTTTCTACCTGGCCATTTGCTCGTGGACAAGCCACAGCATTCAGAATGTGTTTTATTTGATGATCCAAACAGTATTGTTTAAAACTCTTGCTAGTGAAACATGCTCCACTATCTGAAACAATTCGTGTTGGATAGCCAAACATACTAAAAATATTTGAGAGAGCTTGTAACACTTCTCTGGCCCTGGTAGTTTTCGAAGGTATAGCCCATGTAAACTTAGTGAAAGAATCGACAACTACAAGCAGATAACTATTACCAGCACGACTCTTACAAAAAGGGCCTAAGTGGTCTATGTGCACAGTATGAAGCGGCTCTGGTATCTTTTCTATGGGGTGTAGTTCTCCTTCTAGTCTACCATATTGGCTTCTCTTATATAAACAATCAATACAAGATTCAACGTATTTGCGAATGAACCTTGTCATTCCCTCAAACCAAAAAGTGTCCTTAATGATTTGCTCGCAACGCTTCAGCCCAGGGTGTCCGATGCCATCATGATACTTTCTCATGATATTCCATCTCCCATACTTTGGAACTACTAACCGCTCCTGTCCGTCCTTTATTAATCTGTACAATCTGCCATCCTGCAATATGTAGTTATTCTTGATATCAGGCTCTGCCGTATTTGACTCGAGTTTTATCCGAATGATGCGTAGCTTTTCGTCCTGATTTTGAATTTGAAGACACACCACCCAGTCAAAGATATCGATTACATTTATATCTACTACCTTCGGAGGTTCTACTGGTGATCGACTCAAAGCATCAGCATGATTATGAGATTTTCCAGAACGATGCTCCACTTCCATGTCATACTCCTGTATAGATAACCACCACCTTGCTATCCTAGGCGTCAAGTCTTTCTTCAGAAAAGTGTAACGTACTGCTGAACAGTCAGTGACGATTTTAAAATGGCTTCCAGCTAAGTAAATTCTAAATCTTTTGACCGATTCAACAACAGCTAATGTCTCTAACTCATAAGAGTGGTACATCGCCTCCTCTTTACTTGTTTTTCGACTGAAGTAAGCGACAGGTCTAAAAACACCCTCGTGTTTCTGCATCAAAATTCCTGATAATCCTCTACTACTTGCGTCTGTGTGAACTTCTATTTCACCATTCCTACGAAACAATACCAGTAAAGGTCGTGATGTAAGTATCCTTTTTAGCTCATCGAACGCTTCCTGTTGAGTAGTTCCCCAATCCCATTCGACGTCCTTTTTCAGCAACTTGTACAAGTCGTGGCTGATGAGTGCATAATTTCTCACAAATTTTCTAAAATAGCTTGTCAAACCCAGGAACATTCTTAGCTCGTGGATATTTTTGGGCTCTTCATACTTCATCACAGCCTCAATCTTCTTGCTTCCTGGGCGAATGCCATCATGGGAGATTTCGTATCCGAGATAATCGATTTTATCTTGAAGGAAAAAACATTTTTCGAGGTTAAGTGTAAGCCGAGCACTTCTGATTATGTCAAGTACCGTCTGTAAAAGAGTCAATCCTTCATCTTCTGTAGTTGTAGGTAGAAGAAGGTCATCGATATAAGGAAGTACTTTTTCGTAGCGTAAGGATGAAAATATTTTATCCATTAATTTTTGGAAAATAGCTGGAGAATTCGCTAAGCCGAAGGGCATGCGAAGAAATTCGTAATGCCCCTCAGGCGTTACAAATCCGGTCTTGTGGATTGATTCCTCTGCCATAGGAATCTGGTAAAATCCCTGGGACATATCTAAGCTTGTGAAGCACTTTTTCCCTCCAAGTTTTTCTATGTTATCCTCGATTACAGGAAGAGGATATTTATCCTTGACGGTAATGTCGTTTAATTTCCTAAAATCGACACAAAGACGATAGTCACCATTTTTCTTTCGAACTAAAATAATGGGACTAGCGTAATTAGAAGAAGATTCTCTTATTATCCCATTAGCTAACATGTCATCAATCTTTTCCCTCATTACTTCCTTCTCCGCAAATGAAAGCCTGTATGGCCGATAACAAATCGGCTTATCGGTGGTCAGTTCAATCTTCATCTCAATTTTATCAGTTAGTCCTAATTCACTAGTATCTTCCGAAAAACAATCTGAGTATTCCTGTAGAATTTGAGTAAGACGTTGCAATACCTGAGGATCTTTTGAGCCACAATGAATTTTGGAGACGTCAATTTTCATGACCTTATTCATGAGAGTCGCATCCGAACCTTCTAAACCTTTATGCCTATCAGTCTCTTCTGAAACCCATGCGCGAGCTAATACCTGACCTTTGTGAAAGTGAAGTGGTTTCTCACCATTATTAGAAATCAGCAAAAACCTTGCAGGGGTAGACAGCACGGATGAAGGGATACTATAATTCACATCATCATAGGAACAAAACCGACTATCTACGAAAAGAAGAGTAGACCCAACATCGTCTGCATCACTATATGTTTCCACATATGAAGCTGCATGGAGTGGTACTGTAGTATCTGCTAAACAAAATATTTTTATCCTGTCAACCTCGACCGCACTTTCTAAATTAGTAATATCAAAACCCTCAGCTGTTCCTACTTGAGACGCAGACTCTGCATTCTTTCCTGCAACTAAAGAATCTAGATCATCAATGACAACTACCCCACGTTCTTCTGGTTGTGATGTAGACTCTGCACTCTCAATCGTAACAGATGTACCAAAAACTATCATGCGATACCTTGGGTTATTTAAAATAGGTTGGCCTATAAACATATCAGCCCGACCTAAAGATACGTTTATCACTTCCACTTGAGAAACAGTTGTTACCCCGTCGATAATTATTTCCACCGATACTATCCCTTGCGATTTTACGGGCTGGCCCTTGAAACCGGTAACGTAAACGTCAGACGGGTCTAATTTTAGACCAAGATTTTTTGCACAATTCCATGTCATCAGGTTGACTTGAGCACCAGAATCTAAGTATGCTACTGTTTCTACCCCATTAACCTTCACCTGTTTAAAATAACACTCATCTACCTTAGCTTCTATTATGTTGACGATCTTCTTTGTGTTCTGGAAGCAATGCTCAGTTTTATGATTTGTACGTCCACATACGTCGCATTTCTTCACGGATGGGTTCCTTGGGCAAAACCGCACCATGTGCCCAGGTTCATTGCACAAGAAGCAAGTGCGAGTATCCTTTGCTTCACGATTTCCTTCCCTGACTGGCGTTGAACTTGTTGCCTCTCCATCTGGCTTCCTCCAGTCGCGTCCGCGGTATGGCAGTTTGGCGCGTTGCTGATTAGGACCGAAGCTTGGTTTCTTATCATCGTTCATGCAGAGGAAGTGCGAATACAGCTCCCCTGGAGTCCTATAATTTCCAGCCCGAGCCGAAGTCTTCATATGGAATGGGAGACCCTCTATTATGCAAGACACCGCCTTCTCATCTCGTATTTCACATTTAGTTAGCAGGGTACACTTTGAATAATAATAATGGGTCATTGTCTCGCTGAATAATTTTCTCCTTACCAACATTTCTTTAAGAGCATCTGCATAATCTAAGTTTGGTGGAAAAGCCTCGATAATCCTATCCTTCCATTCTTGCCAGGTCAATTCATAATCCCTCAGGGCACTGTGCCACAGTTTTGCTAACCCGCTTAGTCGTGACTGCATGTAGTAACTCTTAACACCATCATTCCAACCATGAATGGCCCCTAATTGCTCTATTTTATTAAGCCATTGCATAGCAGGTAACTCTGACTTTTCAGGGTCAAATTCAGGTATTATATCAGATTTAACCATAACATCAGTAAAATATGGATAGATCCTACCAGATTCTTGCCGCTGTCGCTCAGGAGAAACAGAAGGACGCCAAGGTGCCCACTTGTGTTGCGAACGGCTTCGGGACCGCGAGCATCTCTCGGTCCTGTAGTGACTGCTGCGACTCCCTCTGCGGCGCTCCATTTGGTCACGATCCCATCGTTGAGAACGACTACGGGATCGACTTCTTCTCCTTCGATCCATCCCACTTCTGAAAATATTAAATCAGGATTAGATAAAAGCTGCCTAAAAGTTAAGGAATAAAACAGCTATTGTTCAATTAATTAGAATCTTTTATTTAGAAATTGATAATTAGATAACATTAATAAAATTCACTTCTTTATAATTTAATTTAATTAAAAGAACCATTAATTGTTATTAATTCCGATAAAAACTAAAACAGAAACTATTAAACTCCAATTAACAGGTAATAGTCACAAAATCTAAACTTATTTATTAGAAACTGAGATGATGTTAAAAGTAGGTATATTTCTTAAATTTATTCATTTCGGAATAAAATTAAAGTCATAAGTCCATATTTCAAATCAATTACCAAACTAAAATAATTTCTCAACAAGATACACAGTACCAGTACTCCCAGTACCAATACCATATTTAGATATATATATATATAATATATACTTTTCCACATATTATTAATGAATTAATTAATTTGACCATAAATAGAACTGGAAATTTTGTCATAAGAAAACACAAGACTAAAATAAACTTTGTTGTTACAGTTTACAAAGGTATGAAATTTACTCAAACACAAAACTGCATCTAAATTCGAACAAGAAGCATATTTTCACAATCATTAAGAAAACTAGATATTAAACTACCTATTTAAATGCAATAGCTACACAAGGGTTGCATTAAACGGAACAGATGGATAAGGGTTGATTTTATAAATTATTACACCAAAAATACTTATCTTTTCCGAAATTATGCACTGGAAACTAATTAAACACTAATTAGGTTGAACGTAGCGATTATGAGGTACACGTCCGAACCGCGTAACGTACGAAAAGCGAAGAGAGTACAGCTCAGCCCGTTCCCTACCGCGTGGAGCTAAAAAACCCCACTTGCCTCCAAAACTGCTAAAAATCTCTGCCGTGATTGGCTACAAAAATCTACGATCACCGATTCGCTTAAACGTTAATTTACAGTTTGTGATTGGTCGGTCCTACCAACTTAACAAGGTGAATTTATAATTTGACATGTATTCGTTTGGCGCCAAAAAGCTACAGCTAAAGAATCTTAGTACCAACATTACGAAATCAATAATTACAATGGCAACATCAATAAAAGCACCATCTACAAAGACGAAACCGCTAGTTTCTTGATTGTGATTGTTGCTCAAGGGGTAGATGACGCCACCGTAGTCCGCTGTTTACTGCCTCTTTTCACATTAGATAAAATGTATTTTAAAATATATATTAAGAATAAATATTAATGGTCCTTATTTGACTCCCGTACCTAAACAGATTTTGATGTGGTTTTCTTAAATATATACCTAGAATGATTAAAGAGGAACCTTTTTTAAGCATAAATTATGCCTGGAAAAGTTAACATTCCCACGAAAAGCGGGTAGCAGCGGGTGAAACCGCTGGGCGGACCGCTAGTACTATATTATATACCTGTATAAGTATAACACATGGCATATTTGAATTTTACATTATCAATTTCATTTATACTTTTAACTTTTTAAGCCGTATAAAATGTAACTAAATAGCAGTACATGAACTTAATTATGCCGTGTGATGCTGGCTTAGAATGGTATCACCCCATTTTTCCCTTGGGAGTCCACTTAACAGGTGACTAAGAGACTCGAGGGTGTGTATAGCAATTTTAGGCGAAGGGCTGTCACCATAACGATACATAATTTTCCGAATGACCCTCAAATATTTGTCAGACGTGGCGTAAATGTCCGTTTTTTGCGGCCGTTCGGGCTCTGCCTACCCCGCAAGGGATTATAGGCGTGATATGAGGATGTTTGTATGTATGAACTTAGTTTGTACGGAAGGTCATTGTTTTATTCATAATTCGACCTACCTGTTCCTTGGGAAAAGTTGCGTTCGTTTATCACCATCTCAGCCTGAGATTTTGTTATCGGTCATTCACATTTCACCCAAATACCTTCTGAAACTGCAACAGCCACAACAGTCCACAGCTGGACATGAGCTTCCCCTAATTGAGGTACAAAAGCAACGATCAGCTCATTTGAGTTACTTTGAAAACTTAGAATATTCTTCATATTTCAACCTATGTTCCTTGGGAAAAGTTGTTCCTTATCACCAGCCCGTCTTGAGGTTTCACTATTATTCACAAGTAAATTTTCACCCTAATACTTCATGTATAATAATTAATTCTTTGAGAATAATTACTACTTTAACGATTACATCAGTTATTTTTCTGACAACTTCCAGACCTGCGGTATCACCAAACGCTCCTACACATACAACGAGCTTTACAAATATTCGCGCACATTCGCAGCCAGCCTTCGCACAAAGTTTGGAATCAAAGACGGTGACATCGTCTGCATCATGATGCAGAACTCCCCGGAGTACTCTATCGCCACGCTGGGTACTATAGAATCTGGTGCCACCATGACTACTGTCAACCCCATCTATACTCCGCGTGAGTGAGTTCATTGAAAAAACTATTCTGTATTTAAATCTTATTCAAACTCATATTTACATTACGTTATGAAAGCATAAAATGTCAAGCAAGCTGGAAATAATATAATCTCCGACCTTGGCATAAATAAATCTGTCTGGTTTGTAAAAAATATCATTTCTAAAAAGTATTATTAATTATTTTGACCTCGGTTCTCGCCTTCTATGGCAAATTGAGCAATCAGTCATTGATATTAATAGCATTTACGTTCTGTATTTATAGGTCCTAATATTTAAGATTTCCAAACTACAAGGATATAATCTTATTAACTGCTTTGTTTTGCAGATGAAGTTCTCAAACAATTAAATCAAGCCCACCCGAAAGTAATAATTGGTACCAATGAAACCGTTAACGTGATCAAACAAGCTTTGAAATTGGCGAAAAAAGATCTGCCTGTTATAATAGCAAGAACACCCGAAATGTATTTGCCCGCTGGAACAATTGATTTCCTTGAACTAGTTAAAGAAAATAACGTCAATTTGGATGTGTTGAATTGTGTTGGAACAAAATCAGAAGATGTGATATTGCTCCCATATTCAAGTGGTACAACGGGTCTACCCAAGGGTGTAGAGTTGACAAATAAAAACATAGTTGTGAATTGTTTGCAACAAGATGATGAAATTTTAAAAGTGTATCAGGATACAACTGGTAAGACAGAAAAGAAATCATTGGCATTTAAATAAAGCTAAAGCATGAAAGTAGTATATGATAAAGTGAGTTCAAATAAGAAATAAATATCTCCCTCACACACGCCTACAACTTCAAACCACAACAGCAGCAAGCATAGTCACTGAATGTCATAATTATGCTGCTGCCTGCATGCTGCAATGTAGTCGTTATGTATTCTGACATATCACAGAGTATTACACGAAATAATGCATATACACCTAGAACCAAGGATATACAGGATAAAAATATCATATTGTATAAACCTTTAGTTATTGTTTTATAGTAGCCACACTAAACGTGGAGTGTACACCTGTGAAAATGCAGAATACAGCTGGTGGTGATACTCGTAATGAGATGTCCTTTGGCAGAATTGGTATTTGTATTGCTGAGATCGGATTTCGATGTAAAACTTCCTGGATTATTGCTGCAGGTGGGGGGGAGTTTAGCTTGAACTCTGAATAACTCCGTCAGGTTTTGGTACCAGGTATAATTTTCGCTGAAGTTGAATGTCAGATTATTAATTTTGAAATAATATTTGGGTCAATAGATAGTAAAATTTAATAGTTAATGTAAACAAAATCTAACTGCTAAAAAAGAGTGCGGCAGTGTTTTCGAGGTCTGACGTACTTTTTTGACGTGTGCAACATTCATAATAGCTTTAGCGGCAGATCCGTTTGTAGTCAATCCTGCATTAACAACAACGCTCATCCAGCCACGCCCCTCCATGTACTGTCCTATGACTCCGAAATATGCCCTTTCATTAATATTAATCTCAATATGCGACGGACCTATATAAATGTTAAAATTTCTGCAAGTAAAGTGATCGCGAGTGAAATAAAGATAAAATAAAACAATTTTTGATTTTTTGAATCTTATTGTTAATCTTATTTACTATACTTACAGTTAATTGCACACAAAAACATAACAGGAAAGCCAAAACACAAAGACCATTCGATTAAAGCAAAAATTATACCAAACATGAGTTGGTACAAAAACCTGACGGAGTATTAGCCTTGGGCTGGTTAAAGCTAAACCCCCTCCCCATCAGCAGCAAAAATCCAACTGGTCCCATTTGGAAACTCATCCCAGTATCGAAAAGAACAGCCGTATCTCTCCAGAGACCACTAATAATAATGTTCATTTTAAGTGATTGCATTGTACTTGTAAAAAATACGTAGTTGATTGCTTTGTAATCTACAACTTGCGTGCAGTGAGCGGAATAAAATACCTAAGAAGATAGACATTAAACAGGTATCTTTGTTTTGGATATGAGTGGTCACAAAATAGAAACTTATATAGGAAACTGCGTCAATATGGACTACTGGTGTGATCGAAAGCGAAACAGTTGCCGACTTATTTAGCAAATATACTTTGCGTCCTTCGTACTCTTCTACTTGTTCAGCTAAAACTTAACTACATTTAAACTTAGGTGTTAATACTGTTAATGTGTGGTGCCTTTTTTCAGCTTCTCATCAAGATTCGGTGATAGCAGTCTTACCGATGTACCATATCTACGGCTTAGTGATAGTAATGTTACACAAGTTATCAGTTGGAGCAAATATAGTAACCGTACCAAAATTTGACCCAAAGAGCTTCCCATCGATTTTAAAGGATCACAAAATTAACTTATTGTTCCTTGCACCTCCTTTAGGTAAGTATCAGATATTTTTTTAAATGTTAGTTACTTGAAAATTGATGGTATTCGTAACTGATCCGTCAGTCAATGCAAGACAATAAGTGGCCTAGGTAGCTGGGTGAGATAGTAAATAAAAATCATTTAAAGAAATCATTTAACAAAATCATTTAAAAAAGGATATATAGGAATAAGTACTCTGGACAATTCACACAGCGCCATTTAGCCCTAAACTAAGCAAAGCTTGTACTTCTTCTTTCGTTTCGTGTGGGACACGAACGACCCGATGAACTCAGAGATTATAGTATGAGAACTAGATAGCTGATATTAATACATAATATACAGGAAACGGTGGGACACTCACAAAAGTTGATAGTTATCACTTTGTGAATTTGTTCCCGTTCTGGTTAGGACATTGCAGGGTGAACCAACTGATTATCCGAAAGGAAATGGTTCCGTGCTTCGGAGAGCACGTTAAGCCGTCGGTCCCGGTTGCTGTCTATTATTACTTAGACGGCGGTCGTAACACAAGCATGTCAGAGGCCTACTAGTGGTAGTAGGCGGTTGAAAAACTCTGACATTTTACGGTTTATCGGGTCGTTGGACGACTCGGTGTCCCACACGAAAGAGACAGAATACATAATACAGGGATTAACAAGCTGAAAGGAAGTCAAGGTACTTGTAAAACTAAACAACTTTCACTTATAGAGCAATATGTGCCTCCTATACAAACTTGCCGATCTGTTGCTTACTTACCTTTTTTCATATTTCGACCTATGTTCCAAGTGAAAAGTTATTCATTTGAACACCTTGACTTCCTATCGGCTTGTTGTACCCTTTTTGTTACTCCTTGTATACTAACACCGACAAACAATGACAATAACATCGTAGTTGATAAATATTAAAATATAGAATCAAAATATTCGTTGCAGTGCTATTTCTTGGTAAAGACCCAAACGTAAAAAAGGAACACTTGGTATCGGCACGAAGTCTGTTAAGCGGTGCTGCACCACTCCACAAAGAAGACATACATCGAGCTATGGAAAAAATGAGGGTAAATTACTACCGTACAATATAATGTGCTTCTATAGTATACCAAAAGAACATACAAATAACCATTACCAAAAGAACATTAAGGATTGGCGGGCAAGGATTGAGCTGCGGTAGCCCAGATGGAAGAGCTACTAGTAATGCGAAAGTCGCAGGTTCAAATCCTGCCAGCGCTTGAAAATTTTCAAGTTTAATAAATTAAAAAAAATACATACAGAATAAGCAGTACTGTAACCCAATGTATTTAATATAAGGCTGTACGTATGTTCTTTAAATGCGGCTTTCTTGTCAACACCGACACAATTTTCTATGATAATTTTATTCTTACACAACCAAATATATGACTTACTGATTCCACCATGCATTGGCCACCTGCATTTTGCCGATTTTCTAATAAATGCCTACAGATTTTGGGCGTTGTTTTTGGGTAATGTAATTTAATGTTACCTAATAATTACATAGGCATTGTTATTAAAATATTAATAAAATATACATAGGTAGTGAGTTCCGAATGCATACTAATTTCCAACTTGAAAATCACTTCTTCTTAGCGTGTCGATGGCAGACACTACATCGTCGCGGCCCAGAACTTGGCTACGTTGACAGCGCTGACAGACGCTGTCATAAGATCGTCCTGCGTGCAGGTGCTAGGGCACGCAGGACACGACGTTAGGTGGTTCATTGTTTGAACTGCACCACACAAACAGCCTACATCGGAACCCTCCAAGAACCCTCCACTTGGTCATGTTTTCCTTGCTCCGGCCGGTCTGAGTCCGAAGTCTATTTAAAGAAAAATTATGGCAAATTATGAAAATCACTGAAATTATATTATTTTTTTGTTATTTCAGCCAGAAACTTCAGTGATACAACTGTATGGTATGACAGAGACGTCTCCCCTTGCTACTTCAAATCTTCCCTTTAATACAAATTATAGTTCGTCTGGCTACCCCATTTCTAATACAGAACTGAAAATCGTCGATGCTCAATCAAAGAGTTTGGGACCTAATGAGGTAAACTTCTACTACACTTGAATGAAAAACTCATGCTTGCTTCAGCAGTATACAATGCTTGTATGTCTCAAAATATTTAACAACTTAACACGGTAGATTATTTTTGTGAATTGACCGATATTTCAGCCCAGTTCAGGCCATGAGCCTAAAACAGGTAGGTATTGTATATTTCGCTTATACAATACCTACCTCTACATTATTCGTCAGCTCCACACCTACAATATTTATCTGATCCTTAAATATTACAAAAATATCACAAAAATTACATCAAAATTTTATTGCGGTTTGGTTTTCTAATTTTTCATTTTATCATTAAGAAATGAAAAAGAATAAATAATTGATAAATTAACTGTAAAAATAGTCTGATACTAAAACTTTGCAGTTTCATCTACAACTGTTTTTCGATCTTTCTATGGGAATGGCAAGTTTCTCCGCGCTAAAAAGTTGGTACCCTAAGTATTATTCTAGGTTATAATCTATTTGTGTTTCAAATTTCATCCAAATTCGTCAAGCAATTTGAGCATGAAGAGAAAACAAGCATACAAACACAATCTCTCAAGACTGGATTTAGAATAGTAGTACGCATAGACCGTCAAAGAAATTCATAACACAACAAAGTTTGACATCATTTAAATATACAATTAAAGAAAAATCATCAAAATATGTTATAGGTTGGAGAGCTGTGGATACGAGGCCCTCAAGTCATGAAAGGTTACAGAAATAATCCTGAAGCAACGCACGACACCATAACGGAGGACGGTTGGCTCAAGTCAGGGGACTTGGGGTTTATGGAAGAAAATGGGACAGTCACTATAGTCGACCGACTCAAGGAATTAATTAAAGTAAGTTTATTTTAGTTGGTGATATAGTAAGATTAGTGACCTAATAAAACAACGACTTAATTACTAGTAAAAGCTGAATTCTAAAAGTACTTGATTTAACAAACTAAAAGCATTATAAAAGAAACATATTATAATAGAAGAATAGTAAATACAATTTAGGCAAACTCATTGTTACTAGGGTACCAATAAATCCGTCTTTTCTTATAAGTACTTACTCCGTGAATAAAGGTTGATAGCTTAAAAGTAATGAAAAATAATCTGTACGAACAGTACAAACTAATCAAGTCGTTTTCTTAAACTTAAAATATTATATTTAGTTTTTTGGACCCAAATTAATAAATTATTAAAAATTAATTGCGAACTATGTAGATATTTTAATAACATATAGCATATTAATTTAGGTGAAAGGCTTCCAAGTGCCTCCAGCAGAACTGGAAAACATTCTCAAGGAACACCCAGCAGTTTTGGACGCAGGTGTGGTTGGAATTCCGGACGAGAGAGCTGGTGAAGTCCCAAAAGCCTTTGTTGTACTCAAAGAAGGACACAAAACAGACAGTGACGAACTTAAGGCATTCATAAATGAAAGAGTTGCTGCATTTAAAAGGATCAAAGATATAGCGTTCTTGGAAGCTTTACCCAAGAATCCGTCAGGCAAATTGTTGAGAAGAGTTCTAAAAGATGAATATTGTTAGTATGTATGTACCCACCTACTAAATGAAATGTAGATAACATTTTTAAGCTAAAGTTGTATTCAATGATATAATATGGATTTTTTTCTCTCTGTTGTGATATCAGTTTATTTTGCTTAGTTACTTAATAAATAAACACCCAAGTGCGAGTCGGACTCACCTACCAAAGATTCTAAAACATGCACAGTTTTATATTATGATACTCCACTTGAACAAAGTACTTTAGCCTCATTTTAAAGTTTTTTCTTTTTCGGTCCCTTATGAAACCATATTAAAAAAAATATCTTATTAGTTTATTTATTTCTAAACTTGTAATTCAAAACGAAACATATTACCTGAGTGCCAAGGTCAGAAGTTTACAGACATAAAAACCAGGTGGTGAACCTGGTGCAATCAAATGTACATAAATAGGTTCACTTTAATATTCCTATTGCATCAAAAAATGAGCATCCAAAACAAGTAGTATAAAAAATATTAGGTACACTTTCTACCTTATATAAGCGGCTTCACCCGCAGCTACCCGTTCTCCTGTAGCAGAAAAGCTTTTTTCCACTGAAAACCAAACATTACCCTTCATCTTAAATCATTCTTCTTCCCAGAGGTCGACAAATATCTGTAAGACATGTCAATTTGACTATTTTATAAAGGAAAATTGCCTTCTTTGGCCATATATAGTGAGGAACCTAGTATGAGTTTTTCAGACTAATACTCGAAGGCAAGATCCCTGGCAAAAGAGCACAAGGCCGACCCAAGAGGATGTGGATAGATGACATCCGAGATTGGACCGGACTTCGGTACTACCAGTTGAAAAGGGCGGCGCAAGACCGCGAGGGCTTCTACAGGCTGGCCTCCGAACTTCAATTTGAAGATGGCACCCCATGATGATGATGATGATGATGATGATGTCAATTGAACATTAGTCATGCGTATTAGTTTTTCTGTGTCGTCCACCTTCAACCAGTATCGTATATTCTCAGTCCAAGAAATTCTTCTTGTTCCTCGGCCTCATTTGCCTTCAATATGTCTTTCACTTATTAGCTGTAGTAAGTTGTATTTGTTGTTTCTATAAATATGCCCAATATAAACGGCTTAAAGACTTTTAATAAATGTAACTACTTCCAAATCTTTTTATTATTTATATAAAACTTTTTCATTGATGTTTTTTTTTCTTTGGGAAACTTACAACTTAAATTATTTGTATATTTAATCTTTAACTTTAACATTTGACGATTACTCTATATAATTATTTAAAAAACACACCAGAGTCTGTAGCATAGTTTTAAAAATCCAAGCACAGAGGGAAAGTCAGCAGGAACATTTAAAAAGCAATGTGTTTAGCATCGAAACATTTAAAAATTGGACAGACAGACAATAAAGTGAACCTGTTAGTGTCGCGTTCTTTTTTAGGTTCGGATCCCTAAAATAAGTGAGCTGTAGGTTTCCTATCGCTCTACCATAAGATTTGGTTCTGTAGATGTGAGGAAGAGTGCTAATGTGAAGGTGTTCAAATCCAACATCAAGAAGGTTTGGGGGTACGATCTGGGTGACATGGACAATTTATAGGGTTTATGATATATTTATTTATGTGTATATTAATTTATGTATGATATATTATTATGTGTTTGTTTGTGTGTTTTTATGATCAAGTACGTGTATTTGTTATTTGTTTATAATATATATTGATAGAGTAAGCTTATTTTAACCATGCTGAAGTACCGCATAATTTACCTGCAAATAACATATCCTCTGAGTCTCTCAAAGGTTGACTGGAAGAGATCCCTTAATGGGATAAGTCCGCCTTTGTGCCTCTTGTTTTTAAATTTATTTCTGTAACTGTTTTTATAAATGTGTCTGGTGGTACAATAAAGTTAATACATACATACATACATACATACATTTGGCTTGGTAGGCGCATGCTGAATTTTCTCTGGATCTATTCCTTACTTATTTTTTACAACAGCTACACGGGTGATGCTATTCTAATCCGGCATCACACTGTGACTAAGTAAGTTACTTCGCCAAACAACATTTCGTATGTCCCATTACAATTAGAACTTTTTAGGTCAGAGAAGGTAAACTTTAGGCTACGCTCAAGATAGAGATCTAGAAACTTGAAACAGAAGGTAACTGTGTTTTATCCAGTACCTGCACACACACGGTCGCGGAGTTCGGAATCACGTGCGTCTTTAACAACTAAAGTTTAGCAATGTCGCTACTGAACGAGGTTAACTCGCGCAAAGTCGGATACACGCCCATGTCCCGCTCAGGTAATGGAGCATCACTTTGTCCTAGCGAAAAACAGTCTTTGTTGAAACTTTTAGGCGGGGCGAGGGAATGAGATGCGTCAAAGTAAATAACATGTTTCTTTATTTTAGACAGGCTTTCTACGGCACGAAATCTTGATAGGCAGAATCGGAACGCTACATAACAATAGGACGCAATGTCATTCAGAAAAACAAAAAAAAAACCAAGCGTACGTCGAACTCGATCACAAAGGGTTCAGTTGAATTTAATTTGCCATAAAAATGGCAAAAAATACGTTTGTTAAATATGGGCCTTTACATATTTATTTTATTCAATAAGGTCTTTATAACAGATTAACAAAGTTAAGATTTTTACGCCAATAGGTGGCGTTAAACATCTGGAGGTGTCTTAACTAGCGACAAAAGGTAATAAAATTTAGTTTTTAGTTGTAGTGTAGTGAACTGTTTTCTTCCTCGTAACTTTGCTATCGTTTATTTTTCAGACCCGTATTCCTAATTTATAGTAAGTGATATCAAAAGACATTAAAATAAACGCCATGACTAGCAACGCAAAAATTATTTCCAAACATTCAATCAAAATTAATATTTTAATCCAAATATGAAAATCTTAATGACTTTTAACTACTACTACTACTTTCATTGGGTCTTTAGACGACTCTGTGTCCCACACGAAGAAGAAGTATCAAACTCAGCAAAGATGCCCCCAGATGTTCAAAGCCATCATTCGCAGCCAAATTTCAACTCTATAACAATCACAGTTTATCAGATTTATAATAATCTGGTGATAGTTGAACAGACGGCGAAGGCCTAGGAATAGGATCGCGTTTTTACCATTCAGATTCGATTATGACATAACTGATACGATGAATCTAAATTGTTACCACCTTACTTTGTGTTGTTACCTACGGCAAATCTTGTAACCTCATATTGATTCTCGGAACTGGAAAGATTGAGCTGGAATTTTGTTAACAATATGAAGCTGACAGCACAATAGAACGCACAAATATTTTGACCAATGCGTACTATACAAGCAGTACTAACTTATGGAGCTGAAACCTGGGTCACCACCAAAATGGTTACCATTATACTGAGTGTGGTACTGAAAGCAAACAAATAGGATGCCTTCTGTACCGAATGACCAACAACGAGTAAGGTCATCAGCATAAAAGTCCAAGTGGAAATGAGTAGGAAACATAGCTAGAAAATCTTAGTCGTGGCGTAAAGGACTATTGGAATGGAGACCCTGGGATCAGCACAAAGAGGAAGGCCATAGATGAGGTGTACAGATGATGATGATAAAGAATGTTTATTTTTTATTATTTAGTATTTTTAAACCCTAAAGAATAAACATTCTTTATTTCTTAGTATTTTTAAACCCTTTTGGGTAAATAAATTGTCAACGGACACCAAAATTATCTCGAACGGCGCCATGAGTTCCATTGCGCGGTGTGGGTTAAAATAAAGTTTTGTGAGTATTGAATAAATAGTTGTTCAAATTAAATCTATCTTTTATTAAAGCTAGTGTTCTAGAATCATTATCATTCACCAGAAAATGAAAAATGAAAATGAAATAACTTTATTCAATGTAGGATAGCATTATCACTTATTGACGTCATGATCGGCCATTGTAAAAAAAAGAAATTTGCATAACGCATTTTTCTTCTTTTTATAACAATTTTGTATTGTCCTAATAAAAAACCGGCTCGGGCGGGATAAAAAAATAAAAATAAAAATAAAGGCACTGCCTCGGGGCTGGCCAGGTTAATTACATAGCACGTAACTTTACGCCACCACCATTTGTAAACGACATTTGTTTCAAATTTTAGTCAAGATATCCAAAGCGTGTTATTTACATGCATATAATTAACCGGACCCCCTGAACAGGAAAAACCCCCCAAAAAACCTGCCCAGAAGTGCTAAATCTCTAAATTAACAATCTTTCTAGGCCCTAAGCTGCCCTAGCGAATTTTGGAATAATAATTTGATAAAGACATTTTTTTTTTCATTACGTACTTTATTTAAATTTACTAATTTTATGAACATCAGCATCTTAGTACGCAAATTATTTCAGAATGCTCTCTAAATGTATTTAAGAAGTTAAAGTTTTGATAATTTAACTTTAAATCATTTTGTTTGAATCCTATGGAGCTGAGCAAATTGGTTTACTTATAGGCGTTTGAACTGCCTATGACCGACTTTGATTTAGCCTTTATTTTATGTATCGATGCGACCAAGTATAAAAAGGTGCAATCTAGGTATTTATCAATCGATCGTTCCTTTTAGTGGAAAAGTTTGTTTGACAAAAGTAATTGTTCGTAAATTCTTAAACATTTTTGAAATATAATTGCGGAGTAAAATAAATTGAGGAAAAACATTTAATCAATTGAATCGAAAATATAATTGGCTATTCGCTTAATATTCGGCCCTACAATTTTTAGAATCTGTATTTCTAACCACATCTTTAGCCACTATATAAAGTTATATTTATTCATAAACGCAGCCCGCTATAAACTGTACGTAACTACCAAAAAGTAAAGATACTTTAAAAAATAAGCTAATTCGAGGAGAACTTTTTTTATTGTTTTTATGAAAGTTACTTAGCTTGACTGATTACTAAGAGATGCTTGTGCTGATTGGAAAAAATATTTTATATATAGTCATTTCATAATGTTCAAATTATTAATTCGATAACAGTTGTATAAAGACCTGCTATAAGCATTCTGCCTATAGAAATAACAGTTTAATAGAAATTACAGAAGCGTAATGTCTTAATGAGAAGGCTCTTACTTCGATAAAGATGAGAAATGAAACACAGTTTTTTTTTGGCAATACTCAAATTGCCATCTTCCGATGCACCTGTCAGTTGTTGCTGTACGGTAATTGTTCGGTTGTTGTTTGGTTGTTGTTCAAATGTTTAATTAGTTTGTTATTCAGTTATTATTGAGATGTTGTTCAACTGTTGTTTAGTTGTTGTACCGATGTTATTCAGATGTTGTTCAATTGTTTTTCAGATGTTGTTCAGTAGCTTAGTTGACTTGTTGTTCAGTTGTTATTCAGTTGTTGAGTTAAGTTGTTGTTCAGTTGCTGACTCGACATCTGAACAACTGCTGAAGTAAAGAATTATCAAAAATTCATATTAGCCCTTATCGTATTGAATTTGACCTTGTATCGGGCTTTGCAATCGCCGCACCCCGGTGAGGACGTTTGGAAAAGTGTGTAACCGAGTATTTTTTTTGAGAGCGTAGCTAAAATGGTGTATGCAACTGCATATAATTAGCCATTCGAATGCTCGTGTCAAACTATAAACTGGAGGGGTATAGAGGTAAAAACGTCTCGACGCGACGATATTAGACCTATTGCGGCTTCCACCAGTTCGACGCAGAGGCTAGAAGGGAAGGCAAGATAGTAACCACAGAGAATCTTTTCTTTTATTATACCTTGAAGGTCAATTTATCAATTGCTTGGAGGTTCTATTTAAAATTCGTATATGCATAAATGTAGACTAGCTGTTACCCGCGGACTAGCCTGCGTGCTTATATTGTATACGAAGGGATATATTCATTAAGCAAGAATAAAAGGTGAAGACCCACTGGGACCCTATGAGATGCCTCGTACTTATGTGAGGTGATGCCTGTAAGAAGTCATCACATTAGCTTTCATAGCTTATTATTTCTCGTTATAAAATCACGGGGCTCACGTGGAGCATATATAGGCCGTTTGATAGAAGTGTGAGATGGGATACACATTAATCATTTTATTATTATAATTATGAATATTCTACAAAATATTATGTAAAATTTGTGCCATTAGTGGAGCTTACCAACCTTTACTGCTTTTTCTTATAAACTGTAAAAAAGCCAGTTTAAGTTGGTGCTTTATGTTATAGATATATGCTGGTGAAAGTACTTTTTTAACTAAGAAATATATTGAAGTTGATCTTATAATACCTTTTACACGACTGTCCAACCAATTTTCTGTGTGATGCCGGCTTTGATAGCTTTGTGATGCCAGCTTAGAATAGCATCACCCCGTTTCTTTCCATTGGAGTCGTAATAGGCAACTAAGGTAATCGAGGGTGTGTATTGCAATTTAACGCGATGGGCTGACAACCTGTCGCTATGGTGATACACTAATTTCCGCATGACCATTAAATATGTTTTACAAGTGGCATAAATGCTCGTTTTTTTCGGCCGTTTACGCTCTGCCTAACCTGCAAGGGATTATGAGCGAGATATAAATGTGTGTGTGTGCACAACTACAAATAGGATCGTTATGTTTTTAGGGTTCATATATGATGTGTGATTCTTTAAAGTATAGTCTAGGCGTGTCAAAAGTAAACTTAAGTGCTGGCACAGTTTACGCTGCTTTGCTTAGTGATACAAGGGGTATTGTGAATAATTATATCCGAGGAAATTAAAATTTCATCCAATAGATTTAAAGATAGCGGACTTGTTTTTTGTCTGTTATTATATTTAAAAACATTGTACTAGTCGGTAGAGTTTCCGTCAGTTTTGTCTGTCATCTGCCTACTCCTTGACTCCCCTGTTTGACATGATCATTACTTTTTCTTTTATTTGGTCTAAATAACTTCTTCTTGGTCTTCCTATTCCTGTTTTTCCTTTGGTCTTTCCCTCAACAATCGTTTTGAATAACTGATCATGTCGTATCAGGTGTCCTATCATACTTCCCTTCTAGATGTATTATATTTTATATTGAGTAACGTTCTTTAATGGTCCTCCTTTCTGTCTAGCTTATCTTCTAACACCACATTTCGAAAGCCTCTATCCGTTCCCTGTCTCTTTGCGTTGTGGTCCATGTTTCGCAGCCGTACAATGCTACGCTCCAGAAGAGAAAAGAGAAGAGACGGGCGAAGGATGACGTGGGATAAGTCATGTGTAATAATGCTGCCAAGATATTTGAAACTTTTGACTTCTTCAAGCGGTGTGATGTTTAGGGTAACTGGTCTATGGTTCTGTGGGTGTTTTGATGTAACTGAGGTTCAAGTTTAAAAATATATTTTTAGGCCATATTCAGTAAACGTTTATTTTCTTATAAAAAATGTTTAATATCAACGACAAAAGTGGGCACCCCTGTCTCACTCCTGCCTAATCTTTGCTCTTCCTTCTTCTTGTCCTATGTTTATTATAGTTTCTTGTTGTCTGTATAGTTCAAATATAATTTTTCTGTTCCTACTACTAATCTACTCCTACTTTTTTAAACCCTCCATCATGTTCCCCCAGTTAACTTTATCAAAGGTCTTTTCTAAATCTATAAACGCAACAAGTGTTTCCAACCCGAAATCCTATCTATTCTAATCTACGGGCAACTATTAACCATAAAGATAGTATTGCTTCCCTTGTTCACATACCCAACCACATAATAAAAAATAAAAAAATAAATATTTCGGAACTCCTTTTATAGTGTTAGTGGTGAGGAAATTTCGGATCATTTGGTGAATTTTTGACAAAATATATTCCAGCCGTTTTGTACCAAAAGTAGGTACCCCAAAAGCGACACGTTTTGACTACTTTAAAAAATCTTACTTATTTTTTATAAACAAACGGGTAACTGAAATCTCCTACTTTTCGTGTCGATGCACGACCCGATGAACCCTGGTGTCAGATTTTTTCAACCGCCTTCTACTACCAGTAGGCCTCTGTCATGATTGTGTAACGACCGCCGTCTAAGTAATCATAGACTGTAACGTCCCACTGGAAATCGAACCCGCAACTATCACTCAAGGCAGTGGTACTATCACTACGCTACAACGGCCGTCCAAACGGCTAGCTAAAATATATCACTATCATTGAGCGAATCGGCAGAAATTCTACCAGTAATTCAGCTGAAAAGTGATCGTAAAACGTAGGACTATAACTACTGAACAGGATAAACTGAGAATCTGAGGCATCAGATACAAAGATAAAGGCTTGAAACTTTTTTAATGCAAAACATTCCAGCTTTGCAGTCATGGACACCATAATAACAGTATATAATATTTAGTGAAGGTACGTATAGAGTGAAACTCAGACATTACGGGCTTATTATATTCTTGTATATTTTTCTACAAACGCGTCGGCCATCGCCATTGTTGTCCTGTGTCAAGAGACTTTGACATTACTATTTTTCTACTTAAACATCAAAAAGGTTTTCCAACAAACAGGTAATAAATCATTTTAAAAATTATAAAATTAAATAATGATATTAGACAAAATATTTATACTTTTGGTGCATCGCCACCACTGCATTTTTATTTAGTTGTTTTAAATATTATTACAGATAGACAGCGCGACAACGTGATTTTTTTGTTTGTTTATAGTTATTTTGCATCGGCGCGCGCGGCATCTTCCTGTTGATTGGTTGTCATGGAGACTCGTTTGGTTATTTACGTTTTGGTTGTTACTTTTGGTTTCTAATTTTTTCTTGTAAATATTAAATAAACACCGAATTGTATGAGGCGAAGCACTGGTTTTGGATTACAGTATTTATCCCCACACGCTTGCGAAATACCTACCCACTCGTTACTAGAAGGTTAAGTATATTTGTTTGTCTTACTATGATGATGATCTCAATTTTAGTTCCTTCACAATGTTTATGCCAAATATCTTAGCAAACTCGTCGCTTACTCTATAATCGAACCGCTGTTGAAGTTAATCTGCATGGCTTCCTTATATTCCAGTTTTTGCGAATACCGGCAGAGTTCACTTATTAAGTTTGATGGTAGCATTCATTAATATACTTTGTTTACATTGTAGCTCAGCTGTCTCCAGGAAACCTTATAATTTGTGTGAAGTATTGCGGTTTTCAAACAATTTTCCAGCGCAAATTTCATGACAAATTAAGACCTTGCTTTCTTTGTGAAAATCTTAGCAAACGATCAGAAAGAACCATCCTTTTAGATGCGACAGAACAGAACCTCGAAAAGTCAAGAAAGGATTTTTATACATTCAATAGTTATGATTGTTCTATTAACATCACCTCAAGCTATCCATTTAAGGTATTTTAAAAGGTTATACTCGAGGTGTTTTAGATGGCATCTCATTTGGGATAAAAACTATAGGTAATTGATGAAATAAAAACAACTAACTTGAAATTCTTTTTGCTTTTCTTTAACATCCGCATATAAACACATAGTCAGCAAGCCAAGCGGTCTCTCGTCTCGTTCCTTACATAACGGAAGGCCGTGTTGATCGACGTTACATAGCAGATGTATTTGATGGTGCAATTTCCCACTCCGACCCCAGACCATAATGTAGTTAAATGGTAGTTAATATGTGCCCCGGGACACAAGTGGGGGAAAAGTGGTGAACTCGATGAAATTTTGGTATGTTACAGATTTCAGTCATCTGAACAAAGTTTTATTCATAACGACTCATGATTATTCAATTTAATCATTACGAGTAAATAGGAATACGGCCGCAAGTTCTAATAGTAGAGGAGCCCAAGTAAGGATTGCGGATCCTTTAGATCGACTTCGTCCATTTCCGAACTCGTCTACTTCCTAAATATATTGTAGCAGAAGAAAATGCAAGGTTAATGCTGGATGCAGTGTAGACAACAGCAAAAGAACGAATCAAGCCTATGTCTTATATCTTCTTTAGGTCTCTATTGAAGATGAGCTAGGCAGTTTTGCCATGAAATGAGTTAGGCAATTTTCCTTTAACCCGTAGTCCACCTATAGGTATTTTTTTTTTGTCGCGTGGTCCGCCAAAAATGTTTTACCGCTCTTAACTAAAATTCTATTGCCTGTGGTCTACTTTATCATATTTTTTTTAAAGTTCAAGTCATGCGCAATCATCAGCGCGCATGCAAAACTAATTTCTTTGTTGAAGTACAACTTCAAATGTCTTGAAATTTTAGATGACAACTGTCAAACTTTGAACTAATTTATTTCGTCAACTATGCATGCTTAACTACTTGTTCTTTGGGGAAGTTTTAGGTCTTGTCGAGATGTATGTTTTGTAGTCAATTAAAGAACTGGTTCATCTCGCTTTGCAATATGTTCGTACGTACCCCTCGAATCAACTTTGAAATATTCTTAAACTTGATACTATCGATAGGATAAGATGGTACTATTGTTACAACTTGTATAAATATTTTTCAATAAGCCCATTGTTAATCATACATTTTATGAAGACAAACAAAATACAAATTAAATGAAGGTACGTTAACAAAATGTACCATCTAAACAAAACAGAAAATTTAACATTTAAGGTCATTAACTCAGATTGGATGCAGCACGGGTGCGTGCGTGCAGAATTAATATGGAGATTCGTGACGTGTGCATGGCGTGCGTGCGCGTCGCATCTCTTTTCATCTTCATACTAATTTTTATAACTAAATACTTAGACCAATACCAGATGGAATAAGGTGAATATTTAGAATGTAATATCAACCGCTTATTGTTAGTAAATATAATAGGTATGTTTAAGTGAAATAAGACTCGGAAACGATTTATAGTCCCTCGTAAAGTCTACATGAAATCCAAGGCACCAAATCACCACAAAGAGTTTGTATTTTTACTTCACTTAAGGTCTTTGAACTGTTTGGTTAGAAATTAGAAACAATCAATCGAAAAAAAAACGAAAACTGAAAATCGCCATGCACGGCACGCGGTCGGGAGCAATCTCCTAAATTAAGACATAATTAGCCTTTTTTTCAGAATTCAGACGATCGGAAATAATCGGAATCGTTCAGAAATTGAAATTATTAGCAATAGCAATGACTTGCTACAAAAGAATGCAGAATCTAAAGACACTGCATGCATTAGTAGTGTCCCAGAATATTATAAATTAAAAACTCGATCCCAAAATTTGTACACAACTCAATATTGAAAAAATCGTGTTTAGCATACTTTTTGTTAGCACGGCAGTAGCGTGGACCATAGGAAAAAATACTTGTGGTCCTCCAGATGGACCTCTAGGTGGACTACAGGGTTAAAGGGGGTAATTTGTTGTGCAGTTTTGCCAATTATTTTAGCTGAGAATACTAATAAAGTGCGGTAATATTTACTAATACAATAAGTTAGGCTATAGATTTAGCCTGCATTAGATCGACTCGCCTTGTGTGGCATCAGTAGTTGGTGTATTGTACATCACTAGCGCTATAGATTTTTGTCCTATGGTGCCTGATATGTCGCTGTCGTGAAAACGTGTTGCTGTTCGTGAAATATTAATGTATTCATAAGTTGCTTTAAAGAAAACGTAATAACAGCACTGAAAGTTAACTCTGGAAAAAATCGTGTTTAGCATACTTTTTGTTAGCACGGCAGTAGCGTGGACCATAGGAAAAAATACTTGTGGTCCTCCAGATGGACCTCTAGGTGGACTACAGGGTTAAAGGGGGTAATTTGTTGTGCAGTTTTGCCAATTATTTTAGCTGAGAATACTAATAAAGTGCGGTAATATTTACTAATACAATAAGTTAGGCTATAGATTTAGCCTGCATTAGATCGACTCGCCTTGTGTGGCATCAGTAGTTGGTGTATTGTACATCACTAGCGCTATAGATTTTTGTCCTATGGTGCCTGATATGTCGCTGTCGTGAAAACGTGTTGCTGTTCGTGAAATATTAATGTATTCATAAGTTGCTTTAAAGAAAACGTAATAACAGCACTGAAAGTTAACTCTGGAACTTTTATTCATTAAACCCTTTTTTACAATCAGAAGCGGTTTGTACTTGTGAGCCCAAAATGTGCAGTAATGAATGAAAATGTTACACAAATGTTCCTCTGGCAAACAAATTGAAGTCAGTGCAAAAAGGCACAACAAACTGACAGCTGTCATCTCAAATGTAGATCTTGTCAAGACCTACAACTTATCCACAGAAACAGTCTAGCATGGATAGTTTCCAAGTTTTAATTTTGACAGCTGTCACTAAATTTTTGCATGAATTGCTCTTAATCTTGAATCTTGGCTGATCTTATGTTATGGTCTCTGACGCTCGAGCAAAACCCCATTGGCAATGTGGGCTCCTCTACAATAATGAAATGAAAATTTATCAAGGATTGTTAAAGTATGATGTAATAGTACATTACGTCACAAGCCGAGTATAAAGCAATATCTGGTGGAGTGGCATTGGAAGGCCGAGACGAAGTCTCGGCCTTCTAAAGTAAACGAGACCAGAAATTGTTATTTCGGCCGTGGATTGTACAATACTTTTCTCTCATTTGCAAGGAAATGACAATAATAATACAGTAATTTTAGAAAATAATTAATTTATTTTGAAAGAAAGAATTATGGAGCGACACTTAATTCATGTTGAAAGTTATGTTACAGTTTGTACAATTAGTTAAAAAATGGAACGCGCGCGGTATAAGTGTTCCTGAACATGGTATTGTGTACCATAAAACACCTAAACACGAAAGTGTGAAGTTAAAGAACCTTTTTTTTCCGGCCTAGTCCGGAAATTTCTATTACAGTCCTCGGCGCCTTGACTACATAAATGAGCCCATTGACGTATTCTTATTTTAAAGTACTGAAGCCATTTCCGAGCAAATTGGAGAAAAGAGTATTTAATAGTCAGTTAAAATGTATGGAATTTCTGTACCTTATTATGAAGTAATTTAAAGTGATTATTCTGAAAACTGTAAGACTTAGGATGTTGGTCTATTAGGATGTTGGGCGGTTTTACGCGTGGTATACGCGTGTTAATACAAAGTCACCCGCGCAGCCCACGCGTTGTACACATGTAGAGCACGCGTTGCATATTGTAAATCAAGCGTTGTATACAAGTAGAGCTCGCGTAACACACGTGTAGAGTACGCGTTACACACGTATCATACACGTGTTGTACACGAGCAAAATACGCGTCACCAACAAAAGAAAAGAATAGAGCGCGCGTAGTAAACGTGTCTGTGTCCTATGGAAAGGTCCAGTATCTTTCTAATGGATCAAATCCGGAATGAGACTAGAACGGACGGATGGTGGAGTAAGCGGGTTCTCGAATGGAGGCCTCGCCGCGGCAAGCGTAGCGTTGGACGACCTCCGACCCGATGGACTGATGACTGGATGGAAAAAACGAGAGATTTTGCCCTGTACTTACTCTAGGGGAGGCCTACGTCCAACAGTGGACTGCAATAGTCTGATCTATGTATGTATGTAGCGCATTGTAGAGCACGAGTTATAAACGAATATTGCACACACCGTACACAAGTACAACCTTCAACCTGATGGCTCTTCATATGGAAATCCTGGATTTGAAACCAAAATGAAAGTGAAAACTTTACATACATGCCCACATACAAATATCACACCTATATCCCATGCAGGGTAGGTAGAGTGTAAACGGCCGTAAAAAAACGATCACTTACGCCACTTCTGAAAAACATTTGAGGGTCATTCATAAAATTCGGTATCGCTGTAGTAACAGCTATAGTAAGTAGCTGACAGCCGCTCATCGCTTAGAATTGCAATACCTATGTTCCTTAGTCGCTTGATTCAACACCCACGAGAAAAGAATGGGGTGATGCTATTCTACGCCGTCATCACACGGCAATCATCATCACACGCATGTACGTTCATTGGTAAAAAATAAACCAACGAGCCTGCATGAAAAGATAAATGAATGTAGAGAAGGCAAAAAAAGTATGCAAGGATCGTCGTAAGTGGAAAGAAGTAGGCGCTGCGGGAAAGAAGCGTGATTTATGTATGATATGTAAAAATTAGTAAAGTGTGCATTCAATATTTAATGAAACATTCTTGTAAATTTTTGTAAAAATATCAAGTTTTAGCAATCCTACAGTGATGTTTGTTGATACAGTACGAAGCTACGCCAACTATTGACAAGCACAAGAAGTACAAATTTTGATCACGAGATAAAGCATTTATAACACATTTGTTATTGTAATGATATTCATTATAATATTGAATATCAGCTATCATAATGTTATCATCATCAGTCTGAAAAGTAATCGAAATGATTATTTAGAATGTAAATATATAACGCATAAAACTGAACCCAAAATAAAACAGTTGCAAAGACTCCTACACCTTCCTCTTGACTCTGAAAGTGCTTTGTATTGCTAATCGAAAATCAACAGTAGCTGATGGCAAGTGGTAGTTTTATATGTACTTTCAGTGTGTCGGTAAAGTTACCTAACTACTTTTTTAAACGAGTTTATTCTGCTCATGTGGTCTAAAATATCCTACAGATGCATTACCTGCCTTGAAAATCTTATAGTTATGGGTAATTTTCAATTAGTTATCATAATTATATGTAACTCGACAACGGCAAGGCACCTATGCTTGAGACTGCTCATGGTCGAGCACAATGACAGAAACTTGGTTGTCATAGCTCGACCGCTTTTCGACACCATAGACAAAATAATCGTAGAAAGGGACAAAAACCCGATGACATGAAGAACTTTGTATGTAAATTACTTGTCATTCTGTTTGACAGCTAGATGAAACTCGACCGAATTCCGACCGAACTCCGACCGAACTCCGCCGCCATGTGTCATTCCATACAAAATCTCGACGCCGTTATAACCTAAATCGGCCCCCAGACACTCGCATCCATAAGACCCCCATTATATGACAGTTGCTTAAACTACGATTGTATGTTGTAAGGAGTTGTAAATTGAGATTGTACTTCCCAAAAAAAATAGTTGGTCTGCCGGGTCAATCTGCATGGGAAAGCCATCTTTTTACATCATTTTGACCTATGGTTCTCGGAAAAATTAATTTTGTTTCAAGGTTGTATCACCTCTTAAAAATTAGCAGCCATACATACGGGTATAATTACAATAATTACAAAAAGTTAGACGCGCTTTTAGACCGTGTTTAAATCATTTTTCTATACGATTTGATGCTGTCAAACAAAAAGCTAGAACCACGTCTAAACATTTAATTAATAACACCGTATTTTTTTGCTCCCAGTATAGTGAAAGCGTTGTTTACCAAAAAAACCCAAACCAAAGTTTACCAAAGAGATCCAGTTACTTTACAAAAAGCGTATTTCATATTTTTTCAAACCTCTTGGGTCCCTTGGTTTTTACGTGGATCTTCGATATTTAGAGCATATTTCTGTGAGGACCACAAGATACGATATCTATGGCACCTATACTCCTTTAAGATGTGGGAAAACTGAAGAATGTTACTCACACAAACTAAGCGGCAAGTCTTCCAACAATCAGTATACACAGAGAAACTTTTCCCTGCATAACACCATTACGCTCTCCGTTTTAAGAACTCTTAACAAACCCTTTTAACTCGCATGTAATTGAATAAACTTTGAACTAGCAAAGTTTTGTAGTTAGGTCGTTATCTGAACGAGGTACCTACTAACATTGCCATCCCCACCAGCGCCTGGGCCACCAGTCACCATTTCTGAAAGTATAATGGGGATCTCGGATTAAACTGAAGTTTTAATTAGTTGCAATAGTGAATTGGAAAAGGTTCCATTCGCATTTCGACTTTTTCTTTTTCAACACTAGGAACAATTTGTTAAAAGTATACCTAAATAAGGCACACTATAATATTACCGATGGTCTACGCACGGATTGTTTCTGCATAAGTATATATAATATTTAGTATTACAAACTTTTGAATGGCAGTGAGTCATTTTTATTCTTACGATTTTGCAATTAGGTATTACTTCGTCACAACCGGGCCCAGAAAGGTGTGAATCTCTAAGTAAGAGTTACGACTCGTGTCTAAGTTTGGCCGCGCAGTGAAACTAATCTTCAGGCAGTCCTCTAGCTGTTTTATGATTTTGATATTTTGTAGCACTTACCATTTTTGAGTTATGCTAATACATTTTTAAACTACATTTTTGCCAAAAGCAATGTTTCACGTAGCAATCATTTTTTTCAAAGGCCCCGGCTCGACATAGCTAAAGAACTCTCGAAGATAAGTTACCACAGTGCAGCCAAACTTTACGCGACTTTACATAACTCCCAAAATTAATATGTATGGTGATTATTACATACAAAGGCAGTTTTGCAAATATAACCAGATTATCAAAATGATCAATTTTAAATGATTATATAACTCTATAGCGGCAATAGGAAAACTGAGTAATAGGAAACTCCTAAAAAAGTACGGCTTAGTAAAACTGCGATGATATTTGAAATTCAAATCGGCCGTACCTCGGTCTGGTCAAATATGCAATTAACCCCTTTCGCATTGTTACAATTCTTTTAAACTTTCGATTAGAACAGAGGCGCTTTAGGTGATAAAAGGTCTTGCGATAAATGCACTTTGCTATAGGTAGCTTACCTATACTTAGTGCTAAAACGCTTCTACGAGACTTATTTAACCGACATAACAGTATGCGGTTACTCTCTTATTTGAAATTATTTTCCATATTGACGTCGATAGTCCTGATATCACCCACTGCTGAGTATGGGCTTCTTCTATGTCGTCTACGCATTGATCTACAACAACCCTAGATTTAGCGCCTCATACAAAATTATGCTAAGATTTTGTCACCTACTGAACTATACAGTCATACATAGCGATTTATAGATTCATTGCGTCTGCCTGATTCAAAATATCACAACGAACCTCACCATAATCTATTGAATTCAGCCTTATTTGTTAGCCCGTACTTGGTCATGTTAACAGTTTCGCGGCCAGCCACGCACTGTGGGAAAGAAGTGCTCGCTTGCAAATTGTGCACTACTTTACCGGCCCACCTTTTGAGCGTACGCGCGTAATCTAGGGTTGTTGTAGATCAATGCGTCTACGCCATATATACGCCAGTCTTGTGCCTCCCGCATTCATTATCTACCAGCAATGATCACAAGATCGTCCGTCCATCTAGCGGGTGGTCTGCCTACATTGCTGTTCTCGGCCTCCACTCCGTTACCACGGCCTGCCGTCCGTCAACCCGTCAAGCCAAGATGTCACACCCATCCTCATTTCAGTCTCGTGATTCGTTTCATGACTCTTGTTTATTTCGTTGCGTCGTCCTGATATGCAACAATGATATAGCATACAAAAACTAGTGGTAAGTATTAATAAAAGAAAGACCACTATACTTTCTTCGACTTTTACAACTACTTTCTGGTCAATAAAACCAAGCCAACATAATGTATAAATTTTTATTAAAATAAAATACATAATTTTATTTTCATTTGGTCTTAACACGATGAACTGAATTTTGTAAACTCAACCTGCGCTGAGAGCTCACCAATTTAACGTGAACAATAATCATTTTCATGGTTTACCAATTGCACACTTAATGTATATGGGTGCGATTAAATTGTTCAATAACTTAAATAACTACTCGTTATCGCCTGAATGCAGCGCTTTTGTAAAACTGTGGCTTACCTACTCACTGAGATCGGGCTTTTGTGTCTACAGTTTGATTAAAAGATTGGCAAGCGCAGTGCAAGATGTTTTACAAGGAACGCTGCTGGCAGTCCCCTGGGTACATGCTTTCGACGCCTTATACAGCACTTATAGAAACGCTAAACCGGAACTACATGGCATAACTTCATACTTTACCAAGTATTTCTACCCGGCTGCCTCAGAAGGAGTTTTTTTCTGTACTTATGTATGTTTGTAGATACACAAATTCATCTCAGCTTAGGTAAATCTTAACACAGTAGCTACTCGTAAACGTCGAGATCCGCAGATTTTTTCAGACTTGTTTATGATGTTGGTCCAATGATTTGGTATGTGACCTCGAGCGCCGACCGCAATTTGTTTTTTTATTTTGTGGATTATAATTCTACATAACCAGTTTTTGAAAAGACTCTTCATATTGTAAAAATAACAGGTAACATTTTCTTTCTCAGTATTTAAAACTGACACGGGGGGTTGAGAGGGATTGCCTCCCTCAAATGAAAATGAATATAAGCGTCTGTTTCGGCAGTAAAACCAGAATCAACAAGTGACACCGAAAGGTTAAGCGGGGCTTACTCCTTTAAAAAAGAAGAATACTTTACATCCGTTTTGGCAGTGTAACCAGCATCAAGATTTGACACAAGCTTGGACACATGAGTTTGAGGTGCCCCTTCACAGATAACCAGCAGGCACAAATCCGGGGCAATGCGAGGTTGCTGGTGGTTTAATATGTATAGGCAACCATCCCACCATCATCATTATCTGTCTGTCCTTAACCCAATCCCGTCTCTCTTGACAAATACTCACCATGAGTCAAAATGCGAAAAAGAAAACAAATACAAATGAAGATCATAGGAGGTCATTTAATGTCTTGATTTTTTTTTGTTGTTGTATGAAACAAAAACAAATATTCTTTGATTAAAATCAAAGCTACCCAAAATTCAGTTCACGTCGTGTGAACGAAGTCGCGGACACCAGTTCCAAGTAAGTTACATGAAAAGGCCAACGTTACAAGAAAAACTTGCCTCATATACTGTAGTCTATTTTCTTCCCGTCAACATCCTTACTAATAAATAGACCAAAGTGTTCGTTTTCATATTTTGAGTTTCCATTAAAAATGGTTTGAAGGTAGCTGCATCCTAATGGACAGTAATTGCAAAAATGTTTGACAGATTTTAAAAAGTGGTGGCTTGACGTCCTCTTAAATCTGGGTTTCGGAATATCATTTTAGGTATCTACAAAAATCTTTAAGGTACGAGAAAAAATATTTTGATTTGTTCTCTTTTCTTTTTACAAGGTTAGACATGTTTAGTAAGGTAACGTATAAAAGGTAACAAATGTAATTATGAACTGGACATACAAATAAGGTGACCGAGCTGCTCGGGTATTTTCAAAGGTTGCCTGGTAGAAATTGCTACATCAGTAATAAGGCCGCCTAAATTGTACCGATCGTTTTTCATTTTTTGTATCTGTTTGTTTTGTACAAATAAAAATATTGTATTGTATTTTTGTTTTGGATATATTATTATTATTATTATTTAAAGGTGGCAGGGCCACTGGCGCCACAACTCTTTTGAGTCGTATTTTGCCATTCAAGTAAGTTTTGTTTTGTAGGTTATGTTTAGGTCTGTCAGTAAGGTAAATACCTTACATTCCGCATGGCATTCCGCCGAGGGAGAGTCCACAACACAGAGGACCAGGTCTCACGACTAGGGGCTGTGTTGCGCAGTTTGAGCGGCAACAGAAACTCTCTCTCTCTCCCCTTGGCAATGATTATTCCCATCTGATGGTGGGGTCTGCTTTTCTGGTTTTCTCCCTCCCTCCCATTGAGTGGCAACAGAAACGTGATAGTAAAATTTCTGCACCACGTGGAGATCCGCTCGTCACAATTACACATGTTAGATATATGCCTTATTTACAACTTCCTATTTAATGTTCAGTTCAAGAATAGTTTGTTGCTTAAAACACTATCACATTTATTCACCAAACACTCAAATAAACAAAAAAGCAAAATTATAACCAAATCACATCCGCCCTTACGGAAAAGCAACGAACGAATCACCTTGGATAAAGTAACCTAGCCAGCAATTTTCTCGATTATGACACAATCAGACTTCATTCTTCACTCCGAAACTTATTTAATACATAATAATGGCATAACTAAGTTCAAAGGCCACATTTTCTCATTTATTGTCTGTTTTTAACTAAATGAATATTTCTTTTGTAATAGAATAAACACTTTTAAGTTAAGATAAATCCATACGAATGTCTAAAAATCCGCTAGTTTGTGAGAAGTGAATCAAAATTAGGTTAAAGATATCTGGCTGAAAATTCAGTAGCAAAATTCTACCTGAACGAACATTGATAGATAGGTTAATACATTGCGAGGTTTAAATAAATAATAAATCTTTTAAAGTCATTCCCTACGAAGAAACAAAAAACACACAGTACAGTTGCCAGCGCAAAATATACAGTGCAACGTGACATCTCACTAAGCGAGCTTGCCCCGCTCGCCCGGGCCAAATCGCGTCCCTCCATACTCCATATCAGTTGCTTACTCAATGGCGAGCGATTTGCATCGAGGCGCGTGAAGATCTGTAGACTTGTTTCTTTGAGTTGACTCTTTTGCTTTTAGATTTCAGTATTTACTTACATCTTACATAATAATTCTGATTGTGATTCTTTATGCGATAAAAATTAAGACAAGAACCGTCCGGCCACATATTTTCTAAATTTTAGTCAAATAGTCCGCAGGCGGGGTGAGTATATGAATTTAATTGACGTTTAGCCAAGGTCGTTTAGCCGTGACACTCAATTACTTCTCCACTAATGAAAACTTAAAACAACTTTGGTAATGCCAAAAAATTTACCTAAAATAGAGCTAAATAGTGCCCTACACGAGAAAATTTGTGACTTTGTGATTCCGATAAAACAAAAAGTCGTTACCTATGACTTTTTGTTTTATCAATTTCATTTAGTAAAACACAATTTGATAGCATTAAGCCAGGGTACTGGCAAACTTAAACCAGATTATAAGATTATTTTAGATCGAGGCTCATGCTGTAATCCTCACCTCTCGTGTGGGGTATTTTCATTTGGTTTAAATTTGTTTTAAAAGTGTCTAATTAGTGCCTAAGGTCCTCCCGGACCTAAGTCAAAGATGAAGAAAATTAGTCGCTTAAGAGTTTCGAAACTAAAAAGGAATCTTGGTGAGGATTATAATACCTATAGCTATTTTAATATTTTAACCCTCACCTCGCTTCTGCTGATCGCTTGGGTCTTTTAATTGAAATGTAGTAACAGAAAATAGTGGTGCACTAAACTAACTTGGTTATAATTCTGTAGCGACCTCTGGGAGCTACGACAAGAAGCTCACTCAAAGTGGTTCACGAACAATCAAGACGCAACAGAAGTTCCAACATATCTGCAAGATGGGGACACGTGACAGAACAAAGAGCCTGAAACTCGGTATCGAAGTGTTTCACCGCGCAACACATATATACAACTCCCAATTCTATCCAGGTGGACCATTCAGTCCCCTGGCCATAACACACGGCCAGGCGGGTAGCTGCCCTTTTCCCGACTCCACCTGGAACCCTTCATTCCGCCTATTGGCATTACTTCTGTCACCCGCCATATTGGTGACCCCTACCTTGGACTTCGCAGCCTTCAACCACGCATCAACCACGACAGCATGCAGCCAACTACTGCGTCATCAGCACCCACCGCAGTCACAGCACAGCAGCTTCACTAGTCTTCCATCATCGTCTCAACTCACCGTAGACGTCCCGACTCACCGTGCACATTGGAACCAGCACTGCATCACCACGCCAGACTGCATCATCACGCTACATGACGTCATTAGCCCAATTTCGCTCGCTGATAGTATTGACCTCCGGTCTTGAGGGGGAGTACTGTAGCGACCTCTGGGAGCTACGACAAGAAGCTCACTCAAAGTGGTTCACGAACAATCAAGACGCAATACAAGTTCCAACATATCTGCAAGATGGCGTCACGTGACAGAACAAAGAGCCTGAAACGCGGTATTTCACCGCGCAACACATATATAACTTCCAATTATATCCAGGTGGACCAGTCGGTCCCCTGGCCATAACACCCGGCCAGGCGGGTAGCTACCGTTTTCCCGACTCCACCTGGAACCCTCCATTCTGCCTATTGGCATTACTCCTGTCACACGCCATAATTCATTTGCATCCTAAATTAGTCATAAAATGCCATAAAAACAATTCCAAATTTTGAAAATTGATTTTTTGGTATTCCGTTTTTCAAGCTTGTCACTAACATCAGTCTCAAGTGTTGAACTCACCGAATAACCTACGCGTTTATGGACTACATTGTCTCGTCTCTACAGATACATTTGGGTGCACTGAACGATTTACAATTCACTTGCAAACGCCCCTCTGATATGGATGCGAATACGAATCGGTGAGACAAATGTATTCCGTATAGACATAGGTATTCATTTATAACATTATCTTCATGGTTAAAACAAAAAATCCTGAACTAAGGTAGGTAAATAGTTGGGTTAAGGTTGTCGAAAAATATATTTTATATTTATATTTCACAAGTTTACTCAAATAATAATATTTTATTATTGAACTTCCACAAATTAAATTATCAAACTCCTTGCTCAGTTCATGTTTCAGAGATGCGAATCACGGTGATGCGTTCACGTCGAACTTCAAGCTAATTACGAGTAGAACATTCAAAAGTGTGGCAGAGCATTGTGCTTGCGAATGTTAGCTAAGCGAGCTTCACGATCTATGTCAGATCCTAGTTTTTTTATGAGATTGATTGGATTGGTAGTCACTCGGATTTAGTTGTAAAATTATCAGGGTAGATGAAACCATTCCACGCGTTATTGGCATGAAGACATCATTAATCGTCGTATAGGTATGCAGGCAACGATTGAATCGCGGTATCCCAGATGAAAGAGGCGTCGCTAGTGCTGTAAGCACATTACCTATTGCCAGAATCACACGGCAATAGGTTAAAGCAATGCAGGTTAAATAAAAATAAATTAAATTTAAAAGAATAATGCTGAACCTATTCAAATATTTTTATGATGATAGCGATGAAAATGAACCCATCCGAGAGCTACAATTACAAGTTTACAACCATGCGCCAATTATTTTATTTTAATATTAATATACTTAGAGATAAATTTTATGGCATTTTGGAGTAAATTCTTCAAGATACAAGATACAAGATATTTTATTTGCTTGAATAGGGTACAATGGATGGTAATATTACATAAAATAAGAATCTCCTATACAGCCGTCAACAACAGCATGCAAATGTAAATGAAGTTAAGAACATTAGTTAAACAATTAAAATCGAAATTAATTAGATACTATATATGTCATCATGATATAATTTACATACAATGTCAAATAATTATTAAAATTTATATTTAAAGAATTCGTCCAAACTATAAAAACAATTTCTACATAATATGTCAGAGAGCGTAGCCTTAAATTTATTGTCAGGTAGGTTTCTTATATGTCTAGGCAAGAAATTGTATAATTTGACAGACATGTTGAAGCTGTTTCTAGCAAAACAGACAGTTCTATTTCGTAACGGTACAAGTTTGTCTGGATACCTGGTGTTAAATGAACATATCTCATGGTTCTTTTGATATAAACCAAGATTCTTTTTTACGAATAGACAAGTCTCTAGAATATACATTGAAGGAAGCGTAAGCAATCGCAATTTTTTGAAAATTGGTCTACAGGATTCCACTGAAACTTCGAAAAACTTCGAAAATTTTAGTTTTTTTATAAATGTACCAGTATCTATAATTGAACGCAAACAGCCATAATGTAACTTCTAATTGCGTATAAAATATCCATTAAACCTCGTGTTGATATTCCTAAACAGATTTTGTTCAAATTCCTAGGATTTTGTTCAAATTCCTAGGAACATGGTCAATTCTTGGATTTTTCAGGACGCAACGTCTCAGTAATGGTTTGCAAATTGAACGAATTTTCAGTTGTTTTTGAAGATGGCGAAGGAATCAACACATTTGTGAGCTTTTATTACTGCTATGAGCTGATTATGTAATATTTAATTTGACTTTATCTGCGGATTAGTTCGTGGAAATGAAAAATAATCAAGGCGATAAATGGAATCTACATACACACATAAATCACGCCTCTTTCCCGGAGGGGTAGGTAGAGACTACTTACTTCCACTTACTACGATCCTGGCACACTTCTGTCGCCTCCTCTACATTCATCAATCTCTTCATGCATGCTCGTCGGTTTACTTACACTCCTGACCTGACCTTTCTTTAGCTCGTCCCCGATTTGATCGAGGTACGTTTATAGAGGTCTTCCCCTTCCGACGTTCCCATCCACACTTGACATATACACCTGTTTCGTTAATCTTCTTTCATTCACCGAAGTCTGGCGCCAAGTAGCTTGCTGCGTTCCGTCAGTGTGTGGGAGTGCCAGTGCCTTAACAGGCTTCTTCTGGGTGAGCTCGCTCCATCTTAGACTCTGTCTCTGTTCTATGACCTAGACTAGAGTCAAGAGCAAACCCATCATTAATAAAAAAAAAAAATAATAATAATAATTCATCCTCTCTACATGACCAAACTATCTAAGCACACCCTCTCCTACACCAGTCTTCTTTCATACCACAACGTTCCTTTATCAGCCTCATTCAACTTTACGTCAATCATACTTCTTAACGCTCTCATTTGTACTGCATTTATTCTACTTCCATGCTTTTTCTACCATACCCAACTTTCACTCTCATACATAAGTTTCGGAACTAACACCCCTCTATGCACAGCCAGACGGGCCTTATCAGACACTTTCTGGCTGTTCATAAAAGCGTACAACGCTCCATTCACCATGTTGCCAGCATTTCCCTTTCTTTCGATGTCACTTTCACACTCTCCATCTGATGTGAACATGGAGCCTAAATACACAAACTCTTTCACTTGTTCAACCCTCTCTTCTTCTATCATATCATATATTTACACTCTGTCATATTTTTCTCTTTCTCAACTCTTACTTACATTCACTTTCATTCCTTTCTTTTTCAAAGCCTCATTTATAATATTTACCATCTCCTGAACCCTTCAGCCGACGACGCAAGGATAACTTGGTCGTCAGCATAGAGAAAACATTTGACGAGTAAACCATTCATTCTCAGACCACATTCACTCTCTTTCAAATCTGACAGCCACGGTGATGCAACACATACCTGTCGAACACCTTTCTCGATGTTAAAAAGTTCAGTGTACCCCCCGTTTATCCTGACACAAGCACTGGAATCCTTATATAAGGATTTCAGTGCTCGTATCAAGATACTGCTCAACCCATGCATGGATAGTGCCGACCATAATTAATTCCTCACCACTCTGTCATAAGCCTTTTCCAAATCCACGAATGCGCAATAGACTTCCTGGTTTTTGGCCGGAAATTTTTCAGCTATGCAGCGCAAGATAAAGACCTGATCCGTACATCCCATCCCCTTACGAAATCCTGCCTGAGCATCCTATACTTTCTCATCCGTTTCTTTCATCACTCTTTCAATCAACACCTTCGCATACAGTTTGCCGACGGCACTGAGGAGGCTTATACCGCGGTAATTTTTGCAGTTCAGCTGTGACCCTTTTTCTTTATATAATGGCATTATTACAGCCTTGCACCAATCAGTTGACACTCGACCGCTTCTCCAACAAAGGTTAAAAAGGAGGTACAGCTGACTAGCCACAACGCCTTCGCCAGCCTTCAGCATTTCGACCGACACTCTATCATACCCTGCAGCTTTACCAGATTACATACTTTTTAACGCTTTTACAATCTCATCTATTTCAATATCACTTTCGTTCTCAATTTCATCCACTTCTACAGAAGTTATTTCTTGCTCGAGATTTCTTTCTCAAATAAGCCTTTAAAATATTCCTTCCACTTTTTCAACACACATACCTTTTATTACACTATCGTCTTGGCTTCGAATCCTACTCAACTCAGACGCCGTGGTTTTACTTCGAGCTGTTCCAGAAAACTTTCAAGTTGGAACGAAAGTTTTCCGATAGCCTATTCTTATCCTTCATTTTATCAACAGTCTTTTTAACTACATTCTTCACACTTTTATACTCTTTTTATACTTTCTCTACATCTTCATCCGTCGTTTTTAACATGCTTCGGTTAGCTTTGATAGCTAACCAATCCAACCATGCTTTCTTCTTCTTCTGCACAACTTCTTGTACCTCTTTGGTCACCCACGCACTCCGTTGTGTTTTCCCTTTGATCCTTTTGGAAACTCCACACACTTCTATCGCGACATCCATAACACCTTTTTTAAATCCTTTCCATCCTTCTTAAATGTCAGACATCTCCTCTAGGTTATTAAAAAAAACTTGAAACTTGAAAATTTATCTTTCAATCTTTTGATATACTCCTTTTTTACCTCTTTATCTTGCAAATTTTCTACTTTCACTCTTTCCAATGCACTACTCTGCTCAGTTACCTTGTGCCGCAACCGTTTGAAGATAAACGGAATCTTTACAAATATAATTAAATTTCATTTCATTTCATTTATTTATTGCAAAGTCACAGGTTAGACAAGTTGTTACAGACAATAAAAGTACAAGTGACGCCCTGCAAGGGCACAGCAAACAACAGGGAGGCAGCTAGTTGCCATTATTTTAAATAATCTATTATAATAAAATTTCAAATAATTAATGTAATGTCAGATGGAGTTAGTATTGAATTTTATTCTATGTTAGTTATTATCGCTAGTTAATAGTCATTTTATTCAAATATTTTACAAATAATATAATTTTAACAATCAGTTCAACGTCACAGATAAAATGAACATTCTAGTCTAGTTTACATATATTAGCTATTCATTTTGTCATTAAAAAATTCCGAAATATTATAATAACACTTGTCTATAAGGAACTTTTTTAATTCCTGATTAAATAAGGTGGGCATTTGAATATTCTTTAGATTATTTGGTATATGGTTATGTATTTTTATTAACATATGGTGAGGGCTATTTGCTACTAATTTCATGCTTGAGAACGGTCTTATTAATTTATTTTGATTCCGATTATTTCTTTTATTATTATTTTCCATCCGAGTATATATTTCCGCATGCTTTCTGATAAATTTACAAGATTCTAGAATGTAGATAGAAGTGAGTGTTAAAATTTTATGTTTAATGAAATAGGCTTTGCATGATACCGTTTGCTCTATATTTGTCAATATTCGGACGCATTTTTTCTGGAGGATAAACACTTCGTCTACCTCGCAGCAATTCCCCCAAATTATTATCCCGTAGGAAAGTCTGGAGTGCGCATATGCGTAGTACGCTGTCAGGGCAGAATTAAAATCTGTAGCCCGTTTTAAATGTTGAAGAGCATAGGTAAAGGACGATAATTTATTTTTTAAATTTTCAATTTGTGGTTTCCATGTCATGTGTGTATCGAGAGTAATTCCTAATAATGTAGATGTGTTAACCAATTCTATAGTTGTACTATTATATTTGTATGCTATTTCTAATGGTGCTTTTTGGAAGGGTTTGAATTGTATGATTTTAGTCTTTTTAAGGTTAAGTTGTAGATTATATTCTTCTAGCCAGTGAGATACGTGTCGTAGTGTAGATGTTAATTTAATTTTTAATTCGTTTATGTCCGAAATATATTCACCATGTTCACCGATCAGTGGTGTTTAGGGGCAGCTTCCGTTACCTAGCACCAAAATGCTGGAATTCTTTACCTTCCCCTATCAGAAATGTTTCCACCAAGTACACTTTTCAAATTAAATTAAAAAAATATTTGCTTAAAATTCAAAAAACTGGTAACCCCTCGCAACTTTCACTTTTATTTACTTCTTTTTTTTTCTTGCTTTCATGCTACATTTTATTGGAAAATTCGGACACTATTTGCTACACTACATTGTATTCCCACGCACACATTATAGATTTTACATTATTCATTCATTACATAAATATTCAAACATACTTATATCAAATTACACTCTCGCAATGTTCACTCTGAGGTAATGGCTGAAAACCAGTGCTGCCCTCCTTTGGTCATTTTTTGCACTGAGACTTGGCCCTTTGCATCACTGCAGCACACATATGCGTTTAACATTGTGTATATAGGTTACGGCTAATACCCGAAATGCGGCTACACCTACTTTTAGCCGGCTAGAACTGGGTGTAGCCACTTACTCTTGGTTAAACCTAGTACGAGCCGATTCTTTTCGGGAAAACTAGGTCTAGCCTTCATCATGCCGGCTTCAACTAGGTTCGGCCATTCCCTGTTGGATAAAACTAGGTCTATCTGATATTATTCCGGCTAGAACTAGGTCCAGAAAATCCTTGTTGAATAAAACTTGATGCATGTCCCGCCAAGCCTTCCGCCCCGCGTCACACTCATGGCGCTCAACATTTGCAGCAGCGGCGCGGGGTGGAGGGTATAGCGAGGCACGCGCCTCTGCAGGTTGTGGACTCCAGGTCTACTAGCGAGTGTGACTCACAGCGTCTGCAGCAGCAGCGCGTGTCTTAGTTTTATCTAACAGGGATTGGCTGTATATAGTTGTAGCCGGTATGCTATTGGCAGAGCTTTTATAGATATTAAGAAAACATCAAGTAAAAATAAATGTAAAGAGTTTTTTTATCCTTATAGTTATATACTTGGAGTTATTCACAGGAATTATGTTTGGGATTTTATTATCAACAGTAAATAACTAATTAAATATATAGTAAGTTAACAATTTCATCAATAAAAACAATAATTAAGGAACGGATTTTTACTTAACAGCATAATTATAATATTGCAAAAATTGCCTGGTATTGATTATTTTATAATATGTAAATGTTCATTACGCAATAGGACACTTTTATTTTGTATGGATGTGTATTTTGTGTCTTCAGTTTTCTATTATTTTTTCGGTATAGTTATATTCTGAACATAACTAAAATGGCTTGTTTGACTATGAATTAATTGTCCTTTTAACAAAATTTGTTTATAACTTGACTTGTCATTAGACTTGAACGAATCTTTTAATAAGCTGAAAAATGTCGAGGACACATGTTTTTATAAATACGTTCGATTATTTTGACTTCTACCCTGTTACATTTGTTGCGTTATCTGTGTCATTATTGTCTGTTGCGTTGCCTGTTTCAGTTGTCACAATTTGGTCTGTTGCGTTTGTGTCGATATTTGTGGTCATGTTACTGACATTTGTTTGGATATTTTGGCTTGTTTCCTTGTTTGCTTCAGTTTGTTTTTCATCTTCTTTAGGTTTTTCGGTCGTCTTCTTTTTTGTAGTAAACTTCAGTTTGTTCTCACAGCCTACGTAAATGTTAACAGCAATGGGCCTGTCGTAGGCGGAGATACGAAGAACAACAAGTCTTTTTCGGAGGCCACCTCGTATGATTGTAGTTTTAAATGCACGGGAGTTGCCCAATCTGTCCGTTACTCGTAAGTAAGTGATCTAAAAATAAATAAGTTTTAGGTTATTCAGCTCTTCTTCAATACGAACTTTCAAACGTTTGTATGAAAGTTCGTACTCTTTGATGAGATTGTTTCAAAATTTGGATAGACCATGAGGCTAAAATAGTTGAATACATAACATAGTTTTGTAAATTTTAGAATTTTAACCCCCAAAGTAGAGGTCCGCACCATGCTGACGCGCCGCCGCCGCCAGCCCACAGAAAAACTCACGCAGAGTTTAAATTTTCCGCGAGAACCATGTTTCATTTTTGTTTCACTTCATGCAACGCGATCGATGCGCAATCAATACGCGACGACGTTACCGTGTTGTGCGATTGGGGGCCCCGCGCATCCCCCCAAATTCACGATAATACCAAACGCTCTTAGACAACTTAAGAATGGGAAGGCTACCGGAGAAGACAGAGTGGCGTCTGAGCTACTTAAGGTTGATGAAAAGCCTGTCCTCGAGGAGCTGAAAAGGCTATTCAACTCCGTTATAGCCAATGGACAACCCCAAAAGCGTAGATCAGAGGTGTTGTGGCATCGTTTTCCATGAAAGGAGACAAAACGCTTCTCAAAAACTATAGGCCGATCACACTGTACTGTGGTGACACATCACTCCCTACTATTAGGTATATTATAGTTATGTATAAGTTAGCTTGTAGCGTCAGTCAGTCGCCAATATACGTCTGAACTGCACATACGTGTTTCTCTTGATCCTCCCCTAACAGCCAACATCGCATGGCGACCCTGCCAGCGCTGCTTTTTGGCAGTGCTGAGCTGTGGTTTCTGATGTGGTTGGTTGTTTAGGGGAGTTGAAGTGTTAAACAACTATTTTGAGTGATTTTTGGAACGATTCGTTATGTGAACTTTGTTCCCACGGACTAAGAATGTCGCCAGTGGACGAGTGCTGCAGTGTCAAATTACTGCAACGTGACTTGTAAAGCGGACTATCTACTAACTATGGGACCTATATTTTAATATATATTTTTATGTGAAAGTGAACTGTTTTTGACGAGAAATAAAGCATATACTTGTGATATGACATAGGAACATTTGTACGGATGCTATATACCTAACGGTACCTAAATTCACATTAAAAGAAGAAAAGACGATTGAGAAGAATTTACCTAATGGAATTCAAATATCAGATATTAGATAAAAGAAGAGATTACGCGATGATACAGGAGTAAAAAAAACAGTCAAATGCAATAGATTGAGGAAGAGTTGCAGGGCGCAGGGAGAAAGATGGTGTCAGATGTCGATGGCGAAAGTATGATGAGCAGATTTGCAGGGCGCCGGGAGGTTGTTCGAGTCGGAAGTGGATGCGGCAGGCTGAAGTGTTGTCCAATATACAACATGTGGACATACCAGGTTGTGAAAGTTAGAGAAGAGCGATCATCAGTGATATCGGCGTGTCATGGTGTGTAGAAAGTATCAGTATCAAACCGTAAGTGATTTCTTATTTTTATAATTTATCATGTGAGTGCACAGTTGCCCCCAGAACATTTTTACGATGCAGACTTTTAAGGAACCACCAACAATATACCAGCAACAACATTATTTTTCGTTTTCAAGTGTGATAATTTTTTTTAAATACACAATTATTGTGAAAATAATAATCATAATTTTATTAAAAAAGATAATATAAAATGGATTACGTATAATATTCAATAAACTTAATTACAGATGATTTATTATTCGTATTATTGGAATTCTCAATTTATAAATTGTTGAAGTGAAGATATTTTTTTTTTTGACAGCATACAAGTTCTTTATATAGAGGTATAATTAGTGAGTGAAGTTATTTTATATTATGTGACAAACAGTTATTAACATGAAATATTGAGTGAATGTTATAAACATAATTTTTAATCATATTATACATGTGTTGTTAAATAAAGATGTTCGTATAAAATAATATATTATACACATTTACTCAAATGCTAGGTATTCTAATGTCAATTCTATAGACCCCATTGTTAGTTGTAGTTTATGCAGTCACTTAATAATTAAGCGTATTGAATAAGTTTGTTCATTCATTCCAAGGCGTCGTCAGTTTAACTAAGAACTTTTTTGGAAGGTAGAAAAGACAAAATAAAATTCAGAAACTTTAAATGGATAGTCAATATTTTTTTAACGTTAAGATAACATTTCCATCATAAAAAGTAAAATTCAAAAAGTTGGTTCATATTTGGTTCTTGTACCAAATGTATTATTTTTACGAGTTGAATTAAAATGTAAGATAGTGTGATCTTTTTATCCTTAGGAAAAGTTATATGAACGGTAAGTAACTAATTAGTAGTCTCAATCATATCTCAGTAAGTAGTATTTTCAAGCAGACGGTATAAAAAGAAAACGTTCATAGGTATAGGTGAGGTGCAGATAACGCAAAAAGCCGTTGACGCTTTATTTACCCCGCAAGTTCTAAAGAATGATAAAGGAGAAGTTATGAGTCATTTCTATCCGTACGTACGCCTCAATGTAAGCAAGTTCAAGAAGTTTTATTTGTGATGGGTATAACGTATGATATTAAATTATTGGTATCAAAAAAATTGGTTGGGATGTCTTAACTTTTATACATATTAATTATGTTTTAAAATCATCATATTTTGGTTATTAAAAGTTACAAAACCCTTACTATGTTAATGCATTTTTGAGTAGATTACGATAATTTACAAAAATATGCACGGAAATAGGTACGCTTTATTTAAATTTAGAATTTTAATGAAATATTTTACACGTGTTCATATTCTAGAACATTGTTGTTGATGAAACTTTAGAAGTTCAGTGTCGTCAGTACCTACCAAGATCAAAATAAAGCGTGCATCAAAAACATTGTGTTTCAGATACGCATAGAAACAATGTTCGATATGTGATGTTATGATTTACTTACCTATCTACATTATATGTTTATGTTTCACTAGCTTTTACCCGCGACTTCGTCCGCGTTAGATAGTTTTTTTAGGCACAGGTTCTAAAGTAGATATGTATATTCATAGTAAGTATGACAGTGATGTTAGAACAGTTCTTATCTCTACTGTTAAAGGATGACTTGCTTGCTTCTGTTGTTAAAGGGACAATTCAAAATTTTCTATCCGGTGTACTGCCCTGAGAGATCAATATTTATAACCATTGAATACAAAAGTCAGTAGATAACAAAAAAACCTCGGTAAAAAGTTGCCAATATCCTTTCTCAACTTATTCCCATCATACTGAACAACTTTTGTTTTGGAACCATTTCTGTATCTCTAATAGTTTAGGTGGGCTCCTGGTGGTCTACATAAGGTACTCCAAATCCTCAATGTCCTTGTGTAAAGAAGCGGCCCATCATACTGAACAACTTCTGTTTTGGAACCATTTCTGTATCTCTAATAGTTTAGGTGGGCTCCTGATGGTACACCTGGTGGTCTACATAAGGTACTCCAGGTCCTCAATGTCCTTGTGAAAAGAAGCGACCCATCATACTGAACAACTTTTGTTTTGGAACTATTTCTGTATCCCTAGTAGTTTAGGTGGGCTGCTGATGGTACACCTGGTGGCATACATAAGGTACTCCAGATCCTCAATGTCCCTGTGAAAAGAAGCAGCCCATCATACTGAACAACTTTTGTTTCGGAACCATGCCTGTATCTCTAATAGTTTAGCTGGGCTCCTGATGGTACACCTGGTGGTCTACATAAGGTACTCCAGATCCTCAATGTCCTTGTGTAAAGAAGCGGCCCATCATAATGAACAACTTTTGTTTAAGAACCATGCCTGTATCTCTAATAGTTAAGCTGGGCTCCTGATGGTACACCTGGTGGTCTACATAAGGTACTCCAGATCCTCAACGTCCTTGTGAAAAGAAGCGACCCATCATACTGAACAACTTTTGTTTAGGAACCATTTCTGTATCTCTAATAGTTTAGCTGGGCTCCTGGTGGTACACCTGGTGGTCTACATCTGTACTCCAGACCCTCGAATGGTAATAAAAAGTAGCCTATGTCCGTTCTCGGTATGCTAGCAATTTCTGTGCCAAGTTTCATGAAGATCGGTTCAGCGGTTTGGCCGTGAAAGCGTAGCAGACAGACAGACAGACAGACAGAGTTACTTTCGCATTTATAATATTAGTGTGGATTTAGTTACTAAGAAATCAGAGCCGTTGTCTGTCATGTACTCATGTACGCCACCGTATTGCTGACTTGAGAGATGAGTGTACTTACACGAACAATGGAATTAGGTCAATTGCAATTTAATTTATACTGTATTTTTTTATGTTTGAGTGAACTTACTTATGTCTTTTTTTTCTGATACTTAGGTACATACTTACAGATTTATGTTACTTTTATGAAATCAATTCTTCGGGCTTTAATTTTAGTAACAGGTAATTGGTTTACTTATAGATTTTGAAACATTTATAATAACACATATACTTGATAGACATACTCTACAGCACAGACTATAAAAATCTATACTCTTACTCCGACTAAAGAGTATTATAGTCTCTCGGACGAAGATAGAAGGTGTTAAGAAAGATAAGCGTATTAGAAGTTACGTATTAAAAATCATTTTGGCTAAATATGATGTTTAAGTCAATTTGGTACGTCAACTTACTAATATAGCAGCCAGATGGTCCCACTAAGTGCAGGTTAAAATGGATATTGATAGGCAGTTTAGCATATTTTCTAGGAAAATTGTAGTAGAAGGAAATCATTGGTTAATAAATTATCGTAATACGATTGGCCAGATCAACCAAGAGTTGATATTTTATTATCTATATGATTTATCGTTGCGAGCTTTTTAGCCAGGTATAGTAAGTATAGGAAAAGTAAGCATTTAATATGCATTATAAGGACAAGCCCATTAGTTACGTGGTAACAATAGGGTTAGGCACGTATAAGGATCAGATCCTTCATTTTGATCATGGCCGGAACGAGTTTTCCCCCGTGAAAAACGTTGGAGACACCAGTCTTAAAATTGACCTTTTATTAAAATAAAGTTCTAAGGAACTCATTTAAGGCTAGTATGCCTATATTATATAATTATGTCCGGACAGGTCGGTAGAATAGTGCCGCAAATAAAAATATAAATAATTAATAAGTGTGCTACCGATTTCTTTGTAATGGCTGCGCAGCCCATAGACGAATAAATGAAATATGATAAAGAAATATAACAAATATTATGACTAATGAGTGATAAATAAATAACGTGAAGTGTAGAGTGCAGCCCATATACTAATAAAAAGAATATGATAAAGAAATATGATAAATAAATGTGACAAATATTGCAACACTTCTGAGCCACGACTATAAGCTGTATTCGAGAGTTGTTACGAATCGTTTGGCATTAAGATTTGACGCCTTCCAGCCACCGGAACAAGCTGGGTTTCGTAAAGGCTTCACCACCGTGGACCACATCCATACTGTACGGCAGGTTATACAGAAGTCAGAAAGAAGAGTATAACCAAACGCTGTGTATGGCCTTTGTGTTGTTTGTTTTAGTTTTTTCAATAAATAAAAATCGAAATAAATAAGAAATATAAATGTTATGAATAATTCATTTCGCATTACGAAGGTGTTGAACTTTCTAGTTTAACCGCGTAACATTTGCTCGAGCACGTTTTATGCATTAGACCGATTGCGTTTTAAATCCAAAAAGTATTTGCTAAATAAAATTTGATTAATTTCTGTCTTTGTTAATCATATTACATACATATTATCACGCCTATATACCTTGCGGGGTAGGCAGAGCGTAAACCGTCGTAAAAACTAACACGCCAAATTGTGTGTCACCATAGTGACAGGTTGTAAGCCCATCGCCTAAAATACACGGCATTAAATAGGAACTACTTCTGTTTATGTAGGTATAATTTGTTCAGGAGAAAATGGTTCATTTTATTGAAAATATTAAAAACTCTGTGGAAACTTCGATAATAAAACATCTGCTGTGATTTGTTTACAAAAAGTACCTATCCTATCCTATGAACTATAGCGAGCCTTCACCAGCCATAAAAGAAAAGTTTTATTTATATTGGTCATCAATTGATAGAACGCTTGATTAAAAATGAAATGTTTGACGAACGACGTTCTTTCTCTCTCTGTTTACCTTCTGGTTGGCCGGTAGAGAATGCCGTCTGGCATTAAGACCGCCTTTTGTACGATATGCAATAAAGTATAAATAAATAAATAAACGACGAAGCAGGAAACGGGCGGTTTAGGGGGGATTACCCTCTTCATAGAAAAATTATAAAATCAAATACTTCATTCATTTATCTTGTAATGTGAGTATCTGGTAATGTTATGTCCCTTCTTAGAAAAGTTACTCATATTACAATACTCACTAAACCACTACAGGACAGGACAGAAAGCTAGTAGGATTATATTGAAGATATCAATAAAAAACTTACCGGACATTTGAAAACTCTTCCATATTTCGCCTGTGTTATTCTGTACGGATTTCTTTCTTTGAAAAGTCGGTCTTGTGCTACCAAAAGATCGTTTTTCTGGAACATGCCTGCGTAAAAATCACACACTGCAATGCAGTAAGTGGTCAGACTGACGAGCAAAATATTGAACCAATACATTCTCCAAAAGACTTGTTCTTATAAGGAAATTGTAAAAACAAGTAAACGCTTTATCTAAATATTAATTTGAACACTTTCCTATTAATAATTAATTAATCGTATTTCAGGTAACCAATTTTACGGTTTAGTCACTGTATAGCGGAAGTGTTAATTACACAATTATAAGAAATTTATCATAGTACTTACTCTTTATAGTATAGTATTATAGTCTGTACATGTAGACGGTTTGGGGTCGGTTTGCATAAAATTTTAAGTCATATTTGTATTACGCATATGTTATATAGTATTACCGTGTGATGCCGGCTTAGAATAGCATTACCCCATTTCTTACCCATGGGGTGTCGTAAGAGCCGACTAAGGGACTCGAGGGATGTGTATTGCAATTTAAGGCGATGGGCTGACAACCTGTCACTATAGTGATGCACAGTTATCTGATTGACCCTCAAGCTTTTGTCAGACGTGGTGTTAATATCCGTTGAACGGACGTTAACGCTCTGCCTACCCCGTGAGGGATATAGGCGTGATTTATGTATGTATGTATGTATGTATATAGTCATAATTATTCAAAGTCATAAAAACAACACGCAAAACCCTTGTAGCATAAATTACCAAGTTATAATGTGTATAAGCATAGAGATAACTAGGCATATTATTCGTTGGCATTATTTTAAAAACATGTTCGCGGCTTAACCTTAACCTTAACATAACCTATCATGAAGAAAATCATTATGATAAATAACAAATATGCGACTCAAAACTAGTCTAAAATAAAATAGGTGAAAATAATAGTATGACTTTCAATGCAGTATGACATATAAACATTATGCCAAACAAATAGTATGACAAACAAATAGTATTTAATGCAAACCGAGGTATGCCAAAGTTTATTAGGAACTTCAACAATATGCAAAACGACGGTATCCCCGTGTAGACATTTATCTTGTAAAATTTGACAGATCACTTTTACTTCTAAAATATAAAAATATAGGTACTACACATAATATAACTGTAAAAGGGCTGTGTCTGTACATTGAATATTTTTAAGAAATTTTACCATCTAATTTTATGAACTTAGTTTTGCTACTGGAAACTTGATGGCGCTACAAGTTTTTTAAAACGCGCAACCGATGTGTTCTCCTCGAGAGTATATAAGGAGCTGGCGTCTAGTTTGAAATTTGATTGATACAAAGTGTTATATTGCTAAACAAGAAGTTTAAAATACTACTAATTTTGGTACGGACCTACGGATTTACTTCGCCATTTCTTTTTTGCTACTTACTCGTTTATATTTATTTTTTGTTAGTTACCTATTTAATTCAGCTGATAACCTAATATAGTACCGTCAAGGAAACGGACTAATCTATCTCAGTCCTCAAGAAATTTTAAGAGAATGAGACTAATGCGATCTCAAGAAACCGATGAATACTGCTCGCCAGCGTACCGCTATTGCGCGCGCTTCTGAATCTGCGAATCAACGCCAAGTTGGGTTGTCTGCCAATCGCAGCGTCATGTTGAGGGGTGTTAGCCATGTAAGCTCAATGCTGCTTGATGGAAAAGGGGAATTCCCGCCGAGCGAGGTGTTCAGCTCGGGGACCGCGGCCCAACTGGTAGGACGTGGATTTTGTATTTATACTAAGTCTTCGACAAACTTCGTAACCGCGTTTTAGGTCTTGACTTCTGATTGGCTAATCTTCTATGACGAGTATGACGTGTTGTGTTTACATTGTGCAGGCAGCGTTGTCGTCGTCGCCTCGTCAGCAGTAGATGCATCCAGCGAAGTCAGCGCATTCTGTATGCGGCGCGCGCTTCATATTTCTTTGCAATCCGCGCCGCTACATCATGACATCTGAAACTTTTACGCAGTATACGGAAAGACTGACAGCCGATTGCGAGCGTCATGCGGCATCACGGGAGTCGGAAAACTTCACACAACATGAAGAGCGTTTGGAATCGGTTCGAAATAGTATTAACCGCTTACATGAAGAACGTGATGAATTTTTGTCTTCTGAGAAAGAAAGAATCCAAGAAATTCGTTTAACGGAAACCCAAAACAGCGTGAGTTGCGTTTAGCTCAAGATCGTCATCGCCACTCTTTAAATAGAATGTCAATCTCATCAGAGGATGAGGATCCAATAGAATCGCAGGAGTACGGTTAACAAAATGAGTCACTTCCATGGATTGATAAAACAAGAAGTGGGTTTAGTCTAACATTACTTATGCTGAATTTGCTGAAATTAGTGGAATGATCATGGTCTGTCATCATAGTCAAGCCTTGAAATGGACAAGAGAGCTGAATAGATTGTGTTGTACTGGCGGAAAAGTCAAATAAGGCGATTTTCAAGAACCACCACAGCCTTTAAAAGAACTATTGACCGGGGAGCATACCATTCAAAGCACTTTCTGGAAAACATTCGTTTTTACAACTCAGCGTTTCAAATGACGTATTTTGGGGCAAAACAAGTTGTGAAAGGGTCAAGTTTATCACTTGATAGAGTCTATGTTACCTACAAATGAGCCGAAATTCCTACAAATATACCTTGTCTCAGGTTATTGTGAGCAAGTCAACATAAGAAATCGGAGTTATGCTTGATGGGATGCTGGATTTCCTTGTGGACGAATTGTTCTATTATAATATTAAAAGTTCAAATTTCTAATAAACTGGTAAAACCTTGCAATAAGTAAAAAAATATCAATCTCATTAGTAATCTTATTTTTGATTTTGGTAGGGATGATCAGCTTCAACAATCTTACTTGTAATTTATATATTTGACTAAGGTATGTTATAAAACTGCGTCCGTAGGTGGTGAGACCATAAGACACTATACTATCAGCAAGTGCTCTGTACATATCTAATAAAATCGGATATGGTGTTCTGTTTTTAATTACATAGAATTTTGCCATGATTGCACGGAGCTTACTGCAAACCCTATCAATATGCGGTCCCCAATTTAAACTACTATTGGTTAAAATCCCTAAATATCGATGTTCTGTTACTTGTTAGAGTTTCGGACATTTACAGTTAACAAAGGTATTATTAACTGTTATTGTATTTTGTACAGAGTATTAGATATTGTGGTCGCTGGGACAACTCGCTGGGACGTGACGTGACAATACATGAAACTGTATTGAAACGTCGGGACACAGGTAAATTACTAATATTTACCTAAATACTATCGCGATAGACCCGGCCTAATACTTAAAATGAGTGAAAGTGATCGCGAGTGCTTGAAAAGTTATAAGCAAAACGTGCTGTTTATTATCAAGACATTTATTTACTTCATCCGTGAACGTAGACAGTAACAAGAAAGTGCTCTTTTTTAGTTGGAAACCGAACTGATTTTGCGATATGACCTTGTTGTATTCTTGGTAGTATTATGTATTTGCTGACTTACATATTTTTCGAAAATTTTATCGATCACAGTTAAAATGGTAATGTAATGTAAATCCGTTTTTTTTTTCCTCCTATTCCTACTGGACCGATTTTAAAAAAAATACTTTTAATATTACAATCCTAAATTATCCCTGATGTACGTACTTTATTCAAATGTCTTATTTCCGTGGATAAACGGTTAAATAGCAACCGCTAGACAGGCCGCTAGTTGCTCATTTAATAATTTTGTTTTTTATTTTCATTCATCTGAGTCTTTTGTTAGTCAAAGTCCATTATATTATAATAAAGGTGCAGATTATGCTCATGTCCTTTACCCGAAGGGATACCATACAATTTAATTGAAATTGTATAATATTTACTAAGTGACAGAAAACGCATTTATTAGGTGATCGATAAATTTATATCATATCGAACCTCTTGATAAACCATATACTTTAAGAAACTGACCAAGGTTGTTTCGGACTCGCATTCGTGAGGTTCCGTATCACTGAACAAATAATTATGGATAGCGAATTACGTAATAAGTACGTGGATGTACAGTCATCAGAATAGATAATAATACTGGCGTGTACGGTGAAAATATTTGACATATCTCATGCATAATATTATGTAAGTAAAAACTCTCACAAAACCTCTACGGTAAGTGCAGTTTACAGTCAGCCACCTCCTCCGCTAACAGCAGTACTTCTTCTACTGCAACACGGCCATATTTGACAGCTGTCAGATTCAAGCTAATGCTACGACAGAGGGTTAATTATTCTTTATTGACATCTCTTTTAGTATGGAACTGAAAGCTGTCAAATATTACTTTTTGGGATGGCGTAACCTTAGTAGGCGGTAGAAAAACTCTGTCACCAAGGTTCATCGGGTCATTGGACGATACGGTGTCACACACGAAAAGAAGAAGCAGTAATAAGCATCGGGTATAACGGGTCATACGTTTCTTGAAAAGTTTCTATTTGAGGCGTAATCTGTTTAAAATTTGAAAAAAAAATACTTACCTACGTGTATTTTTTTTTATTAGGTACGATCCTTGTAGGGTAGAATAGATGGTTAAAAGTTTGTTTGGAATATCGTGGTTTTGAATGAGATCTGTTTAAGAATATGTGATTAGATTAGACAAAGGTGTATAAAACGTGTTTTTGCGTTTACTTATTTTCAACCCTTCATCATCATCATTGGCCTCACACGTCTGTGACAGACGATTTAAACAGTGTCTGAGGCAGACACTGCGTTGCCTGGGACGCAATTATGGAAAACGCAGGGCTGCCCAGGGGAATAGGGGAAAATAGGGGTTAACTTTTGGAATATAGAAATTTAGAAATTGGGAGCTAAAATATTTACAAAAGTAAGTACGTGTTGCACACATGTAAACAGCATTTTCAAAATGTTCAATTCATATAGGCGTATTTATTCAATAAGCGGAAAATAAATTTGTTGTTTTTATTGCGAACTGTTTCAAAATTTGTAATAAATCTAAGAAGTTAAAATAAATGGTGGTTGAAACATTATCGGTATGAAAGTAATCAACGCAACAGATTTTTAATAAGATTTTTTTATCAAAAAGATAGTGTGATTCAAGACTAATGTTTACTCGAACTAGTCAAATTCCCACGGGAAAACGTTTAGCAGCGTTTTAAACCACTGGATGGGCCGCTAGTGATTAATATACATACATACATACATAAATCACGCCTATATCCCTTACGGGGTAGGCAGAGCGTCAACGACCGCAAAACGGACATCAACAAAACGTCTGACAAAAGTTTGAGGGTCAATCAGATAACTGTGAATCACTATAGTGACAGATTGTCAGCCCATCGCCTAAAATTGCAAAACACATCTAACCCTCGAGTCCCGTCGTTGCCTCTTACGATACCCATAGGTATTAAATGGGGTGATGCTATTCTAGGCCGGCATCACACGGCACGGGTGATTAAAATTTTGAATATAAACATTACTTTATTGCACAAAAACAAGGATATACAGATAGAAAAGAAAGATTATAATGTAGGCGACTTTATAGCCATTTCTACCTTCAATATTTATTTGTGCTTTCCCTCTGCTTCCGTTCAATATTGCTAATCTCAGCAGACTTTACGTAAGACGTTCAAGAGACGCAATTATTATTTTATTAATTTCTCAAGGACTTTTGAGTCTGTAATATGCGCTAACGCTAACATCCCAGGGCAAGTAATTGGCCCGCAAGTAGGTAATACACTAGCAATTTTGAAAGCGAAAACTTCACTCTATTTTACTTTCCAATGAAGCTTAGCATAATTTTTTGCAGTGTTTTTACTGTACTTAGTGTGCGTTGACGCGGCCCTTCAATATTTGTCAGATGTAAGGTAAGGGATTAAGCACAGATTACCTAATAGGATTAAGCCTTGATACACACACAAACGAATGTATGTGTTTCATTTCTGAACACGGATCTGCCAAGGTCTTTATAGCTATTAGTCTATAGTATATTCTTATTAATCAAGTTAAAAAAGGGGTTGTGTGATGACCGCCTTAACTACTCGTCTGTCGCTTCATACTATAACAATTTCATTGGTTTTGAATTTTATTGTGGGTAGTTAAGGTTCAAAATTGTTGTCCGGCTCCCGGTACGTGACAGACAAGCGGATAAAAGTATTCTAAGACAGCAACCGCGGTCCAAAAGCAACATAAAAACGTGCCCTCCGAAGCACAAGCTCATGATTCTTAAGGACAATCAGGTGGTGATCTGTCATACTACCAAATTTAAAATATAATGAATAATAACAGGTGTCATTACGAATTTGCTGACCTTTCTAGTTTAGCCGCTTGACACCTTTCGGCGCATAATGTACCAACAAGAGCAAAACGCTTTTTTAAATAGACTTTGCTTTATTTCATTAAATAATGACATTAAATAGCTACTTCTTCTGTATTTTTATAATTAGTTGAGAAACAATTTGTCCATTTTATTGAAAAATTTCGGACAATCAGTTAGTTCACCCCGCAATGTCCTAATCAGGCCGGGAACAAATAAACAAAGTAATAAATATCAACTTCGTGAGTGTCCCACCGGGAATCGAACCCGGAACCTTTGCGTCGCAGGCAGTCGCACTACCACTGCGCCACATCAGCCATCAAAAAAAAAAAAAAAAAAGTCCGCAATGGAAATGTCGTTCACGTTTCCATCATGCTGCCGCGTTTACTGAAACGACGGTATCCTTTAAACGAGTAGCTTCCCTAAATTATGGTGGAACTTTATATTAATAAAACGCTCTGAAAATTCCCCTAATGATTTCAGATTGTGCCGCTAATATGCCATTTCGTAATCATTACGTTTTATACTTAAGTTTAACATTACTTTACTTTTTAGTAGCTTTCAGAGAGCTAATCAGGTTTCGAATATTATTAATATTTTTTACATTTAATAATATCTATCATGTTTTGCAAGATACCTACTAAGTAGATAAAAAGGTATTTTTTTAAAACTTGCAATATTTTCAAGCGCGGGCAGGATTTGAACCTGCGACTTGAAAATTTTGCAAGTTTTTAAATTTTGATACATAACACGGGAAGTGAAGAGAAGCCCTCGTTCCGTTTATGACAGATTCCGGTTATGGCAAAAAGTTATAAGAAATATAAAATAATGTTAAAAAGTAAGTTGGGCCATACAAAACTGTACTATTTAGTTATGTGTAGTATAGGTAGATAACAATATTATGTTGTAGTTTATTTTATAATAAAGGTTTAGGTTTGCTTTGGGTCTGCCTATAAGACGAGCTTTTACTTAATTTTTTTTATTTTATTTTGGGTACAGAAATGTTGGCACCGGGGCCTTAAAATCTACTTCGCCGGTCGGTTTGGTGGAGAGCAAGGACTAACCCGGACTTATAAGCGAGTTTGTTCAAATAACCAGCCAAATCACGCCCTTGAGGCGAGACTTTTGCTCCCAAAAGAGGAACGGTGTACTTCAGCCTTATGGCAAGTCCTTAAATATGGTCGTTTTTGGAAAGTGATACGTCCCAAAAGACATAATTTTTTTCTGTATTTTCCTCAAAAATGTTCTAAGGTTCACTATAGGAGGGCACCTCTTTGACTGGCCACTAGGAACAAACCATCTAATTTGTGAGTCTATTTTCATTGAAATCGAAAATTACAGTAGTATCATAATCTATACATATAATAAAACAGTAAAAACCGCGTGTCTGTACATTGAATATAATTACGAAAAACTAATTGGGGGCGATGTTAAAATAGTATTGGAACACATTCCAACACTTTTTGAATTTTTTGTCTGTTTGTCTGTTTATCTGTTTATCTGTTTGTCTGTCTGTTACGGCTAATCTCCGAAAGTACTGGACGGATTTTAATGAAACTTTTTTTGTTGTGTAGCTACTAAGCCTGGTCAACATCTTAGCTACTTTTTACTGCGGGAAAATCGCTCATTCCTAAGGGAAATACCTTTAATATACATTTTAAAGTCAATTTCAGAAACTACTGGACGGATTTTAGTGAAAGCTTTTTTATTGTGTTGCTATTAAGCCTGGTCAACATCTTAGCTACTTTTTACTGCGGGAAAATCGCTCATTCTCAAGGGAAATACGATTAATACACATTTTAAAGTTAATTTCCGAAACTACTGGACGGATTTTAATGATTTTTTTTTTGTTGTGTAGCTACTAAGCCTGTTCAACATCTTAGCTACTTTTTACTGGAATAAAACCGCTACGATTAAGCGTAGAATTTTTACATCTATACATATATTTTAAAATAAACGGATGGACTTGAATAAATCTTTTGGGATGAAAAATCTGCTCAACATCTAGGCCAAAATCGCTCATTTTCCATGCTCATAATGAAATCAGACTATAAAGTACAAATTGCATAAAAAGAAAAAAGAAACAATAACATAAGCTGGGAGTACCTCCACGCGGTGAAGGCGGTAACAGTATCAAGTAAAATTTTGCAACGACCAAGATTGTAAAATCAGTCGTAAGAGTAAATATTACTCTTCCTGTATTCCTACAGTTGTTGATAACTTGGCTTTACTGGCTAAAACTCCCATTAATATGAATGCCTTCGGGCTTATGTTATTTTTGCGATTCTACGTATTTTCTTTCATCTGCATCTTAGACACGGTAGCCTACCCGGTAACGCAGGGGAGCAGTCACTAAGATTTAATCCGATTGAGAATACATACATATATTTAAAAATAAAAAAAAACCTTAGTTATAACCATGCCTAGAAGAAAGTCGAATCTTTCGCAATCTTCGCGATCCGCAAAAAGAATGAGGATAGTTAGGTCCCAAGAATCTGATGAAGAGCGTCAAGCGCGACTTGCTGCAGATCGTGAGCGTCATGTATCATCTCGCTCTGCGGAAAGCTCTTTAAATCGCGAAATACGTCTGAGCATCGATCGTGAGCGTCATGCATTATCTCGCACTTCAGAAACTTTCACAGAAAGAGAATCACGCCTCAGTTCTCAACGTATTCGTACATCTTTCTCTAGATCACTAGAGACCAGTGAAGAACGTGAAGCACGACTAAGGTCAGACCGTGAGCACCACAATTTGACCCGTGCTTCAGAAACGTTTACTGAAAGAGAATCACGCCTCAGTTCCCAGCGTGTTCGTACATCTGTCTCCAGGTCCCTAGAGACCAGTGAGCAACGTGAAGCACGACTATGCTCTGATAGTGAGCGTCACAGTTTGTCCCGTGCTTCAGAAACGTTTACTGAAAGGGAATCACGCCTCAGTTCCCAGCGTGTTCGTACATCTGTCTCCAGGTCACTAGAAACCAGTGAGCAACGTGACGCAAGACTAAGCTCTGATCGTGAGCGTCATAGTTTGTCCCGTGCTTCAGAAACGTTTACTGAAAGGGAATCACGCCTCAGTTCCCAGCGTGTTCGTACATCTGTCTCCAGGTCACTAGAAACCAGTGAGCAACGTGACGCAAGACTAAGCTCTGATCGTGAGCGTCATAGTTTGGCACGTGCTTCGGAAACGTTTACACAGAATGAGGAACGCTTAACAAATGCTAGAGAGAATTATAACCAAATGCGACAAAATGTTGATAATTTACTAGAAACTGAAAGAGAGAGAATCGCCGGAATACGACATGAAGAAACAGAAAACCAACGCGAAGAACGATTAAATAGTGATCGGATTCGACACATTCTTAATAGAATGTCAATTTCTTCTGAAGACTCCGATGATGATTCTCAAGGTGAACTTATCGTAAGGCATGACGATCTTCCTTGGGATGATAAAGTAAAGAGTGCATTTACATATACACCTATGATCAACTATGCATCTTTTTCCAGCATTGGAGCTATGGTTGTAAATTGTTCTTATTGTGAAGCGCAGAAATGGCAAAAAGAAACAAACGGAATGTGCTGCTCAAGTGGAAAAGTGCATATTGGAGTTTTACAGAACCCCCCAGATATACTTAAAACACTGTTGAATGGTGATCACCCACAATCAAAACATTTCTTGGACAACATTCGGTCATATAATAATGCGTTCCAGATGACATCTTTTGGTGCTAAACAGATTTCAGAGGGACCATTCATGCCGACATTTAAGGTTCAGGGTCAGGTTTACCACCTTATCGGTTCATTGTTGCCTGAAAATGAGCCGAAATTTCTACAGATTTATTTTGTGTCTGATTATCAAGAGCAGGTTAACATGAGAAACGGAAACTTTCCACAACTTAACAATGACTTGATCGCGTTACTTCAAAACATGCTGCACGAAGTAAATCCATACATACTTAGCTTCAAAGCTGCGTTAGAAACCATCCCTCCTGGACAAAACAATAATTATAAATTTGTTATCAATGCAGATAAACGCCCTACTGCTGGACATCCTGGCAGATACAATGCTCCAGTAACTAATGAAGTTGCAGCTGTTTTGGCAGATCAAGAGTGTGAGCGGCGTGACATTGTGTTACGGACTAGAGACGATCGTTTACAACGCATTTGTGAAACACATCGGTCTTATGACGCCCTGCAGTACCCCCTCATCTATTGCCATGGAGAAGACGGCTATAATTTCTCAATAAATCAAGTAAATCCCACCACAAGAGAGCCCAACATTAATAAAAAAGTATCAGCTCAGCAATTTTATGCTTACTTGCTGCAAATAAGACGTAATCGATTCATCTATTTGCAAAGATTCCGTGGATTGTTTAGCCAGTTCATAGTTGATATGTATGCCAAAATTGAGACAGAGCGTTTGGTGTATATTCGCACAAATCAAAGACGTTTACGAGCCGAGGAGTACGTACATTTGCGGGATGCTATGCAGCAAGACACAGAAACGGAAAACTTAGGTCGTCTGGTAATTCTTCCATCCAGTTTCACTGGCGGTCCACGCTATATGCACGAACGTACTCAGGATGCTTTCTGCTATGTACGTAAACATGGTCGACCTGATCTGTTTATAACGTTTACGACTAACCCTAAGTGGAATGAAATCAGTCAAGAACTATGTGCGGGGCAAGCTTCTTATGATCGGCACGATGTAATAGCGAGAGTTTTTCACTTAAAGCTAAAATTATTGATGGATTTAATTACAAAGGAAGCTGTTTTTGGTACAGCTCTGTGCTTCATGTACAGCGTCGAGTGGCAGAAGCGTGGCTTGCCTCATGCACATATACTTATATGGTTGCACGAAAAAGTACGTCCCAATGATGTCGACAAGATAATATGTGCTGAGTTTCCAAACCCCGACGAGGACCCTGTACTCTATGATATCATTAAAACACATATGTTGCATGGTCCCTGTGGTACTATAAACAGCAACTCTCCCTGTATGCGAGATGGTCACTGCACGAAAAGATATCCCCGTGAATTTAAAGAACAGACAGTAACAGGTGAAAATGGATACCCATTGTATCGGCGTCGTTCACCAGAACAAGGTGGCTTCACTGCTGAAATAAGAATACGCGGACAACAGATATCCATCGATAATAGGTGGGTTGTTCCCTTTTCACCTATATTATCGAAGACTTTTGGAGCACACATTAATGTTGAAATGTGCAATAGTGTAGAATCCATAAAGTATATATGTAAATACGTGAATAAAGGTAGCGACCAGGCCACATTTGCACTGCAAGGAATCGATAGGGACGAAGTAACCAGGTACCAGTCCGGGCGGTATATAAGTACCTCTGAAGCTGTTTGGCGAATATTGGGATTCCCTATTCATGAACGCCACCCTACAGTTATGCATCTAGATGTTCACTTGGAAAATGGTCAACGAATATATTTTGATCCTAACAATGTTAGAGAGCGCATTGAGAACCCACGTCAAACGACACTTCTGGCGTTTTTCAGATTGTGTCAAGAGGACGCATTTGCCAGAACATTAACTTATGACGAGGTACCATCATATTTCACCTACGATAAGCAGAGGGGTATTTTTAATAGACGTCGACGCGGTCAACCTGTGGAAGGCTTCCCGGGAGTTTTCAAGGACGCTGCTCTCGGAAGAGTATACACAGTCCATCCTAGCAATGGGGAATGTTACTATTTGCGTTTGTTGCTCCATGCTGTTAAAGGCCCAACTTCGTTTTCCTTTTTAAAGACTGTGGATGATGTAGAGCATCCTACATTCCAAGCGACGTGCAGAGCGCTTCACTTACTTGACGATGACCAACACTGGGACACTACACTTGAAGAAGCCTGTGTCAGCGATAGCCCCCGCTGTTTACGGCATTTGTTCTCAGTAATGTTAGTATTCTGTGGTCTTTCGGATCCATTAACACTGTGGGAAAAGTACAAAACATTCCTATCTGAGGACTTTTTACGTACTTTGAGGACCACTACAGGAGATGAAATCAGTCCAACTGATGACAGAATATTAAATAGTTCCCTTTCTTCTATTCAAGAGACTGTATTTTCAATAGGAGGCAATTCTCTCAGCGACTATGGCCTACCTGTTCCTCGAGCAGAACCAAATCAGCCACGTGTCAATCGAGAATATGTTGCCGAAACAAACTATCCCAGTACGGAATTAACCGCCGTTGTGAATGACAGCCTTTCCAGCTTTACAATAGAACAAAGGGAAATATTCAATACAGTTGTTCAAAGTGTTTTGAATAACGAAGGGAAACTGTTCCACTTAGACGCCCCAGGCGGCACTGGAAAAACCTACCTGACAAGAGCTATCCTTGCAGAAATCAGGCGACAGAACAAAATTGCTCTAGCAGTAGCATCTTCTGGAATTGCTGCCACATTGCTTCCAGGTGGAAAAACAGCGCACACAATGTTCAAAATCCCAATTGATTTAGACAGAACTGAAACACCAACATGTGCTATAACACGAAACTGTGACAAAGCAAAAGTGTTTCAGGATTGCTGCTTAATCGTTTGGGATGAATGTACAATGTCCAACAAGAAAGCAATTGAGGCTGTGGATAGAACATTACGTGATATTCGCCGAGATGATAGGCCTATGGGTAACATCACACTTCTTTTGTCTGGCGATTTTCGGCAAACCCTTCCTGTCATAAGTCGGGGAACTAGATCTGATGAAATAAATGCCTCATTAAAACAATCATATCTATGGCCCCGGATACAAAAGCTAAAGCTAACAAGGAATATGAGGCAAGGAAGATTTGCCCAGCTTGGCGGTGGATTACATATTCAAGAATTCTCAGACGTATTATTAAGAATTGGGGAAGGAAACCTCCCCGAAGAACATGGCCAAATAAGACTTCCTGAGATACTGGGCACAATTGTCACAACTGAAGAGGAACTCATACAATCAGTTTTTGGAGACCTCCAGTGTATGTTGGATCAGGAAAACTCTTGGTTATGTGAACGCGCTATTCTTACCCCAAAAAATGACCAAGTGGCTGCCATTAACGAAAAAATCTTAACGGAAATTGTTGGAGATGAAGTGGTTTACACATCTTTTAACAATGTTGTTGATCAGGACGATGCAACAAATTACCCAGTTGAATTTTTAAATTCTCTTTCGGCAAGTGGGCTTCCTGCTCACAAGATCAGGCTTAAGGTCGGTGTTCCGATAATGCTTTTACGAAACCTTACCCCACCGAAATTATGCAACGGAACCCGACTGAAAGTGCGTGCCTTGCAGAGAAATTTAATTGAAGCGGAGATTTTGACTGGATGTGGTACCGGGGAATCTGTATTTATACCGCGTATACCACTCATCCCCAACAATTTCCCATTCGAGTTTAAGCGCACCCAATTTCCTGTGGCTGTCTGCTTTGCAATGACGATAAATAAGTCACAGGGACAAACACTGAAAGCTGCTGGTGTAGACCTAAGGACAGATTGTTTTTCCCACGGACAGCTTTATGTTGCTTTTTCGCGAGTCAGTAGCGCTGCCGGATTGTTCATATTGGCCTCAGAAGGAAAAACAGCCAATGTAGTATATAAAGAAATACTGTAAAGGTTAACCGAATATTTTCAGATAGCAAACTTTGAGCAGAACTTATACACTACGCGAACGAAGTCGCGGGCACCAGCTAGTAACTAATAAAAGAAAACAGTAAAAGCTCCTACTACAAGATATAAATCAGTTTTAAGCGATTTGGATTTTGTTGTAAGCGGCTTAAAAAATATTCCAAACTTGAGTAATATTGTATAAGGGTCATTCTCATAATGACACGGAATTTTCTCACTTCCATGTAATTTTTCAAATTTAGTTTTTTTGGATAATTGAATATACGTTATCAAAGTTTTCGTCATTACAAACACTAGATTGAAATTGCCCGGTTCTTGGACCACTGGTTTCAGAGTTATTTGATGTCCACTATTTGCGGACATGGAAATGAAAGAATTCCGTGGCAATTTTTCTTTTATTTGATATTAAAATAATTAAAAATGTTTTTTAATATATAAGTAGTCAGTAATGTTTGCTAGAGCTTAAAGAACGTATTTAAGTAAAAATAATTAATATATTACAATTATAAATATAAAAAAAGGAGGGCCACTATTTTTTGTCATGGAAATGAGATGTCCACTACTTGATTTGTAGGAAATATAAAGAAAATAAGCTTTATTTACTTAGTTAAATATTTATTTAGCATCCCACGAACATGAGGGTGTGGATACTGATAACTTTTACATAGTGACCGACTGCAGAATGCAACAAACAGTTTTATAACACTTAGTATTAAAGTGACTTGTGGCCAAGATAGAAAAGAGTACCAACATAATATTAATATAGGCTCGCCTGACTGGGAAGCAGTTTGAAGTGGTCATCACCTGGTTACGCGCGCTTTATACTAGTTTAAAGTGCGTTGCGGTTTCGGTAGCCCTAGTCTTGGCACGCACATATATACATGTAGGAGTTTTGCTTCTAAGCGGTAGCCATTATTATGTATTCTTTTCTATAAGAGACATTCTATAGAAAAAAGTTGTTGCGGTACTAGCCGCTACAAATTCGTGAGTAAAATCGACAGATAGCTTTTACCGTCATGAATATATGAGTGAGAGAGTAGCGCGAGGTAATTGTGGGCTGATTCAGGGCTTCAACGCAAAAATCCGTGTTTACAAAAAAGTTTCTGCCGTTGTGGAAACTAAAAACATGCTAAAAGATAGAAAATATAATTGTTTAAAAGATAAGAAAGCTTAACACGACATAGACTTGTAATATTAGGATCTATAACAGTCTATTTAGCGCAAGGTAGCAAAGAACCATGCCATGGATGTGAGAGAATGCATGTTTGACAGGAAATTTACAAAAAACTGACCACATATTTGATGAATTAAATGTTTGACCATATGTGAGAAGTGCTGAAGTATTTTGAAGTAAAATTTTATAACGCTCGTCCCAGAGGAAGCAGCACTTTTTAAGCGGAACGTACGAAAAACGCGGTCGATGAGAACAACCCATAAGCGTAAATTTTTTCATATAATTATTTTTTTAATTATATTGATCAGAATTTATTTCTTGATAAAGATAAAGATATTTTATTCGCAAGCATACATGGGACATAAAGTTGTAAGTAATTGTATCAGGCGTTACTTTGCGGAAGTCCATCTTGATTGAATTAGATAGAAAGGTATTTAGCTTCTTCCGCACTTATGATGGCTAGTAATGCAGCTAGTTGAATGCACCACGCGTACGACCGCAAGTTAATGCAAATGCACAAGCGATGCACTTTACTCGCACTACCTCCACCGTTTTACACTCTACACGTGTTTCGCCCCTCCACGGAGCATCATCAGGAGATCTTCGACAGTCGAGTTCCGAGCACTGACTGAGTCTAGAGTGTAGAGTGTAAAACGGTGGAGGTAGTGCGAGTAAAGTGCATCGCTTGTGCATTTGCATTAACTTGCGGTCGTACGCGTGGTGCATTCAACTAGCTGCATTACTAGCCATCATAAGTGCGGAAGAAGCTAAATACCTTTCTATCTAATTCAACATAAAGTTGTCGCTATGCTATATATATATATATATATACTTGGTGCTTTTTTATTATCCTAAAATAACCACACAAAACCCAATAACGCTTTTTTAATCGTAGTTTAAATTTACAAAGTTACTTTTGTAAATCTCAGGTTTCAGCTTAGCCAAGATTTCGCGACAAGTCTTTGAGAGATCTGCAAGACAATATTGCATTTCCTTCGCATTTTCACCTTAGTCTTCTTGTACTGTGTGACCATATTGACGTCTACCTGAGGATAGTGTAGTAATAAACCTACCGTATAGGACAACAATTTGTCCGTTTTAGATTTTTGATATCTGTTTCAGATACGAAGAAATTAATTAAAAACATGTGAGGGCGCCACTGGACGGACGGATTTTACTCGGCGCAGGCTTAACGCTTTTATACTACCTAACTAAATGACCTAAAGGAGATAAAAACCTATCTTCACCTCTTACCGAGAGCGTGATGATACGCATCTCGGCATATCACACAGGGAAAATGCAATAAATACCTCCCGATTCGTGAGATCCACTTCCAGCAGTACATTGTTTTGGCGGTTATTGTTCAGTTTAACCATATTATAAATAAAAGTACCAGCGTACAGTATGGTCACTCCCTGCCTCCCCCTACAAGCGCCGCCCACCCGCGCTCGGAGGACGCTCAGACACCGGCTAGCAAGGACGCGACGACGACTTGGGGCAGCGTAAATTATACTGAACTAATTAATATTACAAATAATTTTGTGAAGGGTGTGTGTTGTGCTGTGTACGGTTGTTTGAGCACTGCAAACGACAAAACTAAAAGAAAATTCTACCGATTCCCATTGGATGAATCAAGGCAAGTAGGTACCTGTCTTTACAAATCTAAGTATTTTTAAAGAGTTTTATGTTTTAGTAGCAAAAAATAGGCGCTTATGTTTTATATTTCTTTGACATTAACCGTTCAAGAATAAAAAAATATTGTTATTTTGATTATACTATTTAAAATAGGAAACTAATGTAAAAATTGAGCATAGATAACCTTAACCTTACAGTATAAGTAGGTACATTATGATTCCTATTTATTCCTAATCCGCGCGGAATGAGTTTCGAGTAATTAGGGTCATCGAACTTGAGCTGGCCGGGTACTGGCGGCGGCCGGCCAGCAAATTTTTAACAAGCCCGCAAATCAAATTCAAACCCGCAATTACAAGGTCATTTCATATTGCCGCACATAGTATTCCCGATTCGCGAACGCACCGCGAACAAATTAAGGTAAATGGCGGCAACCCTAACATGTCTTATCTCACACACACAAGCATGATCCGCGTTCACCTATGCGAGCTTAGAATGTGTGCGTAGCAACGCGTTTGTTTCATACATTAGAGCGCCAGTGTCCGAGGTGTGGTAATACTGAGCTTTGGTTACGCGCTCGAAGCGCTGACGACGAGCTGTATAGACTGCTACTGTCAGCGGCATAACATTAAATGATCTACTTATATCGGTTCTTCTTACCCATGTATGAAAAACAAGTAAAAGTTGATTCATTAAATGGGTTGCTGATACCTATACAGGGTGTAAGAGACAGCCCTCCAAATACTTATAAGGTGCATTAGGACCATGAAACTGAACAACTTCCCATAAGAACATATTCCAGGAAACTTTAAAAAAATTTACTCCATAGTAATTGCTGTCATCTGTTTGTGATTTTGTATCGAAGTTTCCTGACATATGTTCCTAGGGAAAGTTTTTCAGTTTCATGGTCTGCATGTGTCAGTATTCGGAGGGCTGTCTTTTACACCCTGTATATCTGTTTGGAACTAATAATGTCCGAGATACTAAATATTTCAAGCTGTACGTAGCTGCCACAGCATTTCCACTTGAACTATTTGCTGGGGAAAGAGCCGAGACAGAAGCTATAATGTGTAGAAACAGCCTGTTTCATTAAGACAATGGCTCTAAATTGCAGTGGTTAGACAGACGGATGGAATGTTCTGCGTACGTAAGCTATGAGATTTCGGCGCTTTGTTACGATGATCATGAATGGCGGTTTATTCACTTGACGTCCGTCGTTCCGATTATTTAACGCAACCTATCGCATGTGTCGGTCAGACGAAAGTAAATTGCGGACTCCAATCTTATACCCATACAAATACGGCTACGGTGGTTTTACGGTGCGTTACGGTGCGTAACGGAGGCGTCAGTCAAGTCGTTTGACACATGCGTCCGTTACGCACGGAAAATCCACTGTAGCCGTAATTGTATGAGAATAAGATAGGAACTCGCAATTGCCTTTCGGCTGACAGATGCATGCGTTATGTTGCGTTAAAAATACGGAACGACGGACGACAAATGAGATTACCGCAAATACGTGTTAGGTACTTCTTTGGCTATTAACATTCTCTTGCTAAGCAATATTTGTCCAGTACAGTTTACTTGCAAAGTACGTTGCTGTAAGTATTTACTGATAGTAAAATACTTAAGGCGAGAGTAATCGTGAATGGCCTCGACAGTGGCGCCACTTCACAAAAAAAAAATATTCAAACAATCTATCAGAATGTCCGTTGCTCAAGTTTTAAGTATTACCCTTAAGTAAAATTAGAATCTGCAAACACAATAAAATGTTCGCTGTAATTAAAGTTATGACAAAAAGTGCCTAAAAACAGCTGCTTTTGGTATTCATTGCCGTAACTTTAATTAGTTTGTAGGTTCTCATTGTACTTAAGGATAATACTTAAAACTTGAGCGACGAACATTCTGTTAGATTGTTTGTATAAAGAGAAAAGTTTTTTTTGTAAAGTGGCGCCACTGTCGAGGCCTTTCACAACTATACTCGCCTTAAAAAGTAGGTACGAGTATACAACAAACTAGCGGCCCTGCCCAGCGGTTTCACCCGCTGCTAACCGTTTCTCCGCGGGAATAAGACATTTTAATATAGCCTATGTTCACCAGGGATAATGTAGGATTATATGGTAAAATGGTAGAAGATTTAATATTTTCTTGAGTTTGCACAACTATTACACATCACAATAAAACATTTTTAAACGGATTTTTGTTGTGTTTATTTAGGAAACGTTAAATAAGGAATTGTAAAATCCAAAATAAACACAAAATAAATACGTTTAAAATTGTTTTATTGCAGAAGATTTTTTAAATCGGTCTCGTAGTTTCGGAGCCAATTCATTTCAAACAAACAATCAAATCTTTCCTCTTTACAATATTAGTGTAGACATAAGAAGGAGCCTTGATACCCTCCTTGTGAAAATTTACACAAATAAGGAAAAACATAATGTTCACCGTGTTTGCCGTGTGATGCTGGCTTAGAATAGCATCACCCCATATCTTTCCCGTGGGAGTCGTAAGAGGCGACTAAGGGACTCGAGGGTGTGTATTGCAATTTTAGGCGATGGGCTGACAACCTGTCACTCTAGCAATACACAATATTTTAAATAACCCTCAAACATTTGTCACACGTGGTGTAAATGGCCGTTTTTTGCGGCTGTTTACACTCTGCCTACCCCGCAAGGGATTATAGGCGTGATATGTGTATGTATGTATGTATAACGTTCACTTTTGTTGTTACGCCGTGTGATCCAGTGTGTTGTCGGCTAAGAGTAGCATCAACCTATTTATTTTCGTGGCGTCATCAACGGCCAGTTACTCGAGGGTTACATCTATATTTCAGTTTTAGGCGGTGGGCTGACAACCTATTGCTTTTATGCATACATACATCAATAAATCACGCCTTTATCCGTCCGGGGTAGGCAGAGCGTAAACCGCCGTAAAACGGATAATTAACACAACGTCTGACAAAAGTTTGAGGGTCAATTAGATAACTGTGTATCACTATAGTGACAGGTGGTCAGCTCATCGCCTAAAATTGCTATACACATCTAACCCTCGAGTCCCTAAGTCGCCACTTACGACACCCATGAGTAACAAATGGGGTGATATTTTTCGAAGCCGGCATCACACGACAATTGCTTTTATTAACCTCGAGTATAACATTTATTTCACGTTTTGCGTACCGAGCAAGGGGTATATGCGTGATTTATGTGTGTATGTGTGTACTAATTACTTAGAAATATTTTTTGCGTTGATTCTTATGACTTAGGCCTCGTTCAGTCAGACAGACTAGCAAACAGAAGCATAGTTAATTCGAGCAAGGAAATAACAGTTAGTCAACTGCACTCGGTTGAGGGCATTGCACCGGATAGAAATAGATAATTTACCTATTCAATAACGAAGCCTAGCTTTATTACTTTGAGACGAGTATTTTGCTGAGCGGTTTTCGCTCCGTAGTTTAAAAAAAAAAACAAAGTTTCATACGTCAACCTATTTTGATTAAAGCAAATTTAAGGCGGTTCACTCACTTGTCGTCCGTCTTTCCGTGTTTTTAACGCAATGTCTGTCAAATCATTTGACACACGTGTCCGCTTTGCGTTACAAAAATGGAACGACGGACGACAAGTGACAAAACCGCCAAGAATAAAAAAAAATCTTTACAAGCTTATCTATTATACCCTCTTGGGACATTACCTTACTGCTGTAGTTTGAATGATATAGATCGTACCTAGTAGTGCAGTGTAGTGAAGAGGTCCCGGGTACAACTCCCGGTTTGAGATGAACTTAACTGCTGTTGAAACTGCTGTACTGCTGCAAGTGGCAAAAGGCACTCCTGCCATAGAACTCATGGACGGTGGAGTAAGTTAGTTCTCGAGTGGAAGCCACGCCGCGAGAACTCACCTCGTCAAGCTTAGCGTTGGACTCTCTCCGGCTAGATGGACCGGTGATTTGAAGAGGGCGGCTGAGAGTAAGTGGATGGCGGAAACGGAAGACCGTACGCCAGCGGACTACTAATAATCTTGTAGCGACCACTGGGAGCTAGTGCAAGAAGCTCACTCTAAGTGGTTCACGAGCAAGCAAGACGGAACAGAAGTTCCAACATATCGGCAAGATGGCGCCACGTGACAGAACAAAGAGCCTGAAACGCGGTATCGAAGAGTTTCACCGCGCAACGCATATATACAACTTTCAATTCTATCCAGGTGGACCAGTCGGTCCCCTGGCCACAACACCCGGCCAGGCAGGGTAGCTACCCTTTTCCCGACACCACCTGGAACACTCCATTCTGCCTATTGGCATCACTTCCTGTCATCCGCCATAGTCTAATGTGAACCGCTTTGGTAAATAGTTGACAGATCAAGAGCTGAATTCGCTATAATAATGAATGACGAATATAAGTGGGTGTTCCTGGTTTTGAATGTATTTTATAGTTGTTAAGTCCATATTCTTGACAATGTGTGAATGCTTCATAATATTGTATAACGTGAGGGTCAATTGAGGCGAACAGTCATCAATTTCATATATTCCTAATCAAAATGTCTGCGTTAAGCATGTAAAACAAGGAGTTTCGTAACATCTGTTTACGCTTTTGGAATGGGAGCTAGTAATAGACAGAACGGAATAACAGACAGCAAAGTCCTAGTAATAGGGTTCCGTTAGCATAGTTTGGGTAGCACGTTAAAAAAACAAATATTTTGCTTTTCATATTTTCTTCATAAATTCGTTTTAATCGTTCAATATCAAAATTTAAGCCACAGCCGTGCATCCTGTCTGGTCAGCTTTAGCGTCTAGTTGCAAGCAGCAATCGGGAAACAGGGCCCCAGGAATCCCTGGCACTGTACTGCATTTCTCACCGTATTGTGGACATCTGAAAGACCAAACAATATTAAGTTCTAAATTTTTAAAATATGTCGATGTGTTGGGTACGTATAATGATGGCAATACAATGTTCATTATTTTTTTTAGTACCGGCATTAAGGTACACTTGCATAATTGAGCCAACAGTAGATACCTAAGCCGCGATAGGCCAGTCTGAAAAGGTGTCGCTACTAGTAATAGCGAAATTCGCAAACCATTAACAAAATTAACGCTAATAGCTTTAGAAAAGGATAGAAGATATCTAAGTCTAAGAATTTGACGCAAAATGCGCGTTATCTGTCAAAATAAGGTAACCATTAAAACAATGGCATGACATCATGACTTTGTCATCTCTTATCCTTTTCTATATCAAGTTGACGGAAAGTGTCAGCGAAATTTAAGTTCAGTTAAGAGAATTTGTTGCCCGAATTAACACTATTATGAGGTATCAGGTCGTGAAACAGGCTAGGTATTAAAAAAATAAATTATCAGTAAAAAAATACCTCGGTAATAACCCCATAGAGCATCGAGCACGAACACGAGTTTAAAATTAACTGTCGAGATAAGAGCTCAAACACTACATACATATATATCTTGCGGGGTAGGCAGAGCGTATACGGGCGAAAAAAGGTGAGGTACATTTTAAGGTGAAAATGCTTAGACATCAACCGCGAAAGGATGGATAGTGTTCTGAATTTTGTATCCCATTTCTTGAGATTTCCAAAATATGAGACAATATTGTTTTTGTTATTCATACTTCAAGATATATGCTACAAAACAATGGGGCTCAAAACACCGTTTTTAGACTAAAAACCCAAACTATTTAATAAGTATCCATCATTTCTTATTTTATTTTGAGTCTTCTTCTTCCTCAAAAAATTAGCCCCTAATGAATCTATGTGTTTTTTTAAATATATGTTTTTCGTTAAAGGGTTTTTTGAGCGGTTATTTCTGTAGCATAACCCTCATGCATAACCATCACTACTTTCTAGCGTACAAAAAAGGAAAACAGCCTCCTAGAAGAATTTCCACAAATTAATTTTAAAAGTTGAATAACTCGCAAACTACCAAAAATCGCAGAACAGAATACCCATCAGTGTAAGGCATTTAAGTTTTGTCTTTGAATGTCACTATACGGGAGACTCTGTTTAGAAGAATGTAATATTTACTGGTAGATTGAGTATCCTCCGTCGAAGCAGGCGTATTGCTGGCATATTCCGTTTGGATCCGAAATTAGTTGTCCATTACCATCAAATGATCCTACATTTGGAATGCAGCACTTGCCAGGAGCTGAAAAAGAAAAGAAACACATTTAATTGTTTCTTTTTTTAACTTTGCGGGCATGTTCAGACCATGAAACTGAACTACTTTTACTATGGAGTCTATGTTGGTAAGCGAGAAAAAATATTCGACCGCCCTTACAAATTTTGATCAGCTGACTGTCTTTCTACGGAAACTCGAAAAATAATTTAATTCCCAACATAGGCTGCACAGTAAAAAAAAACAGTTTCATGGTCTGATCATGTCTGCAAAGTTTTGGTACACGATCCCTTACACCCTGTGATACGTCCGCGTCTAAGACTAATAACTAATCAGTAAAATAGTAAGTCTTTCTTTATAAAGTTACCTATTTCCTTTTTCCTATTACCTAATTCTTACTTCTTACTTCAAAACTATGCTCCTTGGCAAAGTTCATAGTTCTAGGGACACCACAAGTACCTATTAAATGTTGGTTTCACTAGGCCGGTTTTTATTTTCCTTTTGATACACTGTGCAGACAAATTAAGAAACTACTCCACTATTTTGAAGTCTACCAAAGTGTTTCTATTTGATTACGAGGCTGTTAAAACATTTTCTTGTGGCAAAAAGTCGATGGTAATAAAACGATAGCAAATTTTTTATATGAAGTATGTACAAAGACAAAACAAACCAATTTATCTTATGATAATACAATATTACAACATAAAAAATATAAATACTGACCGCAATCAGCTAAACCCTCCTGTAAACTTTTGTGAACCAAAAGTAGACATAACGCAGAAACAATTACTTTAAACATTTTTACGACAAAACGACTTACGCTTCCACTAAAATAACTTCGATAAACATTTATTAACAGTTTACCTCTTATATATCTTAGCCATAGGTAGGTACAGTAGGAGCAGGAAACTTGTAAAGTCGTGACAAATACAATTCTCATGTTTTGTTTTTTTTATAGTTTAGTAATTTTTATGCTTTGTAATAATCGTGCTGTATAGGGTGAAATTTTACTGGTATAGATACGGAACAACTTTTCCCAAGGAATATAAGGTCGATATATGAAAATAAATTGGACCTCCCATACCAAATTGCCGATCAGCTGATATGAGTTGCCTACTATGGGGGCTCAAAATATTTTTGGCTTTTTTCAACCTATGTTCCTTGGGGAAAGATATTCCTTATCACAGTACTCTGTTTTCAGTATCGGTCACTAGTTAATTTTTCCCTATATAATTTTCAACTCTATAGGCTCGCCATAACCTAATGATAACAAAGGAATTACAATCTCAAAATTGAATTTATCATGAATTTTTACACCGACTGTACATAACATAAACCTTCTCATTATTTACCCTTAAAGTGATCTAATGTGAAGTCATCAGTCAATATAAAGACTGGTTTAGAATACTGCCAACTCAAGTAGTTAATACTCAAAATGTATTGTGTTATCATCGGATTACGTGGTTTTTAGAAAACTTTCAAACGGCCGTATCCTTTTTTTCACGTTACTAAGGCATTTGAATTTTCTTTACAACTACAAAGGGCCGTATGTGGTTTTAATTTCAACTCGATATCTTTGTGTTTTTGAGATAAAACGTCATGCCCGGTGGAGGTACGGATAACAAAGTGATCCATATAAGGGTTCGGTTTTTTCCTTTCGAGGTACTGAAACCAAAACACTCGTGTCTTTGCTAAATGAAACCCACATAAGAGAATGCGAAAAATAAGTTTTATGTGCTTTTTACAGGGTTGTTATTAAACGTTTTTCCAATTTATTTTAAAGAAAGCGTAGGTAAGTATTCGGTCGTATTATATTCAAACTAGGATTCAATCTTATTGTTTGCGATTTGCCTACCAACTTTTCGTTTTTCGGGAGAGTCTATAAAAGGAGTCAGACAAACCTACTAAAAATATTATTTTCTGATGTCATTCGTTATAACTTTCGGTCTGTATGTTTTTCTTAAAATCATCATCATCATCATCTTAAAATAAAACCCTGAAAATTTTACTCTTTCATTCCCGCTGCACCAGAAAGAAAGAGCCAATAATTTTTGCGAGATTTTACGGTTTTGTTGATATAACACACATACACATATCACGCCTATAATCCCTTGCGGGGTAGGTAGAGCGTAAACAGCCTTGTTGATATAAAAACTAGAGAAACACCGGTACAATGTCTAATTCAGACAATTTACTAGAAAAGCTAATATCTCAATTCTAGCATTAAATAATTCATAATAATTTCAAACATTTAGCCTTTATATATATAAAAAAAACAAATAGAGATACTTTTCTTTTATTTTATCGAGTAAAAAATAAGAAAATGTGTAACTAGAGGCAAATTTGTATCTGATACATCCTCAACACTAACATTTATTTTTTCGAATGATATGGCCATTATTGTATAAATAAAACTGTTTTGTAAATCTTGCCCGCGCTCTAGACCTGCCTTAAGTAGTAAAGCCTTACATATTTTTCACGTATAATATTAAGAATTATCTAATGCAAATATACAATAATCTAGACCTGCCGTAAGTAGTAAAGCCTTACATATTTTTCACGTATAATATTAAGAATTATCTAATGCAAATATACAATAATATTGATACTCACGACAGACAGACTGAACGCCCTGCTGAAGTAAAAACAGACAAAAAACAGACAGAATTATTTTGAACATTTTGTGGATTCACGCTTTAGCTAAAGCAAAATTATAGGTGAAATATTGCCAAAAAATGGTCTTTTATACCTCGCTTCTTTACCAGCTAAGCAATTAAGACGTCATCCGCTCTTTTCTTTCGGTGAAAAGTAAACATACCATCAATATAAAATTTATCACCGTGCCATCAATAGCTTCTTTGTATTTTGTTTTTCCTGCAGATTATTAAATTATATTAGTTTATTACGTATATTTCTTTTGTGAAATTAGGTTTTTAAATTTTTAAGGCAAACACGTGAATTCTTTGTATAAATTATTATCTTTGTATCTGGTCTAAGCCCGAAATAAATCATCTTATTTGAAAATATGTTCATATAAGTTTATAATGTTTAGTATTTAAGTACCCAGGGCAAAAATTGGGTTTGACTTTAGCGGTCACCTAATAAACACGTTTTGTATGAATGCTGTGTGATTAACCTGGCCAGTCCCGATGCAGTGTCTTTATTTTAAATAAATGACGTCACTAAGTGATAATACTATTCCACATTGAATAAAGTGAATTTCATTTTTATTTCAATAAATAATTTACTTTGTTCCTAAAATAGTAGTACTGTCACCAAAGTAGTATCACCAAATAATTTGAAAACAATTACTGAAATATAAATTAAGAATTACTTGTAAATTATATCTATCACCAACTAATTAGATTAGGTCTCAAAATAATAAAATTGACACTTAAACATAATCATCTAATAACAAGAGATCGTATATTTATTTTTAAATAGTGGAAAATAATATTGATTGAAGGTAATGTCTAATCCTGTAACAGTATAAACCAGCCCAGCGGTTTGTTCCGCAATTCTAACTGTTCGTGGGACTAATATATTTTCCCATGGTGCAAGCAACCTACATTAGGGATGTTATATGTAACTTTCGGTTGTTTAATAGTAGTTTATGCAACTGTCATATAATGGGGGTCATTAGAATGCGAGTGTCTGTTTATCACACGAGGCGTAGCCGAGTGTGATAATAGATTGACACGAGCATTCTAATGCCTAATTATATGCAGTTACATACACTATTTTATCTACACTCAAAAAAATTACTCAGTTGAACACTTTTCCAAACGTCCGCACCAGCGATTGCAAGGCCCGATACATGGTCAAATTCAATACGAGAACGTAATATGGCTTGATATGAATTTTTAAAGATTCTTTACTAACAGTTGTTTAGATGTCGAGTCTCAACAGCAAATAACTAAACAACTGAACAACAACTGAACAACACTGAACAACATCGGAATAACATCTGAACAACAACTAATCAACATCTGAACAACAACAGAACAAAAACCTATTAAAAAAACTGAACAACATCCGAAAAATTACCGTACAACAACAACTGTCAGGTGCGGCGGAAGATAGCGATTTGAGTATTGGAAAAAAAACTTCGTTTCATTTCTCAACTTTATCATATTAAGCGTTTTCTCATTAAGTCATTACGCTTCTGTAATTTATAGTAAACCCTAGTTTTTATAGGCAGAATGCATAAAGTAGGTCATTATGCATCTGTTTTTGAATTCATAATTCGAACATTATGAGACTAGTGTAGATAAAGAATAATTTAATTTGTAAAAGTAGTTTCACAATGTAAAGAATACATACAAACACTCTAATGAATGCAAATAATAAGTGCTTAATAAACCATAGTACTTTCAAATGTAAGTACTTACAAATGTAAGTAGCAAGATTCATTCGTTAAGAAGCTTTGGTCATTTAAATAAATGAGCAAAGCTTCATCGCATGGCCTGAATTTCTACTGTAATATTGTGGACCAACCATAGTATTGTTACAATAACTGATACTTGATTTCGCTTGTACCCCATGGTCCCTGGTTCAAGTCCTGTTGGATGGTATACTAACACTTTTCAATTTCTTATTTTCTTTTACAATAATATATATTTTCTGCTATTAACAGTGTGTTTTTTAATATTATCTCTTAGTGTGCAGTAATGCCTGGAAGAGATCGCTTAAAGCGATAAGGCCGCCTTTGTTTATATTGTTTCGATTGTTTTTGTTCTTGTATAATATGTTATAATTATTCATATGAGCAAAAAAGTGTTTCTGCCTGTCTATCTTTATTCTATTAGTGAAGATTCGATAGAGATGCAATCAAAAATTTGCCATTATCATATAACTCGGTCATGCTAGGTAAATTTATAAAATCTACCAATTTAATATAGTTTGTTTCATTTAATAAAGATTCAAGATCTATTTATCAAGTAACAGATCTATTATTTTAGATACAATTGTATTTTTACAGCTTGTAACTAAATCACAAATTAACTATATAAGGTCCTAAGGTCCCTATTAAATTCAGTGCAAATATTTTGGGGTTGAGTTCTACTCGTGAAACTGAGTAACTTAGTAACATTTATTCAAAATATTGAAAATGAAATTGGACCTCCCACACAAACTGAAATATTTTGTGCACCTTTTTGTATGGGAGGTCCAATTTTCTTTTTCATATTTCAATAAAATCCTACTAAGAAAAGTTGTCAAGTTTCAGAAGACGAACTCACCCTACAAATATTTGCACTGAATTTAATAGGACCTTATATGTAGACTAGCTAGACTAAATTTGTAGGGGTCAGATCGTAAATTCGGACCGAAAATCTAACTATAATTAAGATACATTAACTTGGTGATTCATAGTAAGATATATTTGTCGGAGATCGATCAAACTCTGGTGGGTATTGGCTGAAATTATTTGACAGTTCGCGTTTTGTTAAATGTTTGTAATATTTTCTTCCATTCGATTGCTTTTTGATTCTTGCAGAAACAAAACGCATATCGCTGGCAACACTTAAATAGGCAATGCGCTTTGTTTGCGTGTAGTTAGCTATCAACTGTAAGATTGACTGGAGTGTCGTTTGAGGCGTCTTAGTACATTTTCACAGTTCATTATTGGCTGCGTTCGTGATGAAGAAACGGAATGCAAGTGGTCACTGAAGAAAACAAGTTTGACAGTTCCGGTTGGTCTGTCGTTCGATATGCGTTCGATGTGGTCATTTTGAAATTAGGTTTAGAATCTGATAATATCTTGGGAATCCTTGAGTGTTTGCTGAAACTGTGGTCGTCTATTGATGGTGGAGCCCTAGATTTGTATTGCCAGTGGAGTATTTGTGGAGATCATGAAGTGTGTGATAGGTTTTAGTCGTCTTACTCTTTGAAGGTTGGAGAAATGCAGAGATTGTACGAGGTTAGTGGCAGTTGGCGGTGGTCTCTTTGTAGTCCTGCAGGGATTTTAATGATGTTTATTGTTAAAGGTTGGTGGTACTCAGTATCTTAGGGATGGTGAAGAAACGTTGATTTGAATCAGCGTTTGTCTAAGGTTCTTAGTTTGGTTTGGTAGATAGGTCGGTTATAGTACGATCAAACCGTGCCTGACGATGACCTTCCAGGTCGAAACAGCCTCACCGTGAGAATTGACTGCGTAATGGTATCGACGTTGTGGTAAATCATTTTAGTGGCAGGAGACAGCATTTGACGATGCAGTATTCTACAGGGTTCGACGATTATATTCCCACGACGTGATTTTCTGTATCCTGACGTAAGAGTAAAAGTGACTATGTTGTGATTAAAGTGTTATCCAGTGTTACTGGTTGATTAGTTTTAGGGTCCATTCTTTATTATTTCCTACAGCGGACCTGACGCAGTTTCATTCTGATGCAATTTCATCCTGATTTAGCAGCATCCTCTCCATCCAGGCCTCTTTGTTATTGCGTTCTCTTATTTTTTTCTCTTCCTCATTCTTCTACATATTGTTATTGAAATGGTGAATAACATATTTCTTGGGTATTCCAATTTAATGGCAGATCTAAACTTTCGTGGCACAATTTTTTAAAATGTAAGTATTCATTTTCGGGCTATATATATATATATTAATATTATTATTATTTGACCGTTTATTCTATACAATATAATATACACAAAGGACATAACATCTAGAACAATACACAACAGGTTAGCTTATTTCTAAAAAGAAATCTCTCACAGCAGACCTAGGGTAGTGAGAAGGCATAAAGTGAGGCAGTTGACGTGTTCAACTTACTTAGTAAGATAAAAATAAATTTGGGCTAATAAAACAAGAATACTTAATACAAAAATTAAAATAATAATGTATCCTAAAGTATACATAATTATATGAACTATAAGATGAACTTACATATTATATATATTTTTTTAAATAAATGAATATATAATATACATCATAAATATATAAACCAATACGAATAGATATTATTTGTTATTTCCAATATTCGCTAGGTTAGCTTAGGGCCTAAAAAGGGGGGGTTTTCCTGTTCAGGGGGTCCGGTAAATTATACGCATGTAAATGACACGCTTTGAAAATTTTGACTTTAATCTGAAACAAATGTCGTTTACAAATGGTGGTTGCTTAAAGTTACATGCCGTGTAATTGACCTGGCTAGCCCCGAGGCAGTGTCTTTATTTAATTTTTTTATTCCGCTCGCCGATGATATTGTCTTGTTTTCTCCCACAGTCTCTGACCTACAAGAAATGCTTCAAGACCTAAGCACGGCGAGCCTTGAAGTTGGACTGAAGATGAACATGTCGAAGACCAAGCTGATGACAAACAATATTGAGCACAGCGTAGAGGTGGATGGAGAGAGAATTGCATATGTCAATGAGTATATCTATTTGGGCCAAATAGTCTCCTTCCAGGCCAGACAAGATAAAGAAGTCGAAGATCGAAAATGCCTGGAAGAGCTATTGGTCCACGAAACAGCTTATAAAGGGGACCCTTCCATTGACACTAAAGCTCAAACTCATGGCCATGTGCATTTTCCCCATCCTTACCTAAGGAGCTCAAACTTGGTCTTTGACTGACATCCAGAAGTCGAGACTCAAGGTCTGCCAACGAAGTATGGAGCGTAGCATACTCGGGGTCAGGCTACGAGACCGAGTCAGAAATACGACGCTGCGATCCCGCACACAAATTGTCGATGTAGGTCAAAAGGCAGCATTCTTAAAATGGGATTGGGCTGGTCACATTGCCCGAATGCCCGATGAACTTTGGGCCAAAACATGCACCATTTGGGTCCCTCCTAATTCAAAGCGGGCGCGCGGTAGACCTCGGAAGAGATGGAAGGACGACCTTCATGCGCATGACCGAAATTGTCTGGAAGAGGCCCAAAATAGGGAAGAATGGAAGAAAGGGAGGGAGGCCTTTGCCCTGCAGTGGGACGACATGGGCTAATAATAATAAATAAAATAATTCCGCTCGAGCCGGTTTTCTATTAGGACAATACAAAATTGTTATAAAAAAAGAAAATTGTGTTATACAAATTCCTTTTTTTTACAATGACGGATCATGACGCCAGTAAGTGATAATACTATCCTACATTGAATAAAGTGAATTCATTTTCATTTTATTGTTACCCTCAAAATCATTCAATGTTCAGGTTTGATCCGTGGGTTTGATTGTGCTCTCAGGATCGTAAGGCTTACGGAACTTTAATCATACCTCTATATACCAAAAGTAACTTTAATAAGAGTCACGTACGGATTTAAATAAGATAGGTACCTTACCTACGCGTTTAATGAACAATTTCCTACAGGCACTCAAGGAACAAGAAACTTACTTTTTTATCAATTACGTATTTTTAGTCTAATATATATAATATAATATATAATATATATATAAGGCAATAAAACATTTTCAAACAAAAAGTTTAAGCATCTGATTGAACATTTCTTTTTATTCAATTTTTTTATCCTTTTTACCTAATTTATCGCCTGTTCGTCCAGTATAACGGCTATTGTGGTGTTTGCTTCACGTTGCTTAGTAGGCGCCAATATAAATTACTCTATAGTAGGCGTAATAGCGAGCGCAGTGCAAGACGGAACACTGCAGTCCATTCCCTGATATCGTTCCCGTTACATCACCGGTAGGGATAATTTTAAAACAGAATCTGTTTTATACATACATACATACATATAATCACGCCTCTTTCCTGTAGGGGTAGGCAGAGACTACATCTTTCCACTTGCTACGATCCTGACACACCTCTTTCGCTTCTTCAACATGCATCAATCTTTTCATACATGCTCGTCGGTTTAGGGTACTCTTGACCTGACCTTTCTCTAGAACGTCCCCGATCTGATCCAAGTACGTGCGTCTTGGTCTTCCCCTTCCAACGTTCCCATCCACACTCGCCATATACACCTGTTTCGTTAATCTTCTTTCATTCATTCTCTCAATGTGACCAAACCATCTCAGCATTCCTTTTTCTATACCAGTCACTATGTCATCTTTTATACCGCAACGTTCTCTAATCACGCTATTCCTTATCCTGTCACTCAATTTCACTCCTATCATACTTTTTAGCGCTCTCATTTCTACCGCATTTATTCTACTTTCATGCTTTTTCTGCCATACCCAACTTTCACTCCCATACATAAGTGTTGGAACTAACACTCCTCTATGCACAGCCAGACGTGCCTTATTAGACACTGTCTGGCTGTTCATAAAGGTATGCAACGCTCCATTCACCATGTTGCCGGCATTTACCCTCCTTTCAATGTCACTTTCACACTTTCCATCTGATGTAAACTTCGATCCCAAATATACAAACTCTTTCACTTGCTCCACCCTCTCTTCTTCTATCATAATATTACACTCCGTCATACCTTCTTCTTTTTCAAAAACCATTGATTTCGTCTTACTTACATTCACTTTCATTCCTTTCTTTTTCAAAGCCTCATTCATAATGTTTACCATCTTCTGCAACTCTTCAGCCGACGACGCAAGGATAACTTGGTCATCAGCATAGAGAAGACATTTGACGAGTAACCCATTCATTCTCAGTCCATTTTCACACTCTTTCATATCTGTCAAACAACTATCCATGAATAGGTTGAACAGCCATGGTGACGCAACACATCCCTGTCTAACACCTTTCTCGATGTTAAACAGCTCAGTGAAGGCCCCGTTAATCCTGACACAAGCACTGGAATCCTTATATAAGGATTTCAGTGCTCGTACCAAGATGCTGCTCACCCCATGCACGGATAGTGCCGACCATAATTCATTCCTCAGAACTCTATCATAGGCCTTTTCCAGATCCACGAATGTGCAAAAGACTTTTTGGTTCTTAGCCAAATACTTTTCCACTATGCACCGCAAGGAAAAGACCTGATCCGTACATCCCATCCCCTTTCGAAATCCCGCTTGAGCATCCCAGACTTTCTCATCAGTTTCTTTCACAACTCTTTCAATCAGTACCCTTGCATACAGTTTACCGACGACACTGAGAAGGCTTATACCGCGGTAATTTTTACAGTCTAGCTGTGACCCTTTTCCTTTGTATAATGGCACTATTACAGCCTTGCACCAATCACTTGGCACTCGACCGCTTCGCCAACAAAGGTTAAAAAGGAGGTACAGCTGACTAGCTGCTACGCCTTCGCCAGCCTTCAGCATCTCAACCGATACTCTATCATACCCTGCAGCCTTACCAGATTTCATACTTTTCAGAGCTTTCATAATCTCATCCATTTCAATCTCGCTTTCGTTTTCACTGTCATCTTCTTCATGTATGTTCACCTCTTGTACTTCTTCTTTTTCAAACAAGCTTTCAAAATATTCCTTCCATCTCTTCAACACACATTCCTCACCTTTTATTATACTACCATCCTGGCTCCGAATCCTACTCAACTCTGATTGTGCTGTTTTTCCTCGAGTTGTTCTTATAGATTTCCAGAAAACCTTTAAGTTCTTGCGAAAGTTTTCTGATAGCCTCCTGTCAAACTCATCTTTATTTTCCTCTTTCTTTCGTTCCACTGTCTTCTTTACTACATTCTTTAAACTTTTATACTCCTTTCGTGCTTTCTCTACATCCTGATCTGTCGCTTTCTGCAATCTTTGGTTAGCTTTAGTAGCCAATAAATCTAACCATGCTTTCTTCTTCTTCTGAACAACTTCTTGCACATCTTTACTCATCCATGCAGTCTTTCGTTTATTACCTTTCGCCCGTCTAGTGACTCCACATACTTCAACAGCAACTTTGACGATTCCTTCCTTAAATACCTTCCAACCATCTTCAATGTCATTCATCTCATCTATCTTATCAAATTCATCCTTTAACCTTTTGACATATTCCTTTCTTACCTCTTTTTCTTGCAAATTTTCTACTTTCACTCTTTCCAGAACACTGGTCGCTTCGGGCACTCTATGTCGCCATCGTTTAAAGAGACCACTTATTCGTGATATCACTAGGAAGTGGTCTGTGTCGATCCCGGCCCCGCGATACGCACGAGTGTCTAGAACTGTCTTCTTCAATCTTTCATCCACAATCACAAAATCTATAATGGTCCTTGATACACCTTCTGCTCTTGTATAAGTGTGAATCTTCTTGTGTTGAAACATTGTATTCGACACAAGAAGACCCCACTCCAAACAAATCTCTAACAAACTCTTTCCATTCTCATTAACTCGTTCGTCTCCAAACGCTCCAAGAACCTTATCATACCCATCACGCTTTATACCAACCCATCCATTAAAATCACCTAGCATGATAATCCTTTCATTTGTTTTACAACCTTTCAAAACCTCTCTCACACTATCCCAGAATTCCTCATTTTCCTTTTTAGCTTTTGTGAAGCCACCCGTACCCAAATCCGTTGGCGCATAAACACCTAGGACAAAGATTCGCGTAATTCCAACCTTTAGCCTAATCCAGAGGAGTCGAGGGCTCACACATTCAAACTCAGTCACACATTCAGCCATTCGCGCGGAAAGAAATAAGCCGACTCCCTTACATGCACGATTGGTACTGGAAACACCAGACCAATACGCTGTGTAGGGTCCATGTTTGGTCGTTTCACATCCTTTCCGCTTAGTTTCATTCACACACAATACATCTATACGCCTTTCATCCATCACCTGACATACCTCGTCTACTTTATCTACCATTCCTCCTCTAACATTCATTTCACTCTGTTTTATCTCGTCATGAAAATAAACAATAATTTCAAATGACAAAATTTTAATTTTAAATCTTCAAAATATTATTAGGCGATTGTTGTTTTGCAGTATGAATCTTTCACGGGCATCTGACAGCAGTCTGGGAAAAGCGAATTGGTTTTACCAGGAGCCAACTCGCATTCGTGGTCAAAGTCGACGTCAGACCATTGCGGGCATCTGAAAAAAAAAAGTTTTTTTTACCAAAATATCATACTTTATGTTATAGACAGAACAAGAGCTATTCAAACTCGCCCGCCAAGGGTTCCGTAACATGCGGTTCACATGATCCCTACTCCGCTTAAACTACAAGAATTTAGTAGATTTTTTTTGGAACACCTAAAAAGCAATACTTTAGTCATACAACTTTCCCCCTTTCTATAACTATGAAGGAACATAGGTTGAAATTGCATAGTAACTCGAATCAGCTGATCGGCAATTTTGTGTAGGAGGTAAATTTTTCATGTGTTTTGCCCTATATTCCTTCGAGACAGCTGTTCGGTATCACCATCCCATATATGTTTTCGCTATTAATCACTGGTAAAATTTATATTGTCCATTATAAATAAAATGCCCTGCCATCATAGGTGATTTGATTACCCTGATATCTGTCAGAATCACAAAAATTTTCTTTTCGAGTCCTATCGTCAGATATTTTCCTGATATTAAAGATACAGGTTGTACGGAAAAGTACTGCGTTCCTTTCAAGGAATGAACCTGCCCATGAGACAGAAAAACTTTCCCTAAATCGTCGTTTGTTGACTCGATGTCCCACACGAAAAGAAAAAGAATGGAATAATTCTATACTTACTAGACAGATTTTAATAAAAGTATCATACGTTCTATCAGCACCCATTACGCGATCAATTAGAACTAACTATTTCATTCAGTTTAATTAAAAAAAAAAGAGTATAATTTGATCTCTTAAAGAGGTCGGTCGATATAAGTAATATTTTCTTGATTTTGCACAACTATTACTCATCACAATAAAACAATTTTAAACGGAATCGTAAAATCCATAATAAACTGAATACCAAATGTAAAAACACTTCCCGTGTTTGGTATACAATATTTGAAAACTTGCAAAATTTTACGATCCTGCCCGCGCTTGAACATTTTTCATAATAAACACAATTTAAATCCGTATAAAATTGTTTTATTGTGTTAGGTCGGTCGATATGCCGCTGATAGTGATGTGATCACTGTGATGTCCATCCCAGCCGATTTTGGCTACAGAGACTACGATTTCGGCATCAGGAGCGGGGCTCTGCTGGTTTGCCCGCTCGTGTGCCCGCAGTAGCCAATATTGCTGATAGTACTTACTGTATAACAGTATAAGTGTTATCTCCATTGCAGAAGTACTCCTGACATAGTCCGTTATCGTCAGCAGCCTTGCCGCCTACGGTCAAGGTTTGGTCAGAATTGTTGATGCAGCATTGGCCAGGACCTGTGATATAATATTTTTGTTTAAATATTTCTAGGGCCGTGTGATTATGCCATAACCCTATTTTATTCCCGTGGGAGTCATAAGAGGTGACTTAGGGATTCGAGGGTGTGTGTTGCAATTTTAGGCGAAAATATTTGTCATACGTGGCTTAAATGTCCGTTTTTTGCAGCCGTTTACGCTCTGCCTACCCCGCAAGTGATTAGAGGAGTGATATGTGTTTGTATTTCTAGGGCGCTCAGTTTACTAGGGCACTTGAGGTACAATCAGATAACTGTGTAGAGACAGATTGTCAGCCCAGCGCCTAAAATTGCAATACACATCTAACCCTCGAGTCCCTTAGACGCCTCTTACGAGACAATGGGTAAGAAATAAGGTGAAAAAGTAAGAATAGTGATATTTTAATAGTCCTAAAATCAAGAACACAACGACAGCTCTCTAATTGTTCTTAATTTTAAAGATTTCAATTCTTTACAATTAATCAATACTTCAACAGACTGATTATGCATTTAAAAAAATGTGCTTACCACAGCCTGGAGCATTGTCCACGTATTTCAGTATTCTTTGGGCGTAAATCTGAACAATCAGTAAGCACAAAACAGACAATACACCCTTCATCCTAATTCTTCGATTTTGTCAAACCCAACAAGAATATGTAGCGAAAATTTATTTATCCAATTGCTTTTATACATCGACGTAAACGAAAAATTTGACTATGTGAACATAACAAGTTTATTAATTGTTAAAATTGGTTCCGTATACAAATCATTATATTATCAGTATTCTTTCTTGTGGAGTAAATCTTGCCTGATTTACTATATTATAATGATTTGCACAACGTTTAACGTAACGAAAGGTGTGTTTTTCACTACAAAAAATCTCTTTGATTCCATTATGCAGGATGGCTGTATGTAACATATCTACGTATATTAAAATGTAGTTATTCAAGAAATTAAAAATATTGTAAGCGATCCAATTTGTTAGAAAAATAACGGCCTAGTGCGAATCGGAGTCACCCACCGAGGGTTCCGTAACATGCACATTATTTTTATGGATCGTCAGGTCTGAAATAAAACATTTTTATTTATTTATTTTTTATTTATTATACTCTTTCATATGATACCGCACTTCAACTACCCCCAATATTAACATTTTGTTCTTTTTCGGCCCCTAAATAAAACATAATAAATAAAGAATTTGGAGATTTTCCTAAATTTGTACTTCTAAACAAAGCTACTGGCCAAATTTCGTAGTTTCAGTCCTCGTGAAGCACCCCATAAATTTTTATTTACAGTATAACCAGCCGTATCTTTGTTTAACGTAAAGTTCGAGCTTGATTCTTTTACAACTACGAGCGTCCATAGACTTCCGTATATGGTTTTATTTTCCACACGATATCTGTACGCGTTCTCAAAATAGATAGACGGACGGACAACTGAAGTATTCCTAGAAGAGTTCTGACTTTACTCCTTTTCAGCTACGGAACTATAAAAATAATAAGTAAAATTTGCTAAGGTAAATCAAATTTTACATAGAAACAAAGATGAATGCATCTACACGTTCAAGAACATATTGCCGATGTGAAAAGCTGGCGTGACAGCCAGTCTGCAGTGCAGCGTAAGAACCAGATCCAACATATGCAAGACCTATTACACTAGATACGGTATCAGCATTCTGCGAAGAACCGGGACGTCACGCTAGGCAATTAAGAAATAGATGAAGGTAGAAAAAAACTTGCGAAATTTTCAAGCGCGGGCAGGATTTTTTTTTGCAAGTTTTCAAAAATTGTATACCTAATACAGGAAGTGTTTTTAAATTTGGTATTCAAAAATAATTTATGTTCTAAATTATGTTGTCTAACACCTGTAGCGAACTCTAGGAGCTACTACAATAAGCTCACTTAAGTGGTTCACAAGCAAACAAGACACAACAGAAGTTCCAACATATCCGCAAGATGGCGCCACGCGACAGATTAGCAGAGAACAATGGTCCTGAAACGCGGTATTTAAGTGTTTCACCGCACACCGCAAATACACCATTTAGTCATTCGTGACAATGAGCTGTAAAGAGCTCGAAACGTAGGAATTGTAAGATCTAAAATAAAAACAAATTCATTTGAAATTGTTTTACTGTGATGAGTCACAATTAGTTGTGCAAAATCAAGTAAATATTAATAAATTCTGCTTCTTAGCGTGTCGGCGGCAGACACTAATGTCGTTAATTCTGTCGCAGCCCAGAACTTGGCCACGTTGACAGTGCTGCCATATGCTGTCAATAGATTATGTCAAAATATTAATAAACCAATAATTTAATTGCACTACGTACCTACGTAGAAATACATACTTGTTTATGAATACAAAAAATTCAAGCTAATGTACGATAAAAATCCTTTTTTAAATTCACTAGGCTTTGCATTTAGAATGGCTATTAGTGTTGATGATTTTTGCACTGCAAAGTAAATTGCATACCTACGTAATATCACTAAATAAGAATAATAATAATATAAAATAACAATAATATAACTTACTGTAATATTTTCTATTTCAAATTTGTTGCCGCCGTGTGATGCCGGCTTAGAATAGCCTCACCCCATATCTTACCCATGGGTGTCGTAAGAGGCGACTAAGGGACTCGAGGGTGTGTATTGCAATTTTAGGCGACGGGCTGACAACCTGTCACTATAGTGATACACAGTTATCTGATTGACCCTCAAACTTTTGTCAGACGTGGTGTTAATATCCGTTGAACGGCCGTTAACACTCTGCCTACCCCGTAAGGGATATAGGCGTGATTTATGTATGTATGTATGTCAAATTTGTTTCTATCCATCCCCAGTACCTTTCAAAAACAGACGCAGCTGAGCAAATGTATTAATTTGAATACCATACTAAGGTAGGTTCAAGGCGAAAGAGGCCCATCGTGAAAGAATTTCAAATACTTAGTCAAAGTCAATAAAGCACAATCTATAGTCAACTAATGCATCATTACATCATTATGATAATAAAATTTTATTGTAGTTTTTATAATAAAGACTAAAATATAATATTTAATGCGAGGGCGCTGTTTTGAATCACGAGTAGAACGAAGAAGTCTTGAGTTAAATACCGAGCGTAGCGAGGCATTTTCAGGATTTAATGTACGCTGCCCAGGGATAAAAATTTTGGGTTCACGTGATACTAATCCCTTAAACATTACTTGCACAATGCCGATCCATGAATTGTTGTTTCTTTAGAGGTTATTTTACACTACACCTAAAAAAATGCGATAAAAGCATCTAATAACAAAAACATCTCTTTAATCTGTTGCAATAAAATATTCATACATCTTACTTTTTAGTTAATATTTAAGTTGGTGTTTAAGCAAAATTAATCTTTAGTGAATTTGCGTTTGATTGGCTGCAGAAATTCATGTTTCAAATTCAAGATTTGAGTCCCTGTCCCTACTCCCTAGGTACTAAAAGACCTTCTTTAGGCGCACTTATGTGAATAGAGGGTATGAAAAAGTTAGTACAGTTAGTTAGACATTGAGTTTGAGAGTCAAGGAGGATGTAAATTTTATCACTATATACTTTGTTGACTGTTAAAAATTCTGGTCTCAGCATACACTAAATAACATACGTGATATCATGAAACTAGAATCAGCGGAAAATTAGTGTTGCCAAAAACAGCGGTTTATTTTTCTAAATAAAACCTATCAGTGATATCCAACGAGTTAGATCTAGTCCAAAGTGCAGCCTCAGGCTTTTCAATCAAACTCATTCTAACCTATCGGTTTCTCGTGAACAAAAATTCGTTTCCATTTGAACAGATCAGTACTCAGGAGTCTTATAAAATGAAATAGAATATATTTGAAAGCAAAGTAGAATATAATAAATAATTCTCCAGTGTGGTAGTAATATTAATGTTATTGTAGTTTTAAACTGGTAAAAATTTATAGGTACTATGTTTCTATAATGGAACCATGATCGACCCAAAGGATCTACGATTTTTTCATTCCTAATGTTTTTATTCCAGGTTAACAGAAAATCTAACTTTGCTAATACAAACAGTTTATATCAATATTATAATACAGTTTGAGTCTTGTGATGCCGGCATAGATTAGCATCACCCTATTTCCTTCCCGTGGGAGTCGTACGAGGCGACAAAGGGACTAAAGAGTGTGTATTGCAATTTTAGGCGATGGGCTCACAACCTGTCACTATGGCGATACACAATTTTCCGAATGATCCACATATTTGTCAGACGTGGCGTAAATGTTCGTTTCCCCGCAAGGGTTTTATAGGCGTGATATATGTGTGAGTGAGTCTTGATAAAATGTACATATCAAAATCAGGGAAACTGCATCCAAATTTAAAGACGGAAAAAAAAGAAACATATTGCATTTATTTATGAATTCTAATTATTTTTATGATTATCGCTAAATAGTAAACTTAAATATGTTAGAAAAAAACATTATTTTATCAGTAACTCTAAATACAGTGAAATTTTATGAATCCAAATTCAAACCTGAACTCTAAACCTAGCACTGTTTCCGTTTGACCTAGACAGAAATCTAGTTTGCTGTTGATTTGATATAGTCCGAAACACTATCTGGCTGAAATGAACTATAGTAAACAGTACTGTGTTTTTATACGTATGTATCACACGTCACGTTAGAATCAAACTCATAAGCATTTAATTTCTGGAAATTTATAGGAAGAGTAACGAAAATTACAATCTAAAAATAATTTAATTTGTAAGAATACTAAATAATCCCTGAACCACCTTAATCAACTTTGTTTATTTATTTTTGACATTTTACGATTGTTATTTTATTGTAATTTCGATCTACTTTTGCGTTGACATTGTTTTATTTTTCCATTTAATATTTTTAACGATTATAATATCCTCTGCATTTTTATTTCGTTTTAGTTTAGTTTTAGAACGTTGACATTGTTTTATTTTTCTATTTAATATTTTTGACGATTATAATATCCTCTGCATTTTAATTTAGTTTTAGTGCTTTAATTATGAATTTCATAATGTGAAATAAATTAATTTAATCTGAATCTAATTTACCTGAACTTTAATTATAATAACTGTCTTACTTAACTTTAACAATAAATAAGTTAAGTAAAAATAAATAGTTATAAATTGCTTATAAAATTTTGTGAAACATCCAAGTACGTGTAAATTATGCATATTTATATGTACACAGGTGCTGGCAACATGGTCAAATTATAAAACCGTTTAACGCAATGTGGTTTTACATTGCTTGTTATGTTTGACTGTGTCGCCGTAAATGCAGTTTCAAAAATTAATGTACTGTGCGGTGCCTTATATTTTTTTAGGGTTTCGTACCCAAAAGTTCAAAACAGGACCCTATTACTGAGACTCGGCTGTCTGTCTGTCAGTTACCAGGCTGTGTCTCATAAATCGCCATAGTGAGAGAGAAATTTTCACAAATGTCGTATTTCTGTTTCAGCCATATCAAATAATACTAAAAATTTAAATAAAATAAAAATTTAGGGGGGGCGTAAAAACGTGTTTTTTTGCTCATGTTTATATTTATTTGTCCGCAGCCAATATTGCTTAAACGGTAATAGTTAGATGATTCTCTCTCTCTCTCTCTCTCTTCTCTCTCTGCATGTACTACTGTTGCCGTTATTGTTAAACAAACACAAAAATCATAATAAAATGTATACTTATTATCTCCTACATTAAACGTAATTTTTATGACATCGTTATGTACAGAACCCTTTTTGCACGAGTCCGACTCGTACTTGGCCGATTTCACTTTACGTCACCCATCAGTCATCGATACAATGTAATAAGTAAGTACTTAAACAAGTGTTTCGCGGACTTAACCATATCATCAAATATCTATACCTTATTAAATCATTCATTTGTCATTACTTCAGACAGAAAATATTGCACTGGAACTTAATATATAAGCTATTTGGTGATATAAGTTATTTGGTGATACTCATTTCAATAATCATGCTAGTGTTTCTTGTTATATTAACTTTATTTGTTGTACGAATAGAAAATGGAATATTAATAGTACGAAGCTCTAGGCCAGGTAAGGGTCATATAAATTTATTTTTCAATATGATATACTTACTCTGGTGTCAGTTCTTAAACCACCTAGCGGTTAAAAGTATGATACTCAGAAATAATGTCGCTTCCTATTGGTAACATAAGGTAATAAAATAAGTAAAGACTTTTGAACCCATTGATTATAAACCAAATTGAGGTTCCCTTTATTTTCATATTTCTAGTTTAAAGGTGTGTGCATATGTTAATAGAAAGTAAATATAATTTATTTTAAAACTATTTAATTCAAGCAAAAAGCATTTTACTTATGATATTTGCAATCATTCAATTTGCACTAGCTTATATTTTTCCCTTAGTCCGATGGCATTATTGGTAAGACAATGATTTTTACACATTTACATTTTAAAGGTAAATTTGTGATAAAAATATCACGTTAATTTTAACGCGTCGAAGCACTTCTAACTGGTCACCACTCTCCACTAACTGAAGCTAAATTTGCAAAATTTTCAAATTCAAATTGACTAAACACATACTTTCCACGAATTCAATAAATGCTTTTGTACAATTAATTAGTTTTCAGCTCTTTCAGGCTAATGCAATACAACTTTGAACCATTTCTGTTGAACAAATGTTTTATTTCAGTTTATGGACCGGGATGTTACGTAGACGGCAGAAATTATAACCTAGCTTTCAACGAAACCTATTCTCCAAAAAACGATATCTCTTGTGAGCAATATACATGTGACTATGATGGATTTATTTACATTTACACGTAAGCAACGTTCCTTCCATTTCCTGTTGCTGTTTATATATTTATAGTATTAAGATAATTATGTAATCAAATTTTCAAAAATCTACACTCTTTTCAGATGTATGGATTCATTTGAGAGCAACTGCCTTAAAATTCAAGGAAACAAAAGTTTATCATATCCAGATTGCTGCGATTCTTATGATTGCAGTCAAAGTAATAAAAAATCTATCTCAGAAAGTTCACGTCAACTTAACTCAAGTGATGCGTCAAAAAATATTACAACTATAAAGCAAAGCATCACAGATTTAAGGAACATTAAAAAAGTTTATTTTGGAAATACTACTGAAAACGAAAACACATTTCATTCGGAAATGATGTCCAAAAATTCTGAACAGGGTGCAAAAGAAACTAAAAATATTTCTTTGGTAGACATCATTGTAGACAGCTCCATTAAAAATGCTACAGAAACCAATGTATCTAATTTAAAAAAAATTACAAATGACTACACTGCAAATGATACAGTGACTAAAAACATGACTGATTCGAAAATTATGAAAAAGAGTTCAAGTGAAAGTACTTCAGAAATAAAATCCATATCTGGTTCAGAACTCATTTTAAACGGCTCTGATAAAAATGCCTCTGAAACTCAAAATATACCTGATTCGAAAGTCATCACCAAAGGCACCACTGAAATCGTCACAAAAAACAAAAACATTTCAAAAGCTCAAACTGTTACCGATAACAATAATGATGACGATTTGACCCAAGAACATGAAACTGAGACGAAACAACAAAAGGCTGACGAAAACCTTCAATCATCTCAAACAGATGAATCTCAAACAAAACCTACGGGTTCTGATCAACAGAAAGACATAACTGAAAAAGAAAAAGATGCTGACACAAACGATGACCTACGAAAGGAAAAGAAAGGCGCATCTTTGGAGAAGGAACTAAAAAGTGAAGAATAAGAGAAGGAGAAAAAGAAAACAAAAACATCGCGTTTATAAAAAGCTGATGAATTACTTATTAGATTTTTTATTGATTTAAGTAGTTTGTAGTTAGGTTTGTATATTATTATTGTAAAGTAATCGCCATGTTACTTAGGAGCTAACAACTAAAACATTTGAACAATAAGGATTACCTACATTCTAGATTGCAGTCAGAATTATATTTATTATGATGTTACTACTTATTTTTACTCAGTTGCATTGTCCATAATCTAGCTACAGGATTTTATTTACCTTGTCTGTCACTGATAATTAATTTTTGACTTTGAGTCCACAGTTCACTTTCAGTCCACACTCGTGCTTCTGATTTAAAACGGCGAGTCAAGAAAATAAATTTAATGTATTTTCCGCGAGTGACCCAGTTAATTAAAATTATGGTTGGTTGGTTGTATTGGTAATTTGTATTATTCAGCGAAAAAGTTTTCTCCAATGTCGCAATAAACTTGTTGGCAGCATTCACTGTATGGTCGACTGTAATCTTTATTCGTCAAAAAACATTCTGGATGCCCTGGTACAGAACGTATGCCACAACTGAAAAAAAAATACAATATAAAACAAAAAAGCTATTTAAAACCACAAAGAAATTGAGCAAATTCAAATCGTTTTAGTTTATACCAGGCTTAAATATCTCTGTGTCCTTCTTTTCTGGATTTAGTTAAGGTGCTCCCGAACCTAAGTCGGCGACTGTTCCCTACAGTCGGCGACTGTTCCATACATCCAGTGTGGGAGCGATGCCGGCATGTCGGCCGCCGACATTTTTCTACATTCTCCGACTTTTCTCTACATTTCTATACATATGACGTCACAGCTATTCGATTAATTTTATTTGATTAAAAAGGGATGGGATACCTGTTAAACTTCAATACTTGTTCTTACGTGGCATAAAAACCTGCTAAGAGCGTGTCGGTCACACCTAAATCTAGGGTTTTTGTAATCAAATACGTCGAATCTTATTATAAAAAATATAAAAAAGTGATGAAAAACCGTGAAAGCCTCGAGATGATTCTACATTTGCAGCTACTGTAACCATATTTTAGGATATCCTTTATATTACAAATTTTTGGCTTTGCTGGCCTGTGTCGCATGCGTACAACTTAAGTAGGTAGAGTTAAACTAAAGACAACATTTATATGCGTTATACTGAGGGCTATTTATATCACCCCCATGTATGTTCTGCGACTTTTGGTAATTTCCAAGTCATTCAACTTTTGAAGTTGTATGAGAAAAATATGACTGGCAGACTTTTTTTTTTTTTTTGATCGCGATAAATAAAAATGCTACAAAAACAACAACTCAAATAGCCCTTTTATGGAACTAAAGAACAGAAGGAAGGAATCCTGCCAGAAATGTTGAATAACTCGGAAACTACAATAAACTGCGGGACATACATGTTAGTGATTTGGTTACCCATCAGTATAAGGCATTTGAATTTCGTCTTTGGACGTCACTCATCAGGCCACCCTGTAAACAGTGTGTCTTAGAAATGAATGCAAACTTTCAGAGCGTTTCCTGGACGTGAAACTGAAAAACTTTTTTTACTTTTCTAAGAACGAATATATTTGTCCTTCCAAAAATTTGGAGGATATTTTTTCATAGAGGGGGGGACATGTTAAGTTTAGTGTTGCTGTGGCGCAAAGTAAAAAGACAACAGGCTCCTCTGTTGCCTTTCTAATATAAATTTAGAGCTTGCTTCGCTCTATATTATAAGTTATATTCGTGGAGCGTGGTGTAGGTCCTCGCTTTGCTTTTTTAACGTCAAATGTCGAGCTCGCTTTGCTCGCAATATGTTTATTGTTGCTGTAAGGCGGAACTCTCTTGGCTTTTAAATTTTCAAGCTTGCTTCGCAAGCAACTTTTTAAACGTAAATGTAGAGCTAGATTCGCTCGCAATACGTGTAGTGGTAATGTGGTGCAGTGTGCATACCTTGTCTTTTTAATGTGATATGTCTAGTCGCTTTTCTTGTGATGAATATTTTCTTTCACCCGACGGTAGTCTTGCTATGGTATGTGTTGTGACCCCCCATGATCAGAAGCTGTATGCACCACTGGACTAGACCAGCATAGCGATTAGGTAAATTATGAGCGTTTTTTGCAGCCTGCAAGAAGTTGACTACGGAACTCTTAAAGTCTCATAATTTCGATTTACACCGCATAGTTACCTATTGTGTCAAATTTGTTTATGAATTCATAATAATTTGTGTATTTTTATGGATATCATTCATCATTCTGATAGTAATACGTAAATACGGTGTTTCGGTGCTATAAATAAATATAGAGGTTAGTTTTTCAATTTCTGATCATCTCGGTTACTTGAATACTCGGTATCTTCAGAACTGGATGATATTGGATCTTTTGCGTAGCAGAATCTCAGCAAGATTTCGAAGTCCGGAGGATAATAAACAACGGACAGCTTATCAAGCTTCTATCTGGTTTTGGAACTCGTGGACGGTCCTGCAGGGAGAACTGCGACCATCTTTCCAAATTAATGTCGATCTTGTTCTTCAATTAGAGCGATGCTTATGTCGGTGGACCAATTTATCAGTGAAACCCAATCTAAAACCAGCAGCTGACGACAATTTTCCGACATGAAATTAACACCTTATACCCGTTTTGTCGTCTAAATTCTTCCTGTCTACGTAATAGGTACAAAATGTACTAAGTCAACGAAATACCCGATGAATATCTGATTATTATGCATGTATCTCTTTCTAAATAAAGTACTTATAACAAAAATGTATTTTACTTGTATAACGGTCGAGTTACATAGCCGTTACTGATAGATAGAATAATTTATTCTATAAAATAAATAAAACAAGTAGGTAGGTAAGTCATTGTCACAGTATAGTTTTGTTATTACAGATAGGTTAAATGTAACACGAACACGGCTACATAAAACACCTGCATAATATTTGTCGTGATGACTCAAATTATTCCAAAAATAAATAAAATATAGGATTGAAACTAATGTAAATAAAATAAATTGTAAAATTGTAAATATAAACAGTCAGAGTCCAAACAATGTATGACAGTGTTTTGCACAGCAAATCATGAACGTCAGAGCTATGCACAACCCAAGCATGCACGACAATGGCAATGAAATCAAAACAGTTTCGCCCAAAACACCCTTGTAGTAACAATTTACACCCAGCGCATGCACGACACGATATCAAAGACATCACGTGACCATTTTGAAAATCTGCTAGTAGTGATGTAACCTAATCGATAGTTTTACATTCTCGTATAACTTAATCGATATTGTTTTTGTCTTATATATTTTTTATTATATTTTTTACGACTCGCTCACTTCGTTCGCTCCAGTGGGTCACAACTCGTACCAGACCTAACCTACTGGGTCGGATTTGTGTCAGAAAATTTTTATGCGGGGGGCTTCGTTTCACCCCCTCCCTCCACGGCCTTATATGTCATATTCCAATAATTAATCAAGAAGTCGATTATAGCCAACACTATAGTTTATGAGTTCATTTACTCGTCGACGTAATTTTATTTAAATTCGAATTATACCCCGGTACATTAATTGTACGGGCCAGTTACTGAACACGATCCAATGACTATATCGTACATAGCAATATGTGCCGTTCCTACTTTAGTAATTTACTGGGAATATTCCCAAGGGAATGTTTACGAACTAAAGCAAACCTTTAAGTATTCTCTTTTTAAAATGCACCCTACAGAAATACATGCCTACAGCATAATATTCTTCGCATTGGTAATTCCTAATCTCTCACTACAATATTTATTTTTAAAATTCCTAAAATAATCGTATTTTGTCACATTCTGTCTAATATACGAATATGTAATGTTTACTTAATTATTATTTATACTTATGTTACTTCAAAAATCACTTAAAATGAATTGTCCAGGATATTTATTTATTATTTATTACATATTGTTAATTAATAAAAAAAAAGGTAACATTCGTAATTTTTTTTAATATCCAGAACAACTCACACAGCGCCATCTGGCCCTAAACTAAGCAAAGGTTGTACTATGAGAACTAGATAGCTCAGTAGCTCATAGATCAGTACTTTTTTGTAAATAAATACGTATTATACATAGAAAACATCCTATCTCATTTCTGTTAGCTTGTCGTTGGTATATCTTATTTATTTATGTATGCATGTATTTATTTCATGTATTTTTATTTTTCATGTTAAATTATTAAGTATAGTATTTTAGTTTATTCCTTCTTATGTATTGTAGTTTAGTGCGAAAGGAGACCGAGCAAAACGTACCCAGAGCGAACAGATATAGGATGATGTTTAAAATAAAGGGTTGTTTATAAAAATAATTTTGATAGAATATCAATTTGATATTCGATGGCTAAACGTGTGATTTTGCTATTTGATTTTTTAAGGCAATTTAAAACAATCTGCAATAAGTATCTAATAATTATCTTTGTACATTTAATAATTAAACAAGGCAATATCGAATAACATTTCTATCAAGTAGGCTTGTTCATGAGCTTAAATAATGTAAACCTGACTTGGGTACTTTTTGATAGACATATATTTTAATGATAGGTATAGTTCTTAAAATCAACTTGCTTGTAAAATAATAAAAAAGTCATTGTATGCATAAGAATAATCAACCGCCGCTATCAATTCCAGGAAGTTGTTGCAGCTCCGAAACAAACAAATAATCTTCTATCTCTTTCGTTCATGTGAATATAAACAAAACAAAAGTACTCACTCCAGCCACAATAAGGCCAATTGTGATTATTTCATGCGCGCTCACCGGTATTCGTGCTCCTGCATTCATGGAATGAGAACTTTGGGGAGTTGTGCCCATGTAATAAGTGTGATATATTATTTGGGGTGGGCTAGACACGAGGAGACATTTTAACATCCAGTTTTAGGCCTTGATACCATTGATATTGAAAACAATTAGTAAAAAAATAAATAAATATATACATTTTTCAAATGTAAACTGAGTTTTTTTTACTTTATTACTACAACAATGACTTTTCATTACACTTTTTAAGTATATGTGAATACAATTACATTGTTAATTATATAATCAGTCTATTATTTTACTTTATTTTCCATGAACCTGACGAAATCAAATAGCAAAATCACACATTTAGCCATCGAATATCAAATTGAAATTTTATCAAAATGATTTTTATAATTATCTCTTTATTTTAAGCATCATCCTGTATCTGTTCGCTCTGGGTATTGTTTCCATACTTTCCTGCTCGGTCTCCTTTAAGTACGATTATATTTCTTTTTTTTTGTGTATGGGCACCCGCTTTTACTCTTCTGTTTATCTTTTGGTTGGCCGGTAGAGAATGCCGCGTGGCATTAGGCCCGCCCTTTGTACTTTCTGTGCAATAAAGTTTAATAAATAAATAAATAAAACACCCAGACCAAACACAAATACTTAAAAATTGACTAAACAAATATTTGTGTCTTGTGGAGATCGAACCCACGACCCTTGGCGTAGCAGGCAGGGGTACCCGGGTTTCCGGGGAATATTCCCATTGTTACCGGGAACTGCACATTGCTAGTCGTACATAGTCATTTTGTACAAAACATTGTCGGGCGTAATCGTATTGTGCATAATCAATGTCGTGCATTTATGGTTCCAAAAGTCAGCACGCAGTCAGCCTACTTTGACAGCCTATAAGTCAATATCAGTGATCCACAGAGATATGTCAACTTACAGGTCAATATCATGTCAGACTCAGAGCAAGTAAAAGTGAAACCTACCAATATTATACTTGAAGCTATGAAAAACTCATCTCACCGCAATTAGACTTGGCTTGTCTACACTAATATTATAAAGAGGAAAGATTTGGTTGTTTGTTTGTATGAATTGAATAGACTTCGAAACTACTAAACCAATAAAAAAATACCATTAGAATTCTTTATTATTTGGTACGAGAAAAAATAGGGATCCGCGTGAAAATTTCGATATTGTAACCAAACGCGTGAAAAAAGTACAAAAAATCTTATATCGCGTACGCTGTGGAAATTATTGACAATAGAGCAAAATGATGTACTACAGTTTTATGAAAGACATCAATATCTAAAAAAAAGCCGCAATACTATGTGTCTATCTATTAAAGTTATGCCACAATAACTACTTTTTCATCTTAAAATGTGCAATAGCAACGTCGCGCCGCCGCCGGTACAAACTACGCAACAGTATTCGTGCCTGAGTAATAGTAGTATTTAATCATGAGTGTAATAATTATCAAAACCACTAGTTACATTAAATATGTAAATAAGCAACATTATGTTACATGTCATGTGTGGAGTGGCAGAAGCGGGGTTTATCACACTATGATTTGCTGTTTTGGCTAGAAAAAAAAATCCAGTCAGACGAAATTCATAGTGTCATATCGTGTTAACTACCAAAAATACCTATACCTATTAAAAATATGGTGCGTATATTCTGTGTAAAGATTAAACATGCTCTCATAAGCTTGATTAAATAAGTAGTATTTTGTGTCTTTAAACATTTGTTTTTGTTTTATTTTAACGCATGCCTTTGATTGCAATGAGTATTTCATGGCTTCATTTTACTTGCTTCTAGAGTTCTCTCTGAAATCTTCTCTTGCCCTGAAATACCATAGAGAATGTACTGCGAAAGAAATAGGAGTACATAAATAAGATTTTCTTTGGTTTTCTTCCTTCTACGAGTAAAGACGTAATTTTTTGTCAAAAGCGTTAAAAAGGGGAGGTAACGTTCGTGATCCAATGTTCTCTCAATTTAATCAATTATAGAGGTAGATTATATCTTTTGTTGTAATGTGGGTAAGTCTAAAATCAGAATAACAATTCTATTCATCTTCTTCTTCTCTTTTAAACCCGTTGCCACCTAATGCTGGGTGTTGGTATCCTCCTTACTTACCTTATATTAGCGCTGCCTCTTTCTGTCAAATAGATATGGAGAAGGATATGAGATATCCAAGTCCTATCATGTTTAAAAACTTCAATGGCTTCTACGCCATTTCTAGTAAATTTAGCCACCATTGTTTTATCGTCGCCTCATTTTGACAGATTACGCGCATTTCATGACAAGACTTACATATCTCCAATCCGTTCCTAAACCTAAGTATTTGACGAAAAGTGACAGCGCTAATATAAGGCAAGTAAAGAAAATTGTTATCCCGAATAAAGGCCATAACGTTCAGCTTGGCTACTGAGTCAATTTCAATGAATCAAGTTTTAAAACTTAGGCTTGTTTATATTTAAATAAGTTAATAGGTATGAAGTCTTCGCTTGCCCTCCTGAACCCTCCTCAGAGGTGCATCATTCTAGGCCAATTTTATTTATAACTAGCTTTTACCCGCGACTTCGTCCGCGTTAGATAGTTTTTTTAGGCAGAAGTTCTAAAGTAGGTATGTGTATTCATTCGTAGTAAGTGTGACAGTGATATTAGAACAGTTCTTATCTCTACTGTTTAAAGATGACTTGCTTGCTTCTGTGGTTAAAGGGATAATTCAAAATTTGCTATCCGGACTGAGAGATCAATATTTATAACAATTGAATACAAAAATCAGTAGATAACTGAGTACTCACTCCAAAAGGTGCCGATTTGAGCACACTAAAATGGTCAGCATAAGTAGATTAAACAGATAAGAAGGTAACTTAAGTTACTGTAATACATTTTTATACTTCTATACCACATTTTTTGTTTTTCTGTCCTCGGTAAAGAAGGCAATGTCCTTTCTCAACTTAATCCCATCAAACTGAACATCTTTTGTTCTGGAACCATTTCTGTATCTCCAATAGTTTAGGTGGGCTCCTGCTGATAGACCTGGTGGTCTACATAAGATACTCCAGATCCCCAATGTCCTTGTGTAAATAAAGCGGCCCATCATACTGAACAACTTTTGTTTTGGAACCATTTCTGTATCTCTAATAGTTTACGTGGGCTCCTGATGGTACACCTGGTGGTCTTCATAAGGTACTCCAGATCCCCAATGTCCTTGTATTAATAAAGCGGCCCATCATACTGAACATCTTTTGTTTTAGAACCATTTCTGTATCTCCAATAGTTTAGCTGGGCTCCTGATGGTACACCTGGTGATCTACATAAGGTGCTTATGAGCCCCAATGTCCTTGTGAAAAGAAGCGGCCCATCATACTGAACAACTTTTGTTTTGGAACCATGCCTGTATCTCTAATAGTTTAGCTGGGCTCCTGGTGGTACACCTAGTGGTCTACATCTATACTCCAGACCCTCGTATGGTGATAAAAAGTAGCCTATGTCCGTTCTCGGTATGCTAGCAATCTCTGTGCCAAGTTTCATGAAGATCGGTTCAGCGGTTTGGCCGTGAAAGCGTAGCAGACAGACAGACAGACAGACAGAGTTACTTTCGCATTTATAATATTAGTGTGGATGTGGATAATATAATGTAGTTAAATAGTTAATATAATGAATAAATAAATAATAAAGTTATTAGGTAACTAGAAAAAAATTGCGATAGATATCCCATGAAAATTATTTTCAGTATTTTATGATTTTCGTTTATTGGTGATTTTATTCTTGAAGGTGGTTTAGTTTTTTGTTAAAAAGTACAACTATAATCCCATAGAGAACTAGACAATGATCCATGATGGAACTATTTCCATGAAGATTTCCATGAAGTTTTTGTATCCATCAGTCAGTTAGTTTGTTTAAAGACTGAAGCAGACCAATTGTACGAGCAAAATGCGTGCGTGCGATTATACGTTGCAGCAAAAAAATAACATACTGCACAGCATCAGGATTGCGCAATAACATTTATGTTAACAATTATCAGTCACACACTCGCCCTCACACAATATACGCCGAGGCGTTATCAGTCGATAGAAATAAATTACTTTTCACGTATGACACATCACGCATCACATCAAGATGTGATGCGTGATGTGTCATATATGACATATGCTTACGGCACAGCGATGCGGTGTGTAGTGCGGGTGCATTTAACTATTGTCATCAGTAATTTTGGACCAGAATTATAACCACAAAATTGTGCGGGACGTCAGAGGGGCTAAATGTTTGGTTACGGAAGGACTTCACATTGATAAAGAGATAAATATATATAAATACATGTGCAAATACATTTATCACACTTTCAGTACAACATAGTAGATACTTCCTATACTGTAACGTACACTGTTGCACACGCATCCAGTGTGAGTCGGTCTTTAAATTTAAGATTTCAAATTGATACATTTATCTTGGTGGCCAGTGTTATAGTATCTGTTATATTTTATCTTTTCTTATAATACACATCACTATGTACACGTCATCAACGTACCGTCAAACGTAGTGTTATCAGCACAATTTAATCTGTCTGATACTATATATATTTATAAAGGATTGTTTACAAATTTTATCAAAGATAGCAGCACAAAGAATTGGTTTTAAACACGATTTAAATGATTTATTTATAAAGTCAACATTAAAATCATAAATGAGTAAATTCTCATTGTGTATTATTGTCAAAGAAAGCAAAAAATACAAGCTTTACTGAAAAAGTTGATACGTTTAAAGAATATTTTTTTTGTATTTGTGAATTGATAGTGAAGATTATAGAGTATGTGTTTAGAAGTTATTTTAATGGTATTTAGTGTCGAATAGTTAAAATGATTTTTTCCCTTTCTTGTTTCTGTGCTGGCAACACGTGTTTTTCAAGAACCGACGACAACCGACAACAACCGACGACATCCGACGACAACCGTATACAACCGACGACATCCGACGACAACCGACGACAAGTTCGGATGTATCTAAATGTCGGATACAGTCGCCGACTTAGGTCCGGGAGGACCTTTATAGGACCTACTAAATAGGTATTATATTTTTAATTATTTGAAGTTAATTATAAAAATTACTTCATGATTGCCAAGAAAAACAGTTTCCTTTTCAAAATATAACAAGCTGACTTACGTTTCTCGGTAAATATAATCTTTCGAACAACGTCTTAATTCACAAATACCTAATATGGTGACATTACTATTGTATGGAATCACATCGTTAATTTCTTTAATGTAGCAACCTTGTTTGTGAGCTGTAAATAATAAAAATATAAATATCACAATACCTTAAAAACAGATAAAGTGTCATTTTAGGGCGCTATACAGGTTGTAAGGGACGGTTTGCCGAAAACTTTGCAGGCATGATAAGACCATGAAACTGAACAACTTTTAGTATAGAGCCTTTGTTGGGAAACGATTTATTTTTTCGATTTTCCATAGAAGTCAGTCAGCTGATTGGGAATTATGTCTAGAGGTCAAAAAAAATTGTTAAACAATATATCCTCCATATAAAAAGTTGTTCAGTTTCATGGTCTGACCATGCCTGCAAAGTTTACGGTACACCGTCCTTTATACCGCGTATAACTTACAAAGAATTTGAACACATTGATCTTATCGATTCGCGTTAACATTTCACAAATCACTTTATTTCCAGTGTTTATCTACTGATAATTTAAACATACCTAGTTCTTTAGGCGTAGGTGGTATCCTCAATAACGCAGCAGCTGAAGTAACTATAGTGACCATCAGACTTAAGCACATTAATTTTATAATTATCATGATGTTACACCAGATGAAACTTTTCACAGTGCCTGCTTATATTTTAATAGCAAAACTAATTTGTTTTGTACTTAGAGACTGCAGTAAATGTTTTATCTTTTTCGCTAGACTTTCTGCGAATCACGTGATAGTGATCACTACTTTACCTAAACAATACGTTTATAGTTTATTAAATTGTTATTATAGTTTATTGACTTATTCCAATGTCACATTCTATAGTCGGACAACACTGAGGATAAGGACGACTGTAATCTATGTCAGTGATGAAACATAGGGGGTCATCAGTGCCAATACCATCGCACCTGAAATGAAAGAAAAACTTGTAAGTTTTAAAAGTTGAAAAGTTTATATAGAGTCCTATTCTGCCTTCACTAATCTTTTAAGTGTTACCAATATATTATCAACAAAATGTCAATTGAGATTTGAGATCATGAAATATTATTATTATTTTTTTATCTTAGCAAAACGCACTTACGTATCGATAGTAAGTGTTTCCTTGAAACAACTGATTTTCCTACAAATTGCCACTGGTGCGGTTGAAGTATGAAACTGAATAACGTCTTTAATTTCTTTCACGTAGCAACCTTGTTTATGCGCTGAAAATTAAAATTTTATGATATTGGTTCAATAGGATTTATCTTGATGAGTGAAAAGTCCGGGTTGGTACTATCTTGAACCATGTGTTGAATGAAACATTTATGTGTGCACATAATTCAATTACATTTTTTTTCATTGTTAAGATATCGGTTCAAAGATTTTCCGGAGTATTCCGATAAATAAAATTTTAATCTATGAATCTCCTATATTTGACAATTAACAGTTAATTTATTTGTCATTCGTTAGTTTTCAAAAGTTGGTAGATATAAGGGTGTAAATATAAAAAAGCAAACAAAGCCCTTCTTTTTCCTTGTTCTAAACTAAATTATACATAGATAGGTACTCGTATTATCACTGTTTATACAGTTGAGGTAATTATTATTTCTTTAAATATAATGCGTACCGTTTGCCATGTGATGCCAGCTTAGAATAGCATTTCCCATAATTACCTTTATATCTGTATGGGTGTCATACAGGCGACTAATGGATAAATTCATCCAGGGAATAGGCAGCAGCGTTCCCTGTGAATGAAACTTCTTGCACTTCGCTCACCTAAATTTGATGAGTACGGCAATATCACTCAATATGGGGAGGCTCTTGTCTAGTTCTCTAGTCTAGGACATGCGATTTCGGTTTTATTCTCTTAAATTAACTTATTATTTTTTATTATTATTTGACTTTTAATTGAAAACTTTTGAATCGTGTAAAGAAACCTACCTAAATGTTTTGGTATCTCTTCAAGCTTCCGTTCCATTTGTGCAGCGTCAGACAAACCAATCACTATTAGAAAAACAAAAAATGCTGGCAACATTATAAATAACACGTACTTAAATTATTTGTTTATCCCCTCGAAGAAACCAAGTTGCATGCAGGTACAATGCTACACGACTGAGAGGAAAATGCTAGCCGTTATATAAATTATTCCGTAAACCGGTGTTGGGTAAACCCATACTTACGTAAAGATTGTCCGACGATTCGCAAGTTCATAAGGAAACTTATATCAAAAATTTAAAATAAACATGGAGTCACTCGTAGCATAATAAAGAATAAAATCAAAAACAATCCGATCAATTCAGCAAGAAATTCCTTTTTCAAAATAACATGACACAGACATGCACAAACAAATAACTTTGATCGAATAAGAACAAAATGATTCTTTCTTTTTCTTCGCGTGGGACACCGAGTCCAACGACCCGATGAACCCTAGTCTAGTATTACGGTTTCTCAACCGCGTACTACACCAAGTAGGCCTCTGACATGGTTAAGTAACGATCACCGTCTAACTAATCAAATTATCAGCAACCAGAACCGACGGCTTGTTAAGAAGCTACACTGACTTTACCAACACGAAGTATAAGGTTTTCTCAAAGTCGGTTCGCTGGTTTTTTAACAGACACAATCGATAATATCAATTTTCTTATTTTGTATCCATTACTTCAAAATGAACCCCAGTCGAATTCATTCTAATTTATTATTAATGTACAGAATTGACCCATAATGTGAAACTAAATAAAATAATAATATGGGGGTCTATATAGCAGGGCTTAAACAATTCTGCTCAGATTTTTCCCACTACCACCTCTGTTTAGCAGGACTTTTTCAAGGTTGCTTTGATTTGACATTTGATAATCGTTCACCTTTTTCTTTGTATGAAAATATTTGAAAATTCGTACTATATATGACACCTTGCACGTATGAAACGTCAAATAATCCGACAAAATATTATGATTTCTTAGACTTTTCTCATATTGAATTGTGCAATTTTTTATGAAGCGGCACAGTATCTTTCTTTGGACGGTAAAAGTTTGTGAAAAATCATGTGGATAAATTTATTTAGGTGGGCTGCATAAATACACTTGCAATATTGGCGGGCAAGGAACGAGCTGCGAGGCGTCGTCACTAGTAATGACGAAAGTCGCAGGTTAAAATCCTGCCCGCGCTTGAAAATTTTGCAAGTTTTCAAAGGTAAAAAAATGAACTATTGTGGCTTGGTTGTAGCTATATTCCTTAGGGTTTTTTGTTGAAGTGCACTTAAAGGGAAATGTACGATGTACTGTATTGGATTTTTTATTTTTGTATGACGTGTATACGCATCTTGCCGTGTGATCCCGGCTTAGAATAGAACAACCCCTAAACAACTCAAAGGTGTCGTACACAGTGACTAAGGGGTAAATTTATCTAGAGAATGGGCAGCAGCGTTCCCTGTGAAAGCAATACCTTGAACTGCGCTCGCCAATCCGCTTGCCAAGCGTGGTGAGTATGGCAATACACCCCAATAAGGGGGGCATGTCCAGCAGTGGACTGTGTCTATATATTACATTGTTTTTTTTTTCATCATAAAATTGATGTTAGGTAGATAAGGTTTATTTGTGGGATAACAATAGTGACCTCCATAATTTTACTGGAGCATACGACTCTTTGGTGATATTGTCGCTTTATTTTGGATTTACCTACGTTTTTAACTTAACAGGGTTGTTGTCGAATGTCATACATGAATAATCATGATTATTGTTTTTGACAAAATTGTAACTGTTTTTGGCAACTGAATTTTGGGACACCTCTCATAAAACTGTGGTTTAGGAATTGGGAAATAAAATTATTCAAGTATCATTATTTTAAATTTAATTTTAAATTACATTAATAAATAATTTTAACAATTTGGTGGCAAGATAGCTTCTTGAGTTAGGCCTATGACTTCAATGCCCAACTCGAAAATAAGGAACTCTATCTACAATAGTCTAAAACAGCCCTCCTTCCACGGCTGTCGGGTAAATAAATAACGGCAATGTTGGCATTTGTCTACGAACTATCACCGCAATAATTTATCATTAATCACATCACAATCTCACATCACATTAATTTACAATTGTCTCATCCTCGCAGACGTGGAGTTACTTCAAGATATTCGAAATCAAATTGTCTTGACGTCCGAGCTTCACTAGCTTCAGGCGCTGTCAGAATTTTATTTTTCAATCTGTGTTTTCCACACGAGCATACTATCACACACAGCATCTTCGCATCATTCATATCAACAAGTCAAATGCCAATGAGCAGCGAAATGTTTCTAATCTAGCCTGTTGTCGATCTCGCATTCTATTCTTGGACAGCAATCGGGGTAGGGCCGACTGAGGTCGTAGTCTGTTTTCACGCAGTTCGGATCAGTCGTACCAATTGCACCACATCTGGAAGCAAAGAAAAAATTGGTAAATAGAATAATCTTAACTTAGGTAGCTACACAAGTCAACTGCTGTCATGGTTTTGAAGGTATAATCATAATCCAGATAAAACCTTACTACTTATTTGATTATAAAAGCAAGAGACCGCAGAGATAGTATGGAAAAGAAAACTTGCTGAATTCTCCGTTTTTTGCGTATTGTGCCGTACCTAATTAAAAAATATAGAAAAAGCAAACACTTTCTATGCCTTGTTTTGATTTGAATGGTACTTTTGTAGACAATCGGGAGATTTGTATGGGAATACAAACGGCATTATTCATATATTTTGAAATAAAACATATCATGTTTTTGTTGTTTTTGCAATATAAAGATATGTATAATTTTTTGCGTTATGCTGTAAAGTCCTCTACGACTACGTGTTTATGTATTTATCCAAACGTAATTTTTTTGGGAAAAAGCAGGTAAAAAAGAGTTATTTTGAAAATGAATCGATGAGCTTCATTATTATTGGACAAAGCACATGTGTATTTAATAAAAAACGATTAAAAAACTGTATGGTCAATTACCGAGGTAACCTTTCAATATCAAATATCTATTTTATTTTTCATCGTGTATTAGTAAGCGGAAAATCTTTGATGACACTACTCCAATATTTAAAAATTTTGCGACTGCCTAACGTAAGATTATTTAATTTTTATAAAAATACTTACGAAGCATAATACAGCATGCGGTTGGAGCATTCTATAGTTTGACAGATGCCAATGGGCGCCACTGTCTCGCCAAATGGGATGACGTCACCAATCTCCTTCACGTAACATCCTTCCTTGTGTGCTGGAACAATGAAAAGTTACTTGGTTAAGAAGAGTACTGAAAACGGAAGCTTAAAGAATGGGAATCAAGTTCTAAGAGATACAGCTAGACTGTAGCTGCTTAAGTTGTGTTCTCAGAATATACATATTATATACCTTGTATATTTGTATCATCAATTAGGAATTCGGCCACAAGCCGGAATTTCTAACCTGGTTCCTGTGTTAAGAAACATTGAACAACAATAAAAGTGAACTCAAAAATAGTCCTGGCAACACTCAAATTTTTTAGCTTTAGGCGGCTTAGGCTTTAGGAATTTGGCCGGATTCCTAGATCTGTTTAGGACCATGAATGAAAACATCATTATGCAATATTCCGAGCTTTTTCCGATAATTCTGACAATTGACATATTTATTGCTAAGCTGCATGATCATAAACTAACTATATTGATAACTATGAAACATTTCGTCCATTAATATCGATTTTTAGACACCGAGAATCATGCAGACAAATGCTATTTTATGATAAAAAAATATAAAAAAATACTTGTTCTCAATTATCTCTTTCTATGTTAGTTTTGATTATACTCATTTAAAACATAACCTACCTAGAGTAGGTAGGTTATGTTTTAAATTCGTCTTTCTTTAGCAGTAAATCATCTTTTGCAGAGTCTGTCTAGAATACATTAATGGGAAAAACCTACGTATGGAACTTTGAATCAATGACACTAATACATTAACTTTTATTGAAAGCTATCTATGACTGTCTATAAGTAACATAAGCTACCTGTTACCCCAGGAAAAAAATATTCTTACGATAAAACGGATAGCAGCTGATAAATCTTCGATACCCGGTATCAGGGCTGGCCACTTGTATAAGGTAGCCGACATATACTGTATATTCAATATTCATCTACGTGTTATTCTATGGTCAAAGTAATTGATATTCAAGAAGCGATACTTTACAAATGAGGTCACATTGAATGAGAAAATGAGGTACAATTTGGCAATTTAGGTCAATTTATCAATTTCTTCAGTAAAATTTTTTTGAGAAAAAAAAATTTGAGTGAAAAATACCAGATCTTTTGGTTTTATTGAAATAACTTCTTTTCAATTACCTATAGCACGTGGTGATGTTACCTATAAGTAAAGACTGTTTATTTTTAAATAAATAAATTACAGTCATTGGAAAGTGCAAGTTCAGATTATCACTGAAAAGAAAACCATATATTTTGAATGATTAAAACAACATACACACCTATTAATATATCTTTAACAATCTAAATATGAAAGTGTATGTGAAGTAGAATTATAATTATAACTTTTAGCATAAGTATAAATACGATTGTGTGAGCTGCTAGTCGTGATAATTTCCTGAATGAAGTTTGATAAAAGCCAGATAAAGCAACAAGTTAGATTCGGCAAAGAAGGAACATGTGCCTCCAGAAGTTAAGTTGTTATTTATAACTAATATAACATGTATTTGCCGCAGTCAACTGGGTGAAAAAGCCGCTCAACTGCACAGCTAGGTCTTTAGTCAAATACCGCCATTCAACCATATGACTAAACGTCCATTAGTCCACCATCATAATGATTGTTATCATATTCAGCATAATCATCACAAAGTCTTAAATTTAGTATGATCTTGATATAATGATGACGCTAGCCATGATGATGTTGATGATGACTACAGTTTATGATTTTCACGTCAAAATAACAAAATACGATATGGCGCGCCGCGGTGACTGAAAAACATACGAGTTCAATCATACATTGGTCATACAATAATACGATGAATGTTTGATATACTCCGAACTAAACTTTTATTAAACTGGCTAACGACCTAGCTGTGCAACTAAACGGCTTTACCAACCAGTTGGCTGCCTCATATATACCAACAAAATATTTTGCTAGGTATTTGTTCAAAATTCTATCGAAGAAAAGAAAATGCTGCTGATTTGATAAGCCCATTGTCAGGGAAATTTGACACCTAAGTTTGACTTTACGTAACCTTTAAATCGACATTGTTTTAGAGATAAGAGCCCAGCATGAAATAAATACAAAGAGCTTTAATTCATAATGCGTCAACGGGAACGTGGTAGCTGAAGTGTTAAGATAAGTTAGGTTATTAAGTTAATTAAGGGAAACTCGAACGAGGAACGAGTAAATAGACGAACAAACAGTCAAGTTGAATCTTGTTATTTGGATGTGGGAAGAATTAGGTTAGCAAGTTTCACCAAATAACATATATAATAAACAATTTCTTGACGGTGTTTGTTATTTCCAAACTGACTACATTTTGTCTTGCAGCTGAAATCAAACCCTGCATAAAAAGGCAAAACTACTTCATTATCGCCAAATTTATATTCGATAATGGGAATATTCAAAATACATCAAGCTCTGGCTTTGATATAAACAAAAATATTATTGTCAATGTTTTTACCTAATGACCATTAGTAATATTTTACCGGAATTCCTCGTTACATAATTGAAATCAATAATCGAACACCTTCATGATAAACACGGATATAACACATCTAGTATTATTCCGAGAGGTTTGTTTACACGAAAGTTGGGGTCAAGGGTCATTTAGTAAATTTAAAGGTCACTTTACAAAATTTATTTAATAACAAAATAAAGTATCCTCCGAGAGAGGTCGTGGTCTTTTGTACACCGTAACCTTTTTAAATACAAAACTTTAGGCGCCAGCGTCGTCTGGACATATTAAATTAATAGGGTCTTGGTATTTTGCATATACAATGTTTAACAGGAAAATAAAATAAAATTGTAATGTTTATTTTTAAAAACAAACCTATAACGCTTCAATACTCTTTTAGTAGTTAAGAAAATATTTTATATATTTTTTCGATCAATTTCTCAACTGTATCAGCTGTAGGGTCTTTTTTTATTACAAAATTCCAGATTGGTTTTGTCATTTGTGTACTAGTAAATGGATGCTTATCTAGCACAAGTTGCATTTGTCCTTGTATCTGTTAAGTTTGATAAACTCTAACCTCAGTCAGACAGTAATCGATTGTATTTGAAGTAAGTAAACATTCGTAATATATAAATGATTTAAACTGAAATTAAGTACATACCTAAATGAAATACTTTATTTTTAAAGTTTGGTTATATTTATAACTGACCCAAACGTGTGACAAACCAGAAAATGATAAAATAAATGCAGACAAGTACCTATTTTCTCAGTTATGTAACGCAGACGACATCAATACCAACCAACATCTGTGTATTTATTTTGCAACTTGTAGTATGTTGGGTAGTATTACCTAAAAAAAAAGTTTTTTTGCGAACCGGATGTCATATTATAATAATACTGACTGTTACCCGCAGCGTGAAACTATTCTATGTGTTAATCCATGTTACCTTCTATATGTGTGCCGAATTTCATTACAATCGGTTCAGTAGGTTTTGCGTGAAAAAGTAACAAACAAACATACAAAATTTCGCATTTATAATATTAGTAGGATTTAACACCTGATAGGATAACTGTCATGGTACATATGAATGCATTTTCATCTTGTGATACAACAATAAACAATTTGATTTGATTTTATTGGTCATCATATTTATTATATTAAATGAAAATGTTTGTAATGAGTTAAAGAAGGAATGATTTGATCAAAAATACTAATGAAGCCCGACTGTCACTTTGTCGCAGAAGATTAATTATGACAGGATAATACTGGAAGCCCGGCCAACTTGCAGATAGTCCCTCTAGAAGGGAGAAATTAGTATTCAAAATGCACTCCATTTCCAAAAACGATGGTCTTGACACTTACCTAATTCTTTGGGTTTCTGCGGTAAATATCCCATCCACGTCGCTGCGTTTGCGACCACGATCACCAAAGAGAAACAGAGAATTCTGGACACCATTTTGTATTTATTTATTATTTGTATTTATAGTTTTTAAAAATGTCTTGTATTTTAGCCGTGTCAAGGTAGCGCACGTAACGATGTAGCTTTAAGACTGTGGATCGTCGGCGATGGCACTTGTTTTTATTCAAAACCAGCCGTACGTAAAGCTGAGCCGGTTTTAAACTATAAAATCAAATGACGTAGAATATATTACCGGATATTGCGAAAATTCAGTAGCTAATGTAGATGGATATGTTTTGTAGGAGTTCTTTTTTTGTTATTTTACGTGGGAATTTTACTTTAATATTCTCTCTTCTTTGAGCTTGAAGTGATATGCACCGATATACTTACCTTGGCCTAGCAGTATCACATGGACCAACCAGTGGCTTGATTTATGATGATGAGAAAACGCAACCGTGAGCAAAAACTGTCTTCAAATACGTCAAAAAAGCAGCTTCAAATTTCAAGCGATCCTGAATATTTCTTGCCACACCTTACTATAACACGGTGGTTCTAGTGATCCTGGAAGATTTTACATACTTATATTTTCACATCTTCCTACATACCACAAATCTTGGCACACGGCTACGTCAAAAAGACGTCTGTTGAATTGGAATGTGGTATTTTACGTAGTCTGTGATTCATCTTCGGATGTAAACAAACTTTTTTTATGGCACGCTAAGTTAGATCCGTGTGAATGTAAAGTAGCTTTTTTGGTTGGACTCTACATAGCTCCGCTTCGGCTTGGGTTTTCACGGCTATTTTAGATTTTGCGTTTGTATTTTAGTTTGGAATTTTTGATGGCTTGAATTCGATTTAAGGTTACTTAGATTTCAAACAAGGATTTATTCTGATTATATTTTTAATGCCATAACTTATAGAATTACAAGCCTAAGAGAACATGAACACCAACATAGCCATGCCATCTCCATTTTGTACGTTCGTGGTTTCTTTTTCGCAATAAGACATATTGTTGGTGGTCTTTTATGCGCCTAGCTAGATGGTTGCTGTAAAGCAACCCGGATCAGCCCCGTACTCTCGCCAATCAGTGACTATTAGATATCTGGGTGGGGGGGCTGCAAATCTCCGTGTCGAAGTACAATAATGTTAACACTTCCAAACAGTTGCTTATTTATTATATTTTTTCTGCAAGCCGAAAACCCTTCGTTGGTTGATGCACTGCCACAGATGTCTTCTATTATTTTCTGGTTATGGGGTGCACGCCCTTCTCAACCCCACCGTGTCTCAACACCATCGATAGTTGTTGCTGTTATAAGCGTGCACAAACATACTGAGAAACTGAGTTTTATCGCGTTGATGGATGTCCCTTTTAAAATAGTTTTTTAGCATTTATTTGCAATGTACAGACAGCGACCCAGATATTTGATTTTTCAATGTTTATTAATTTTCTTAGCCAGATCAATTTCAATCATGATATGCCTAACTCTCATCGGATGTGTAGAAAGTTATTTGTTACGATGTTTGGACGACCCATCCTGCAACAACCTTCACCCTCGACTGGTAAGATTTGTCGGCTAGTAGTTTTGACAAATTCAAGAATCCTGGTAAAACCTTTTTTTTTACTCTTGGTCCCATGTCATCCAAGAGGGCCCACAGACCACAGCAATAAAATAAATGCCACGCTGCCAAAATTACTGGATCCGTTTGGAAAAAGTGGGTGTTTAAAACCAAGTTGATGACAGGTGTATACCTTTAAAGTGTTCATTGAGTCAGCAGCTCTATCATTACCGACGTCGTCTTGTAATTACTGGTGGAGGTGGTGACGTGCCATTTTTGAACTTCGGTCTTGGTACAAGTCAAAAGCATTCGTCTTTATCAAGTTACTATTGTTCGTTTTCGGAGATTCAACAATACAGATTGTGCGCTATCGAGTCCTACTGTCATCACCATACATTCCAATGTATACAGATCAAAATGGTACCGCACTAATACCTGCTTAAGGTAATCTTAATATGACGTGAAGGAAAAGTAAAAATTTCAACAGCTAATGTGCCCGCCAACATTTTCTTACATCCTTCAAACCTGTGACATTATTGAACAAAAACGCCAAATTTCTTGTTCCCTTTTGTCCGTTGAGTTTATCACTTAACCCCACCTTATGAAAACAATTACATTGAATTAAAGAGTCTCTTTGCTGCCTCACCGGAATCCAGTTTGGCGAGTCTTCGTAAACAGTGAGCAAAAGCATTTAATACTATTTTTCCCCACATTATATTGGATAATTCAAGGTATTTCCAAGAGCATTGTAAACTGTGCCCTTAGATAAAAGATTGGTCCTCGCTATTGAGCGCAAGCAAACCAATCATTTATTTAAGACTGCGCCAATAACTCATAGAATATTTTCAAATACAAGCAAAAGCCAATAGGTAGTGTAAACTAGGGATCTTTTTGTACTGAATTTTCTATATCGGTCACGAGTCAAATTTCACTTGACTTTAATTTGGAACGCTATGACATCAAAATATAAATAGATCCTAATTTTTTAAAAGGTTTGTATGTTAGTATGTCTGTCACGTAATATTGAACACAAAAAGCTGTGGTGATAGATAAATAACATAAAATTATGATAATTTAACTTTAATATTCTCAGAAACATCCCAATATCTTACATAAGAAACATACCGGTATGTTTCTTTCGAAAAAAAAAAATATAAAAATAAAACAACATTTACCTGAAACTGCGTCCATATGGACTACTGGTGCGAATCTGCGAGGCATCGGTCTCATGAGTGTCTTACGACAACTCGTGTATGAGTTTCGTCCTCTACGATAAGCTTCTTGTACCCGAGCGGGGCAATCGCTGAACTTTATGTAGTTTAGTTCAGTTTTTATGCTGAACTGGTAGAGGAATACAAAGACGAAAAGTATATTTGCAAAATAAGTCGGCAACTGTTTCGCTTTCTATTCAGCTCATCAGGTAAGGTAATCTGCCTTACTACAGTTGGTATGAAACTGCGTCCATATGGACTACTGGTGCGAATCTGCGAGGCATCGGTCTCATGAGTGTCTTACGACAACTCGTGTATGAGTTTCGTCCTCTACGATAAGCTTCTTGTACCCGAGCGGGGCAATCGCTGAACTTTATGTAGTTTAGTTCAGTTTTTATGCTGAACTGGTAGAGGAATACAAAGACGAAAAGTATATTTGCAAAATAAGTCGGCAACTGTTTCGCTTTCTATTCAGCTCATCAGGTAAGGTAATCTGCCTTACTATAAATATAAAAATATACTTTTCGTCTTTGTATTCCTCTACCAGTTCAGCATAAAAACTGAACTAAACTACATAAAGTTCAGCGATTGCCCCGCTCGGGTACAAGAAGCTTATCGTAGAGGACGAAACTCATACACGAGTTGTCGTAAGACACTCATGAGACCGATGCCTCGCAGATTCGCACCAGTAGTCCATATGGACGCAGTTTCATACCAACTGTAGTAAGGCAGATTACCTTACCTGATGAGCTGAATAGAAAGCGAAACAGTTGCCGACTTATTTTGCAAATATACTTTTCGTCTTTGTATTCCTCTACCAGTTCAGCATAAAAACTGAACTAAACTACACAACATTTACCTATTTGTAATTTTAGTTGGCTTCTGAGATCTGGAACTATGAGACTATGCCACATACATGTTTTTTTCACATTTTGGATAAGGTTTTCATATAAATCATAACCTGGAATAACACTTGTGTGCTTAAAGGTTACTCGCTCACATACGCTTTGGCAGTGTCCGAAACAGCTAGGGAGAAATCTTACGTACTTAAGTATATTTTTTAGCGCACAGTTAATTTAAAAAGCTTTAAACTGCCATTCAAATAATTTTACCAAAAACAAACACAGAAAATAAAATTAAAAATGTCGCAGGTAGGTACATTTTTGAATTACCTACATCACGGTGCTGACAAAACAACATCATAACAACCTGTCTCCGAAGTAAACCTAATCAAAAATCGATGAAACTATTATTTGCTTCTGGACAATCATTAGCCAAGACACCTGCTGAGAGGGCAAACGTCACGAGTGACGTCACAGTTCACGTATAACATGGTCAAGGCCAACGTAAGATGATATCTAAAAAAATCTGCTGGTGATTAGATTCTGCGTTGTCTTTGCTGACAAATGACAGCCTGATGAGGAAATATTCAATTAATATTTTTTCATAACAAATTCTTAATTGAAGATATCAGCCGCAGCTAATACTTACTTTGTGGAGATATATAGGAGTCGAAATATCGACTTTAGTTTGGGAGTGTTGTTTAGTTTGGTTAAAAGGTACGTTTACCTCTTTTTAGGGCAAATTTTCCTTTATCATTACATCCTGTATAAAGTGAACAACATAATCATTGAAGGTACTTAGTTTGATAAAACAGATATGGTATTGAGGTTAACGTTTGCAGCTTACTCGCAAGTCGATTAAGACCTAATTTCACTCGCGACATTCATAAGTGGCGCCTTCTACAACATTTGGGTTTTGTGGGTTTCCCCCATTTGCCTCCGCATTCTTTTTAAATATCGAAGATCGAACGCAGTTTCGCTTATTAATTAACTAAGAAAATCGCATTTTATAATAACGTTACAACAATTGCCATTAGCATTTAGAATTTAGAACGATAGTTATTCAATAAAATTTCATACGGGGGAAAAGCTTATTTAAAATTATTTCTCGTGGCAGGAAAAAAACTTATTATTCATCTTGTATGAATAGGTATTTGATGTAAATAAAACCGTTCTAATATTACATTAGATTTAAGAGAAACATCTTACAAACTTTTTGTTCATATTCCATACAAATAATATTCGATAATAATAAAAGTACAATAATTATAGCAATGTAGCCAAAAATATCTTACGCATTTCCTAAATGATATCAAAAACTAAAATACATGGAAAAAATGTACTTAATGCGTAAAAATAATCATAAAACACATGATAAAATGATTTGGTGCAATCAGTACGAAATCTAATGAGAAGTTAAAATTTGTAAGCTCATTTTGTTTTTACTCTTTTATTATCGTTCAAATCTTGCATTCTATTATGAAAACATGCGAAGTAAGTTGAACTGTTGCTGAAAGTATATCGTTACCTACGTAATTGAAGCCTATAATAATATAAAGGTATAAATATGATATTTGTATTAGGTTAAGTAAACAAGAAAAAAATATATAAAGACATTAAAATTTTGTCTTTAGAATATAAAAAAAATATTCTCAAAATTAAAATCAGTGGTCGCGATCACTATGTGACAACAAAATTACAAATGCAAATACAAATCTGGTTTTTGAAAGAAGTCCAACTATTTAGTTCCGGGCAGACGGCCTTTTTGGACTCTATGATATTTTATGTTTCTGTTGTTCATATTTTTTACTTGTTTTTATTTTGAACTGGTCGAGGTGGAAAATACGCCTTTGAGAAATTCCTCTTTGATTCGTTTACTACATAGAGGCTTGGAGATGGGGCATTGACTGAGCTCTACAGATTCCTAGGATTTTCAAGGGTACCTACTTACCTACGATTAAAATAAACAGGTAGAAGTAGCAAATCTAGGCTTACTGAGAACCATGTCTCATGGGGCGCAATGGAGGACCTCTTCATAGTTTAGTTTTAGGTTAATTATTTCTGTAAATAATTTAGTTGAACTAGTTAAGTAACTATTGAGTAGGTATTAGTCTAAAGCAAATACATGTACAACCAAAAAAAATCGGACCTGCCATCCAAAATATACTCAAATGTACCAGCCGGTCGAAGCAAATATACATCTGCTTAAATACGCAGCAAGTAACGATAAATAAATATATTCCTTATCAGAAAAAACTGCTCCTAAACCATACTTAAGAAATTCCTCTGCATTTATCTTACCTATTAAAGGTAATGTGCGCGAGAATCTTCATAACTGCTCAATAATTTTCTTCTTATTAAGATAGTATAACGCTTTCTTGTGTTGTTTATAAAAGTACGTACAGTCAAGCTCGGGCTGGGTTAGAAAAAATCGACTTTGAACCCTTCTTATGCCATGCGTATAAGATTCAGGAAAATCCTGGCTTTTTTATATTAATTAAAAATCTGCATTACTTTCCAAACCTAAATTAGCCTGCCGTGGCGTATCAATGTAAACAAGTAGTTTGAACACATATTTCTATACTTAGTCTATTTATTTAGTATGTAATCAATATTAAAGAAAATGTTAGACATACTTTAAGCTATTTGACGACGTCAAATCGTATAAGAAAATATTTAGAAACACTTGTTTTTTGTAACAACACCGATAGCCTTTTAGTTTCTGTAAATAATGATAACAGAGTTCATGATGATTGCAACATATATAATAACTAAGTAGATAGGGATATCTACATTTTAAAAGCTTTTATTTAACTTGCAGTGTATGTAAGTATGTAAGTAAGTAAGTAAGTAAGTAAGTAACAATGTTTGTTCGGTGCAAATCTTGCAAGTTTAATTTGAACCACTTCTCGGTATCCGATTGAGTTGAAATTTTGCATGTTGGTCTAGAACCGATGACAATGCATGTTAATCATAAATTTGACCTGATGCTGCTACCAGGATCGGCTCCGTACGAGAGATCTCCTCAGCGTTTTATAGCTGGGACACAAAATTTTGTATAAGAATTCGTTTATAATAGGCAGTTGGTAGGCCCACCATGAATTAGACGCTACATCCAGGGTTGTCTTCGAACTATGGAACTCCTCAATATTCAACTGCTGGGACTTGCAATTTTGTATACGAATTCGTTTATTATAGGCAGTTGGTAGGCCTACCATGAATTAGACGCTACATCCAGGGTTGTCTTCGAACTATGGAACTCCTCAATATTCAACTGCTGGGACTTGCAATTTTGTATACGAATACGTTTATTATAGGCAGTTGGTAGGCCCACCATGAATTAGACGCTACATCCAGGGTTGTCTTCGAACTATAGAACTCCTCAATATTCAACTGCTGGGACTTGCAATTTTGTATACGAATTCGTTTATTATAGGCAGTTGGTAGGCCTACCATGAATTAGACGCTACATCCAGGGTTGTCTTCGAACTATGGAACTCCTCAATATTCAACTGCTGGGACTTGCAATTTTAAATACGTATTCGTTTATTATAGGCAGTTGGTAGGCCCACCATGAATTAGACGCTACATCCAGGGTTGTCTTCGAACTATGGAACTCCTCAATATTCAACTGCTGGGACTTGCAATTTTGTATACGAATTCGTTTATTAAAGGCAGTTGGTAGGCCTACCATGAATTAAGACGCTACATCCAGGGTTGTCTTCGAACTATGGAACTCCTCAATATTCAACTGCTGGGACTTGCAATTTTGTATACGAATTCGATTATTAAAGGCAGTTGGTAGGCCTACCATGAATTAAGACGCTACATCCAGGGTTGTCTTCGAACTATGGAACTCCTCAATATTCAACTGCTGGGACTTGCAATTTTGTATACGAATTCGTTCATAATAGACAGTTGGTAGGCCCACCATGAATTAGGGTCACGTCAATAGAAGGCCTCCTGATAGAAGAATTAGACTGTTCGAAATTAACTGGGACTCGGCCATGTAATAATGACGCCATCAATGAAATGAAAAGACTAAGACATATTACAAGCTAATGCTTTTTGTAGGGATGCCGGAGGAGTAGGTACCAACCTACTTCTATAGAATATAAAAGAGATAATTATACTTTATCCTAATGTTAGTTTTCCCCGTGCCTTAAGTTTTTCTATTGAAGGTCTCTCCGTTTTATAGAAAGACTTTCGTATTGATCAATAACTATCGTAACATAAACTAAAAAATATAAAATAAAATTATGTAAAAAAACTTTTAAATCAAGCATTTATTTAAGTGCTCTGAAAAGATGAAAATAAAATTTTGAATGACATTAACCACATTCATTTATGACTTTACAGAAATGAAAATATAATAAAAGCTTGTCGCGAAACTTTCAATTTGTGATTGAAATTTTGTAATAAGGTACGCACCTAACTGTAATTAGGTAGTTTCTTCTAGGCATCGCGACAAGCTTTTATTATATTTTCATTTCTGTAAAGTCATAAATGAATGTGGTTAATGTCATTCAAAATTTTATTTTCATCTTTTCAGAGCACTTAAATAAATGCTTGATTTAAAAGTTTTTTTACATAATTTTTTTATTGTCAATTCGTGAAGATTAATGACAAAATGTTAAACTGTTAGAGGGTTTGATAGTTATATATTTTTTAGGTAAACTTGTGTTCGTTTTCATGGTTAGAACCATTAGATCTATAACAACAATAGATTTGTGTGTAATGTTATAGGAAAGAAGCCCGAATGAAAATGACACAAATACATCTACCAATATTTACCCTGTTGCGAACTAATACGGGAAAGGAAAGTGTAGTGAAGAAAGGAAAGACTTGTGTGGATTGACGTGCTTTACAGTGTCATACACTTCTTCAGGAGGCTATTTAAAAACCACGGTGCATCGGTTAGTTCATTGAATTAAAGTCCCGTGCGACCAACGAAGGATAATTAAATTAGGTCTTACTTAAATATTATTAAATAGGTACGAAATCCTTCATGCGCGTGTCAGCTTCGCATTTGGCCGAACTTTTACTATGTATTAGATACGTAATTGTTACCTATATAGAGGACAGTGATTTAGATTTACAGAATGTTACTAATATCACAGAATAATAACTAGTAACTAGCGCTAATATTTGACATCTGCTTACATGAGCATACCTCGAATATTTTCGAGCGAATTTGCAAAAAAAGCTTGGCGCCGGCGACAGGTTTTTTTTACAAGTTTTTGCATATTTGAATACGATTATAGAGTTATTACTGTGTCGTCGAATGGAGACGGATACAGTTTTTTTATGCGAAGGTTCTTCAAACTTAGCAGAGCAAGATACTTGAAACATAAGTTTTAAACAATTAGTACATGCGAAAACTTAAGTCGCGGCGTTTTGAATTATTTGAACATAATATATCATTATAGAATTTCGCCCTGTAGCCATATTTTATATATTGTAAATTCACCGACTGTTAGTGTATAGGATTAAAGGATTTCTATAGTACCTAATTAGTATCCGATTTTGGTATAAACTAGTTTTGCTTAGGCTGAACTAGTTTATACTACATGCGTTAAGATAAACCGGTACAGACTAGGCTTAACTAGTTTGCCCCAAGGCTGATAGGAGATGCTAGTTTATACTAGGCTGAACTGCCTAATTTCAAGGGTAGCGTCGGACACTCTGGAGGCGTCGGACACTTTGCAGGGCAGAGGGTAGCGTCGAATAACTGAGAGGTGTTGGACAAATCAGTTTATCCTGACATGTGTTAGGCCGGTAACAGATGTAATTCGGTAGATAGTACAATAATTATGTAAAACAAACCGAGCTTTTACAAGCTACTTGAGTCCGCGTCCTATACGTTAGCATTTATCACAATATCACTATCACTTCACTACATAGTATAAAATAAAGTCGCTTCCTGTTTGGTGTCTCCTTATATCTTTAGAATTACCCAACGGATTTTAATGCGGTTTTTTTTATTAGATAGAGTAACTTGAGAGGAAGGTTTATAAGTATAATTTATTCCGGGAAATTGTCACATTCCCATGGGAAAACGGGTAGCCCAACTGGTGGTAAACTTTTGACCCCCTTTTGACACCTTAAAAGATTAAAATTTCAGAAATGCTGAAACACGTATTTCATTATTTTAAGTTATGAGTCTAATCAAAAATTTTGAAAGAGATCATATTTAAGATAAAAAACTTTCATACAAACTTTTAACCCCCTTTTCACACATTTAAGGGTTAAAATTTCAAAAATGCTGAAACACGTGTTTAATTATTTTAACTTAGTCTAATTACAAATTTTGAAACAGATCACATTCATTAAAAAAAACGAACTTTCATACAAACTTTTTACTCCCTTTTGACCCTATTAAAGGTTATAAGTTGAAATATGCTGAAACACGTGTTTAATTATTTTAAGTCATAAGTCTAATCACTAATTTTGAAACGGATCACACTTAAGACAACGATCTTTCATACAAACTTTCAACCCCCTTTTCATCCCTTGGGGGATTAAAAAAAAAGATTTTTATCTATAATAGTTGCTTTATTACAAAAAAAACTTCATGTCCAAGACGGATTATCACTACATAGTATTAAGTAAAGTCGCTTCCCACGTCTGTTCCAGTCTGTTTGTGTGTTTGTTACCTTAAATCTTCAAAACCACTCAACGGATCTGTTTTTTTTTTAAGATAGTGTGATTCATGAAGAAGGTTTTTATGTATGATTTATGTCGGGAGATGGTCTGTTTCCCGTGGTAAATCAGTTAGCAGCGGGTGAAACCGCTGGACGGGCCGCTAGTATTCCATAAATTAAATTAAATAAGTAAGGTATTGTCGGTCTAGGATGTATGGTAGTCAGGAGGTCATAATATTAGGTCCTTACATATGAAATTGGCGTTTTGTATGGGAGGAACAAAAAGTCGATTTTTTTTAATATAGTATATTTATTTAATCAAAGTATGAGCCATTGTAATCTATGCACTTTTGCCATCTCATAGGTAGTTCATTGATCCCTTTACTAAAAAAACCATTCGGACGGGAATCAATAAAATCTTTGAAGGCGATTTGGACTGCCCCATCTGAGTTGAATTTTTTCCCTTGCAAGAAGTTATCCAAATTTCGAAAAAAATGGTAATCTGTTGGAGCAAGGTCCGGGGAGTACGGTGGATGCCTTAGACATTCCAATTGAAGCTCTTCTAATTTGCTAGCCGTCTGTTGTGCAGTGTGTGGTCTAGCGTTGTCGTGAAGCAACAGTGGCGTAGAGCGATTGACCAACCTCGGTTGTTTAGCAGCTAGCTTTTCCATCATGGTTTGCAATTGCTGACAGTAGACATCTGCCGTAATCGTCTGGCCAGATTTGAGAAAACTGTAATGAACGACACCGGCGCTAGTCCACCAAACGCTTACAAGTAACTTTTTATTGGTCAATTTTCGCTTGGAGCAGGCTTTGGCTGGCTTGCCAGGGTCCAGCCATTGCGATGAGCGCTTCCGATTATCGTAGAGAATCCACTTTTCATCACAGGTAATGATTCAATTTAAAATCCCTTCGTTATTGTGCCGGTCAAGTAATGTAACGCAGCAGTTGACGCGCGTTTGCCGGTTTGCTTCACTCAATTCGTGAGGAACCCACCTTTCAAGTTTTTTAATCTTTCCAATTTGCTTCAAGTGGATTAAAACAGTTTTATCACTAACACCGAAGCCTGCAGCTAATTCGGACGTGGTTTGCGATGGATCCGCTTCCACAATAGCCTTCAATTCTTCATTATCAACTTGGGTCTCCGGCCGTCCACGGGGCTTGTTTTGCAGGTCGAAATTTCCAGAACGAAAACGTTGGAACCAAAAACGCACTGTGTTTTCTTTTGCGACACAACCGCCATACACATCATTAACCCTTCGAGCCGTTTCCGCAGCACTGGTGCCACGGTGGAACTCGTACTCGTAAATAACGCGATATTTCAAATTTTCCATTTTGTAAATTGAGCGATGCAAACAGAAAAAAGATAAGTAAAAAAACAAATGAATGACGGTTTACGAAACACAACTACATGTGGAAATAGCTGTATAAATTTGAATTTCGAATTCCTAACCAAATAGGAGAAATTTGTGATCAAAGTGGCCAGTACGACAAAACGACAATTTCATATGTAAGGACCTAATAGTTAAAACTGTCTGTGATTTATTTTAGTTTTTACCTACATCTTGTCGTAGGTACAAAGTTCAATGTGTTAAGATCACGGTGATGGAAAAGGTAGCATACCGATACCTAAACTGTGTACGTTATTTACTTACAAAACAAGAACAAAACCATATTTTACTAAAATGTAAGGTACCTGTGATCAAATTATATTTTTTCAATAGTATTCGGAAAATTTTGTTCAATTGCATTCTCTACAGTCTCATATTTTCGGGTTCTTTATTAGGTACATCCAGCTGATTTTTACACATTCTGTACATATTTCTTATATAGGTATGCACAATTTTCCATAAGTATGACCCTAGACCTAGAGTGAGAGATAAATAAAAAATAAATTTAATATACTTAATAACTGGTTTTTATTACGTAAAACTATTATGCTAGTGCATTGCCTTACTATTAAAGTCAATATAAAATCTAACCCGCAACATTCATTAACAATATTATAACAATATAAAAATATTTGATCCGATGGAAATACAAAACATATAAACACTCCTTTTAACTTGCATACTTTTCTTTCAGCTCTCTTCGCAAAATCTTCCCTGTGCCACTCTTTGGAATGGTTTCTAAGAACGTAAGGTCGTCTATCCTCTTGTACGGAGCGACTCTTTCTTTGACAAAGTCTTTGATCTCTCTCTCAGGTACAGTTTGGCCTTTCTTTAGAACTACGAACGCTTTAGGAGCTTCCCCAGTTTGAGAATGAGGTATTCCAATGACGGCTGCATCAGCTACGGCTGGGTGCTCTCGGAGTACAGCTTCTAGTTCTGCTGGGGGCACTTGAAAGCCTTTTACCTGGAGTGGAAGTAATATTTGTAAGCAAGATTGGGGAATCCACTGTTCTTATCGAGTCATATTAGTATATCTAACTCTGACGTCTCTGACTTTATTGTGTTGCAAAAAAGGGTTATTATACGCAATACTACATATTTCCTACTACTGACACAAAATTAGTTAAGAAGATGTTTTTGGTTTGTGAAGGTATTTATCGTTATACTTTCCAAATCCCGGGCATGGGTTTCACTATTACCTTGATTAGTTCCTTCAGCCTATCAGCAATTGTGATCTCTCCAGTTTCACTGATCACAGCCAAATCTCCTGTCCGGAACCATCCGTCTACGGTAAACACTTCGGAATTCGCTTGGGGATTATCTCTGTAGCCCCTCATCACTTGCGGACCCCGGACCAATAGTTCACCATTCTGCAAATTTTAAACGCATTTAATTTGAAGTAGTTCGCATTTCAAACGAGCAAGATATAAACAAGTGAACGTGAAAAATACCTTTTCTACAGTATGAAGAGTTTAGAAATCCGTGTTTAGAAGCAGTGAAACATGGATCTTATTCATGTGAATCTTTTTACTTATTTTTACATTTTGTTTAGCGAAATAAAAATTAAAGAAGTTATAGAATTTGCGTTTAGTTGATAATTAGTATCTTGCTCCCGGATAAATCATTCAAATAATAATTTTAAAATGCCAACCTCGTTGGGGCCTAGGGTCTTTCCATTTCCATCGATGATTTTCACCTCAGTGTTAGATAGAGGAGGTCCAACATTTTTGTAGCATTTCGTATCTTTGCGAGACATGGAGATTACCGGAGAAGTCTCTGTTAGGCCGTAGCCTTGTCTGATGTTTATTTTACGCTGGAAAATAAAATAAGATTATTTTGTCATTATCAAAAAATAAAGAAATATGAGAATTTATGTCGTTAGGTTCGCAGGGATAAGAAGACGGCTACAATAGAGGTCCTAGTCCTATAATAATTTACTTATCAAAAACATTGAGACAAACAAGATTCACTACCGTATGCTTTGTTTTTTTCTATTTATAAATATTTTCTACCTAGTTAAATATGAAAATCTTCCAATACTTACCTCTGCCTTAGCCAAGAATTTCTCAGCATCAGCAGCAGACAATGGAGCAGCACCATTGATTATATATTGGAGGTGCTGGAATGTCTTAGCTGAGGCCGCTGGATGTGAAGACATCAGTAGCACTGGAAAGAAGATATGTAAGGAATTATATTAAAAGGTTCATGATGCAAACTTCTTTGATTACGCCATGCTTCCAACATTTTCTAACTCAACGCCGGTACTACTACTAAATACTATAATAATAATGGCATAAACAAACTATGAAAACTATCTTGTATTAATTTTTCTCTACAACGCGTGGCCCACAGCCATTTTACAGGGCGAAATTAACCATGTCACTGAACAACTTTCCCCATCGAACATAGGTCGAAATTAGGTCGAAATATTCCTAAAAAAACATTAAACCTTCAATTCAATCTGATAAGGTTGGTTGGTACATTTATAAGCGAGGTCCATTTCTTTATATTTCTTTTTATGTTCCTTGGGAACCTTGTTCAGTTTCATGGGTAGGTAATTACGCCCCGTAAAATATTTGCCCCTGTTGTGGGCCACACTCAGTATATTTTTCAGCGTCAAGTCTCACGAAAAAATCAAAGTAAAATTGAAGTCTTGTGCTAAAACTAAAACCCCTACATTTGAGTATACACTCACTAAATACACCTACTCATGTAAGTGTAAAAAAACTTACCTAACGGTGGTGCAACGAAAAGAAGGTTGGTCTTGTATTTCACCAACGTATCAAAATATGTTTCTGGCTGCAATTTGGCAAGAGTCACCATCTTTATCCCCTGGGACATCTTATGGAACATGGTGACTGTTGCTCCGTAGATGTGGAAAAACGGCAGCACTGACATCACCGAGTCTTGGTGAGATGCTATAATAGAAAAAACATATGAAAAGAAGGAAGATTTATTTGGTCAAGTTTATTTGAGAGATCTTCTACAACGTAAGATCACTAAAATGTTTCAGTAGGTAGGTACCCAAGGGCAGTTTCATGATGATCATAATTATTATGCTCTCATAATATTTTTTCTAGTGATGAATACTATTCTATACAAAAAATACCTCCACTACAATTATGACTAAAGTGGTGCGCAACATTACAATAGATAATGGTTTTGGTGAGTTACACTAAGATAAGCCAAGTCCCATTAAAAAGGAGACTGTAAATATTATGTTTAAAAAATTACTATCGTATGCCGAGCGATGGCAGGTTAGAATAGCATCACCCTATTTCTTTCCCGTGGGTGGCATAGGATGCGACTTGAGGGTTACACGTCTATTGTAATTTTAGACGATGGGCTGGCAACCTGTCACTATTAGTGATACACTTTTTTCTGAATGACCTTCAAAAATTTGTCTGACGTGGCGTAAATGTTCGTTTTTTACGACCTTATACGCTCTGCCTACTCCTCTAATCACTCGTCTGTCGCTTCATACTATAACAATTTCATTGGTTTTGAATTTTATTGTTGGTAGTTAAGGTTCAAAATTGTTGTCCGGCTCCCGGTACGTGACAGACAAGCGGCTAAGGGATATAGGCGTGATATATGTAGGTATGTAAAAGTTTATTACAGAAACAATTCTAGATAAACACTTACGAGTTGTGTCGTTGTGGGCCCTTATCGCATGCTCATTGATTTGTTCGCAATTTGCAACAATGTTCCTATTCGATAACTCAACGCCCTTAGGCAGTCCAGTCGTGCCACTGGAGTAAGGAAGAAAACAAATATCATTCGGTCCTCTTCTGACTTCCTTCAAACACGATATGTCTGTGTGCACGTCTTCACTGAGTTCGCTAAAATTAACTGTTCCTGGTGCTGCTGATTGGCTATTGGTTCTTACTACGATAATTTTAATATCCAGTTTGGCCATCTTGAGAGCATCTCTCATGAGTCCTGCTAATTCTGGTATGGTGATGACTAGTTTGGCTTTGCACATAAGAAGTTGACGCTGAACTTCATCTGGAATGGAAAAAAATATTGATTTAAAATTTACGCATTAAAGCTATGTCCTGAAAACAGCGTTGCGTCAGTTTCGTCATTAGAACACTTTCATCATCTAGATAGATTACTGATTGATAGATTGTTGCTGAATATTTGTAATAGGATGTAAAAAAATATTGCAAATATTTCAAGTAGGAATTAGCCCATGAAACTAAACAACATATGTCGAAACATGAAAAAAAAACTAACCTCCCATAAAAAATTACAACCGGGTCAATTTTAATGAGAGGTCCAATTTTTTTAATACTTTGACCTATGAGTACGTTTCTTGGGGAAAATTCATCAATTTCATAGACTGGTGCACCGCTTGAAATATTTGTTGTATTTTTTACATCTTTTAGATGTAATGTCATAAATGTATAGTATTTCCACATTACCACACGAAATAGGGCTGTTAAGACTATCTACTCCAACATTATAGATTTGTTTTGATATCTAAATATCATCGATATATCATTTATCAGAGTTATGAGTCGGTGTCAATGTCTTTGTGCACTTAAAAATCTTCGTAGGTACAGTCGGTTGTAGCACATAAGGTACCAGGGGTACTCCAAAAGAACGGAATTGTTTTTGTCCCCAGTAATTATTTTTTTCTTGACATGAAGATGATTAATTTTAATTAGAAAATGAATTGTTTTATGAGAATAAGTTTTCTATTAATGTATTAACTGGGGATACAATAATTCAGTTCTTTTGGAATTCAGTTCTTATGTACTACAACCGATAGTTCATTAACTCGCTTGCTTTTCAAAATCACTCTACATAGTTGCGTCGCATACGCAAATACCACATTTACGTAAGCCAAACATACCTTGATAGTGTAACCTATAATTTTCTAATATAAGACTGGCTCGATAGCTTAACAGATAGTACCTCTGCCTGCTACGTCTTGGGTTCAATCTCCACAAGACACAAACTATTGTTGAGTGCTATCCTATTTTGACAGATATTTAGGTCCGTATTCTGATATTTCATTCATATTTTTAATTGGAATGATTTTGTTGAGTTACTTCTTAAATGTTTGTTTTTAGTCTGAGTGTTTTCTATATATAATATGTATTTATTAACAAAAATGTATAAAACACGTATTAATATCAGCTAATGGTCTCCATACTACAAGCTTTACTAATTTTGGGGCTAGATGACTCTGTGTGGATTGTCTAGGATATTCATTTATTGCTAATCCAACCCGTATATACAAAGTCTTTAGCAGTAGAATAAACTGCGATATGTTTCTTGTTTATTTATCACTAGATAGATAAACCCATTTCTTACCCGTGGGAGTCGTAAGAGGCGACGAAGGGACTCGAGGGTGTGTATAGCAATTTTAGGCGATGGGCTGACAACCTGTCACTATGGCGATACACAATTTTCCCAATGACCCTCAAACGTTTGTCAGACGTGGCGTAAGTGGCCGTTTACGTTCTGCCTACCCCGCAAGGGATAAAGGCGTGATATATGTATGTAGATAAACCCAATTTACCGTGTGATGCCGGCTTAGAATAGCATCACCCCATTTCTTACCCATGGGTGTCGTAAGAGCCGACTAAGGGACTCGAGGGATGTGTATTGCAATTTAAGGCGATGGGCTGACAACCTGTCACTATAGTGATACACAGTTATCTGATTGACCCTCAAGCTTTTGTCAGACGTGGTGTTAATATCCGTTTTACGGCCGCTAACGCTCTGCCTACCCCGTGAGGGATATAGGCGTGATTTATGTATGTATGTATGTATGTATGATAAACCCAATCACTAATAATCCGACAAATACGGTCAATTCGTTCAAACGGATAATTTTCGATATTTATTAGGTTTCTGATGTAAAGAACCTTGAAGGAAACTCTAAATCATCATCAATTAGCTTTTTTCTTTTAACTAAATCATTGGATTTCTATTTGAATATAAAAAAGCTTCTTTTCGTGAGTTTCCTTTCTCGAGTCCGCCACTGTAAGTAGATAAGTAGTAGTTAGCCAGAACCATTAAGCCTTTAGGACCTATATATAAGAGATCTGTGCCATTAAGGCGCTCAGGACTGTCGCTATAGCTGTACCAGATATGGCTTGAGTTAACTTTCTCTCTTTTCGTGTGGGACACCTAGTCGTCTAACGACCCGATGAACACTGGTGTCAGAGTTTTCAACCGTCTACTACTAGTAGCAGGCCTCTGACATGGTTGTGTAACGATCGCCGTCTAAGTAATCATAGACATCAACCGGGACCGACGGCTTAACGTGCCCTCCGAAACACGGAACCATTTCTTTTCGGACAATCAGTAGGTTCACCCTGCAATGTCCTAACCAGACCGGGAACAAATTCACAAAGTGATAAATATCAACTTTGTGAGTGCCCTACCGAGAATCGAACCCGGAACCTTTGCGTCGCAGGCAGTCGCATGGTCGCACTACCACTGCGCCACATCGGCCGTCAGTTAACTTACGTGCCGTATATACGGGATTCAAGGTGGATATAACCCCGCCTGCTTCCAGAATCCCCATAGTGATAAGAGGATAGTCGGGGATGTTTGGCAGCATCACTGAGACGGTGTCGCCATCTCTGATCTTGAACTTCAAGCGAAGGTTGGCTGCGAACGTGCTGGCTAGTTTGAAGGCCTGTTCGTATGTGTAGCCCCGGCCGGTTGAAGCGCAAACCTGAAAATAGAAAATTGAGGATAGTATAGAATCTTTAATTGATACGCTAGACCAGAATATGACAGCTAATGTGAGAGCAATCCTAATCCGTTGTATAATTTTGAATGGGAATTGAACAATTTCCTATAATGTGATTTACTGTATATTTAAAACAAAAAGGAATCCCACAGAAAAAATCGCAGCATAAGGTAATAATAATTATAAATCTTTTAAATTTCTTAAAATATAGGTACCTAGCCATTATGGTTTACAGCGTTTCATCTCCACTTTATTCTTGACCATTGAAACATATAATCCTATTGACAAGTTATTATGCGCTACTAATAAGTTGCAGATATTTTTATTTCTTATTTAGGTTCCAGTAATATTTTCTTTGGATCCTGGTTTAATTACTTAAAGTTGGTAACAATAAAGATATTTTCCTTCAAAAATAACTGTAAAATTTTTCATTTATTTCTGGTGTATTTCTTATTCTTTACGGTAGACTTTTTCGACGGATTCACAAATATTGGTTTTAAATTGACTTTAAATTAGTGACGTAAACAAAGATTGTTCTCACAGTAAGCAGTAAAGAGAAAGTGTGTTAACTACTTACCCAACCTAGCCTTATATGTATAGTTATACAAGAATTAAAATATCTGAATCTTAAAAATGTTTTCTAGCATAAAAATTATAGACTTTACTTTTGGTATTATCGTGCTTTGTAGAAAAACTAGATAGGTATGTGATAGATTTGGAAACAACGCGATATAATTTAAGCTCTCGCTCAGAAAGTCACATTCAAACGAGGGGAAGTAACGAAATAGATAACGTTCACTATACCGGACATCAAGAATTTCATTTTACAATCGCCGAACGAACATGCTCCATTATTATCTATTCTTATGCATGCTCCAAATCTGTATTTTTGGAGCAAGTTTTTTTAAAGAAAATTTGAAAAAGGAACTAGACTCTATTCCGTATTTAAAAAGCCAGTAAAAGAGCACTTTATTTCTCAACAACCTTGAAATATTTATCTTGTTTTATAGTATTTGTGTAAGTTTGTTTATCTATTCATGTAGGTTGATATATATTATTTTTTGCATGTTATAATATTTTACAGAGTGAGTTATTCATTTATTTTGTTTAATTCATTTCGTAAGGCATATTCGTCCCAAAAGTTTAAATTCTCTCACAAGATATGGATTGGCTGGAAGAGATCTCTTCTTAAAAGATAAACTCGCCTTTGCGACAAAAATTTTATATATTTTTTTTGTGTATTTTTGTGCATTAAAAATCCGTACTAATATTATTAATCTGAGAGTTTGTGTGTGTATGTATGTATGTTAGTTACCTCTTCACGCTCAAACGGCTTGACCGATTTGGATAAAATTTAGAACACAGGTAGAGTATAACCCGGAATAACACATAAACCATTTTTTACCGCGGGAAAACAACCATTACCGCGGGAAAATGAGTGGCAGCGGGTGAAACCGCTGGGCGGAAATCTCGTATTATATAAACTTACCGCCATAGTTCTTTGCGGCCATTTCTCCAAATTTTGCCAGACATAGTCGAAGAGCGTGCAATTTGGTATTTCTAATTTCTTGAATGGTGATGCTACTTTCCTGTCCTCGGTCCAGCAGCTACTTCTCCTCACTTGAACACTGGTGCATTTTGAACTCTTTTGTAAAGTCTGTAGGGATCTTTGTAGGTTGACTAGACTCTTTGAAGTCATGTTTCAAATCTGTAAGTGAAGGAATTATTCGGTTTAGGTATTGATTAGATACACATACATACACATATCACGCCATTTATACCTTGCGGGTCAGGCAGAGCGTAAGCGGCCGCAAAAACGGACATTTACGCCACGTCTGACATATATTTGAGGGTCATTCGGAAAAGGCGTTTTGCTGACAGCCTGTCACTATAGTGATACACAGTTATATGATTGACCCTCAAACTTTTGTCAGACGTGGTGTTAATATCCGTTATACAGCCGTTAACGCTCTGCCTACCCCGTATGGGACATAGCCGTGATTTATGTATGTATGTATTCGGAAAATTGTGTATCGTCATAGTGACAAGTTGTCAGACCATCATACACCCCTCAAGTCCCTTAGTTGCCTCTTACGACTCCCACGGGAAAGAAATGGGGTGATGCTATTCAAAGCCAGCATCACGCGGATTTAGAATGTAAGTAGATATTATAAGTATATATTCCTATGTCGGGTGGAGTATTAAGATATGCCTGAAATATAAAAGATAAGATTGCTGTAGTACAAAGACAATGATATAAGATATACATTGTTTGGGTATGTTAATTCTATACCTAGCTAGATAATTGCGTGTTGTACCTAGCTACCTATATCTATTCATTTTTCTCTATCGAGAATACGTTTAAGTTTTTCTGGTAAGTTGGAAGGTACGGTAAGTAGTAAGGTGGTAAGGTAGGTTTGCCCTATGATGCCGGCTTAGAATAGCATCACCCCATTTCTTTCCCGTGGGAGTCGTAAGAGGCGACGAAGGGACTAGAGGGTGTATATAGCAATTTTAGGTGATGGGCTGACAACCTGTCCCTATGGTGATACACAATTTTCCAAATTCCCCTCAAACGTTTGTCAGACTTGGCGTAAATATCCGTTTTATGCGGCCGTTTACGCTCTGCCTGCCCCGCAAGGGATAAAGGCGTGGTATAGGTATATATGTATGTATGGTAGGTACGATATATAGTTAATTTGTGGGTACGATACTGTTTGTAATCTTGAGTATCTGGGTTCCATAATTATTAATTATTACTCAATAATTAATCGTTAATCGGATCCGATATGTAAGGAGGTGTGTTCTTGATGCATCGCAAGTTAATGACCGCAATATATGATTTAAATAACAGTAATTACTTAGACAAGTAAATAAGTAAAAATAGTTCAAGTAGCATTATATTTTTTCATAATAACCACCCACATATAAAGTTATTATTAGTTTTACCAGTCTGAAGCCAATACCGCCGTAAGACATTATTGACCGACTTCAAAAAAAGGAGGAGGTTCTCGATTTGTCATGAAATATATATTTTTACAAGTTCTTGCTAAGTTTTGTCTATCACAGAGACATATCAAATTGCAAACCATTGTCTTATATAATAATGTGCATGTTTAGTTTACCCAAATGTGAAATATTCTAGATGATTAATACAAGTCGGTCAAATAATTTCATTTTCATTTTTAATTTTCAAGTTCGATTTTATTTTATTCATTCAATTTTCAAAGTATTATTCCTTATTTGTAATGATTAGATTACTACCAAGTACCTATATCGATTCATAATCGTAACAAAATTATGGGGTATGGTCATTTAATTATACATTTTTATTTAATTAAAAATAAATTACCTGAATCTACACTAATATTATAAGGAGGAAAAAATTTGAGGATCTGAAACTAATGGACCGATTTACAAAAATCTTTTACCATTAGAATCCTATATTATCCCTGGCTTGCCCTGGTGAACAAAGGCTATATTAAAATACCTTATTTCCGCGGGAAAACGGTTAGCAGCGGGTGAAACCGCTGGGCAGGCTGCTAGTTTGTAATAAGTTGTACCCACTATGTTTATTTTTTATTACCTAATCGTCTGTTGATAGATTATTTAAGTAGGTAGGTATGTACCTACTGGGGTATACTAAGGAGGTACTTTGCACGAATAGTACATAAAGGGTGTAATTTTACTAGTGACCGATAGCGTAAACTCAGCACGGGCTGTCGATAAGTAACAACTTTCCCCAGGGAACATGGGCCGAAAAATGAAAGAGAGAATTACCTGCCATGCATAATACCTGGTACATTTTCTATGAGGGGTCTAAATTTTTTAATCATCTTTGAACCTATGCTCCTTTGGGAAAGTTGTTTCTTATCACCAGCCCGTCTTTAGATATCACTATCTGTCACTTGTCAAATTTCACCCTATAAAGTAACTATAATAGATAGTACTAGCTGGTACCCGCGAACCTCGTTTAAAGCAACTGATAAAAACTATTCCCACACCCGCGTCATTTCATTTACGTGCTCGACCTACGAGCAAGACAATGTCCATTATGGTAATAAGCTGTTGCTGAAGCAGTATTTCTTTAACCACAGTTCATAAGATCGTTTGTCTACCCATTCCAAATAAAAAAAGGAATTTTGCATCTGTGTAAATTTACTGAGTCCTCTGAATACCGCGTCTTGATCCTCGCTTTTTAAGTATCAACAGAAGCGGCCCATTATGTTGAACAACTTTAGCGACGTCATTTCTGTATTTCGCATAATTTATTTGGGATCTTAGTGTTCCACATCAGGTACTACAGACTCTCGATGTCTATGTGTCTGCAGAAACGGTCTATCATGCTGAATGACTTTTGTTTTGGAATTAATCTAATATATTGAATGTTTGATAGGGCTCCTGGTGTTCCACGTTAAGGACTCTGGATCATCGATGTCTTTGTGCCAGGAAAAAGCAGCCCATCATGCTGGAAACTTTTCCCTTTGGAGACATCTCTGTATCTTTTCTAGTTAAGCTGGGCTCCTGTAGGTCTACTCCAAACAGATAGGTATTCCAAATCCTCAATGTTAATTTACCAGCATAAGCGACCAATTAAGGGCGGGGCAGACCGGCTCCGTATGCGTTCCGTATCCAGCTCTCGTCCGTAGTCACGCACGAACTGATGACGTTGTAATGTATAGGATTGTATGAGATACGGCACACCGCTTGCGTTGCGTATCCGTTCCGTGCTGCACGCAAGCGGTGTGCCGTATCTCATACAGTCCCATATATTACAACGTCATCAGTTCGTGCGTGACTACGGACGAGAGCTGGATACGGAGCCGGTGTGCCCCGCCCTTTATACTTTTTTAACTGGGGTTCTACTGGTCTACATCAGGCACTCCAGCCCCTAAAGTGCCGATAAAATACGCCTATATCATTTCTTAACGTATCATCTATGTTTATTATGACACATTTAAAATATTTTTTGTATAAGGTACTTCAAGCTAGTGTTCAGCATTGTTCTTATGTATCTCAACACTTTATATGTTTTATCAACTAACAACCAAGAGATATCTGCGAAGATACGAGTATCATCATCGTCTGCATCACGTAATCGCTTAGTAAACAACAAACAATGGAAAAAACATTTGCAAATAAAGGAATCTGCACAATCACATCATCACATAGACAGCCACAATAGTGGCTATGGATGCCTCCACACAATATAAGGGTGTTTACCACACTAACCGTAGGTATACCGAGCTTGGCGGGCGGGTTTTCAAGTGCAGTTGAAGGTGTCATTTAGGTACATAGAGAATGCGGCTGCCCATTCCCTGAATCTATCTTTTACCTTTTGGTCACCTTTTTCGTCACCCACTAGTATAATTGGGTCGATGCTATTTAGATCGGCATCAATCGGCCCCATGAATATCACCATCATCACATCACACAATCATACTGACGTATCATATTTACAACAAAAAATCATGGTAAAGTAATTTGCAAATGCAACAATTCACGCAATAGACGCGATTGTAATCAACTCATTTGGTTTGACAAAAATTACCTACTTATTTCTATAAGTAAGACATGTAATTATACACACCTGTAGTTTGACGTGAATAGTCTCACTGGTAAATATGTAACTTTAAAAACTACACTTATTGTAGGTAAAGTTTTAAGATTGAAAACAGTGTATGTAACGCAACCGGTATAACGTGTAAAGGCGTTGCCGGCGTGGCCGACACTACTCTACACGAACCAAACAACATAAACAAGCTGCCCACTCCACCACGTATGAGATAAACTGATATCCCTGCATGTTATTATCGCGGACAACTATTTCACTGAACGCTCGGAACGAGTGTTTGTTAAAACGAGTACTTCATATGAAGCGTTGGATGAGGAGTGTGTGATTTAATTTGAAGCTCTACTGTGGCTCTTAGGTTATAATAATAAAATACAGTATGAATTGCGTACCCTTTGAACGTGCTTACGTGAGGCCATGCATGGAAAACATACAACTTGTATCGGCGATGAAGGGCCTCTATCTTTAGGAAATTTACAATCTCAATCCGTCAATTTGTTAATATGGTAACAGTCGGGCCTATTATATCTATCTTCAGCTTATCGTGGTGAATTATGCAACCTAAGCCACTGATTATGTGGTGTAGAGTGCTTATTTCGTCTGCCTACATACCTACCTCTTCTCTGTCTTTCTGTCGATTATAACATTATCCACGTACAGAACAGACTTGATCTATTGCATCTATAACTAAGTATTAGATTTTACTTACACTTTTATTACATACCAATAAAGTCCTATATTGACTGAACTTCTATCGAAAAAGGTCGGAACTGGCTCACTTCTACTATGCTTGTTCAGACTATATTGCTGCAATCAACAAACGAACTGACCACCAACAGAAGTGCTCGCACAGTCAGAAAAACATCGGCCGAACAATACTATACAGTAGTATTATATATGTCGTAACGGCCGAAAATCAGATAGTAGGCTAGCAGCTATAATTAATTTTAACATCAAGATCAGGACGCGAAGTACCAAAACCAAGGAACGATGAAAGGTCATTTGAGCCTTGCACTGCGCCCGATCGCTCAAACAACACTGACTCGGAATCTCTCTGTTCCCAAAAATGCCTTAAGCCAAACCACTTGACACAATATGTCTACTACATGCTTCGACCGACGCCAACGCATAGGTACTCAATTAATGCTCTTTCCATAAAATACATCAAAAAGTGCACTTTACTTCATTCCTCAGGTTTAATACCTCACGCTTCGACACGGCCTTCCTGACTTACACACGTCCTCGTGTGGTCACAACTAGCCATTTCACAGTATCGTTCGGTTATCCTGACAGACATACTTTAGCTTATTATAGCCCATAAAACCATATTAATCTGGCTAGACTCCTGAATTGAACAAAGATCTAGTTGTTCACAATAGTTCACTTCGTTCCTTTGAACATGTGAACAGGACTTTATCAATAAACTGCAAGAACCGAAAGCAGCTCAGCATTCATTGCGGTTTTAAGTATCTTTGATCCAAAGTACTTGCTATGTTAGCTATCCTGTTTGGTACTTACTTACTTACTTCCTAATACTTGTTTGTTAAATTTGACTTAGTATTCATAACAACAAATCTATTATCTCCAAATCGTTCAAGTATTTTTCACGTTTGTGTTATTATTTGCTAAATAAATAAACAGGCCCATATTCGTTTGCACTTCAAAAACTTCTCATAAGCCATCCAATACGTTTTTACCCTTACATGATTAGTAACTATGCACTCTTTTACTGTGTTGTCGAACTTAACAGCTAAAGAAATAACATTTATCAGAAACTCATTATTATTTGAACTTTGACATTAAGGTTACGGGTTTATTATGTGACAGACTACAAGTTGAGTGTGAACCATAAATTTTCAACCCACTTGAACCAGCCGTTTTCGTCGCTTTCTGATAACTTAAATCACTTTACTACTTATTGAAAGACAAGTGCCCATAAAACAATATTCTAACTTGAATACAATACAATAATTGATACGAGTACCGCAATAAAGTCTTTTGTTGCATCTGGCCACCGTCGCAACGGTCACAGAGCTTCCCCACCATGGGTCACTCAACACTGTCAATCACAGTCACAGATCCCCGCCACGGATCTCAGGCCGACACCACCACCTTGTGGCACGCCTACTGGTAACACCGGTTACCTGGAGCGACATCATACATAACAGTAATGACCACAGTAATCACCTACTTGGTCAAGTATGATGCCCTCAACGAATCCATGCGTCCATCAAAGACACCATCTGATCACACAGATCAGCAAAGCGGATGGTGAATGAAACACTGCAGCTGGCCACTCACCCGATCAGATCATAGTTCCCCGGGCTATATCTGACCCAACACAACATGAGACCACACTGTCTCCACAATTTGAGACCACACTGTCTCCACCATGGCACGCGCTCCTCCCGCAGAGGTCTTAAGTCAGAGTCAATATGTAGGTACGGTGATCACAGTCATAGTATATAGTCGTGAGGGGTCGGGAGGACAAACACGTCCATCATTGCCAGCAACAAAAACTTTAACTGCTACTATCATCTGATTAGTTATGCAATTTTATGGGTACTTTACTTTCAGGCATTTTAGCTTTGTATCCCAGCAAGGCACATAACAGCTATATGAAGATAGCCAGATTACGTTTTCCTGCTCAAGGAAGCAAACCAATATTACTAAAGCTATAATAATACAATTCAGTACTTCTAAAATGAAAACATAAGTCCATTTCAAAATGCAACTTTTAACAATCGTTTCTATTATCACATTAGATCCATTCAATGCTTATCAGATTAAAAATAGGTAATTCTTATTTGATTCCACCTTTACAAAGCATGTTTTGATTTGAACTAAGCACTGCTTTGAGAGCTTAATTTTCATTAATTGCTTCACCGAGTAGGTGATTTAATATTTCTCAATTATTCTTCCAAGTTGACAAAATAACTTAATGAAATCTATTTTTTTAAATGATAGGTACCTAATTAATATCACGTACCAATACTCAAATATCAATTGCATTCAATATGCAATTTACTATTTACCTACTTCTTTCGTCGAAGTCAGTGCTATAAAATTCTATATTACTTACACAACATAGCCACGTAATCTATGCTTTAACTACATCAACCCATTGTATACAAGATCCAACAACAAACTTTTTTTTTTTTTTGTTTTTACCGAAACAAGATATTAATGCGGTTCACGCAGAAATATACACAACGTCCTTATCCAGCTGCTCTATTTATCACCAGCACGGCAAAGCACTTCGTTACCTTATACAAAAATTATTACTTCGTAATAACGCTATACGCATTTAAGTAAATCTTCATAAGTTACAGTCATGATCATGCTTAACCATATCATTGTCATGTTTGTTTCTAAATCCCTTATGATATAAGTTAATTAACAAAAGAGTTTTTGCCAGACTTGCATTATGAAAACATTACAAAGATCTCGCTCATTTCTCCGAATACTATGGTAACATGTGTTGAACCACGGGTATCAGTAATACGCGTGGCTACAACCCTCAGTCATTTTGGACATCAATGTCCCTTTTAGAACAATGCTTTTTTTATACCTCTAAGATAACATAATAGAGCTACAGCAATGCTTTGAAATGTTTTCTGAACTATAAGGAAATACCATAACCATTATGATTATTTATTAGCCATTCATTAGTTTTAAAACTCAAGTGTGTTTCTCACAAACGAAATAAAAATCCATCGCGAGAGTGATTCTCAAACTGAAAGTTGTAGAGAACAATGTCTTCTGGCAATAGATACAGTACTTAGCATTCCCGGGACTCTGAACCAGCAACAAATTGTTCAGTTTTAAAAACATGACTCATGAAAATCAAATAGGTACGTATACCCCTTTCGTACAATATCTATGTTAATATTCAAATCACGTTTATTGCAAACTACAAACACAAAATCTTTTCTTCTTCCGAAAATCGCTCTATCTTTATATCACCCCAAAAGCTTTTATTTCAAAAGTTTTGCATAAATGCATTTCTGCACCAGGTAATATTTTATATCAATTGCAGTAAAGATTGAGAACCAGTCGCTATTCCCAAACCAAAACACAACGCCTTGGTTCTCATAGGTACTTGAAAAGACCCTTTTTTTACGCCGTTATCAAATAGCCGTCCCATAGTTTGACTTAAGGTTTGTTAAACTTAGTTCTAAAAATAGACTGATTTATCCATTTCCAAAAGTTTAAAAACACGCTAAATAATATTTTACTGTAACGATACATGCGTCACTTTATTAACAAGTAGTAAGTAAGCAATAATGCAATGCAATAATTGCAAAAGATCAGAAATCCTTCTTTACACAATAAAATACGAAATCAAAACTTCTACACTAGGCCAGGAATTGAACCTGAACCTTCATGTTCCTTGTAACGGTCTACCAACTGTGCCAACGAAAACAAAATGCGTGTGCAACTAACTGTGCACAACAAAACTAAAACATGTTTCTTTTTATTTGATAATTTCCGATTACAGAGACATCTTCCAATCATCACAACGTCATCCATTGACAAAGAAATTAATTAATCTTTATGTTTTTGTGAATCTAATTCATTATCCAAAATAATTATTTAATCGAGTGATTTTTCATCAATCAATAATGCCAATTAAAATCCGATAAAATTGTCTCCAGTCCAACTTAGGTCCACGTTTATAAACAAATTCAGTAGATTAACGTGTGGCAATCATTACCGTACTAAAATAATAATTATGACACAAACTGAAAATTGCCAACATTACTAATGCGCGGCAAATAAAAATCATCAGCAACCAATAACATCAAATCGCTAAAAAATAATAGTATGGAAAGAACTGGCCTGAATTATTTGTGGTCCAAGAGCATTCTCTGCAATCTGCATTTCCGCTTACAACTGGTATCTTCGCCACGAAAGTCATTTTAGTCACGATCACTAGGTCCACAAGTCTATCACTATGGCACTACATTACAGTTTGTAGGTCTCAATCCCACTTCTGATGTCGTAACGGCCGAAAATCAGATAGTAGGCTAGCAGCTATAATTAATTTTAACATCAAGATCAGGACGCGAAGTACCAAAACCAAGGAACGATGAAAGGTCATTTGAGCCTTGCACTGCGCCCGATCGCTCAAACAACACTGACTCGGAATCTCTCTGTTCCCAAAAATGCCTTAAGCCAAACCACTTGACACAATATGTCTACTACATGCTTCGACCGACGCCAACGCATAGGTACTCAATTAATGCTCTTTCCATAAAATACATCAAAAAGTGCACTTTACTTCATTCCTCAGGTTTAATACCTCACGCTTCGACATATATATTATCTGTGGCCCAACACAGTATTCTTGCGAGTGGTGCATACAAATAGCACGTAGTAGGTAAGTCAGCTCGCTGCGTCGGCGACGCGACGGTGACCGGTTCATCGGCCTTGAGCCCCCGAGTCTGTTTTGAAAGTGTTCTGGCTCCGATACTGTTTGTAAACAACGCTATGTCGCCGGCTGACGGCACAATATGTAGTTACGTATTTAAAAAAATACTACATCTTTAACAAGTGTCACTGTCTGCGTGTAACTTACTTCTTCTTCTTTTCGAGTGGGGCACCGAGTCGTCCAACGACTTGATGAACCCTGTTGTCGGAGTTCATCAACCGCCTACTACCAGTAATAGGCCTCTGACATGGCTAAGTTATCATAGACAGCTATTAGGTTAAATGGGAAACTTAGAGAAACTCACTTTATAGTTTATATGAAATATTATTTATTTAACTGTATCGGTTTCTGGATAGGTGCGTGTTTCCTACAGAAGAGCGCGGTGCGTAAGACGGGGAGAGCGCCCAGTGCTTATGAAGTATATAGCTTTAAAAAACAATGAACTGTTGTATTAGAATATTGTGTAAAAGAGAAATACTGTCTCAGTATAAGTTGAAGTGAGACACATTGATTTTTGTCATATTCTAACACGCCCCCTCAAAAATTAATTTCTTTTTAAAATATCGGAATTATTTACAATAATAATCACGCACCTTCCTTTATCTGGGAACAATGATTATCTTATTATGGTCCAACATTTGTTGCACAGGATTAGGGAAAACCCAGGAAAACCTAATCAGACCAATCTAGAAAAACTTATAAAATTCAATTGAAAATAATCTTAAAAATATAGAATATTCGCACTAAATATTCACACTATGTATTTACACGGCTTCATATGATCAACCCTTTTTATTTACATAATAACACCAAGATCGTCCCTCAGTGTAGTGAATCGTACCGCTGGTAAGGATTTTGTCAAAATATCAGCCAACTGGTTACCTGTGGGAATATAAAACATTTTTATAACATTTTTCTCAACTTGTTCTCTAGAAAAATGATACTTTATATCGATATGTTTCGATCTTTTGTGGCTTGTAGGATTATTTGCAATACTTATACATCCATTATTATCCTCATACATAGGAATAGCATTGATCATTTCAATGTTTAAACTGGTTATCAACGATTTTAGCCACAAAGCTTCTCTAACAGCTTCAAATAATGCCATGTACTCTGCCTCAGTTGATGAAGCTGCCACTGTAACTTGCCTCTTTGTTTGCCAGCATATTGTGCATTGTTCAAACAATTTAAACAAAAAGCTGAGAATAGCATCACCCCATTTCTTGCCCGTGGGAGTCGTAAGAGGCGACTTAGGGACTTGAGGGTGTGTATTGCAATTTTAGGCGATGGGCTGACAACCTGTCACTATAGCGATACACAATTTTCCAAATAACCCTCAAATATTTGTCAGACGTGGCGTAAATGTCCGTTTTATGCGGCTGTTTATGCTCTGCCTACCCCGCAAGGGATTATAGGCGTGATATATGTATGTATGTATGTTTAAACAAAAAGCCTGTAGTACTCTTTCGATGAATTTCATCGCTACCCCAGTCTGAATCCACATAACAACTTAGCATATCGTAATAATTGCTCCGGATGTAAGTCAACTTCAAATCAATTGACCCTTTCAAGTAACGTAAAACCCTCTTTAGGTGTGACCAAAGTGAATGATTGTTCTTGTTACCAAATCTACTTAGGATATTCACAGAAAAGCTTAAATCGGGTCGAGTGCAAAGCATAATATACATTAAGCACCCGATAAGATTCTTACAAGGAGCCTTTGTTTCTTCACTTGAATTCAATGCGTCATAGTCTACTTTGCTTTCTAAAGGTGTGCTAACAGATTTACAGTCAGTCATATTGAACTTTTCTAATACGGTCTTTATGTATGAAGTCTGATCCAATGTACTTTTGTTGACACTCCTTTCAACTTTTATTCCAAGGAAGCATTTAATTTCTTTTAAGTCAACCATTTTAAACTCATTCATAAGGTAGCTTTTAAAGTTATTCATGGTTTTCAAATCTGCAGTTGCAATGACAAGATCATCCACATAAAGAATGACATAAATGTTCCTTAAAATATCACCTTTATCTAGAAAATAAATGCATCTATCAGCTGACGAGTATCGAAATCCCTTTTTAAGTAAAGCCTTTTCAAACATTTCAAACCAACAGCGCGCCGATTGTTTTAATCCATATAACGATTTTTTCAATTTGCAGACTAAATTATTTTCATTTGCAATACCTTCAGGAATTTTCATATAAATTTCCTCTTTCAGAATTCCGTTCAAAAACGCTGTCTTTACGTCCATATGGTGCACATGCAAATTATATTGATTCGCAAAAGCTAATATAAATCTAAAACTTGCAATTCTCGCTACTGGTGCGAAAGTTTCATTATAATCAATCAAATATTCCTGACTGAAACCACGAGCTACTAAACGAGCTTTATACTTTACGGGTTTTCCAAACTCATCATTTTTAATAGTAAATACCCATTTACAATCGACGATATTTCTGTTCTCAGGTCTTGGTACCAGTGTCCAGGTTTTATTTTCAGTTAAAGACTTAATTTCGTCTTCGATAGCTTTTCCCCATAATAGCTTATCGTCCCTGGATTCAATCTCTTTAAAAGACTTTGGAATTTTGCATACCAATGATGTAGCACATAATAAATAGTTCGCAGAAATATCATCGTCATTTTCGTTATAAGAAATGTTAGGTAAGTTTTTTATCCTCTCACTTCTTCTTACTTTAGGTAAAGCCATCTCAGTCTGAGTTGAAGTCATTGTATTTTGAAATAAAGAGCAGTCTGTATGCACATCTGTTTCACGTACAGATTTATCAGTTTCAGTCATATTAGACGGTGGCTCTAATAAACCTGAACTAGGTATTTCACAAGTTTGTTCACTGCTACAACCATCTGATTTCGTATCAGATTTGCACATCCTCTTGTAAGAGGTGCGCCCGTCTGAGGTGTCGTCTGGATCAGGCCTATCGGAATTTGATGGCCTACTTGACAAGAAATTAATCTCATCCACGATCACATCTCTGACCTTAACAAACTTTTCATCTACCACATCCCACACCTTATAACCATTCGGTTCATATCCAACTAATATACCTTTTAAGGACTTGTCATCAAACTTAGTTTTTCTTGTTTTGTTGACAAAATAAACAGTTGAACCGAATACTTTTAGATATTTAAGTTGCGGCTTCTTATTATGCCACAGTTCAAAAGGTGTGTTATCTGTTATCAGTGCTTTGGTTGGGCTGACATTTATTAAATATGTAGCAGTCAAAACAGCCTCACCCCAGAACGTCTTATTTAATTTCGCACCAGATACCATTGCACGACTACGTTCTGTTATCGTTCTTATCATACGCTCGGCTAACCCGTTTAAAGCCGGTGTATACGGCACTGTCAAGTGGTACGTTATACCTTTTTGCACACAAAACTCCTTTATTTCATTCGAAATATATTCACCACCATTGTCACAATACAAATTGACTACACTCAGATTAAAATGGGCTTCACACTTAGCAACATAATCTCGAAATGCAGCAAAAACGTCTGATTTATGGGCAATTAAGTATGTTGCACAGTAGTGGGTATACTCATCAACAAAAATCACAAAGTAGTTTTTGTCGTCAAGAGTTGTGGGAGTGACAGGACCACACACGTCAGTATGCACATTAAATAGAGGTCGTTTCAAAACTTTTGTCTTTGATTTATTGAATGGCAAACATGCTTGTTTTCCATTTATACAAGCTTCGCAAAGATTATCATTTGGCTTTACATTAGTTAGTTGTTCTATGTCAGAAAACATTTGCTTGTTTTTTAGTTGCAAAAACTTCGATTTGCCTATGTGACCTAATCTTTGATGCCATAATTCGTAATTATTGTGAACATCTCTATTTGATGTGCTGCTTTTGATATTTAAAGCGCATTTATCAAGCAGGAATTTAATATAAATTAAATTACTGTTCAAAGACTCACCCTTTGTTACCAGCATCTTACCCTTCTGCATTATTTGTACTGTCCCATCATCATCAAATATGACAGTCATCCCTGCTTTTTGCATTCTCTTCACTGAAAGCAAGTTGTGAGGTATCTCCGCGCAGAAAAGAACATCCTGTAGAATGCCCTTCACGCCCAAGCTTGTAGTTATTGAGAGATTCCCTTTCCTTGTAGCTGTTATGTAAGTCTCATTCTTCGCCACTGATATATTTATCGGTACTTCTAATTCTTCAAAGTTTTGTGCCAAATCCTCTCTGTTAATCAGATGATCAGAGGCTCCAGAGTCTAGTACAAAAATTATGGATTGTTGGCCTTCTACGCGTTCTATGTTATCTCCCGCCATAAAGGCAAATCCGGATACTTTAGGATTTTCATCTTGACAAATGTTGACAGTTTTAATTGTTCTGATCATTTCTTTGTTTTTAAAATAACAATTTCTTTTCAGGTGTCCTTTTCGACCACAGATGTGACACTTAAGCGCTCGTAGCTTTCTGTTATAAGTGGGTCGATGTTTCTGGCCGATGTTAAAGTTTTTGCTAGGCTTAAAGTTGTGTCGTCTTTCAGCCTGCAAAACTTTCAGACTTGTATCACGCCTTTCACTTATTAATTTTACTTCGTGATCAAGTAATCTTGTCTTTGTGAAAGACAATGTTAGGTCATCTTCAGCTAAAGTCTCTATTGCTGTGACAACGCCATCAT